>OZ020569.1:28272121-28897121 GCA_963971475.1 Chrysops caecutiens | reverse complement strand
TACTTGGGAGCCCTCTTAGAAGCTTAGTTTAGCCATTACAAGCAAAAATCTGTAAAAAATTCAAAATCTGAATTTTATTATATTTATTAGTTTTTGCATACACTTTTGAAAACTGAATCTAGCGAAAAAAGATGTAAAAGACAAAGATAGAAAATGATAGAAAAGGTCATACATATGAGACCGCTAGGATCCATAGTTAAGACGCTACGTTACGAAAACTGTTACAAATTCAAAATCTAAACTTTATCATATTCCTCAGCTTTTTTCCGCGCACCCTTAAAACCTCATTTTAGAGAAAAATAGTTTATAAAAGAAAATTATAAAATTAAAAAATAATGGGGGTCGGTCGTACATATGAACCTCCTAGGATGCTTCGTTTAGCCGATACGGGAAAAATCTGCTAAAAATGCAAAATTTGAATTTTATCATATTTCTACACTTTTGTCTGCACACCTTGGAAAACTCAGTTAAGAGAAACATAATATATAAAGAAAAGGTAGAAAATAGAAAAATAATGGGGGTCGGTCATACATATAAACCCACTAGGACGCTTAGTTTAGCCTCTACGAGCGGAAAATCGTTAAAAAATAAAATTTTTACCGGAAAAGGCCCCTAAGAACCGGGAGAAAGTAATTTAATTTTTAATTCCGGTAAACAATGACGTTCTTTAACATAAAAATCATAAATTTACTTGCAATTTCGCATAAAAAATCACCTGCTATGGGTTCAATGACCCAAAATAGTGTTTCAACCATAGAAAAGGGATTGTTGTTGTTGCTGGAGTGGAAGGAAACAAAATTCGATTCGAATTCTCGAAAATCGAATTTATGTACCACCACATAGCCAACAGTTCCTTTCGTGGTGTGTGTGGGTACCTTAATGACCCATTTCTCTCAAAACCGGTTCCCATTTCGCTCAAAACCGGTTTTTACTCCCAAAAAATTTAAAAATGTCTCTAGAGACCGAATGAGCGTTGCAGTCACCAAAAACACATACCCTGCAGCGTCATTTTCATCCGTCATTTCATGACTGCGTCAGAAAAAATTGGGTACACAGTCATGTATGGGATCGCGACATCTGGTAAGTTATTGTCTGTGGTTTCGGCTTTTGTCTGGAAGAATGCAATTTTATTAGCCAAAGGTTGCCTCCTTCCAGGCAAAAAGCAAAAGAACGAAAATATGAATATTCTCTGTGATATGGCTGCATTTGCCGCTCACATTATCATTGACATAGATATTAGGTTTGAGTGAAAAGAATGCATGTATTTGGCATAAATGGTTGGTTATTCAGTCGAACGTATCATCTATGCAAATGATAATGTTAAATAAGTATGTTCCATATTTTGATTTTTCCGTAGAGGAATGGAATCACATGCAATTATATGTTCATTCTTTTGGTTTGTGTCCCCAGTAGAAGATTGATCCACTTGGTTTGATTTTCGACTATTTTAGTACTTGCCATTTATCGGGGACACAAACCAAAAAATCACTTATGGTTGCATATTTCCAGGAAAAAAGCAAAACAATCACACGCATACATTCTTCCCAAAGGCATCATCTACGCTATACGTGTGCTCAACTCACACATACTATCCCATTGAATTTTTTAATTTCAATTTAAAATGAAACTATATTATTATTAAATTTAGGAAAAAAAATTAGGTTATGCACATAGAGGAAAAACTAATCTTTCGAATGGTATAATTTTTATCCTGGAAAGTCCACGTGGTTTCCTGTAAAAGGGATAACAAAAAAACGTGTCGCCTATTTATATATAAATAATTTTAATTGGAATCGTTCCAGACTCTTGCATGTCGGTTCATGTCTTTTTCTTTTGAAATTGGTTGTGGACGGATGTTTGTAAATAAACTCTTTCGGATACATTGCTCTATTCTATTATGAGATGCGATGTCTATCGTACAACACTTCGGCAAGCCATCGTTGTTTGTGACTATGACATGTAACACAATTTGGCCAAAAATTTTTGAGGTTCTTGGTAAAGCTAACGCCAATTTTCGTCCTGATGTTGTTGTCCGTGTCTTCAAATCCAAACTCAGAGAACTTGTCGAGTCAATATTGAAAAGGCAAATTTTTGGTAAAGTAGAAGCACTAATCTATACTATTGAATTTCAAAAACGTGGTCTACCCCATGCACATGTGCTGATAACATTGAATAGTGATGATAAAACTGATGGAATAGCTAACATCGATCAGTTTGTCTGTGCAGAAATTCCTGATGTATGTTGTCACCCAAAATTGCATAAATTAGTTAAACAGCACATGGTTCATGGACCATGTGGTTTATAAAATCCAAATTCAGTGTGCATGAGAGATGGAAAGTGCCTGAAAAATTTTCCAAAATGTTTTTGTGATAATATAGTGTAAATGGTTACCCGCGGGATAGTGTAAACCCGCGGGATAGTGTAAATGGTTACCCTGTTTATAAACAACTTGATAATGGTGCAAACATTGATGTGCGTGGACATTCAGTTGGCAATCGATACGTCGTTCCTTATAACCCATATCTTCTGGCAAAGTTCGATTGTCATTTGAATATCGAAGTTTGTACTACTGTCAAGAGTGTGTACAAAGGGTATGATTGTGCATCGCTAGAGTTTGGAGTTTTGAATGGTGAGGTTAATGGTGGTATTCAAATAGATGAAATTCAGAATTTTCTTAATGAACGTTTTTTTGGTTTCACTGAGGCTGCTTGGCGAATATTTGAATATCATTGCACTTTCAATCCCATACGATTATACGTCTTGACTGCCACTTGCCAAATCGTCAGAATATTGTTTTCAAAGAAGTAACCGAGCGCCAAGCAGTTGCAAATCCTTCAAGGACAAAATTATTGGCATTTTTGGAATTGAATAGGAATGATCTTTCAGCTAATGATTTAATATATACTCAAATACCATTATATAATGTGTGAAATGATTCACGGAAATGTTGGACCAGGAGAAAACGTGGCGGCGATAAAATCATTTCGTATACGTTGTATCACCCAAAGAAATTGAATCATTTCACTTACGTTTACTTTTATTGCATGTTCGTGGTCCACAGTCCTTTGACGATTTGCGTACGTTTGATTCTATCAATCATTTGACATTTGTTGATGCATGTCACGCACGTGGTATTGCATCTAATGATAGTGAATGGCGTAAATGTTTAAATGAAGCGAAAGAAACAAAATCACCTCGACAATTGCGACAATCATTTGGATTTATTTGTGGTTTGAATATTCTAGCAAATGCATCGGCTCTGTGGGATGAATTTAAAATGTTTATGAGTAAAGATTTTCTTAGGGATTGCAGTGTAGACATTTCTTATAATCGAAGCCTTTTGGAGATAGAGGATATCCGCCTGACACATAATCTTTCATGTCAACAACTTGGCCTACCAAACCCGATTTATGTGTCTGATAACGTAGATTTAGACCATTTCGATTCAGATGATGAAGCGTTCCTTTTTAGTGAAATGTATGAGAGAGCCAATAGTGAACAACGCAATATAATTGATGGTATTTTACGCGAAGTATGACATCACGATACTGGTAGCAATGTTTTTCGTTTGAAGGCGCATGCGGGTTGTGGAAAAACGTTTGTCCAAACCGCAATAATTCATAAATTAAACTCTTTAAATCTTCGATGTATTGCCACCGCCTTCAGTGGTATAGCCTCTACTCTCTTGATTGATCTCTTGGTGGCCGAACTTTGCATAATGTTTTTAAGTTACCTATTCCGATCTAAGAAAATTCAGTGTCAAATGTTACTGCTAACAGTGCTCAAGGCCATTGCATTCATTCAGCTGCATTGATTCTTGTTGATGAAATATTTATGTGCCCACTTCATGGAATGAAATTGATTGAGAGGCTGAGACTTGAGTGTAAATGCAAATAGAAACAAATCATTAGGAGGTTAAACTATTTTCCTATCTGGTGACCCGCGCCAAATTTTACCTGTAGTTCCTCACGGATCACGTGTTACCATTATTGAGAATTCTATTACATCTTGCCCTGAATTTTCTACTTTTCATCACGTTAATTTAACACAAAATATGAGAGCGCTCCCTCATGAACTTGAATTTGTTGATTTTCTTAAATCAATTGGTAATGGTGATCGGGCAATCTTCTCACAATTTAATCATAGTATTATTGAAATTGTAACGCATTTGTATTCTTCTCCTGAAAATGTTATACAAGATATGTTTGGCGATATCTCAACTATTTTATCTTTTTAAGTCTTGGATTCCGTCATTTTAGCCCCGAAAAATGATGATTGCACTTTCGTCAATTCTGAAATTCTTGGTCGTATGCAAGGAGAAGAAAAAGCATACTTCAGTTTTGATAAAGTTATTCGCGATGATGAACAGGAATAAAACAATTATCCAGTTGAATTTTTAAATTCACTCACTGTTAGCGGTTTGCCGCGACATAAGTTAGTATTTAAAGAATATTGTATTGTGTTATTAATACGTAATTTAAATGCAAAGAATGCATTGGTAAATGGGACACGATTGCGTGTAAAACAAATGCATAGAAATTCCATTGATTGTCAAGTTTTGACAGGTGTTGCACGTAACACAAGAATCTTAATTCCTCGTATTCATTTAACACACTCTGGCACACTACCCAGTTTCCAGTGATTCCAGCTTTTGCAATGACCATCAATAAATCACAGGGACAAACATTAAGAAAAGTTGGGATTTTACTACGACAACCTGTATTTACTCACGGACAATTATATGTTGCTGCCAGTAATTTCGAGTCGGAAGTTTTCCAACAAGTTCTGAAAAAGCTCAAAATAGAGAAAACGAGTACGACTTCCCGGCATGCCCAGTTGTTATGATATTTTTCTCTTGTGGGAGATGTGGGTAACCAAGGGGAGGAAATCTCATAAGACTCTCTATATTTACTTCAATACATTTATTCAACTCTTAACTTCTGTACATAATTTACTTTTTTTGTTTCTGGCCTGTCAATCCCTTCTGCATCGCTTTCTGCTGTCGGTAGATCTTTCTTTCCTTCTTTAGCCGGTCTATCCTGATGCTGGCTGCGACTCGCGATTCCTTGTCCTGTGATAGGACCCAGACTCGGATGGCCTCCCTTATGTCGCGTCGGAACCGAGCTTGTACCCCAGTCTTCTCTTTCTTCACGGCTAGCTGATGGCTCCTGTTGGGTTGTTGTGGCGTCGAGTTACTCTGCCGGTATTCTTCTATGGAAATGGGGCGAGTTCCAGCTCGGGGCTCCTCTAATGCCTCTTTCAGTCCAACTTTACTCATTTAATCCTGGGTTGATAGTCCCGTCCTTTATGGATATTAGTTTTACTATTAATATTCGGATTGTTAGTTCTTATTTGAGTTTATTAGCTGTTCTTATTTATTTATCGATATCTTAGTGGTGCTTACTTTTACTGGATTGTATTTATTAGTTTTTAGTAATTATTTTTATTAAACTTTATTACTGTTTTATTCCTTTTTCTTTTTAATATATATTAGTCTTTATTAATCAGCTATTTATATTCAAATTTGTATAAGGTGTTTTTATCTTTAAATTTCTATTATTTATATTACTTATTAGGTTCATCATTCTTTATTAATTATTTCTCCGGTTGTAATGGTTTGAAGTTACTGGATAGTTGCTCGGCTACTTCAGTTTTATGACGTACTTTGTATAAAGTCCCCCAGCCAATGAGCCAGTTTGGACTTCGGGTGCTAAACCCTGTCGACGTCTTCGTCCCCCCGACAAAAAAAAGCCGGTTTGGACTTGAAATACATAGTCAGACACAGGTGGCCTCTACCTGTCTTCGCTCACGTTGTCTTCTGGTGGTAGCTTCTTAGTCTCGTGGGCAGCTGGTGGTAGCTTCTGGCTTGGTCGTCTTCTTGTTCTGGTAGTGGTTTCTCGACTTTGGAGATTTCTCAGGCAGCGTCTTCCTTCGATGTTTTGACTTGGTTGCAGCAGCTTCTGGATTCGGGGATCGTCAGGCAGCGTCTTCCTTCTTCAGAGGTTCGTCTTAGTCAGACCGGGATCATTAACTGACTTCGGCCCTATCTTGGATCGGTTTTTATGTTAGTTTTTTGCTGAATGGGCAGCCGATGACCTACCAATATTGCTTAGATCATCGTCTGGTTGGCCATTCATCTATTGTCAGGCCCATTCCTTTGTTTCATTAGTTGTCATTCACCTGTAAATTGATCTAAAAATTGCATAGTTCAACGTCTGTAATTTGATCTAAATATTGCATAGTTCAACGTCTGGTTGACCATCCACCTATTGTCAGGTCACATTCTTGAGTTCATTGATTTGTCATTCACCTGTAAGTTCACGTTCTTGATTTCATTAATTTGTCATTCACCTGTAATTGAGATTCCATTGCATATTTCGTGTACCATACATTCCATACATGTACCATACATTCCTAGGCACGTGTCCTTGATTCACCGGTTCATTTGTTCCCGGGTCCGATTGCAGTTGTTGCCCGACCGTTCAAACTGCGTAGTCAGCCATTTATGCTGACTGGGCACTAGTGTTGGTGTGCTTTCCATTATGTGGTCATTCTGCCGAGTCAGCATAATTTGCTGACTTGGTGCGAGTGATGGTGTATTTGTTGATCACGATCGGATCGGGTCGGGTTTCATGTTGAAGTAGGTCAGTTTGATTATTGTTTTCGAAGTTTGTTTACGTCAACTTGGATGACTTTGTTTGTTGAGGATGGTCAAGGTCATTTACAATTAGTTTGAGACATTTTGGGCCATACTGGCATAATTCCGGGGTGCTTCGGGTGTTTTGGGTCTAGTCAGGGCTATTGGGGTGTATTTAAACCCATTCAGGAATGGTCAGGGACATTTAGGAACACTCAGTGTGTTGGAGTTGCTTGGAGACATTTGCGAGTGATCGTAGATAAGGGGTATTTCTTGTATCACAACACAGTCAGACGTTATGGTGGAGCGTTTTAACCACACTATGTGGCTAACTATCTCTCTAAATACATCGAGGAGAACCAAAAGACTGGGACTTTTACCTGCCCTTGCTGCTGTTGGAATACCGATCTGCGGTCCATGACACCACAGGACAAACTCCAACCAATTTGTTGCTCTGAGGAGAATTGCGGTTACCTGCCGACTTGGTGCTGGGTTTAGCGCCAGAAGAAACCACAAATATTCCGGAGTATGTGCGGACGCTGCAACAAAATTTACGTCAAATTCATCAAATCAACCACAAGCACTCAATTCAAAGGAGTCGCGCGATGAAAGAACGGTCTGACCTGAAAGCTAAAATAAACCTTTTCATCCGGATGACGAAGTCTGGTTTTACTGGCCCCGACGCTGCGTTTTAGTGTTTGAAAGGAATGCGAGTCAATCGTTTGGTTACTTTCAAAAGAGTTTGTTATTTTGTGGATTTTTGGTCTGACAATTTGTTATTCAGTTCTAGCTTCAGTTAAATAAAGAACATTATGAAAAAAGTAAATATGGCAGAATCTTCCTTCTCTTTGGATGTTGAAGCTCCATGAGTCAAGCCTGTTATCAACCTTCCAACGGAATACCGAGAAAACTGTAAAATTGCATATAATTTTATACAGAATTCTGAACATGAGTTATTTAAAGACCTTTAACCCAAATCTTCGAGATTTGTTTTTTCGGGGATAGACTAAGGTATTCATGTTATGAGTAACATAGCTTTGAATGACAAGGTAAATATCGAAACAATTTATACAATAAAAATTTTCAAATTTGATTTTTATCAATACTTAACTGAAAATGAAAATGTTTATGCCGACGTTTTTGGTAGGGTATAACGAAACATAGCAACGAAGGTATTTCACGTGGCATCAACCCCAAAATTAAAAATAGATGACTAAAGGAGGTCTAATTTATGTAATTCTACTTCTTTGTTTTTATGTAAATCCTTCGAGAGTTCGTCTAATGTTGAATATATTATTCACAAGTAAAACAAAAATGATTGATTTATAAAGGTGATTTATGAAGTACGCCATATAGTTTATGGCGTTCCACTACTGCCACCAAATTTTTGATACAAAAAAGTGATAATTATTATTTCTTTTGTAACAAGGGAGCGAGAAGTACTTTCGTTAGTTAATATCACTCATACCCTTCTTTCGTTCCAAGAAAAAAACAACCGTCTTTTTAGTTCACAAGTTCTAATCGTATGTTTTCGCAAAGGAATTTTATTTAAAATTTCACTTATAATTTCGTTCGTTTAAATTAAAAATTATTATAAATTACTTTCACTTCAATTTACTTATAATATAAATTACTTTAAATTCAATTTCTAATGATATGTTTTCTCAAAGGAATTTTATTTAAAATTTCACGTTATTCATTTAAATTTCAATTTATTATAAACTTGCATAAACACGGTAATTGAATTGTATCCCGACAGCACGACCACTTACCGAATGAATAATCGCCCTCCTGAACGTCCGTCTTTATTGCAAAACTTGCACCGGGGCCTCAACTTATCAAAGACCAAAATTGACAAGAGATATATTCTTGGATTTTTCAATCTCAATCCCATCGTTTCTTCCTGAATTAATCGTTTGTGCATTTTGGGGGCGGATATTCCTGCAAATCACTGATAGTTCTTCGTTCCCAGGGAATGAATAGCATTGGCAGTACGGGACCAAGAACAATAGAAAAATTTTTGATGAGACAATTGGAAAGTCCCGTACTACCACGCGCCGGCATAGGGTGATTCCAAAATTATTTTACTTAAAATTTTCGCTTATGAAAATTTTATTTTGATAACAGGCGTATTCTTTTGGGAAGGTTAAGTTTAGGTTTTTACACAAAGTTTAAGTTTCATGATTTTACACTTTAAATTATGTTTATATGCACATTTTTCTTGAAATAAGTCAATTCGAAAATCAATTCTCGAACACTTTAGAGAATAAGTTTTTTTTGTGTACATACTTCAAATTTTATTTAGGTTGTTATATTTTGTTTAATAATTTCAACTTTAAAAAATAAGTTTTACAAGTTTAAGTTTAAAACAAGTTTTACAAGTTTAAGTTTTAAGTTCTTGCACTTCAAGAGTAATAAGTTAAACTCTAAAATTGATTCTGGACGGCACTTTCACTTTAATTTAACTTACTTTGACTTGGGTCACGGGGTCTGAGCCCGACTGCCAACGCGGCAGCACGACCTCCTGAACCTGACTTGCTGACCGCCCTCTCCTTTTTTATTTAAAAATTTTGTTTAAGTGTGAGTTTCGTATTGAAACGGATATCCCTGGGAACAACAGATGGTTGTCCGTTCCAAGGGAATCAATAGATTTGGCAGTACGGGACACGACTATGGAAAATTTTTGGATGAGAAAACTGGAAAGTCCCGTACTGCCACACGCCGGCACAGGATCACAAATAAAAATTAATATTTTTTTAAAAAATTGCATTATACATGTATATATATATTTGTCTTATAAATATAAATATATGTATATAAATAAATATATAGATACAAATACATATATATATATTGGTTATATATTTTTATTTTTTGATATGCATATAAATATATTGTAAGATTCCTCCTTGATTGTTTGGGAAAACTCGAGGGATTGTTCCGCAGGGTTCCGCTCTGATCAAGCAGATCCCGTTGGAATGGAAAGAGAGGTAAATTACTGGGAATTAAGGAAATAATTATTAGGTTAAAATACGTTTATTTAATTTACTAAGCTCACAGCTGTAAGTTTCTTACTGACTAACTATCAGAATTTTGCGGGGTTCTTATACCTATTTTGCAGTGCTACCGCAGCACTAAAGTGTCGTCACCTCAAACTTTCCCATCGGAATTCTTTCGATGAGGCAACACCTAACGAGGTCAGATCGATCTGCATTGGTTTGCAGATCGCATTGTAGGTGGGAGTGTCCCCAGACGTTCGGTCAATGGACAACGTGGGAAACTGGAGGCGGAGCCAAACAGCGGTCAGCGTGGGAATGGAACGGGAATGAAATGGAATGGGATGACCAGGGAAAGAAAACCTTTTCTGTGCCTCAGGGCCCAGGGAAAGAAAACCTTTTTCTTCGGTCCGAATGGGAAAGTTTAGTTTGCTTCGCTCATTGCTGCGCTGCATCATGTGGTACATTACACCTTCCCCCTTTTGGAAGAGAGGTTTTTCTTGTGTTATTGAGAACAAGGAAAATCTCTCTTCTGTACATCATTAACTTAGAATCTACCTTATATTAACATTTCATTATTAACATTTTCATATATTCAACCTAATACTACTTGATCTACGCTGGTTATATTTGTCAAAAGTTATTACGAATTATTATATTTCCTTAATCTATTTTTATGTACGGTAGTTAGTTTATTGTTTGAATCTCTTATAACACAATTTGGTTCAGATATCTCGATTACTTCATATGGTCCTTCAAATAGTGGATCCATTTTCCTTCTATTTTGTATTTTTATGAAAACTCGTTCCCCTTTCTTTAAGCGTAATGTGTTACGATCTTGATTTTCTGTATTTATTCTTCTGGCCTTAGATTCTTGTAAATATTGTCTTGCTTTTATTACACTTGATGGTAGTCTATATTTTAGTTCTTTTGCATAGTGGTCATGATTATACATTGGATCAGGACGTTTGTTTGGTATTTCCGTAAGTACCGAGGGAGTTTTACCGAATATGAGTTCAAATGGTGTATACCCATGCACGGTGTTTGGAGTTGTATTGTAACAATACGCGTAATAAGGGGTCCAAGTGTCCCAATCGTCGTGATTTTCGTTCACAAAACATCTGAGATATTCGTTCAGGGATTTGTGATTCCGCTCTAAAGCCCCTATTGTTTCTGGATGTGCCGCAGTTGCAAACAGTTGGTTGATATGTAGGTACCCACATATTACTTTAAATACCTGATTTTTATACTCCGTTCCCAAATCAGACTTAATGTAGCTCATTGGACCATATTTGAGAATGAACTCATTCACCACAGCTTTTGCTACGGTATTTGCTTCTTTGTCTTTTATGGGTATGACTACCACATATTTGCTTAGATCGCATTGTAATGTTATCGCGTATCTATTATTGCTAGCAGTTTTGGTGAAAGGTCCTACCGTGTCTATTGATACTACCTCAAATACCTTAACCGGCGTGGTTGTTAGCTGCATAGGTTCTTTAGTCTCGACCTGATGTTTGTTCCTTGAGCATTTTTCGCAATTATTTACGTGTTTCGCTATTGATTTTTTCATATTTCTCCAAAGATATATAGTTTTTAGTTTCTTATACATTCGGGCCTGTCCTAGATGTCCTCCTGTGGGTGTATTATGATATTGATTCAAAATGTCGACAATTTTTTCTTCATCTGCTATATGTATGAGCGGCTTGTACAATTTTATTGAAACGTTTCTTAGACTGCGATTGCCTATATCCTTGAATATAGCAACGCTTACATAATTAAAAATTTCACTTTCTGTAGAAAGTTTCAGAGTCTCGGTCTGAACTTCGTAATAAATTTCTTCATCCAACCTTCGGATTTCACGCTCTAATGCGGATTCCATGGATTCATTTATATTTCTTCTAAATAACCGCTTTATTAGTACTGACTTGCTATCCTGTATTAGGATGTTTAGTTCATTCGTGGCGCAGCTGCTCGCCGTGAACTTTAATTCTACCACATTTTTTAATGATTCGGACGGAGATACCTCTAGCACTCGCAGTTGATCAGGCTGCTGTAATTCTGTATCCGACCTTTCTGAGTGTCTGGTTGGTTCTTTCGATTTTGACGTCATCGCCCTTGTTTTAACTTGTAGAACACTGACGTTCTTTAAATCCTCTATATCGATTCTAGATAATGCATCTGGTCCACTGTTTTGCTTCCCTTTCACAAATTCTACCGTGAAATCGTATTCTTCGATATCAAGCCTCATGCGTGTTAGCTTGGATGATGGGTTCTTCATTGCAAATAGATAAGTGAGCGGCCGGTGATCTGTTCGTACTACAAATTTTCGACCATAGATGTAAGGTCTGAAATGATTTATCGCCCAATGAATAGCTGCTAATTCCTTTTCGATAACGGACTTATTTTTTTCCCCAGGTGTAAAAGTTCTGCTTGCAAAAGCTATAGGGAGGTCCTTATCCTCGAATTTTTGGGATAATATAGCTCCACAGGCCTCATTTGATGCATCCGTCGAAATTATAAACTGTTTTCCGAAGTCGGGGTATTGGAGAATTGTAGGCGACATTAGCGTCGCTTTCAGTTTATCGAATGCCTCTTGCTGCAGCTCTGTCCATTCAAATGCCGCCTTTTTCCGCAACAATTTGTTAAGTGGTAGGGCAATGTTCGCAAAGTTGGGAACAAATCTTCTATAATAGTTGCAAAATGCAACGAATCGTCGAGTATCGTCGGCTGATTTGGGTGTGGGATAGTTCTTAATGGCTTCATATTTTGAAGCGTCGGGCTTAATTCCTTCAGCTGACACCTGATGTCCCAGAAAAGTTACCTCTGTCTGGAAAAATTTGCACTTTTCAGGATTTAGTTTAAGATTTTTGTCTTTCAGTCTCTCGAAAACACTTTTAAGGTTTTTAAGATGATGCCTGAGTGAACATCCAACGACGATTATATCATCAATATAGAGAAATGCAATGTCCGGAGGCAAACCTGCTAGCGCTATGTTCATCATTCTCTGGAAACTATTTGGACTAATTTTTAATCCGAAAGGCAATCTACAATACTGGTAATGGCCTGAATTCGTTGAAAATGCTGTATACTTTCGTGAGTCTTTCTCTATTGGAATTTGATGAAAACCCGACATAAGATCAAGAGTTGAAAAGAATTTGGCTCGCCCCATTTGATCTAAAATTTCCTCAATCCTTGGTAAGGGAAATTTATCTCCAATTACCTTTTTGTTAAGGTTTCTAAAATCTACTACCAGCCTCCATTTTTTTACATCCTTGGACTTCTTTGGCACTAGCAGAATTGGTGAATTGTATTGCGACACTGAATTTTCAATGATTCCGTCGTTTAACATTTTCTGTACTTGATTATTGATTTCTTCCTTATGAGCTTCAGGAAGTCTATAATTTTTTATGTAGACGGGTATATTGTCCGAAATTTGTATTGATTGCTCATAGAAATTGTTCACTGCCAATGGCTCATCATCCTGGGCGAAAACATCTTCGTACTCGGAACATAAGTCTTCCAATTGTTTCCTTGCAAACTCTGGGGTATTCGAGAAGTCAATTTTTGATATTAGTTTATTTGCCCGTTCAGCCTTTGTTTTACACCTTAACACTCTATATTCCGATAGTAGACTTAGCTTTAATTTACTTATATCGACTTTCACTGTATAGTCTGTTGTATTCAATATTCTGACAATAGGATTAGCTGCTGAAATTATTGATGCTGCTGTATAGACTTTTGGACATATTTCTTGGTTATGGATTACCCAATCATCCTTATGCTGGCTCTGTAATTTAAAGACACGCATAACTTCACACCTAGCTGGTATCAACAATGCGTCCTTTTCTGGACTGTTCTGAATTGGAATTTCTAAAACTTTATTCGGTAGATATAACGTTAACAGCCACGTATCGTAGTTTATCTGGGCCTTATATTTTACTAAAAAATCTATGCCTAGTATGGCGTCTGCTTCGAACGATACGCTATTATCAACAACATGGAACGTATGTTTGATCGCGGTGTCACCATGAAATATCAAGTTAGTTTCTGTAGAGCCCATAGAAAGCTGAGTAGTGTCTGCTATTCCTCGTAGTGTACATTTATTTTTGGGGTAATACATTTGGGTTGGTTTAATTAAGTGTCTTTTAAATAAGGATACATCCGCACCAGTGTCTACAAGAAGAGTACATTTCTTGTCACACATCTCGACGTCAGCAACTATGAAGTTTGCCAGATTTAAACTTATGTTGTATATTCTCCCATTTGTTCCTGTCCCCCCAACTGACTTGGGTAGGCCTCTTGCTGAGGGGCTTGGTCTTCCCCCGAATTATAGTAGTGTATCCTTTGATTATTCTGCCCTCTGTTGCCACTAAAATTACGTCGGTTGCTATTGTTGTGTCCGTTGCGTTGATTATTGAATCTTTTATTTGCCTGCCATCCACCACCTGAGGGCACATAGTTATCTCCATTTCTATTTTGTGTGCCCGTATTTTGATTATTGAAATTGTTTTGTCTTTGCCGCCAGTTACCCTGCCTACTCCAACTTCCGCCGTTATTCTGAAACTTTGGTTTATTTTGCCTTTCCTGTGCATTAAAATGTAACACATTGGCTTTTACCGGTTTGTCTATGGCAATTGCCTTAGCTGCAATTTCGGAAAGCTTCGTGTAGCTTGTCGCCTTTAGTATGATAGATGTTTCAGGATTCGAAACATTTTCTACCAGCGCTTGTTTTGCGAATTTTTCGGCAAGATTCTCGGCCGATTCACCACTTGCTACGTTCTCTGAAATGAAGGCTTTCGTGAGTTGATTTGCTAAATCTTCAATTTGACTAATATAATCAACAAGCCTTTTATTTCCCTGTTGAGTTCCCTTCAGTTGTGCCAGTAATGCGTCCGATGAGTATTTTACCGAAAATTTTTGACGAATTTTTCGCTTAATCGCTTCCACTGTAGTTAGCTCTTCAGTTATAGCCAGTTTTGCTCGACCTGTTATTCGAGTCTTTATAAATTTAACCATTATTTGTTTATGCGCCGTCTCTGTAAGTTCATCGAGTAGACTAACCGCATCGAGGAAGGATTCCGTTTCATCCTCCTTGCCACTGTAATGTGGTATCAAAGCTGTTGCCGTCTTAATATCGAACGACATGCTGCTGCTGGTATTTACCGTACGAAGGTCCTTTTGAATCTTTATGAATTCTTCGATTTCTTTTCCTAAATCTCTTATTGCTACATATATTTTCTCCAAGTCTTGTGCTATACCAAGAGTAGTTTCCGTAGGTTTCAATGCTTCTGCTTTTGTGAGTAATTCTTCTACTGTATTTTCCTTCTCTATTAACGTTTTAATAGTATATACTGCAGACCCTTTTTTCTTAAAATTTATTAATATAGCTTCTAGTTGTGCTTTTATTGCTTCTAAACTCTCCATTTGACTCATGCCTTGCTATCTACTATAGCTATTCTAGCTGGTGAACTTAAGTAACGCTTTCGAAGACCCCTTCGGTGATTCATGTATATCTTATATACCATATTCAAAATGAGCACTATCAGTATTGCGCATAGCACAAAGAAAATTTGCGGGTTGTCGGTCCTTACTATGTCTTGCACCGTCACATTGTTAACTATTTCTCCATTATTGGATGTCTTAGTGTTTTTGTTTCCCATTCTGTATTGGTTAACCAAGATCGTAATTGTCAAGTAAGTAGTATCCTAAATTCCAACAAGATTCAAACAATATTACAAATTTTCTATTTATATTTTAATTTATTTTCTTCTTTTTATTTAGTCTATTCAAATCATTCTTGGCTTTATTCAAAAGTAAGTTAAATCTATTTTTTTCCTCCTCTGATCTACAATTTTCTAAAATATCTCTTAGTTGTTTAACATTCTTTTTGATTTGATGCCTTTTTCCACCTCTAGTTTTTTTTTTATTTATTTTCTTGATTTTATTTTTATTTTTATAAAATCTCTTTATGTCCAGTGGTTTAGGCCCGCAACGCGCATCTTCGAACGTAGGTCTTTGTATCTCTGCCCCTTGCTTCACTATCCCTGCTGGAATCCGGTAATTTGCCGGAAACAACACTAACTGCTCCTTGTTCGTCTGCTCTGGTTTCTTCTGCTTCATTTGTTGTTTAATTTCTCCAGTTCGCTATATTACTCGTATGAGTAATTTGTCACGGTCGCCATGTAAGATTCCTCCTTGATTGTTTGGGAAAACTCGAGGGATTGTTCCGCAGGGTTCCGCTCTGATCAAGCAGATCCCGTTGGAATGGAAAGAGAGGTAAATTACTGGGAATTAAGGAAATAATTATTAGGTTAAAATACGTTTATTTAATTTACTAAGCTCACAGCTGTAAGTTTCTTACTGACTAACTATCAGAATTTTGCGGGGTTCTTATACCTATTTTGCAGTGCTACCGCAGCACTAAAGTGTCGTCACCTCAAACTTTCCCATCGGAATTCTTTCGATGAGGCAACACCTAACGAGGTCAGATCGATCTGCATTGGTTTGCAGATCGCATTGTAGGTGGGAGTGTCCCCAGACGTTCGGTCAATGGACAACGTGGGAAACTGGAGGCGGAGCCAAACAGCGGTCAGCGTGGGAATGGAACGGGAATGAAATGGAATGGGATGACCAGGGAAAGAAAACCTTTTCTGTGCCTCAGGGCCCAGGGAAAGAAAACCTTTTTCTTCGGTCCGAATGGGAAAGTTTAGTTTGCTTCGCTCATTGCTGCGCTGCATCATGTGGTACATTACAATATATTGTAATTAATATTAACTCCATTTTGTGATGCTGATGGCCTTCTTCGTGTCGGTGGGAGACTGATGAATGCTGCTATACCATTATCAGCTAAACAACCATACATTTTGCCAAAGGATTTTCCAATGACTTCATTAATTATAAAATATGCACACTTGCAAACCCTCCATGGATCTGTTCAAAATACATTGGCCTATATACGCAATACCTACTGGATAATTGGTGGTCGAACTGTCAAATCATTCGTCTTAAAGTGCATAACTTGCTTTCGATAAAGACACTCATCTGCTCAACAACTAATGGGTCAGTTACCTGCCACCAGAGTTAAGTTAAGTCGACCATTTGCTCATTCTGGTGTTGATTATGCCGGTCCATTTAATGTCAAGACATGGAAAGCCAAATCAGTCACCCGTTACAAATCCTGGATTGCTGTTTTCGTGTGTCATGCTACATCAGCTGTTCACTTGGAAATTGTTACTGATTACAGCACAGATGCCTTCCTCGCTGCTTATCGTCGTTTCACGAGCAGGCGAGGTATTTGTCAAACCTTAAATAGCGACTGTGGTACTAATTTCCAAGGTGCTGGTCGTGAATTGAAAAGATTCTTTTCCATCACTTCAACACAATTGAATGAGTTTGCAACATTAATTGCCAATCACGGAGCTCAATAGAACTTCACCCCTCCTGCTGCTCCTCATTTTGGTGGCAAATTTGAGGCTGCTGTGAAGCTCATGAAATATCATTTGAAGAGTGTTATTGGTGATACTTTGCTGATCTATGATGAACTGTCAACCGTGTTAGCTCAGGTCGAGGCGACTCTTAATTCAAGGCCCTTATGTGCATTGACTGATGATCCTGATGACCTGAATGCATTACTTCCAGGCCACTTCCTCATTGGTCAACCACTCAACTTAGTGCCAGAACCAAATTTGGAGTTGATCAATATCACTCGTTTAGATCGTTGGCAACGATTAAGCCAGATGCTTCAATCTTATTGGAAGATGTGGTCAAAGGCAAATCTTCAACGATTCCAAACAATCTACAAGTGGAATCGAGAGCTACCAAACATGAAACTGAGGACATTGGTGTTAGTAATTGTTGAAAGATACCCACCGGCAAAATGGCCACTCGGGCATATCATTGAGACACATCCTGGTTCTAATGGTCCGAGTCGTTACCATCAAGACCAGTACGACCACTACCAAGCGACTGATTACCAAAGTCTGCCCATTCCCCATCAGTTCTTGAAGATGTTCGCCGCCACGGTCGACGCAGGCGGGCGGAATGTTTAAAGTTAACAGAATAATGTTGTCATAATTTAAATATATTATGTCTTAAATGAATTTCATGTATTCCTTACAATTTCCTTTTACCAATTCACACCATCCATAAAATCCCAGCCTACTTACTGATATCCTCAGTTTACAATGTTGTTGTTCGCCGAAATATTTACATCTTCTCTGAATATATTTCAATGGTTGCTTGGTTATGGAGATATGGGAAAACCTTACATTCAGTTTATCATGCAAAGTATTCATCATCTCCATGACAGCTTCAGTGGTGTTAGTAATGATCATTTAGCCAATAAGCACTCATTTCCCACTCTCCCGAATTCCTCGACCACGTACAAATTCGTCAAGGGTCATCGATGTTCTATTTTGAAATACAAGTGCCTTTTTTGAAAGTTGTGTCGGTGCGATTTAATTATATTCAACATTACTAATATTTAGTATAATATTTAAAACCATTCAACCTATTGAGGAGTGTTGTTGATAATTTTTGGTGTTTGTGATATCTCAACATGTGGTGAGCATTTAACGGTGACGAGTGGCGTCATTAATCTTGCATCCCCACCACTAACATCAAGTAGCTATTTTTTTATGTCTTTAAACGTTTGTTGAATTTGAGTCTTATTAGTATTATACGCATTACTTAACACTGTGATCATGTTGGATCAGCCAATGGTCCAAATGATATCTCAAATGGTATACTGAAAAACATAAATTGTATGACTGGGTATCAGTGGGATATCCGGTGACTTGATCAAGTGTTCCTTACCTTTCTACAAATTGACAGACCAGCCCTCATGGTTTATAAATCATTAAGTCTACCAATTTATGTTCAGATCGTGGATCTGGTAACTAAATAAACGAATTTACACATGAAAGTTCAGTCAGTCGTTGAGGAAGGTTTACTTGCTTGCGCAGCTCAAAATTATTTAAAATTCTTAAACGCCACTACGGTTAAAGTAACGGTCCGCTCATCTTTTCTGCTTGAATTTATATTTCGCCGGTTGAGTGTTTGAAATTTGAAATACTCATTAATAATTATTACTGTGTGCTTTTCGTTAATTAATACTCTTACTTGATAGTGCTTATTTAAACTTTATTATAATAACGTTAACAACGTGCTTTTTGCTCGTGTTATGTGTTAATTTGATCGTGCTATTTTGATTTTAAAATAACAGTGAACTATAATAAACCTTCTGTAAATCTGTTCAAAGAAACAAACATAAATATTAATATCAAAATTTTCAATACTCATTCGGTATTAATTGTATTCAATTAGACAGTGACCTAGGTTAACCGTGACTTAGATTAACAGTGGACTTTTGGTTTGTGGCTTTGTTCGCGATTGAGTACACAACCTTTGTTATTCGATTCCTGTTTCTTTCACAAGTACAGTCACTTTGGAAAGTTCCCTCCTTTCTGAGTTTGGGTATTTTGAGTTAAGTTAATAATATAAACACGCCATGGGAGACACAGGTAAGTCCTCCAGCAGCTTATTAAAAAGATCTGCTGCAGTGGCCGAGAACGCGGCCGGAGACGACAAAACCGCTAAGAAATATAAGAATACGACTTGTGCTTATTGCAACAAGAACACCTCGGGCGATCTCTCATGCGGTAAGTGTAACACCTGCTACCACAAGTCCTGTTCGGAAAGATGCCTGACTCCTCAACCCGGTATCTTTAGTAAATGCTGTGGCCCCAGATCAACATCTCCACATCACTTCGCTTCACCGATGACAAGCCCCTCTGCTAATCGATCCCAATCTGATCAACAAATCCCTGCCACAGAAACGACATCTGAACCGTATCAAATCACCCTGAAACTCCTTCTTGGTGAGATCAAATCCCTCCGCAGCGAAGTTCAAACATGCAATGAACAATCTTCTCGTTCCTTCGATCACCTAGCCAGTAACTTCCGAGCTGTGCAGGACACCATCTCTTCGAACAAGCAATCCATTGAAGGGCTTTCCACCAAGGTTGACTCTATTGTCAATAATGTCGGCTCAATCTCTAACCGTCTGGACTCCATCGAAGATTCCATACTAGCAAACACCTTAAAAATCAAGACCATTGACGTACACTCCCAACAGCTGGCCATCATTGAGGAGAAGCTTAACACTCTTGAACACACCGGTCCATTAGCCCAACCGTGCATCCAAGCGATCTCTCAGGAGGTTCAGAATCGGATCGACCGCTCCTCTAATGTGATCCTGTTTGATGTAGCAGAGCAATCTGAGCCGAGTGATGACTTGTCGTCGGCCGCCACCTTAATTTCTAAATGTGCTGGTATCGACACCACAAACGTCCAAGTGCACCGCATCGGGAACAGGAAAGGCCACTCAAATAGACCTTTACTGGTTAAGCTTCGAAACCGTGGGGAGGTTCTTCAGGTAATCCGTAACCGCACAAATTTCCCACCAGGCATACGAATCTCGAGCGACAAAACATCATCGGAAAGAGAGCACCTCAAAAAACTCTTGATGGAACTTGAAAACCACAATAAAAAGCACCCTAATTCTCCCAAATTGATGCGTTACGTCAATGGGGTCCCAACCTTACTTCCGACCAACAATCCTGACGCCACTACTCCCACCATCACGCCAAAGGCTCCAGTTCTCCCGTCCACCTCATCGAGTAACTTTCGTTCCTCACAGCCTGGTCCTGTATTACCAAAATGTTCGCTCAATCAACAATAAGTTGTCTTACCTGTCATCAAATACACATCAACTCAATCGAACTCCAGACATAATAGTCTTCACTGAAACCTGGCTTCACCCATCTACTTCTTCATCAGAGTTAAACCTGGCGAGCTTTACTGTCTTCAGACGCGACAGACAAGATACACCATCAGATAATCGTCGAGGAGGTGGGGTTCTAGTTGCTGTTTCATCGATTCTTACCTGCCACCGGGTCAAAAGCCTCTTGTCCACCGAAGGTTTAATCATAAGAATTAATGGGAACGGTGTTAAAATTCTCCTATGCGCGGTTTACCTCCCACCTAATTCACCGCACCAAGTGTATCTCGATGTGTGCCAATCCTTTGAAGATGCTTCGTTACGCTACAGGGACCATATACCATTGTTAATCGGTGACTTCAATCTTCCTCATATATTGTGGGCATCATCGTCCTACGTGAGGGTTCCTGAATCTTATACCTCTCCAAACCATCTACTGAGTTGCGGCCACATCCTTAATTGCTCACAATCTCTCAACCTTCAACAACTACATCCTGTTCACCCCGAAAAAGGCTATACTTTGGACTTGTTATTCACCTTACCATCCATCGAGTACATCGACTTAGTAGACGACCTGCTCCCAAGAGACCTGGATCATCCTCCAGCTTACTTCCAAATTAACCTGAACTGTGATGAAAGCATTAATAATTTACGTGTTCCAAACTCTATTACTATTAAACGGGATTTCTTTAACACAGACTACAATGCCATTTGTAATGCTATTAACGCGTTGAATTGGTCAGTCCTGCTCTCGTCTGATGATATCAATGAAATCACCAACACTTTCTACTCCACCCTTCATAGTATTATTGGTAAGTTCATCCCGATTCACAGAACCTACCCATCTACATTTCCCCGTTGGTACACATCAACCCTGAAACGTCTCATCTCGGACAAGAAAAGGCTCCACATGTCTTGGAAAATATCCCATAATCACCTAGACTATCTTGCATTTAAGGCAGCTAGAGCGCATTGCAATCGGGAGACGCGATCCGCCTATAAGGCCTACATAGCCAGCATCGAGTCAGCTTTATTTAATAACGACTGTAAACGTTTCTGGTCCCATGTTAACTCACTTTGCAGCCCTAATGGTTTCCCCAGCATTATGCGATCTGGTAATGTCTTTTCCCGCAACCTCTCTGAATCCGCTGATCTCTTTGCCAATCATTTCAAATCAGTATACACCTCCACTAACCTCTCTCCTTACCCCACCACAAATCTCTCGACGACTCTCAGCTCAATATCTTTCATTCGCTCTGATCTTGATACTCTGGTCTCTAAACTAGACCCTAAGAATCGCGGCGGGCCCGATAATATACCAGCCACGTTTATTATTAACACCTGGCCAGCGATTGGGGACGCTGTCGTTACCATCTTCAAAAAATCCCTTAATCTCGGTATTGTTCCAAACGCTTGGAAATCGGCACACGTTATCCCAATCTTCAAAGACGGTGCCAAGGACGACGTTACAAATTACCGCCCTATCTCTCTTCTGAGCACTCTTCCGAAGCTATTGGATGCTCTAGTTACTACTAAATTATCGGATTTCGTTGACCAAAGATTAGTGGTTGAGCAGCACGGTTTCCGACCAAAACGATCGACCCAAACCAATCTTCTATTATATTCTGACTTTCTCTTTTCGAACCTTAATAGCTCAATGCAGATTGACTCCATATACATCGACTTCTCTAAGGCTTTCGATAGCGTCAACCACAGAAGACTTATAGAGAAGCTGAGTAACTTCGGAATCAATGGTGCGCTGCTCAACTGGATCTCGTCATACCTAACTGGACGGTCCCAACTGGTGCGAATTAAAGATGTCACCTCCGAGCCCTACGAAGTAACATCAGGGGTACCCCAAGGCTCTCATCTCGGCCCTCTACTCTTCAACATATTCATCAACGACCTTAAATCTTGCCTGTGCTCGGGACTCACCCTACTTTATGCTGATGATGTAAAACTCTTCTCGCCAATCTTAAGTCCTCTCGACTCCTCGAGGCTCCAGCGCGACCTCGAGAATCTCCTCAAATGGTCTGAGTATAATGGTCTTAAAGTCAATGTAGCGAAATGCAAAGTAATCACCTTTTGTAGAGGCAAATCACCTTTTATCTTCCAATACATGCTGCATTCTGATTTTCTAAATAGAGTCAATGAAGTTTCTGACCTGGGAATTATCTTTGACTCAATGTTAACTTTCAAAAGTCATCGATCCGCTGCTCTCAAGAACGCGTACAAAACTGTTGGCTTTATTAAGAGGACTACCCGTGATTTCTCTAATCCTTCCGCTGTTCTCCACCTTTATAAAACTCTGGTCATTCCTAAACTCACCTACTGCTCTATTATTTGGTCACCCTGGACTATTTCATCTGCTGCAAACCTGGAAGGTCCCCAACATAGCATATTAAGATACATCGGCTACAAGACTGGTCGTCCAATGAGCTTCGACGATCATGACTACACACCACTAATGCGCGACCTCAATCTTAAATCTGTTCAATTTCTTCACCATTACTACGACCGTCTCACGGCTTTCAAACTCGCTCATCGTCTCATATCTCCAGCTACACTCTGCGAGAAGCTAACGTCTCGCACAATTCCGTATAATCTCCGAGTCTCCCGCCCGGTTCTCGAACAACACGCTGCGTCTAACCTCGTATTCTTCTCTCCTCTCTACCGCATTCGTCGTGTGTGGAACCTTATCCCCTCCCACTTTCGTAACAACATCTCGATTGGCCAATTCAAAAACTACTTACGCACACTTGATTTGCATTAACCCATTAATAACGCAGTAATATTATTATTTCTTTCATCTCAGCTATTTAGGTCGTTAATTTAAGTGGCTTAATTACTTTATCTTATCTCTAGTTTTCTAAATTTTACTTACGTATGCTTTCTTAACCAGCATAACCTCGCTCTATATTTTATTAATTTTGTATACTCCTGGCTCTCTCTGAAGCTATTATTGTTATACATTTAAAAGTTTGTATGTCAACGTTCTATTTAATTTATCTGGAACTTTCGGTATCACACTATTATGTCTTCTCCACTTTTTTCTATTATGTTTTAATATTGTATTTTTGTATAATTTCATATGCTCCATTTGTAAGGACAATCTGTCCGTTTAATTAAATTAAATAAATAAATAAATAAATAAATGAAACACAAATATCACAATTTACATTCACGTTTGATGGAAGACTCATATTCAATAATGCCTTGTTAGCTACAGAGAATGATGCAAATTCATTATTTACTTCATGTTTCTTACAATTGATTCTGCTTCAGCAGAAGTGTTTGCATTTATTCCCATTGCCTACCTAATATTTTTCAAAGAAATTAACTTGGTCACACGCATTTCATTATTGATATCTGTTATCGACAAAAAAAAGTTGGATTGGACCGGGTCTTGCTGTTGACCATTCATTCACAGTGATCCTGGTAAATACAATAAGTCATTCTAACTTTATCTCAATCATTTCCTTTTCATTACAAACAAAGAATATATACAGTCCATTATTTTAATTACATTTCCCTTTCGTTTCTAGACCTGGCTAATCCCTGTTATTCATATTTTTGATCTCGAATGATTTTAATTTCTTTAGAAAAGTATTTATTTTGTACAGTTTTGATTAAAGTTTTATGAGCAATATCTAGATCAGATGTGGTTAGCCGAGAGTCCACGGGTATTTGGGATCTTTTACCAAATAAATTAATAATTCTTTGAATTCGAGCAATAACACGAATTAATTTAGCAAGTGACGAATAGCGTGAGAAGAATTGAATGAATTGATCAGACACTGCATGACAGCTAACAACATGAGCTGATTGTTTCAGTTCCAAATCTTGTTCATCATTCACTTGAGCTGGAAGAGAACTTGGCCAAGATGATGGATCCTGAGCTAACCAAGATGGACCTTTCCACCAGATAGAATGTTCTTTAAGTTCGGTTGACGTCAGGCCACGAGTTGCATAATCTTCAGGGTTGATTTTGCCAGAAATGTGTTTCCACTGAGTTGTAGGAAGTGTTTCTTGGATGAAACACACTCTGTTGTGCACAAACTCTTTCCATTTCGATGGGTGATTATTTACCCATTGTTTAGAAAGTAGACCAATCCGACAATGTAGTTGTGTTTATGCGTCTTGTGTGATGTATCGAATGGTGATGATCGATGTCCATAGGATAATACTTGTGGTGGCAGAGTTGCGTCGCAGTAGTCGATCACTGTTGGTGGCATAGTTGCGTCGTAAAAAGAGATGTATGTTAGATTGGTTTCGTGTATGCCTGCGTACTTGCTCAATGTTTTTGGGAAATATTGATAACCGAAGAATTTCGATAAGCAACAACTTAACCGTTGAGGTCGTTCTGGTAAGTTTAGTTAGTTGAATTTCAACATCCAACTTGTCAACATTCAAATTTTAAAGAGTGAATTCAGTGTTCGATTAAAGAGACGTGAATAGACGATTTTATAGTGGGATCCCACGAAAGTTTAAAGACGAGTTAAAAATCAGTAGTGAATAGTCAATGTGAAAGTGAATTGTACCATTCTTGAATAGATTAAGAAATACATTTAAAACTTGAGACGTCAATGCTCATCAATTATCGACATTGTAAGAAGATCCAAGGTTGGAAGTTGCACATTGTGATCAAGTGAGTATATATCGTTTTATGTTCCAAAGTGCTTGATGTGATGAATTCTCGATCTTGTTTAATGTGCCTTCATACCACAATAAGATTAGTTTGACAAATACAAGAGTCAGTATGGATCGGAGTTTATATGAAGTTCAATGTTGGTTGAGAAGTCGCTAGAGGATTTCAGGTAACCATTTCAAATTTACGTAGTCGCTAGAGGATTACACTAAGTTGTGTTCAAAAAAGTAGTTATTTCGTGGTTGCTCTGATCCTAGTCTGAATGGTATTGACTAGTGATGTGCCGAGTACGGCTTGACTCGAGTCAGACTCGATTCCTGATTTGGACTCGCCTACTCGAGTACCAATTTATTTTGACTCGAGTACGCCGGACTCGATTCCGATAATCGAGTCTGGAAGAATCGATTCGCTGACTCGATTCCATTATGCGAGTCCATCTTACTCGAGTCAGGAAGAATCGATTCGCTGACTGGATTCTATTATGCGAGTCCAACTTACTTGAGTCTAGTTTTCGTTCTGTAATTTTTCACATCGGCACTTTCGGTTTGTTCATTTTGTCCTTTCCTTTGTACTTGATAAAATGGTGGGTTGTTCCCAAACATGCTAACGATTGCGATAACTAGCATGGAAACAACACGAAGGATCGTGAATCCTTGTTCTTTCTTTGTTTTTACTCAGATGTACAAAGATTTAAATTACCGTAAACTAGACAGTTTCATTTTAAACGTCTTAAAGTGCAGTTTAATTGTTGTTATGATATTCTGTTACTATGTTTTTTTATAATTGATAATTGATAACATGTTTGATTTATTATCGTTATGTCATTATGCTAAACCTACATGCTTTTTGAAATTTACTCCTTTCGATTTTTCGTTTTTGTTCTAAAATCGTTAACGAACTCGAATTCTGGACTCGAATTTCTAGACTCGAGTTCTGGACTCGAATTTCTAGACTCTTGTTCCGGACTCGAGTTGCTAGACTCGAGTCAGCATTCGAATACCAAACATAGAACTCGAGTACTGGACTCGAGTCGCGGAATCGAGTCATGACTCGAATACCGTATAAATCGACTCGAGTCGACTCGAGTCTTCAAAACAGCGACTCGGCACATCACTAGTATTGACAAATCAACACGTCGAAGGTCATACTCTTTTTAGGAGATTAACTTAAGAATCTCGATAAAGTTCACTATGAACAATGATGACTAGACTCATTGATTTGTTTACGCTTTGACAATCAATAAACAGAATTCTTATAGAATCAGAGGGTTTATTGAATGTTCGATATCATATATTTTGGACAGAATATGTTCAAGTAGATCAAAATTCCTTTAGTTTTTAATCACCCATGTAAGGACAATTGAGGAGTCTGTCCAAAGATAACATGGAAATTTTTCCATATTTAACTACCGCCCGCCATGAACAACTGGTAAACTTGATCAGCTTTTAGTTGGGCTTCTTCAATAGAGTTAGCACCACCAAAGACATCATCGACATATCTGCCTTTGTTTAAAATATCAACAGCCAAAGGAAAACGAACACCTTCATCTTGTATGAGTTGTTGAGTAGCTCGTAATGCTAAAAATGGTGCACAGGCCAAACCATAGGTTACAGTAGTTAGTTGATAAGTGACAAGTTGGTCGTGTTCTTTCCATAATATTCGTTGGAATCGCCAATCTTCAGGATGAATCTGAATTTGTCTGTACATTTTCTCAGCCATATTAAGACATCAAACAAATCAATTTGATGCTTCGCTCCAGTGTGTAGAAGTTCATTTAATGGGACTCCGCCAATGACACGACATGATCCACTAAACACAACACGAAGTTTTGTTGTTAAGCTAGACTCTCTCAGGACTCCATGATGTGGGAGATAAAATGAAGTAACTAAGTTTGACTCTTGATCAGGAACTTGGACCATATGTTGAAGTTGTTTATATTCTTCCAAAAAATAAGAATGCGCTTTTTGAAAATCAGGATTTGAATTAAATTTCTGTTACATGGCATTTATCATTCTGAACGCTGATGGTTTGGAGTCACCAAGATTATTAATAGAACTTTTGAATGGTAAACGAACAATATAGCGTCCAGTAGCATCCCTTGAGTGTGTTGATAAAAAATGATCTTCACACTCTTGATCAGCTGATGAAAGTTTCTTATTGTTTGTTGTAAAAATTTCTTCCTGTTGCCAAAATTTTTCAAGTAACGATTGAAGATCTTGATTCAATGAACAATGGAATGATTGAATGGAGTTGATCCACTACATGGTCCTGATATAATACAACCTAATTTGGTTAACTGAGCAACTGGTGTATTTGCTGGACCTTTGATAACTGACCCTTCCAATAATTGTCCATAGACATCAGCACCAATTAGCAAATCAATATCTCCAGGTTCAGCAAATTATTATTAGCAAAAGTAATATCTCTCAGATGAGGCCAATTGATCAAAAATGATTTAGCAGGTGGAATCAAGGACGTGATTTTAGGTAAAATATGAGCCTTGATTTCAATGCTAGTTGTCATATCAAAATGAGATGTTATTTTGATGGTAGTAATACCTTTAGTTTTATTAGTTTTATGTCCACCAACTCCAAGTACATAAAGTGATGAAGGTTGTCGAGGTGATTGAAGGTGATGAACTAGGTTCTCAGTGATAAATGAAACTTCTGATCCTTGATCCAGAAGAGCTCTAGCAGCAAGAGTTTTTCCCTGAGCAGTAGTGATAAATACTTTTGCTGTAGCCAATAAAATAGTTGATGCTGAACTTGGACTATGATAAGCATGATTAACTTGAGCAGTATTTGAAGTTGATGGATCAGTTTTATTAGAACTATTTAGTGTTGTAGTTATTTGGTGAAGACTCGTATGATGTTTTTTAGCGCATTTGAGACATCTTCTTGAACTTGGGCAATTACTTCTTTGGTGTTTAGTACTGAGACAATTAAAGCATAATCTCAAATTCCCATTTTTGTTTTGATGATTTTTGTTGATGCGCAAGATAATGATGAGCAGAGCAGAGTGAATATGTGAAACCATTATTTTTATCATTGCTAAATTAATTGATGAGATCGAGCAACATGTTGACGATGATGAGTAGGTTTGTCAGCTCGATTTAGCACAACAGGTTTAGATTCAACATCATGAATTGAATTTATTCTGGGCTTAAGAAAACCTTCAAATTGTTCCCAACTTGCTGGCAATTTTTGTGAGCCAAGAGCATTACCCCACATACGTCTTGTATGACTATCAAACTTTTGAACAATTATGTATAGTCTCTAAGTTCCTACGAACTTGAGTAACAATTGTGTAAATTCGTTCTAGCCCTCGAGACGACTCCTTAGACATCGGTTCAGCTTTAAATTGGTTGTCAAAAAATGAATTCAAGAGTACACGACTATTCTCATAATAATCAACGACAGCGTTCCAAGCTTTATCAAGATTTGCATCAAGAAGTTAAGTGTCTCTTAGTAAATGTTCAGCGGAACCAACAAGTTTTAGCTTTAAATGTTGCAATTTCTCATTTGGAGTTAAGTGTTTATTTGATAAATAAACTGAAGTAAGAAGTCCCTTGAATGATAGCCACTTCGATGGTGTTCCATCAAATAGAGGTACATTAATAGCTGGAATGCGAGCGACTTGCGACCCAGCAACAATATTGGATACATCAGAAATTGACGACGATGATAGGGTTGCTGGTTCCTTGAGATTGCGATGAAAAATCGTCAGTTGCTCTAAAGCATCCAAATAAGCTTCGTAAGTTACCTTATAAACATAATTGGTAAAATAAGGATCAGCTTTTAGAGCTGGTTGGTCATCAGCATGAAGCTTGAGCAATTCGAGGTTGAGATGTTCATCAGTAAGCGGAAACGAAGACCAGTGATCTCTGAGAGCACTGAGACGAATTTCAATTCGATCAACAGAAATTTTTTCAACCCCTACAGACATGAGTTTGGAATAAGTTTCTGTTATCGAATCAGCAGTTGACTTTTGGTGACTGATCAGGTGGGCAACTTGCTCGACCGACATAGTTAGAATGTTTGATGAAAAGCTAATCAATTGTTAGGTGCTGGATCAATATATACCCGGCTCGAAGTACCAAAAATATGAATAACAGGGATTAGCCAGGTCTAGCAACGAAAGGGAAATGTAATTAAAATAATGGACTGTATATTTTCTTTGTTTACTGTATTGAGAAGGAAATGATTTAGATAAGGTTAGAATGACTTATTGTATTTACCAGGATCACTGTGAATGAATGGTCAACAGCAAGACCCGGTCCAAATCAGGTTGTCCAACTCTTCTTTGCCGATAACAGACGTCAATAATGAAATGCGTGTGAGCAAGTTAATTTCCCTGAAAAATATTAGGTAGCCAATGAGAATAAATGCAAACACTTCTGCTAAAGCAGAATCAATTGAAAGAAACATGAAGTAAATAATGAATTTGCATCATTATCTGTAGCTAGCAAGGCATTATTGAATATGAGTCTTCCATCAAACGTGAATGTAAATTGTGATATTTGTGTTTCATGTGTGAGTTCGTTTATTTACTTACCAGATCCACGATCTGAACACAAATTGGTAGAGTTAATGATTTATAAACCATGAGGGCTGGTATATCACTTTGTAGAAAGGTAAGGAACACTTGATCAAGTCACCGGATATCCCACTGATACCCAGTCATACAATTTATGTTTTTCAGTATACCAACTGAGATATCATTTGGACCATTGTCTCATCCAAACTGATCACAGTGTTAAGTAATGCGTGTAATAATAATAAGACTCAAATTAAATATTGATTAATGGTTTTAAATATAATACTATATATTAGTAATGTTGAATATAATTAAATCACACCGACACAACTCTCAAACAAGGCACTTGTATTTCAAAATATAACATCGATGGGGCGTCAACAAGGATTAATTTAAGACTGGCGTCATCGATGACACTTGACGAATTTGTACGTGGTCGAAGAATTCGGGAGAAATGAGTGCTTATTGGCTAAATGATCATGACTAACACCACTGAAGTTGTCATGGAGATGATGAATACTTTGCATGATAAACTGAATTTAAGGTTTTCCCATATCTCCATAACCAAGCAACCATTGAAATATTTTCAGACAAGATGTAAATATTTCGGCGAACAACAACATTGTAAACTGAGGATATCAGTAAGTAGGCTGGGATTTTAGGGATGTTGAGAATTGGTAAAAGGAAATTGTTAGGAGTACATGAAATTCATTTAAGACAAAATATATTTAAATTATGACAACATTATTCTGTTAACTTTAAACCAAAATCCTTTCCTTTATATATAAAAATACGCGCGATGTATCGACCGGTCCGTCTCAATACCAACTGCAACGAAAACTTCTTGACTTCGGTGATCGAATGATCGCTTGACTTTTAAGATAAGGATTGTTATTTCGATATTTATTAGTTTTCAGTTTTTCTTTGAAAATTTTAATAAATTAATCAACCAATGTTTTTATAAAAATTTATTTTTATAACATCTGTATTGTCTGCGGCGGGACTAAGTGGATCGAAATAGGCTGTAAAGCTAATCTAGTTACTTTTCGATGTTAGTTGCCTGAGTAAAAGTAGAATGCGTGTGTTTTTCGGGGTCACCAACGAAGAACGTAATGACCAATAAGCCCAGAATGCGATGCCGGGTTCACTAAGCTATCGTGAACGCAGGCATTGATCCTCATGTTCCACGATCACATTGTGACAACTACATACTTAAGTGTCGTTTATCAACTCGGTCATACAAAGCCACCACGAGAGCTTTTCCTTTTGCGTCGGACAAGCACGGAAACAGTTTGAGCCACTCTGCAGTCAAAAGTATGTGGACTCATTTCAAAGGATATTTAAATTATAATCACCATGCTAACCAGAAATGGGTATCTCCATTAAGTGTGGAAGAAATCATAAGATGTCCGGGATTTTGTACTGTTGCCTTTTCTAGTGCAAAGGTTATAAATCAACCTCTTTAAAAAAAAAATTGATTATGCACAATTTGAGAATTTATTTCTAATTTATTATAATTTGATACGGATATCATTTACAGATCAATTGCAAATAAAAATTGAAAAAAGTTTAGTTTCTATCCAAAACACGTGTTTTCAAATCTGTTTATCATTCATCTTCCCTAATGTCAATATCATTATAAATAATTTTTTTCACAAATAACGCTCACCTTCCGTAAAACATCAATAGTAACTTGCAAAACGATTTGCCACTTTTGAGCTTCATTTTCATGTGAAGATTCTAACCGCATTACCAGTCTTATCCAGTCGTTCTGGTTTTTCGGATAACCTCTAAGAAGTCAAAGAATTTAATTGTAGATCTCGAAAACATTACTCCATATACTTCCATAGATGGTAACCGATAGGTGGTTGGGTATTGGCTGTAGTTGAATCAAAGGTCCGTAATTTCACCAGTAGCATCATATTCAGAGTTATCAATACTATTATTAAGGCAATAAAAACCCAAGAGATAGAAGTGAAGCTACGACTCGGCTTTGAAAGTGTTTGTTGTGGGTTAATCAAAACCTGAGTTGATGTGTCATTTATTGGCAGCATGGTAATGTCTTCTTGTAGTTTTAGCGTATTACATATTCCTAAAAAATATTGAGGCAAAAGTAAAGTAAGCGAATTGCGTAATAAATAATGCAATTTGGTTCTTCTATGTCACCTCGTCTTGGTCGCCGGATTTTCCGAATTGTTGACGGTATACAATATTCATTTTGTAGCGCGCGTAGCATTGATGTATAGAAATCTTCTAAGCCTGTCCATGTATTTTTCTCGATGAAACCTCTAACTGGAGCCCAAATTGACTTTTTATAGTTAATTTGCGCATGTACAGACATCATTGTGTGATCGTCAACGGTCCTTTTATGAATTTTAGAGCAAAATGAAAATTTGGTTTACCTTTGCCAATTAATCACAATAGAGAGATAGATGAAGGTAAAGAGAGAAAACAACAATTTTACAGGAGGTGATATTAGAACCACAACCATAATCTCTGAGTAATTTGTGTGTTAAGAGAACGTATTTTGTGGTAAGGTAATACACCTTATCAGTCTTTAAAAATTGCTTATTGTAGAAAAGAAACTTTTATTACAGATCCGGATCATGTTTCAATGAAAAACGCTATGAGATGATCTGCCTTTGTTCTGAACACTTTGTGAAATTACTTAGCTTTGTCAAGTGTCAGACCAAAAATATTTAGATTTTTCGTGGTATATTTAACATGTACAGTAAAAAATCTAACGCCGCGACATTTGCACGCGAAAATGGAAGGGAGTTTCGATGATTCGTAACTTTCGATTCGAATCATCATTGGTGTTGCAATTGCATGTGGAAGATTTGATCTGATCCGGATCACAAGTGAAAAACGCGGGTATTGCTAAACAAAACAAAAGACGGAGAGTAGCACATTTATGTAATATATATGGAGTCAAGGAATCGTTCCTCCAATTTAATGTACTCTACTACGGGACACCCTGTACAGAGCTTTGTATTTGATGTACATTACCTTTAAATCCCATTATTTAACTCAACTTACTTTACTAAGCAGTAATGCATCAGAACACAAAAGCTTTCTGCGTACGGTATACCAGCATTATTGCTATTAACATCAACGGAATAAAGCTCACCAGGCCTACTGCAGTCTCGCATAACCTGTATTTCTGTCACCTGCGCCATATAATACATATACAATATAGTCCATATAAGTGTTGGAATTGTATTAATTCTTACTTGCGAGCTTCTTGGTCCTACTGTCTGTGTCAGAGCAACAGTCACATTTACAGTGCGTTGTTTCAGTCCTTGTTCGTTAATAATCCAATCTCTGTGAACCATATCTGTTGAATTTCTAGATTCATGAAATTCTGTCAAAAATTTTGACTTGGAAAATAACAGGGCAAAGAGCATGTCAATATTAATTGGAAGTATTGTATGAACTAATTGACGCCCTTCATGCGTAGAGTTACATTCAGCCGTACTCACAAATCTGCAAATGTGCATCAGTAAATTTAATTTTACACTGCCGCTCGTATGCTTGGAAAAGACCTGAGAATATTTCACGCATTAAGTCGTAGTAATCGTCGTTTATGTTTGTTTGTGTCTCAAGATATGTGCTTCTAATTTAGTATTTCGCACTTGATTATTCAACGGGTTCAAGCTGGTTACATGTTTCAGATCTTAAATCAAGGGATCAATAGATGTGCTGTTTTACAATAAACTTTAAAAAATTAATATTTCACTAGCTTTTTGAGGGTAAACAAAAGTCTCATTTATTATTTAGTCTGGTCCATCATCTCGATGGATGCGGATGTGCATGAATTTCATTTTCATTTTATTTAAATTTTTCAAAATTTCATGTGAGTTGGCTCGAACGGTAAAGCGTTTTGAACTCGTTAACAGTGAAAGGAATCTTTGTATTCGTTACGGGAGAACGAACGATAAATTAACAGTTATCGACGTGAGCGGACAGTTTCGAGTGGAATAGGGGAAAATATGAAACAAAATAAAAATTAACTTGGACAAAAAAATAAAATAAAAAAGTGAGCAGTTGTATTCGAATTAGCCCGCCAACTATTTCAAAAACATTTGTGATTCAACCAGGAGCACCGGAATACGCCCTCAGCCTAGCACATATGAAAACGGAGCATTTCTTACGAACCCTTAAGAAAACTAGTCTCGCTACCATAGAAGAACCAAAATCAACCACAATGATCAACCTTCTTATGTTAGAACATAATCGCCCTGCAAACGAACTCATTGAAACAAAACAAAATACTGGTTCTGTACGGCATGTACAGGTATGTAACAGTAACATCCAACCGTAAACGAAGCCAAAGCTCTCCCTCAGTGAAAAAGGTCTTACGAAACCACCACCAGCAATAGGTTTGCCGTGCTTACCGAAGACGAAAATTAAACCGCATCGACAATAAGAAATAGTGAAGCTAAGCCACCACTTGTAAATATTCGAATGGAAAAAAATTGATAGGTGACATCCTATTGTCGAATCAAAAAAATTGATAAGTGACATCCTATTGCTTGCTGAAAAACAATCTTTCCACGTTACAAACCTACGACGTGGAAACATAACTGAAGTTAAACTGGAAACATACACTCTATCCGTTAACCGCCAAATAATCGAATGGATAGATAAGCCAAACAAACCATACTATACAAACATACTTAACGTTCCAAGGAAGAAAAATGACAAATTGCATAAAAGCCGGAGTAGACATTAAAGAGATAGAAGAGGAACTCGAAAAATCCATGTAAAAACAATTTTTAAAATGGTCGATCGTAATAAAGTCCTTCAATCTTTGTACAATGTTGAACTGCAAAGAACTCACCGAAAAAGGGTGATAAATCCTGTTTACAACCTTAAATACTCACTGTATAGTTAAATCAAAGTGGATGAGCCCAAACCAAGGATATTTCCTATCCAGTATCATAACTACCAGGAATTTTACGCCACGGAAGAGTACAGTAATACCTCGACTTACGCTACCCGGAATTATGCAAACCCGGAATTACGCGATTTTCAAATCTTGGTGATTCGCCCTTTGTAGACCTATTGCCTGCACACTATTGTTCAGCTAGAGTACACGTTCGGACTTGTGGGGCGAAATCAACAGACAGCTACAATTTATTTTGTGTTTCGTATCTATTGGAAATCTGCCGGAAACAAAATAAAACCTGCACAAAAACCAACACTAGTGCCCTCTTTTGAAATCCACTCAACTCCATCAGCACAGTCTAGCAAACCTAGGATATCCTACAGAGATGCGTTTTTAAACCAACACACTAATCCCTCAAGTGAACTGTCCGGAAATTTAGGGAAAACGCTGGTTACATTCAAGCAAATGATGATGCAACAAATGATTACTATACAAAATTATTACCGCCAAGAATTGCTCCGCAGCCAAAACACCCTGATCAACTGATTACAACGTTCAAGATAAATCACTTGCAAATCTGCCACTGAAATGCCACCGCACCAACCAACACAAACTAGGAATAGAAGTGTTCCTTCAAACACATGAAAAAGACATCCTACTAGTCACAGAAACATTTAACTGACAAATAAAACTTCGGAATCACTGGATATTCATTTTACGATACGAAACACACGCTTGGAAAAGGCAAGTTATTGTAACGCGTTACTTGTAATTGTTACTTTTTTGGGGTCAAGAACGAGTAACGCGTTCCTTTTTCGGAAATGTAATTAAACGAAGTAACGTGTTACATTTTTTGTTATAACGAAATTATTTTTTTCTTTACCCGTTACTCGTTACTTATTGATGCAGTTCTTGTTGGAAATGAGAAAATGTGGCATTATTTCCGATTTTCGTCTTGAACATTTAGTCCTTTTTTGTGAAACCCCTTTTTTGTTCTGTCGTTTGTGTTGTCCGTTTTTGTCCCTAAGTAAGTTTCCAGAAAATTAGAATGTGAAGAGAATTGAAAATGCGTTTGTTTTGTGTTGAAATTTGGGACAATTAGTAGCACATTTGCGTCTTGCATTTGCTTGTCGCCAAACCCAGGGTCATATCATTATATTTTCAATTTTGTGCTGTGGTTTACGATGTACGTAGAAAATAAGATAGTTGAGTCGACATTGAGGGTAATTGCAATGGCCAGCTCTTCGAAAATATTTTATGAATTTCAAAGAAAAGAATAAACTAAATCTGTCTGCAGAATAAGTCCAATCGTTTTTGTCTCTGAAAAAATTTCCAGAAAATTAAAATGTGAAGACAAGTGGAAATGCGTTGGTTTTGTTTTGAAATTTGGGACAATTAGTAGCACGTTTTTGTTACAAATCCTTGCGTCTAGCATTTGCTTGTCGACAAACCCGGGTTGATATCATTATATTTTGTGCTGTGGTTTACGATGGACGCAGAAAATAAAAAAGTTGGTGTTGCCATGTAGGGTGATTGCGTAGGTACCGAAGGCAAAATTGCATTGTCGTGGCCAGCTCTTCGAAAATATTTTAAAAATTTTAAAGAAAAGAATAAACTCAATCTGTCTGGAGAGTATGTGTTTTGCAAAAAAACGTATTCGTGCGCAAAGTCGTCAGCATCCAATTTTGAGAAACATTTCGTAAGTACAATTCTTTAGTTACTAACACTTTTGTAAGATTCAATCGAAGTCAGCTATTATGGTTTTGTTCCGTATGCAGAAAACCCATCCTTCCCAGTTTCATAATTACGAAAGAGAAAAATCTGAGATTTCTACAGGATCGAAGCGGATGAGGCTTGACCCTTCCACCAGCGGAACTAGCCAAAGGTCAGTCAAGGAATTTGTCGTATCGACGAAAAACCCAATGCTAGTTAGCCAGTCTACTCTCGACAAAGCCATCATTAAATATGTATGTTACGATGGATAGTTTACCATTTGCTACAGTAGAATTGCCGTATTTTCGCAAACTCGCCCTTTTAGGACTTGAATCATCCCTTCTCGTAATGACTCGAAAGACCTTTGTAAAAAACCTGGGAAATAAATACGAGGAAATGAAAGAAGCACTAAAACGCACTTTGGATGGAATCCACTACGTGGCTACAACAGCTGATGCTTGGACAAAACATCGCAAATGGTATTGAAGCGTTACTATCCATTGGATCGACCCGGAGTCTGGAACGGAAAAGCGCTGCTCTAGCTGTGCGTAGGCTGACCGGCAGACACGCGTTTGATTTCCTGGCCGCTGCTATAAATGACGTTCATAAGCAATACGTTGTGCAAAACTGTATAAAAACTAAACTGAGTTTAATTAATACTTCTAAGGATGTTCGCTGTTGTGTTTATTTGTGCATTTAAATAACTTCGAAACGGTACTATCAGTTATTTATACAGTTACGTAAAGAGCTAGTTGTGAAAAAGTAATGCAATCGTATATGTTCCAGGTATGCAAAACGACTACCGATAACGGAAGCAATTTTGTTAAGGCCTTGCGTGTACCTGGAACCATTATCTCGAGCACATCAGAAGCAGAGGCTGAAGTTCGAGGCAACGAAGCAGAGAGTGAAGATATGGACCCTGTCGAATTGTCGGATATCTTGTCACAAGAAGGAACGGAAGTACCAGCGCAAGATGACGTTGTTCTTCCTCAACACGAGCGCTGTGCCGCTCATGGCCTTAATCTTGTAGCTCAAAAGATTCCTTAAAGGCTTTTGAAAATCGCTAAAAGAAGCTACGAAGATTACTTAACAAGCGAAATAAATCTTCACTGGTAGCGGAAGACACGATATACTAGATGTGTACCTGATGACGCCAAACGACACGAGGTGGAATTCGGAATATGACTATGATCAACAGGTTGGTAACAAAATATAATTCTTGAGTCTAAAGGAATTTAAACTGTTGGCGTTTAAGAAGTCGACCGCCTAGGTTCTTATAATTAGCAAATAACGATTAATTATTTTGTCCTAGTTCATAAATCCCTCTTAATGTATTACAAGAATATTGGAATTACACTTTTTTGTTACAGATAGCCGATCTGGGAGCAAGAGACTTAACGAAATTACAACGCGTAATGGACGCGGTTGGACTTCCCCCACTGACCGATATTGATTTGAAATTCTTAGCTGAATACACTCGTCTAATGGGATGTGTTGCGCGCGCACATCCTGCAGGCCGAAAAGAAAAGGTACTACGGATACCTCGCTCCAACAATACAGACTTTGTGTAACAATATTAAAGTAAAACTGTACCGAGGTGGTCTGCAGTGTTGTGAGCCGCTCGCCAAAGCCTTACTTGAAGGAATTTCAAAGGGGTTCGACCATATTGTCAATCAAGAAGACTCGATCGTAGCAGCAGTCGTTCACCCAAGATTCAGGACTGAGTGGATTAACCCCACGGATGAAGGCATGAGAGCAAGAGCAGTCGAACTGCCCAAGGCAGCAGTACTCAGGGAAGTAATAAAGACTAGGGAAACAGTTGTACATGAACAAACATCGCCCGGTTTGACCACGAGTAAAAATATATCTCTTGCCCCCAACGGCGACGACGACCTTTTTTCATTTATTGTAGATCGACCCAAACGAGTAAAGGTCAAGGCACAAACACAACAGAACAAGAGGCCAAGAATGAAGTCCAAAAATATTAAGAAACATCTGATTCATCACGTTCCGTTCTACATGCGTTCCCTCATTTGAAAAAGGTTTTCCAAAAACTAAACTGTCCTTTGCTGAGCAGCGCTGCCGGCGAACGCCTCTTCAGCCTAAGCGGTTTTGATTTTAATGCTAGGAGAGCGCGACTCTCAGATCGAAACTTGGAAATGACCGTCTTGCTAAAGGCTAATGCAAGGTTTGCGAAACTTTAAATGAATAAATTGTTCGTTAAAAAAAATGGTTTTGATTTCAAGATAATTTAGTTTTTATTGTTTCGATTATATTTTAGAGCAAATGGAAGTGTGAAATGAAAATTTTCTACTTCCATGGTACGTAATTAATTTCTGGACAACTACTGAAATCACTCATCTTTCATGTTTACGGCGCGGAGATAATTTTTCATATCTCGTGGCCCTTAGTTAAAAGAAACGGCCGTTACTTCTAAGTAATTAACGCCGTTATATATTACTCGCCTCGGAAAAGTAGCCAGTAACGTAATGTGTTACAAAAAATTGGAGGGTAACGAGTAACGTAACGTGTTACAAAAAAATATGTAACGTACCCAACACTGGACAGCAGTGCACATTAAGAAAAAAATTCGGCATTATCCACTTTACAAACACAGAGAGTTCAACCTACAATCAAGCTCTATGTGTACTGGAATTGGCTTTCATAAACTGACTGCTGCTTCTGTCTTTTGCTTCCCTAATCACAAGATTAACGCAGACGACTTCCGTCAGTTTTTTGAACAATTAGGCCACCGTCTGATTGCGGCGGTCAATATCAGTACTGAGGCTCAAGGCTAACAGCATAAATATGATCACAACTAATGAAAGCAATCGTCGAATACGACATAGCATCCCGTGGCCTACCAACCTATTGGCGGTAAGCCGAACCAACTAGATCAGTGACAAAAACATTTTAGTGAACATCTGGGGCACTACACGCCACATATGTCCCACGACATACTCATACAGTGAAAACTTCACCCAGATCATGGTAAACGCAGCACACTGGACAACACTACACCCTGCCCCCTAGAAGACCTAATTGTTGGAAGCTGCCATTCATGCAAAACGTAAACAACACCGATTGCCCGCTACCAAAATGCAATTCATAGAAGGAAGCAAGAAACTCAAACACCTTCTATCCAACAAAACTCAATCCAGTTTTCATGAATTCCTAGAAGGACTTACACCTACTTCCGAAACAAATAACTCCTTATGGCGAGCTACAAAGAGCGTGAAGAGATTACAAACCCACGATTCTCCGATAAGGAAACGGAGACTGGACGAGAATTTCCAGCCGAATCCAGGTAGCAGTATGTTCCCCCAAGACGCCCCTCACAGCAGTACCTGAGTTGCGAAACTACCGAAAATCAAATACCAGCTTGTTTAACAAGTCATAGAGAAGGAAGTTAAAGTAAAAAAATCCCCCGGACATGACCTGATAACTGGAAAATGGTCAAAGAGTTTCCAGAAGCTGCAGTACGTCGACTGACTCGTATTTTCAATTCAATACTCTGGCTAGGCCTTTTTCCAACAACCTGAAAATTATCTGTGATAACGATGATTCCAAAATGAGGAAAGGAGCCAACTTACGTAGGTTCTTCTTCTTATTCAACCTGTCCTCCCTAAGCTTTTCGAGAAAGTGACCCTCAAGATATTTATAACTCAAATCAAGGAGCATGTCGAACAAAGCAAAGCCTCCAGGCCGAACAAAGCAAAGTTGAAATTATACGCTTTTCAACCCAAATTTGCGTAATTTCCACACTACGAAAAATACCTTCCAGTAAACTTCAAGTCCGACAGTAAAGGGAATGATTGAGGTTGGAGGGAATTAACATGTTTGAGGATCCCCGCAAGAAGGGCTCTCCTGAGTCTGATGGCAAGCCTTTCCTTAAAAGGGGCTGTGCAGTATCTACCGAACATAATTTTAATTGTTTTAATTATCCTTTCCACATAAAATAACCATATTTGAATTGTTATAACTTTAATATATGTATATTGACTGAATATGTTTTTCCATTTTCACCTAATTTTCCCACAAAAAATACAAAAATTCGTCGCACACTTCGAATGGTTCGCCGCGGCCACCTGTTGGAATCGGTCCGAAATACCTTCCTTTGCCACTTCAATCTACGCTGGGCCTAGATTGCATGAGAGGCACATATGACAGAGTGCGTGGGTGCGAAACGAGCGAAACATATAGGCCCATTCAATCCACTCCAAGCTGGCATTGGAAACGCGACTTTATAGTTCAAAAAGGTCTGAATCACATAGAACCAAATCTGATGGAAACCTTCAGGGCCAGTTATGGGCTGGGATCCATCCCGAAATCTTGGAAAAAAGCTATTATATTTATACCAACGGCAAGAAACCCAGTTAGAAGCGAAATCATACAGACCAATTAACCAGGTAAGGATAGCCGTGGAATACAAAGAAACCGCCTGCCTGGATATTCAAGGAGCGTTCGATAATTCCACTTTTTAGGCGATTGATAAAGTGTCTGTTCATAAGGGGATTGAACGCTATAAGTGTATCAAATCGATTGTGAAGAGCAGAGAAATCACTGCAGAAATGGGAGGGAAATCATTAACAACAAAGGCTAGGAGGGTAGGTTGTGAGGTTGTGCCCTATGGTTAGTTGTAGTAGATAAATTCCTAGGCAAACTGAGAGATGTGCTTTGCCGTGGTTGGTTATTTGGATGACATAGTCATCATAATCTCTGGCAAACACCTGACGACACTGAAAGATCTGATGCATACGGCTCTCAGTATCAGTCACCAGTTGGTACAAAGGGGTGAACGCTCAAAAAATAGATATTGTCATTATGAACATGACCCGCTTGCATTTGCACATAATGTGGACGACATTGGAAGAAGTCAAGAATCCAAAGAACAGGCGACAAGGAGCGGCTGGATGACTCCAGACATCTTAGCATCCTTAAGCAAGTTCCCCATCTAAAGGAGTTACCTGTGGATGATATGAGGGAAAGAATCACCTTTGGTCATAATTTCGAAGCAATAACCTGGCAACCGGGTGCTCTAACTTTGTACTCGGGCGGCGCGACGAAGAAGACAGGCCTGAGGATTTATGAACGTTCGACGAGGGCAGGAAGGTCATTGAGAAAAGACTGTACAATATTCCAGACCGAAGTCATTGAAACACCGATCACTGACTGTATAGGCACAGATGCAAATACAAGAGTGCAAAGATATACTAAGCAAATAGTCATTTGTAATTTTCATTTACAGTCGTAAGGCCACGTTCAAGGCCTTAACCAACGTTGCTAAAAGATCATACCATGTTGAAGAATGTTTCGAGTGTCTCGAGCAACTGGCTAAATGTAAAAAAGTTCGCCTTATTTGGGTGCTAAGTCATTCGTGCATTCAAGGCAAACTTTCTGGCTAAAGTTCCAAGAAACTCCCACTAGACCCAAACCGTTCTACAAAAGAGTACATCAAAGCGGATATCAATATGTGGGAGAAAAAGATAAGATTCACATGGGAAGAACTGTATACGACCCAAACAAACTATACGCCTACTGGACTGGCAGTACGATGAGGGCATAAACCCCCTACTTCTAAACAGGAAAGACTTTTAGCTACACGGAATCATCAGAGGTCACCCGGTTCAAAGAAAGGTGACGAATTATTTCTTCAGATTCTGTAAAAGGAGCGGAGAATCTGTACACCATCTTTTTATCGAATGCAACGCAATCTCGGAAACCCGAATAAGTTCATTCGGAAAGGAAAAACTCTCTTACGAAAACTTTACAAAAAGTGATGCCAGATCATATATTTCTTAGAAGTAAGACATTAGTAAAATGGGATGGTCCAAAAGACCTTATGGGATGGTACAAAGTTTTTTACTTTTTGCGTGAAATGTTCTACGCAAACCTCCATGCTTACGAACGCAAGAATAACAGAACACACAATTTACTTGAATACTTACGGAATATTTAGAATTTGGTCAGAGTCGCTCGAATCGGATATATCTGTAGGAAAATTTTCGGCGTCATGAATAATTACTTCTCGTTGCCTACTATTTTTCTGCATCTTTCTTTTAGCTTCTATTGGTTTAATTTTGCTTCTCATTTCACGTTGGAAAATAAAGGCGCTGGTATTACCTACATGATTTGTAACATCTTCAGTGTCTGATTGACACTCTTGGTCTTCACAAAAATTTTCAATTGATTTATTTTTCGCTAAAACGTATGACAGCTGGTTAACATGTTGATCATCTTCTTTTCCTGAATAAGGATCAATATAATCTTCATCATCGCTCGTTAAGCCGAGCTCATCACCATAGCAGTTATGGACCTAAACATGAAAGTTTCGTTCAAAGTTTACTTAGGATATTTTTATTCTGTACTTACCCATTGCCACATTTCCTGTGGTTGCATCGGCTTATCCATAAGAGCATTTTGCCAAACACGAAACAGCATTAGAAAGGATTTGTCTCGTGTGGTAAGTGACGTGAAAAAATGTCTATCATTATCGGTGCAAACTGATATTGCATTGGGAATTACTCGAGCGGTTTTTTCCTTTGTAATAGCTGTTACGTCCTTCCATCTGATACTCAAACTAGTCTCCCATCGAAAGATGTTAGCATAAAAACATATATAGTTTTGCGAGACATATAGTCGTCCATGGATCAGTATATCACGTTGAAGAGCACAGGAGTAATCTGCAAGAAAATTTATATGAACATATTGTTACGGGGGCCCGACGACGGTAACTCCCTAGGTAATTCGTCGAATGAGATAAGTCCATTTTCACAACTTTTAGATTCCATTTTTATTGTCTTATTAGTTCTTTTAGGTTCAACTTTAATACGATTCTTTAATACTGAATAACTACGATTCTAAGACTACGAACTATGACTAGAAATTCAATCCTCTTAACTTTAACAATTTACGAGTAACTTTACTCCAAATACTCAAATACAAATGCGAATTTAATTTTCTAATAATCAAAAACTCCAAACTAGCACATCTGTCGCGTGGTCTGACTCCAACAAAACGTCCAGACCGACTGGCCATCGACCACAGATCGTCGCTCGACCGTTTTACCGCTAGACTCGTCTGACTCCTCCTTCTTACGAAATCGAGTCAGGTAGGTCACAAGGTAACACAGCCTCCTCCTAGGAAGCTCGAAGTTCTGAAGGAGCTAGTTGACATTTTGTGCAGTCTGCACTTCAATCATTCTTCGCAGACGTATGGCGCCAATCGATCGCGGTGGACAGTTAGTTGCTTCTGCTTCCCCTTGCACTTATTCCGATAGACTGCCTCGCTGATCCGTTCGAGCATAACGTATGGTCCATCCCAGTTGCATTGGAGTATGGGACACTTTCCCACAATATTTCTGGGCATGTAAAGCCATACTCGCGTATCTAGTTTAAGTTTCTTCGTGTTGACTTTTAGGTCGTAACGATCCTTGCGACGGGAGATGTCCTTCAATGTTTACCGGGGGTACTTTTGAATTTCTGGTAAGCTATCCCGGAGCGCGTCGGCTTAGGAATCGGTGAAAACTGGCCGGTCGACGGGAACTCCACAGTGAAGAGCGGAGTTTCTTCGTGTACTGCATTTCGGTCCGCCAACAAAAGCAGAGGTACGTACAGGTCCCAATCAAGTTGCTTGTAGTCCACTAACTTCGCCAAGTAGTCTTAGATGGTCCTCTTGAACCGTTCCACCATTCCGTCATTGTGAGTGGAGGGTATTCGCTATTCTGAAGTTCTGCATTACTTTTTGGAAAACCGCTGACTCTAAGTTGCGTCCCTGATCAGAGTGTAATTGCATAGGAGTGCCGAAACGTGTGAATACGTGCTGGACGCAAGCTTCGACTACGGTTCCTGCAGTCTGGTCCGGTAACGGTATAGCCTCCGGTCATTTTGTAAAGAACTCCATCACCACCAAAACGTATTGGTTACCTTTGGTTGTTTTGGGTAGCGGGTCCAGGATGTCTATGGCAACTCTTTCAAAGGGATCTCCAACATTACAGATCTGCAGTCTGGACCGTTGTCGGGTCCGTGCACCGCGTCTCGCCTGATAGGCTGTGCAGTTCCGGCAGCATTTTTCAACGTCTTGTGCACAACCTATCCAATAATAGTTCTGCTGGACCTTTTTTAATGTCTTCTCCACGCCGAAGTGACCACCAGCCATGTGATAACCGCAAGACTATGCTGACGACACTTTTAGGAACCAAGATCTAATGATCGTTGTGTGCGACTTGTGACAGGTGCCGGCACAGTTTTCCCTCGCACAGGAACAGATTAGGCCACATGGTCCAGTGGGCCTTAAGTTACGGAGGTTGGTCCCTAATGGTTTTTTTGGGAGGCCGGATGTTGTATATCTTCCATTGATGTAGAATCTATTTTCTGTGCCTCTTCCATCTCATCCCGGGTTTTGGTAGCTCGAATGTTTACCTTCTGGGGCTCCTCCAGTCTCGTGTATGGTCTACATTCTGGCAGACAAGGGTAACGTGACTACGCGTCAGCGTTGCTCAGCTTAGCACCTGGCACAAGCGTTGCTGTGCTTAGCTAGCCAGGAGTTGCTTTCGGGTCACACAGTATCTAACTTCTGGACGGCTAGTCGTTTTACTGTAGTATTTGATGACCCGTTCATGTCCGTTAATACTCTGCGCTGGCAGTCCGTTGATATTCTGTGCCCATGGCTTAACTGCTCGCGTCGGTATCCAGTATGAATGGGCGTTCTAAGTCAGGTTGGCAAAGGATCGGCGCCTTGTTCAGCCGAGTCTCAAGTTCCGCGATTCAGCGTCCATTCGAATTTCTTTCCCGCCTTGCTGAGTTCGTGCAGCAGTTTAGCCACGCTCGAAAAATCAGCAAAAGTCAATCGGAAATGACTGGATTTCGACATTGTTTTGCGGTGTGTGCCACTCTGCAACTGCCAACACTTTGTCTGATTTGGATGTGTTTCATCTGGTGTGATGTGTACTAGGTATTTCATCGTCTGCTGGCATAGTTCGCACTTTTTCGACGACCAGTTTAGTAGCCTTTTCAAGTTTTTCGAATATTGATGCCAAATTCTGTACCAACTCCGAAAAACTAGGTGCATGAACCATCAGATCGTCAAGATATACTAAGCACACTTTGTACGGTACTCCTCTCAGTACTTCTTCCATCATACGATGGAAAGTGATTGGTGCATTGCATAGTCCAAACGGCATTACGTTGAACTTCCACAATCCGTCACCGCAGCTGGAAGCTGTTTTCTCCTTGGACATTTCTTCAAGCTCCACCTGCCAGTATCCGGATTGCAAGTCCAGGGTCGTGAACCAACGTGATCTTACCAAATGCCTTGAGAATCAGATTCATCCATGGCAGGGGGTAGAAATCCTTGCTGGTGGCCTCGTTTAACAGACGATAGTCAACGCAAAAACGATTCCTGCCACCTTTCTTCTTTACGAGGACTACTGGGGGAACACCAGGGGCTCTTTGATGGTCTGATGATTCCTTGGCGGCTCATTTCTTCAATGAGGGTCCGGGCCTCCTCTCTTATGTGATCGATTGTCGCGACATATACCTTATGGTTAATTTGGAGGAGAATTGAGTTGTACTTCGGTTCTGCCCTCTACAGGTATTGTTTCCCCAGTGACGCTGCGGATGTGTGTGAAGCTCGGGCGAAACAACGTTTGCTGCTAGTAGGATACCGGGATGGATGATGGAATGAGTTGCTCCAAGTACAAAAATGTTATAATTCGTTGACTTCCAAATTACGGATGATAAGGGGCTTCATAAGGTCCGTTACTCTCAGCCCCTCCGAGGTAACGTTTGGAGTATTTGTTTGTATCTCTTGTCGATTTCTTGGTGAAGGCTCGGGATAAATGACATCGGGTCCTAGGTACTGGCAATGAATTCTTGGGGTTGCATATGGTCCTAGTAGATGGTACCGACTTGGGCTGGAAACGTCTTGGTAGGGTATTGGGGCTACACAACACTTTCCTTCCTTTGGGACCCGACACTTGGATAGCTCGTGGTCCGTATCCATCATCGTCGACGAAACCTCTTCTTGCCGTAGAGATGCGAATCGGTGCTCCCTGTTCCATTCTTTAATGTCCCTGCTTAACACCAAAATTAACTCTCTCTCCTGTTGTAGTTCTGTCAGTTCTCAATTATGGTCATGATTCCAACCTCGGATCAGGGGCAGAAGATTGACGAACCAGTGGATCCGTGTCGTTGGTTGGTGGATAGTGTGTTGACTCCACTTGCGGCCGAGCGATGACAGTGTTGGTCTTGCAGTAACATGATGCATTACCCTGGTCGCGTATCGTGCTTCTCTTCAGTTCTGCTGCAACTCCTCGGCTACCCTACAGGCGTCAGCCAACGTTTGCGGATTACGGTCCCTGACCGTGACATGAGTATCTACCTCGCAGATACCACTGACGCAACGTTTACGAAATACCTCTTCTGCGACGTATGATGGCCAGTGTCGCTCTGGATACCCTTTCTATTGGCTCCAGACTCCCCGTTTCGTTGCGTCCTTCTGATGAGTAAGTTCTCGTACGTGGACATATTGACCCTCTCACCGAAGGAAGTTAACAACTGTTGTCGGACGTCCCGAAGATTGCAGCGCTGTGATGGATTGCACTGCATTATAAAGTGTATTGCTACTCCACGCATTTTGATGAGCCAGCTGCTCCGTTGCTCTTCCTCGGTCCATTGATTTGCGCATACCATGTTCTGCATTTGGGGCTCGTAGTCCTCCCAAGGTAACGAACCATCGTATTCCATTAGGGGCACGGAATGACTCTTGTAGGCGCTGGGGTACACGTATAAGCGGTGTGGGGATGTTCTGGTCTTATGAACAATGTGTCTACTCCTGTATTGTACTGGTCAGTTGGCGGAAACATTGGGCCAGATCCGACATGGTGCGGTCTCGTCAGGTTATTCGAGATCGTCCTGGTTGTGTTCTGTAACTTCAGGACATCAACTTCTTCCTAAATAATGAACAGGTCATAGTTCTGTTGGTCGATGCTGCTTGAAAAATGGTCCATCTGGGCCTGCCATCTTTCCAGTTGAGTTAACAGGGCCGACGTCTGATTCTCCTGTTTCGGAAGGCACGGGGTTGCGTTTCCGCACCTTACATCAGTGTTACAGGGGCCGACGGCGGTAACTCATTAGGAAACTCGTCGAATAAGATCAGTCCATTATCTATTTCTGTGTAATAACGATTCTAAGGGCACGAAGATTCTCAAATACTACTATAAATTGAACTTTCTTAACTTGAACAATTAAGCTTTACTTCAAATACTGCAATACAAATACGAATCTAACTTACTAATAATCAAAAACCCGAAACTAGCAAATCTGTCGGAGGTCTGACTCCAACAAAACGTAACAAAACGACCCCAGGTTGTCGCTCGACCATTTTACTGCCAGACTCGTCTGACTCCCTCTTCTTACGGGATCGAGTCAGATGGATCACAGGGTAACAATATGGTATACATTGACTTTTGACACATCCAAAAGTGGCATGCCAAGCGGGGTCTTACATCTGCTTTTGGAATCGTGGAATCCAATGAAGTGAGGGTAAATTGATTTGGAAAGAGTAACGGTCACGCCGCCAGAAATACCTATCCCGATGTAGAGTTGCGAGATTTAACTTTCTTAGCGTGTGTCCCCGAATCATTCAGGATATTACACTCAGCAGTCTTCTCTTGGATGTTCGATCGGTAATATTTCTTATTACTTGGATTTCCACCATTGTTATGTATTTGAATCTTTGTCACGTACCAAACTCTTGTATTCGAAGGTTGGGTGAGTCATCCAGTCTGTTGCCCGAAAGACGACGAAGAGGTGGATTCAAATGATTTTTTTAATTGAGCCTGTTATATTTTTGCTACAATTTTCCTTTGATCCTATCAAATTACTGAATTCAAAAAGCGCTTAGCACCTAGCTGCCTATTATTAGTCCTGTAGCCCTAAAATCATTTACTAGTAACTTATTGGCTTGTATGTTCTATTATAAACTTATCGCCTAAGTAGTTATTTATCGCTAAGTAGTTAGTCGCCTAAGTAGCAGCTCGGCTGTCGAATGACACTTCCCGGTTGATTCCTTTTAGCGTGTGTTATGTTCTTATAAGTTTTATATTAACTCTTATGCAATGAGTGCTCGAATCACACATCATTTACAAGACAAATTATTTAAATGCACGCATTAACTCAAAAAATGCATTTAATATCTTAGTAAATATTCATTTATTGATTATTGACAATTATATAGAAAATAGTAAAAAATTATGAATTATATTCAAAGCTTATCATCAGATTGTATCATAGTACTTATTGGCTTATGATAACTTTAAAAAAAAAACTCAATTTTGGTATATGAAGTGTAGTATTATTGGTAAATGCAATTAGGTAAAATAATAATTAGCTATAGTACTTGGAAATTTTTGGTTTTGCCCTTCGATCATAGAGAACAGGATATGACATCTTATCGAAAACTCGTATATATATAGGGCCACAGCAGCGACATGAGCGTGCGTACGAGTTAATGGTGAACTAAGCCCTTATGTTTAGTCGCAAACCAGTAGCTCAGGCGCACAGTGTGTTTTATGACGTCATAAAATTCAAATTATAATTTACAGGTTTCGCAACTAGATTTAAAAGAGTCTCCTACATACATTTTTTTGACTTTCGTTTGATTTTAATTCCGAAAATTTAGAATAAATTTGTTTGTCAAATCTATATCAGCGTTACGAAACCAACACGCGCAGATAAAAAGAGAGGGAGGACTACACACCGCCTACTAAACTCGAGGTGTTTGATTTATATACTCTCAATGATCATCTGATCAGTAGGTGTAATATATTACACCTAAATATGAGAAGTATTTCTGCTAATTTTGAAATTTTCGAAGCATTTTTTGACAGTTTGAAAGTCAAACGTGATATTATAGTATGTACGGAAACTTGGAATGTTCCACACATAGGTTTATTTAGTATTGCAGGTTATCACTCTCACTATAATGAAGGTAGGATAAATAAAGCTGTTGGTGTTTGTAAACAAAGTAAATAGGAACTGTCAAAAAGAAGCGAAATTTATGGAATGTTATAATTTTTTTCTAGAAAAAAGTAATAATTTGTTAAAAATAAAATGAAGTGACATGCGTGATAGTAACAATATTACAAAGTGACCGTATTAATGGTAAAAGTGAAAACATGAAGTGGTTTGCAAAGAAATGCTATAATTATTATTTTTAACAGGACGAAATCATTTCATTTTTTAAGAAAGTGAAACTCAATGTTTTCGTTCATTATTTTATAATTTTCGAAGTGAAAAACATTGAGTAAGCAATTAAATTTCCATCGGTTTTGATATACGTGTCAAATACGTGCAGTGGAGTAGTACTTTGAAATGTGTATAGAATTGTATACATAAATGATTCAATAGTTTATTTTATAATTCAGAACGAGTAACGAGTATAAGTAAAAATTATTAATAAATGCTTCAGAAAAAATAGATTTGTGTTTTCGAATTCTTTGTGGTAAAATCTAGTTGTTTTAACAATTTTCATGGTCGTGTTCAGAAATTTTCCGACGTCAATGATTTTTATTCAAGTGTGGTTGCAAATTTTGTTAGGTTGCGTTAAAATTGCACGCTTATCTGTTATCGTGCCGTATCCTGTTCTCTATGATTTAAGGTTTTGCCACAGACAAGACAAAGTGAGCAGATATCATACGTTTAAGATGTAAGTTGATAAGTAAGATGTAAGTTGTATATATATCAACAACATTCTTTGCCGAACTAGTTCTTATACGCAAGTACAAATAAGAGATATGAAATATCATTTTTTGTTGATAATTGTACTTATACATGAGATTGCACTTTGTTCGTACTTCATTTAAATAAATTATTTATTTAAGACATTTGTTCTGATCATCGTTTAAATGAAATGTAAGAAATTATTATTATTACGGAACATATCTCACAAAATAGTTTTCTTTGTTTTTATATAACTTTACGTAATATTGCTTATTTTAACCACAAATAAAATTGTAATTAAAATTTTGATTAAAAAAGCAGAGTTATTATCGGATATCCCCAACACTTACCAACAACTAGTCTTTCGTCGTCTGGCACGTCTTTGAATAGTTTTTTAAAATCTTCTGATCTCGATTTATACGATGGGTAAAACACACTGTACCATGATTTTTTTTTTGCACGTCCAGTGGCTTTTGAAACATTTTTGAATTTATCACAATTTTCTTGATGATATGTTTTACTTTGATCATATGAAACTTGCTGTGAATAATCAGTTGATTTATTAACGGAGTCCTGAAAAAGTAGAATAAAACCACATTAGAATGCAAAATATGAAAATGACGTTGTTGGTTTTCTTTTTAGGGTTCCGTAGAAAAAACGGAACCCTTATAGTTTTGTCATGTCCGTCCCTCTGTCTGTCCGTCTGTCCGTATGTCACAGCCATTTTATTCGGAAACTATTGAAACTATATAAATGAAACTTAGAAGTAAGGTGTGAACCACTAGAAAATGCAGTAGTGAAAGTAACGAAAAAAGTTTTATTAAGGGTGGCACTCCATACATGTATCTGACGGACATAATTTTTTTTTTCGTTGCACATATTCGTGTGGGGTATTTTTGGATGGGTCTTCAAAAATGACAATGCTTCTAAAGACGTCAAAAGTATGTACCCCCCCCCCCCCCCCCTCCAACTTCTGAACGATGGGCTAGAAAAATTTGAAAAAATTTAAGGTAGTAGAACTATATAAAAACAGTAAACGATTTTTGGGTTGAACAATAAGAGTCTTACCGTAAATTATATATTCGAAGTTGTAAACTACCAACAAACTTATATATGCTTACTTATATTAATTTTAACTCAATGTCATAAAATTGCATAAGGCTTTGAAAATTATATGGAGGTATAATTTATTCATATGAATCATACTAAGAAGATTCTAAAATATGTACTAACTAATGTGATTATATACATAGTTTATTTATCGTAAAATTGGTTCATTGGTAATGTTTGAAAGTTTTTTTATGTTTGAAACATTTTTCAAGTTTTCCTTTCTTTTTTTCGATGTGAGACAATAAAAAAAATTTTTTTAACTGAACAGATTTAGTATCTTGTGAATGAATAAATAACACATTTATTTATTTGTTTAATTTTTGAGAATCCGCTACGAAGCACAGCACAAAGAGGAGACAAAGATTTTCAATTAAATCTCTATGGAACCTATCATTTCTGTTCATTGACTTCGAGAAATATCATTTCTTCACTCCGCAATCGAATATTTTATACAAAAATTACTATACTTTCCACAAAAATAATCGAATAAGAATAACGAATCAGTCCGAATATGTATCCGCATCCATATTCGTTACTCCGTAATCGAATATTTTCCATATAAGTTCCATATAAAAATAATCGAGCCGCGTCGAGCTCATAAATAATCGAAAATCAAGTCTGGGCAACTAGGCTGGCAGAATCGCCAGCAACTCGAAAATTTCGTCAGTACACGAGATTGTTCAACCACACGTCAACAATCGGTGTCACCCCACCGAGAGAGCATGAGTGGCGCCCGCATAATAAACATGGTGTGTATTTGAGAAATATTATCAAATACAAATTTGTTTAACAGTATAGTACGTGAACAGATATATGAAATGTCCAATAACTCAATCTGACCATCAGAAGCGAGCGAAAATGCCCTAATTACTTCTAGTTATTATTCTGTAGCCTAAATCAGGGCGGAGACACCGGTGATTTGACGTGCCGCGGGGAGAAGATACCACAAAAACCCTGCAGACGCGTGTACGGTTAAGATCGCCGAGTGCGCCGACCCGAAAGGGCAGATTGTCACTTGTGTTGCGCTTGGACAATTTTCTGTTTTTTATTAAATGTAGATCGAGTTACTACATTTGAATTATGAATAATATGGCTAGCTTTGTTTGTCTATACTCAGAATTCACCGTCGTCGTTCCCGGACAGATATTTGAAATACTGAGTTAATATTTTATGTCCCAGTTTGATGGTGAGGTAATTTTGACCCAATATAATATTAATTATAATTGCACAATAAAATTTGAAGTTGTGATCAGTTATTTTCAAATATCTTACGTGCAATTATGTTCCAAGAGGTTGTCTTGTGTAGATAAAAGATTCCCGAAATTCTGCAATCTACACAGCATTAGAGCTCTTATCAGCTCGTTAAATACTGCTTGGAGTGAATGACATTTTGTTTTTGACCTTGGCTCCAGGCAGTATTAAATTTTTCATCCTTTGCTGAGCGATCAGAACATTTCCATTCTTTAGTCGATTATGGAAATTTATTCGGAACGGTCAAAATCAAGTTTTTATGATGAATACTATAACTATAAATAACAGTTACACCTGTGTGTTAAATTCAAATAATGTCCTCGAATATGACGTTGTGCGTGCATTTCATGACATTTTATATAGACAAACGTCATTTCGGCCGCGTGAGCTGGAGTTGTTTCGGCAGCCAGAGCTCATTGAGTTTGTACCGCAAAATGAATCGCATCTCCAAATTATATACGATGGTGACGTCGGATCGGTGGGCCACTGGTCTTGTATACAGTATGTTAAGTAAGATCGTATACGGTAGAATTGGTACTAATTTTATTTGAAAAAACAAATTTAATGCATATATACAGTGAACATGCTTCCAGGTAATGTGCAATTATATTAGTAGTGGGTTCAATCGTCACCAGCGTCTACAATCGCTTGACATCTGCGAGGCATAATTTACACTAAATTTTCAGCATATCTACTAGAAAGCGTTATCCAAATGCGTCGAATTTATCGAATGAGCTGCTTCAAAGTGACGACGAGTTTTCCTGTAATCCTAAACTTCATGCAGGATCAAACATTCTCAACTGGATTGGCGTCAGGTGATTGTGAAGGCCAATCCAGTGTAACGATCCCATTTTCCCGTTTCCATTCAGTGCAGATATTGCTGCGATGTTTAGGATCGTTATCCTCCTGAAAGATCCGGTCCTCGTTTTTGCATATGAATTGACACTTGGCAGTTAATAACAAGGCTTTTCGATAAATTTTCACCATCCTGGGAGCATTCAGGACCTCAGTAAGAAGATTTAACGTGCCAAAACTTTTCTTTGAGAAGCAGTCCCAAAGATGAACTTTTACAGGATGTTTAACGGTGCGTAGGACGAACTGAGTTGGGTAGTAACACCAGGCCTTTAGTGTAATCCCAAAACCCCAAACAGAAGATTCTTCGGAAATTTCAAGTTGCGCCAATCGCGATCAATGTGTTCCGTTGCCCGACCAAGTCGTTTTGCGATGTGCTTTTCCGACAAAAGTGGTTTCTTCAAAGACCTGAGCCATATCAAATTGTTTGCACGCAAGTGCCCACGGAACTTTACGTACAATATATTTACTCCTTGCAGCCGCAATTTTGACTGTCCCTGACGCAAGGATAAGGTAGAATCCTTCGAAAATAAGGTCAAGATCATTTTCAAGTCTCTTTTGGTTACTTTCCCTTTAAGGCCACATTCTGGAAAGCCTTTGACATTTTTACACGCTTTATAACGTTGCACGCATTACTGGATAAAAGCTTTTGACTTTTAATGTAGTTTGCTGCCGCTGCATAGGACATTTTTGGTCCTTGCGGATGAATGCAACGGAACACTGGTTCAAAGCGTTTGGCGTATGCGGAACTCATTTCCATTTATATCTTTCTGTCACAAAAGTTTAAACGGAACTAAAATTTCCTTATTTTAGTGCAATAAGGAGGAGTTTCCTCTCACTAATTAAGAAAAATTAAGAACGGAAAAAATAACCACCTGCAAGTTATGCCGTATACGATCTTACCTAACAGACTGTATATTACATTAATGGGATACTACGTGTTTACGATAGCTTGTTCAGTTACTTAAAGCCAACTCAACGGGTATATGTACGCTAGGGTGTTGCTTAACAATGGACTTCCAAAAAGTCATTGTCTCATCCCGCCATTAGGTTCTACTACCCTGATTTACAGATACAATTTTTTATTATTATTTTTTGAAATGAATTTTAGTGGTCGCTACAGCTTGATGAAGTTTTGGATAAAAACAAGTAGGCAGCGATAAAATATGTGTACAAAAAGTCACCGTTTCGTCTTCGTTTTACTGGGCATTACCGTTTTTAGTTCGCATTTGACTGTTGTCGGGGAGTCACGTTAAATTGTGCTGTTTCCAAACAAGTATCACCATGGCGTTGTCATTGTTGACTAGAATAAAAACCGATGTGTGGCTGATAGGCCAGCCTTCGTCATCATTAAATCAGTCAAGGTTACCATCCATTCAGGAGGTGCTATATCTATTTTGGCATTAAAAATTAGAAATGAAGAAACGTGTCAACGGTTCTGCTACTTCTACTGCTGAAGAGGTTTTGAGTGTGTGGGAAAAGGCCGGAATTCCAACCAAGTGAAAGAAGCACGTCATCTCCAAGATTCAAAAGTATTTTACTGAGTGGCAAATGCTGAAAAAAATAAAGAAAACAAAGCAAAACGCTCTGCAACTGTGATTACTAGAGAAAAAAGTTGGAAAGATAGTTTGTCTAATCTCTTTGACATTGCCTATGCAGATGCATTGAAACTAATTAAAAATGAAGAGGACCGACGATTTTTACTGAATCAACGAGAAAACCGTCGTGGCCAAATTGGTTCTATAGATAAGGCCAGTGTCAAGAAAGAAGCTGAAAAGAAAAAAAAGTTAGCCAGGATTCAGCAACTGAAGCAAACGGAATCAGCTGCAATGCAGGCCCTAACAGAAAAAGGTCCACTTTCTTCGTCGACAAGCGATAGCAGTGCGAGTTTGAATACGACTTCTGACGATATTTCAAACACAATTAATTCAGAAACACAGCAACATATTGAAAAATTACCGCCGAAAAGAGGTAGAAAAAAATTATTTTCTGCTGATTTGGCTACAAGTCTAGATGCCGCTAAGTTGAGTCATAGAAAAGCTGCTGTTGTGTTAACAAAAACTCTGAAAAGGTTAGGAAAAGATCCTTGAGAGTACAGCTTGAATTATGCATCTATTCAACGGCTGCGAGCGAAACATCGTAAAGCTGCAGCGTCAGACTGTGCACTGGGATGGGAAATTAATAGAAGACATTACGGGACACCAGTCTGTAGATCGTCTATCGATTTTGGTTTCAGGTCACGGTGTTGATCAACTCCTAGCAGTGCCAAAGCTTGATCGAGGCACTGGGGAGGCTTGTGCTTCAGGTGTCTACGAAACTGTTATATAGTGGAACTTAGAACAAAAAATATGTAAAAGGCCTTTGCTTTGATACCACTGCTGTTAATACAGGTTAAAGAATTGGAGCCTACATTTTGCTGGAACAGAAAATGCAAAAGGACATGCTTTGGTTAGTTTGCCGCCATCACATCATGGAAATTATGTTAGAGGCAGTAGTGAGTCAAGCTCTTGGGTCATCAAGTGGACGGGAAATACTTCTGTTTAAAAGATTCAAAGCAGCTTGGCCTCAGATTGACCAAACCGAGCATGATCGTGCACCATCCAGTGCACAAGACAAAGCCTCTGATATCATGGCTTTTGCTCAAGACCAACTGAACAAATTCCAGCCACGCGATGGCTATAAAGAATTGTTGGATCTGACTATTGTTTACTTGGGGGGTGTTCCTTCAAAGGGAATTTCCTTCAAAGCTCCAGCTGGACTTCACCGTGCTCGGTGGATGGCGAAAGCAATCTACTGCTTGAAAATAATATTTGCACGACAGTTCAAACTAAAGAAGAAAGAAGAAGACAACTTACAGCAAGTGTGTGCTTTCGTAGTCACGATTTACGTAAAGTTCTGGTTCAGCTGCTCTTCTGCGTGTTTTGCACCTAAAAATGACTTGCAAAAGACCTCAAGGAATACAAGCGAGTTGACAAAAATGTGGCTTAAGTGGCCATGAAAAAGATTCCGGGCCATCTTTGGTATCTGTCAGAAGAAATGGTGGCACCCAAGTGGGTTGGGTTCTTTGACGACGACTTGCATCCTGAAATAAGACAGAAAATGGTGCCTGCTCTCCAGAATGATGGAGTAGAACATACACCTAAGAGAGTGACGTTGTCATCAACCGACATGAACCATATCAGTGAGAAAGAGGTACATCATTTCGTTACGAGCAACACGATGCGATTTTTTGAAATTTTGAACCTCCCGACCAGCTTCTTGCAGAGCAACGTAGAATCGTGGTCAGATGACCCGGAATATAAAGCTGCCAAAGATATAGTCAGTTCAATGAGGGTCGTCAATGATACAGCCGAAAGGGGTGTGGCATTAATGGAAGAATTCAACAAGCTAATTACCGTCAATAAAGAACAGAAGCAATACCTTAGTGTTAGTTGTGAAAGACTTCAGAAAGAAATACCCGAATGCGAAAAAATCTACTTTAGTCTTATAAAAATCGTATTTTTAATTTACTTTTGCTTATTTGTCATAATTTTCTTAGATTTTAATACAAATATTTTAAATTTAGAATAGTTTCCTTTAACTTGTTTTTCCAAAACTTTGACAGCTGGTAGCGACCTCTTAAGTGATTTGAAAGAAAAATAAAAAAAACTAGCATCAGTTTACAGGGGTAGTAAAACAAAATGGGGGGGGGGTGAGACTACAAGAATTCAGACTATTTTAGTTTTTTTTGCCAAATAAGCAACACCCTAATGTACGCGCTTTGTTTCCATATTTAAATGATTCCTTTATCCAGTTTCTAAGTGTACAACGCCAACCCAATGCTATCGACTGTGGTCTATACGGCATCGCTTTCGTTACCTCTTTAGCATTGGGAACCAATCTTGCGCAAGTAGATTACGTGCCACAAATGATGAGACCTCATTTATGTACTTGATATGCTTTCTAGCAATAATTTATTAGTTTTTCCTGCTACAAGCAGACTCGTCTCAGGGCGCCAACAAACTAATCTTTTTACGAATGTTGCCTTCAAATTAGTGACAAAACAACGAAAAGGTACTAAACAAAAACAGAAGCAGCGTTTACAGAATTTCATGCTACACTATACGAACTGTGATGTTATTTCCACTGCAAAAGATCTTGAGGAGACAATACCTAACTTAGAGACAAACAATGTAACTCATGACATTACGTAAAATAATACAAAGAGAAAGAGGCTTTCGAGATGTGATAAAAATGTTGCGGAAAGAGAAAAAGATAGAAACAAAATTGCCGTTGATGCTCTAAGATATATCAAACGAAGAAAGTGCAACGAACAGGCGGACAACACCTCTGGGCGAAGAAGTAAAAGATTAAATCCAGAATATAGGCAGGCTGAGCAAGAACGTGACACTCTCGATTTGCTCGTCTGGACGCCGATTAAAGACAAGTTGAGCAAGAAGCTCATTGCAATACCCGCCTGGATTCAAAACACAGGCAGGCTGAGAAAGAGCGAGACACTCAAGCTCATCGCAATACTCGGCTGAATCCAGACTACAGGCAGGCTGAGCAAGATCGAGATGCTCAAGCTCATCGAGTTGCTCGTCTCGATCTAGACTATAGGCAAGCTGAGCAAAGGCGTAATACTCAAGCTCATCGAGATAATCGCGAAAATGAAGAAAACATCCGAAGTGACCAGCTCCGAAATAGTTTTGCTCGAAGAGAAATACGTTCAAAGCAAAAGGAAAGCTGGGAAACTACGGCTCAAATTTATTTAAAAAATATGAAAGAAGGTTACACTCATCCTTGCTACTGCTGTGGGGAGATTATGGCATACTAATTTCGTGAAAACAATTTCCAACGTTTGATTTTGAATAAATTCAACGAAGAATTCGTGACAAACGCTTTTCATTTGAAGCCAACAGAGGAGTTTGGAGAGTTTTGTAGTACTTGCGCAAAAAATATTTGCCCGGGTACTATTCCTCGCCTAGCTAGGATCAACGGCTTAATTTTTCCGAATATTCCAGAAGTTTAAAAGCAACTTACCCGAATGGAAGAGAGGCTTGTAAGCTCACGTCATGTGTTTTTAAAAATTGTTCGCAAGGGTCAAGGCTTGGGATTCCAACATGGCCTTGTCGGTAACGTGATTAATGTACCAGAACAAATTTATAATATAGTTAGCGCTTTACCTCGTTTAACAAATGACGATAATGTTATCACAGTCGAATTCGCAGAGCCGCACAATGGCCCTATGGAAGATGTCGACATTAATCCTGGGGGACAGAGACACTTTTAGTTGATAATCACTTTTTAATGATGTAATAGTAATGGCTCCCGGTGAAGGCCAGTACCCTACATCTTTACTATTTGATGGCAATTTAGAAGAGTTAGCATTAATTAAAGTTCATTGCGGCGTAAAAAGAGATCTAAAAATTAAGTTGAGCCATTCTGAAATAATCAAATCTGAAATATCCAGACAGAATCGTCGAGCTGTTCGACCGGACTACCTCTTTACTGCTAAAGAAACAGCAAATGATAGCAGTAAAAAGTAGTATATCGACTTGCCTTCGAAAAAAACCGTAAGAGGAGCACCTATTGTAGTTAAGAATGTTTTAGATTTCAACTATATTGATAACTTGATACAACACGACGATGGATATCGCGTTCTTAGTGGCATACGAAATTCCCGATCACATTGGGAGGCAGAAAAAAAAAAGTTCTAGCAATGATAAGAGAGTTCGGAGTACCTTCTTTCTTTGTAACTCTATCTGCAGCTGAGATCCAGTGGTCTGAGCTTTTAGTAATGCTTAAGGAAAAAGTGGACGGCGGAAAAATGTTTGCGCCCGAAACTGAAAATTTATCATATGAAACTAAAGCTCGCCTAATTCAAACGGATCCATTCATATGCGCCTCCTATTTCGAAATTAAGTTAAGGGAAATTCGTAAAACGTGGTCTTGTACTGCCAGGTTCTTTGGAAAATACAAAATTAGCCATTTTTATTACCGAGTTGAGTTTCAGCATAGGGGTTCACCGCATGCACACATAATACTGTGGCTTGAAGAAGCACCAACATTTATTCCTGCTAATGTTGATTAAGCTGAAAATGTTGTGCAGTTCGTGAATGAAATTGTATCGTGTAATAGCAATGAACTCACACAACATCTTCTGCGTCTTCAAAAATATAAGCATACCCACACATGCCGTCCTAAGCCCGATAGACTTTGTGGTTTTGATATACTAGTTTACCCTTTAGATTGCACTAAAATACTAGTAGAACTGCCAACTGATAACGTGTAAGGTGTAAGGAAAAATGAAAACGAAATGTGACTCAATTTGTCACTTGTTACTCGAGTTTTCACTAGCTTACCCGCTCTGTGAAATCTGCTTCTTCCAAGATATTGTCAGACTGACTACAGCGTTGGTACTGACCGCAGGCTACGGCTGTCTATCACTCTGTAAAATGGAACACGATGAGCATGCTTTATTTGTTTTTCCTTTTTTTCCCGTGCTGCACAATATGGTATTTTAGGGGTCTAAACTTGACGACGAAGCATCGGCAACCAGAGGAGCCAGAGGGTGAGAACCGACCCAATGACCCAAAATTCATACTCTACTTGGGTGAGAACCAACCCATTAACTAAGAACAGAAACAGGTGAAAACCAACCTCGTTTCCTTCAACACTATTATAAATTTTTCACAATGCGTGTAGGTGTAAACCGACCTGTCACACATTCACTTGGGTGCAGGTGAGAACCAACATAGCACCCGATCTTTACATCCACCGGTGCTCCACCGTCCGTAATGTCTTTTTCTAAGTTAGGTAATTTTGAATTCCGCGAACCATCTTCTGATGGTAAAGCACACTGTGCAGTACGGGAGTCTAACATATGACAAACACATCACACCGACTCACGCTCACTCCATCACACTCAGGTGCTACCCAACAATCAATCACGGACAAACAAAACTCGCTCAGTGATAACTCACCCTCTAGATGTATCTTTAATTCCAATTATTATTCGCCAAATAACTTCAACTAATATCAAAATTCACTATTCACTTCTTTTAAAACCAGACTGACTTTACTCATTGACGATCCCACAATAAATGATCCTAAAAACATCACATTGACCGATTGGCCAAAGCAACTGCGTCTTAAATTCCCTAGTCTCCAGACAGCTCGTTAGTGCCTGCAGACGGGCTAAGTAACTTTTCCCGTGAAGGGTCAAAATGCCTTATCGGCAAGACGCTGGTTCATGCCTGTTCCCATAATACACAACAAAGAACCGAAATGATTCCACTGAAACAAAGTATCTCCCGCAAAAGTAAAGAGAAGGAAAAGGAAAACAAACGCATTTCAAGACAATGTTTATTTACATCCTACAAACGCTTCTTATAAAAGATACAAAGATATGGCAAGAAAAATACAAGCCATAATGCAAAATATGCCATCAGAGATCGAATCATTTGGAGATTTTTTAGCATTCACTGATGTTACTTATGAAGATTATATTTTAGCCATAACAAGCACTTTAAAAAGACCTAAAATATTTTTGAAGCGATCTCCAAAAGAAACGTGCGTCAATGCATTTTCTAAGAAAATTTTGGAGATACACAGGGCTAACATGGATATAGAGTACATCTTAGATCCATTTGCTTGTGCTATATATATCGTCGACTACATAAACAAGGCAGATAAAGGAATGTCACGTCTCCTATGTTCCGCTGTAGAGGAGGCTAAAAAGGGTAACAGCAGTGTAAGGGACTCTCTACGTAGCATTTCAAATGTTTTTTTAAACGCCAGTGAAATCTCTGCACAGAAAGCTATATGTTGTTTAACAAGCCTTCCATTATCTCGAGCGAAATATATCTTCCAGTGAAGCAGAAATTTATGTTAATACTAGTGTGCCACAAAAAAGAGTACACCATTTGAAAAATATGCGTGAAATTCCAAATTTGGCTGACATATTTCAAAAGAGTTTCATTGACTACTATACTAAACGGCCTCTAGTATTATGTAGAAAACGTTAGCTTAGCATGCTTTGCAGTCTATTTTATTTACTCTAAACGTCGACCACATACAAATGGTAATAACCCACCGGATATGAGACAAGATAATAACTGTTTTCAAGAGTACACCGATGAAATGCACGGTAACTGGTTTGCATTACATGAAAATCTAGGATTTATACGACGCAAGAAAAGGCCCAGAATAATTCGTTTTCGCCGTTATAGTCATCACGAAGACTCCGACAATTTTTATAGAGAACAGCTCATGCTTTATGTTCCTTGGCGCATTGAGAAGGAGGAATTGATTCATTCCGATTTAGACTTAAAAAACTAATTTATTCAGATGAAACAGGAAATAAAAAATGAGAGCGACCAATTTAATAAACTTGGTGGGCCAGAGCAATTAGAAAATTTGTTGTTGGCTATAAGAAATGTAGAGCTCATCGAAGAGGGCGAGGAAGTTAATGAGAGAGCAATCAGTGTAGAACTCTTCGAGATGTTGCCGAAGATGTTATACCAGGTGGCCATCCTGGACCACAATTATGTGGTGATCGTTCAACCTTTAAAGCCAAACCTCCGCAAATAGCTGAAGATGAGGTGTTAGCTTTATGTAGAACGCTTAATGTTGATGAAAGAGACAAATTGTTACACGTCCTCGAAAAAGTGTCAAAGTCATATTCGCCTATTCATTTATTCATTAGTGGTGGGGCTGTAGGTGGCAAAAGTGTTTTAATAAAAGCATTGTACCAGTCTTTATCAGTTCAATTCAATAGAAAACCTGGTACTAATCCAGATGAATTAAAAATTCTTCTTACAGCATTTACTGGCAAAGCTGCGTTTGGTATTAATGGTCAAACAGTACACAGTACTCTAGCACTACCAGTTTCTCAAGCAAGAAGTATTTTACCTGAACTTTCACCAAGTGTAGCTAATACACTTGCCACAAAATTATCACAATTACACCTCATTATTATTGATGAAATTCCCATGCTGGGATTTAGAACATTTCATCAGATTAATCGCCGGTTACAACAAATATTTCATTCGTCCCATATTTTTGCTGGAATATCTGGCGACAAACGGATGATATTGCTTTTGCTACACCATTAAATAATATGGCAAGTGGAACTATAATATGTCTGATGCAGACATTAGACTTTTGAATAGTCGTTGGTTCACTAGGTCTACATTACCTGAAGATGCCCGAGAAGCTGTCAATTTATATGCTAGTAATACAGAGGTAAACGATCATAATAACCGAGTTCTGTCGGCTATGACTACCGATGGAGCAATTTCGAAAGCAATAGACACTGTTTACGGTGAACCGAATGTCACAATGAAACAAAAAGCCTTAGAAACCGTTTCTAAACTATCAACTCAGCAAACCCAACTCCTAATAATTTATTATTGAAGAAATGTGCAAAATACATGGTTACAGTCAACATAGATACAGCTGATGGCCTAACTAACGGTTCTACTGGCAAACTAACAGACATTAAATTCGCCATCAATATAAGATCAGGTGAAAGACGGCCGTTGCGTATTTGGTTGTGTTTTGTTCAAATTTTGTTCCATAGCGTCCAGTCTTTGAAAAAACACGTACCTTAACACAGTGTTATCTTCAGATATTTATTTTGCATCAGAAACATGGAGTTGCATAGCGGACTCTGTCTCCTTAACTGGTTTTGTAGAAGTAATAAGAACGAACGGGCCAAATCAAGCTTCTTCAAATCCTGGTTTTGGAGTTTCAGCATGGGTAAAACAGGGCATAGTAATCTCATCTCCAAGAAGCTACTTCCAGAAATCAAGCAACATTTCGGGCCACGTTGAAGCAGTTTCTCTTGAATATAACAATACGAGATTATTTGCATTATATAGATCTCCTAGGCGCTCCGATAAAATCCTGAGGGAGTTTGTAAGCAAATACATATTTCATTACAATATTTGTCCCACATTAGTTTTTGGAGATTTCAATGAAAATTTTCTTAGTGTTAATAATATTAATACATTTATGCAGAATATAGGATACACGTCATAACTGCAACCTTGTGTTACAACATGAGGAGGAACACATCTTGATAATGTGTTCGGAAATTTTACATGTGAAGCTGGGGTATATTACTCTTTGTTTAGTTACCACAAACCTATATGGGCACGAGTACATTGATATAATTCCTGGTTTATTTAAAACCATGTAATTGTATGTTGGGTTGCGTAATAAATACTAAAATTTCAAAATATCTAGTTTCGCATTTGCCAATTCGCACGAAGCTCGAGATAATGGAGGTGATCCAGCTCTATAAATAACCAAACAAATCAAAGAGGATGATTTTGAGCAAAATGTTTACACGAGTTTATCAGATTGCTGTATAATCATTGCCCTTCGTAAAATGAATTTTAACTCAATTCCATATCGGCATGCTACGGAACCCTGAGCTTATGCGTGTCCGACACGCACTTGGTTGCATGTTATTTTACATCGAATTCTATTGAATATGTTGTTTTTTGCGGTTACTAGTTGTTCGAAGCAAAAATTAAAAACCTAGGAAAACCACTTGCAAATGCATTTTGGAGCCTTTTACAGTCATAAAAAATGAAAACATTATTGTACCATACATTAATGAATACGCGAAATTTGTTCTCAATTTTTAATTAAAAAGAATTCAATAGTGTTGTGCTCCAAGAAATTATAGTTCAGTAAAAATATACAATCTTTTCCATGATCAATACTAACCACACCCAATAACCCAACCCAACATATTATATCTGGAACCCAAACCTAAACTAGTTATCACATCACAAACAATACAGATAACTCATTCCCATACAACGAGTTGGCATCAGATTTTGAAAGCGCTTTTCAGAAGCTTTTGCCAACTCGTTGTTGCGAATTTGAAACTTGGAAGAGCTTGGTCTTCAAGTCTGTTTTTCCCGGAGGGTGGAATCTGGTTCGAATTCGAATTCGAATCGAACTTCGTTTTCCACCAAGAACAACAATCTCAATGCTCAAGTAGAAAGACTATTTTGGTAAATTCAAGCCGTAGCCGTTTTTACAAGTTTATGCAAAATTGTAATTAAATTTATGAATTTCAGGTCATATTATAGTTTCCGGGAATCAGAAATTAAAAAATTTTCTTCCGGTTTTTAGAACCTTTTCCGATAAAAATTTGAATTTTTAACGGCTTTTTCTCCACAGCGGCTAAACGAAGAATAGTAGGGGGTTCATATATATGACCGACCTTCATTAGTTTTCTACTTTCTACCTTTTCTTCTTACATAATTTTTCTCTACATTGAGTTTTCAAAGGTGTGCAAACAACAGTTGGGAAACATGATAAATTTCAGATTTAATATTTTTTACAGTTTTTTTCCCGTATGGTTCATATAATAACAGGCACCCATTATTTTTACATTTTCCAACTTTTTTCCATACACTACTTTTCTCTACTGTCATTTTCGCTCATTTTCTTATAAATTAATAAAACCTGATACCGATGATGAATGAAATTAAGAGAGAAATTCAAAATTGTTTGATAACTTCAATATATAGACTCGTTATCAACGTAAATCAATAAATATAAAATCGTAAATAATATAAAAGATATAATACTAGAAATTGCATGATAACAAAAAGTCATGATTAACAAGAAAATGTTAATGAAGGTAGTAGCAATCTATGAATAATAAATTTGTTTCCAATATATACAATTTCCTGAATTTGTATATTTCATATGAATTACTTTTGATCAAATGTTATGAAAATAGGAATTATAATAATATAAAAAAGTATATGTAGTATTTCCAGTAGTAAACTTTTTCAATAACTAAATATTTTGCCAAGAAATTTAAATGATAGCGGCTGATTAATAATATTTCATTAACTGCAAATTAATGTTAATTACAAGAAAGTTGAAAAAATGCACCAACTTAGTTTTTATTTTAATTTTTGATTATTAATACAAATAAATAAGCTATTAGGTAAATACCATTAGAAATTGTGGAAAGTTAGTTAACACCCAAAAACCTCACGTCTTCTGGAGTCATTTTACATATTTTTTTAAATTTCATTTTCATTAAATAAGTCAAAACTAATAATACATACGTACAAAAATTTCCGTGTACGTGTACACTAAATAATTTAAAAATAAGCAACTTAGTGTTAAAAATTTATATTTTATTAATATTTTGATTTCTTTTGTTTCGCGAGCAGCTTTATGTAAGTACATATATGTAAAAATGTTTTCTTACCTGTCGACTTTTTTGAAAACTAGAGATATCTCCACTTAATGTTGGTTTTTTAATGAAATCAGAACAACCATGTTTTCATTGATGAGGATCGAAGGTCGTGAATCGAGCATCCAATTGTGATTCGGGTATCAATCAATAATTGGATGCTCGATCAAACTTATGAGCACGCCCACCCAGAACCATCCTCATCGATCCTCATCAATGAAATAGTACGATTTCATTGATGGGAGTAGGGATGTCGAAAATTAAAAAAATATCGATATATAGTATATCGTATCGATATTTTTTGGAAGTATCGAAATCGATATTTATCGTTTGTAAAAAATATATCGATATATCGGTTCAATTTATAAAGGAATGATCGCGTTCTAAAAACTAGTATGTTTATCGTTAATAACATATTTCTTGCAAAGATAAATTTTATTTTTCTCAAAATATTAATAAATAATAATTTTTCCTTATACACGGTAGAGGGAATATATATGTCAGACTAAAAAAATATCGGTTTTTCAAACCTTTTCGATAGTAAGAATTTTATATCGATATATCGATATATTGGAAAATTAAATATCGCTTGAAAATATCGATATATCGAACAAATAATATCGATATTTTTTCGACATCCCTAGATGGGAGTTCATGCGAGAGAGGGCATTTTGATTGCCGAGTGCGTGATCTTTGATTGTGCAATCAATCGAAAATTGTGCGCTCGGCAATCAAAATATTGTGTAGTCGAGGATCGTTCGTTGTTCGATCGTTGTTCAAACAAAAGGTAGGGTCGGACAATTGATCCTCTTACTCTAGGTTCCTGCCCCTTAAATTGCGAGCATTGTGCCTCGCGATCGAAACGGAACTTGTTGTTTCAAGTTGGCCTTCGAATCCCATTGCACAATGCATGAGGTGGACGAACCCAGGGTGTTTTGGATTCTCTGGCAAATTTGGAAACTTAAAATTGAATTCGTATACAAATTTGCACGGGGAATTCGAGGCTCCCTGAATTCAAGCTACGGGACTTCCTCGATCCTTCGACTGGAGAGTTGAACGACCGAGGAAGAACCCAAGGATTAACGAACGCCGGGGATAATATAAGCCAGCGTCTGATGGGATTTGGGGTGTGTGGCGTTGAACGTTGTAACTGGAAAAAGTAAATATTTGGAGTTCGAGAAGCGTGAAGGTTTTTTTTCTTTTCTGGATTGAGTCAGTTCCAAGATTATGGATGTTCGGTAAAAGGTGTCTATCACCAGGAATTTTGAATAAGAAGAGGTGTAGTAAAATATTGTATCGATAAGAGATCGTCTTGAGTCTTAATTTTGAATAAGGAGCATTGACGAATTTGGAAGGATAAAAAGAAAGGAAGAATGAAAACATACGTAATCTAAACTTGCGAGAATTCTGAAAGTGAAGAGCGTTGGACGTAACTTAATGAATAATGGATCGAAGAAGTGAACTCTAGGGATGCTGTCCCAATTTGTTAAATACTAATTTTGGACTGTTTAAAAGAAAGAACAATCGTAAACTAAGCTTGAGAGAATTGCGAGAGTGAAAAACGTTGACAATAAATAATATAAATAACGAAGAATACATAGGATAAAGAAATAATAGATCGAAGAAGTCAACTCTAGGGATGTTGTCCAATGTGCTAAATACTTATTTTGGAGGTGTTAAAAAGAAAGAACAATTGTAATTGAAGCTTGCGAAAGTTGTGAGAGTGAAAGGCGTTGACAATAAATAATGAATAATAAATAAGATAAAGAAACAAAAGATCGAAGATGTGAGCTCTAGAGCTGTTGTCCCAATTTTTTAAATACTAATTATAGAGTGTTAAAAAGAAAGAACAATTGTAATCTAAGCTTGTGAGAATTGCGAGAGTGAAAAACGTTGACAATAAATAATTTAAATAACGAAGAACAAGTATGATAAAGAAATAATATATCGAAGACGTGAACTCTAGGGCTGTTGGCCCAATTTGCTAAATACTAATTTCAGAGGTGTTAAAAATAAAGAACAATCGTAATCCAAGCTTGCGAAAGTTGTGGGAGTGAAAGGCGTTGACAATAAATAATATTAATAATGAATAATAAATAAGATAAAGAAATAATAGATCGAAGAAGCGAACTCTAGGGCCGTTGTCCCAATTTGTTAAATACTAATTTTGGAGTGTTAAAAAGAAAGAACAAACGTAATCTAAGGTCGCGAATTGTGCAAATGTAAAGCGCTGGACTTAATCTATGGTTGAGGGATTGAAAGAACCCTAGTATGAACTCTGTCGGAGACTAGTGATCGAAGGCGGACTAAAATAAAGGAAAAAAAAAGAAATGAAATCGTGTTGGTGATTGGAGGTGAGGATTAGCAGCTAGTAGCTAAAAGTTACTAACCGGAGAGGATCGATACCATCAAAACAGGAGTGCGACCGGGAATCACCGTCAGGAAGACAACTTTAAACTAATTAAAGGTAAGTGCCTAGGTTAAGTCACAAATAAGTTGGTTTCACAATAGATGGAGGTTAAGACTAGGGAGAGTAATTAATACGTAGTGTTAAATAAACAATTAAATTTATATGGCTTTTTCTTTCCAATTTTGAGTTCATGCATGTGTGGTGTGTCTTGGCCTGCTGGATGCTTTCTTTGAACAAGGTAAGATTCATCATCCACAGACTTAGTAGGCAGTCAAATCCATGGACTCAGTAGGTAGGCCTGAGTTTCACCTCATGGGAAAATTGTTTCGTTGAGTCAGTCTCGTCCTGATATTCATTGAGTTAGCGTGATTCTGGTGAAATTTAAATCTTAAATTAGTTGCTTTTCGAGTTGACCAAGTTAAGTTTTCTTTAAGTACTTCTCATCCAAAATGTGAGTATTGGTTTCAACTGGAACCAATTTCCTTAAAACAAGTGTTTGTGATCGTCACATCGTATTTATTTGACAATAAATATCAAGAAAGTTTCGTGAGGATCACAAGCACACAAAAGTTTCATAAAAGTTGTCTGTGTTTGTCACCAAGTAGTTATATCACGATAACTACCTAGAAAGTTTCGTGATGAGCACAACAACAAAGAAAGTTTCTGTGATCGTTACATAGTATTTATTTTACAATAAATACCTAGAAAGTTTCGTAACGATCACAAGCACAATAGTGGAAAGTTTCGTGACGTCACTTGTGACGCTATCAGAAAGATTCGCGACGTTCACAAGTAATGTTTTTTGGAGGGTTCCGTGACATTCACAGGTTCTATAGAAAGTTTCGTGAATGTCACAGCTGAATCTTTTAGTTTCATTATGTGAACTTTCTTGACTTATGATGCTATAAGGTCCACTGGTTCTTCGTCCCTTAATTTCAGTTTCAAGAAGCGGCACTTAAACCAGCAGCCATCCTCGCTTGACGCATCGTAGTCATATCTTCGATCGCAGAACCCTGCCCAAACAGGTAAACAAACGGCTGCTTTCCTAACATTTTTGGTCCTTCGACCCTGATACAAATCGGCATCCGAGCTTCAGCAGAGTCATCTCTAAAACAAGATGAGAGTTGAACACATTGAACGCCACATCGGCGAGCAAATGGTTATCATCGACACCATATCCCAGGCCTATGACAATCTAATCAGAGTAGGACGCGACAACATATCTCGTCAACGAGTTGAAATTCGACTCGAAGCTCTTCAAGAGGAATGGAACAAATTCCAGAATAACAATACCGCAATTAGAATTGCAGTATCTCAGCTACCAACTGCAGAACGCTTATCCGTAGAATTGACATCTTACTTCAGAGAAAATCCTTATGCTTCAACTCAAGATCTATATTTTGAAACAGTTGAAAGGATGAATGATCTTTTAAACGTAACTCAACGGACAACAATTACTTCACCACCATTTGATAATCAACACGTTTCATCGCCGGCACTATCCCAACCACTTACGCGTAGCTATCAGGATCCAAGATTACCACGCATAAATTTACCAAATTTTAATGGAGAATATGACGAGTGGCTCAATTTTAAGGACCTTTTCTCCTCAATCGTTGTGGCAAATCAGTTAAATTCAGATTCTGAAAAACTAGACTATCTGAAATGTTGTCTTAAAGGTACGGCTGCTCAACTATTCAAAATAGCTTCATCAGGTGAAGACAACTTTCATCAAGCATGGGAGGCAGTGACAAGCTTTTATGATAGTCGTGCTACTCTCGACACATACAGTTGAACAGTGGAGCGATATACTCGTACACATTGTTGTTCGGCAAAAGCTTAACTCCAAATCCATCAGATCTTGGGAACAACATGTAGGTTCTTCGGATGATCCTCCGACTTGGGAGAATCTACAAACATTCCTTATTTCAAGGTCGAGAACATTGAGAGCCATAGAAAACTCCCAAGGAAAGAAGCCTTCATCCTATAATAATTTCAAAAAGCCATCAGCCAGAATCCACTTCGCAAGCCAACATCATAAAAACAATACATCAACATCATTCTTGCAGTTTATGCAAAGAGTCACATTACATTGGAAAGTGTCCTACGTATCTGCAAAAGTCTCCAAGGCAACGCAACGATTTAATAAATAAATTGAAGCTCTGTTACAATTGCCTCAGGCCTCACAAAATATCTATGTGTCGATCCACGTTTAACATTACATCAGAATGAGACTTCAAAAAATCAGCGCAAGTCATCTTCGCCAGCACTAAAACAAGTCAAACACATCCATCAAATAGGAGCAAATACAACGATGAGAACAATTATCCTCTTAGCAACTGCACGATTGAGGATCGTTAACAACCAAGGAGAATCCATCATTGCACGAGCCTTGTTGGATCAAGGCTCAGAATTAACCCTCATTTCTCAAAATTTGGTGCAACGCCTAAAAATTAAGAGGAAATCATCATCTATACCAATCATGGGAATAGGAGCTCATCAATCTGGTAGAACAAAGGGAGTTGTTTCGCTCACTATTAAACCTCACTTTGAATCTTCTGTCGTCATCAACATAGAAGCTCATTTGCTACCTAAACTAACGTCTTTAACTCCATCAGCTCACTCAACGCGATCCGAATGGCCACATCTTAAAGGACTACTCCTAGCTGATCCTGAATTCACAGAACCAGGAGACATCGATTTAGTCATTGGAGCTGATGTTCACTGCCACTTACTAGAAGGTCCTATTTCCAAAGGTCCAACAATGTTGTGACTGAGCCTAGGCTCAGCCACACATGCTCTCTCTCTCCCCCCCCCCCTTGTTACCACCCCAGCCGTTGAACAGTTTCCATGGGAACTCGTCCATTCCCAACCCAAAATGCTGACGTTGCATTTTGGGTTCCCATGCGAGAAATTCTGTCGCGACCAAGTCTTATCACTAAGATGTAACCTGATCGCGACAGAATAAACCCCATGCGCGATAGAATTTTCCGTTGCGGTCAAGTTTTATCACTCTGATAAAACTTGATCGCAACCCAATCATGGGATCGCGACGAACTGTCGCGATCGGATTTCATCACCGTCGTGATGAAATCTGATCGCGTAAGTTCGAAAAATTTAAAAAAACAAAGTGCTAATTGCGCACATTCCGGGTCGCCATGCGCGACTTAATGAAGGTGCGCGTCAGCATTTTGGGTCGAGATTTAAGGGCCCCAAACTGACGCGCATTTTCAGTCGATCTGTGGCCGGTGACTGGAGTGGTCGCCGTTTCTTTATCCTTTTTCTTCCCCAAGCTAGTTTCGCGCGCAGTCACCGACTCACTACATTTAGACTCGGTACCTTTTCAAACAAAATAATTAAAATAAAACTTAAACGTGACGAATTAAAATTATAATTGTTGTAAAAGTTCTTTGGCTTGAATAAAACTTAAATGTGACGAATTAAAATTGTAATTGTAAATTGCGACAAGTTCTATGGCTTGAATTTGAAAATTATAGTGAACCTTAAAATAAAACTTAAATGTGACGAATTAAAATTATAATTGTAAATTGTAAAGAGTTCTTTGGCTTGAAATAAACTTAAATGTGACGAATTAAAATTATAATTGTAAATTGTAAAAAGTTCTTTGGCTTGAATAAAACTTAAATGTGACGAATTAAAATTATAATTGTAAATTGTAAAAAGTTCTCTGGCTTGAGTAAAACTTAAATGTGACGAATTAAAATTGTAATTGTAAATTGCAACAAGTTCTATGGCTTGAATTTGAAAATTATAGTGAACCTTAAAATAAAACTTAAATGTGACGAATTAAAATTATAATTGTAAATTGTAAAGAGTTCTTTGGCTTGAAATAAACTTAAATGTGACGAATTAAAATTATAATTGTAAATTGTAAAAAGTTCTTTGGCTTGAATAAAACTTAAATGTGACGAATTAAAATTATAATTGTAAATTGTAAAAGGTTCTCTGGCTCGAATAAAACTTAAATGTGACGAATTAAAATTGTAGTTGTAAATTGCGACAAGTTCTATGGCTTGAATTTGAAAATTATAGTGAACCTTAAAATAAAACTTAAATGTGACGAATTAAAATTGTAATTGTAAATTGTAAAAAGTTCTTTGGCTCGAATTTGAAAAATTATAGCGAAATCAAATAAAACTTGAATGTGAAAAAAAAACACAAAATCTCCCTTTTTATTTTACAAGGAGTTGTAAATTATCCCTTCACGCCGGGTACAGGAGAACTTCTATTCCGACCAAAAGATAAAAAAAACAAATTGGCGGATAAAACATTTGGTGGCAGCGGTGGGATCATTTCTGTCAGATCCCAACAAATTAAAAAAAAAAAAAAAAAAAAAAAAAAAAAAAAAAAAAAAAACTTTAATAAAATAATAAAAATTAATAAATCAGAAAAAAAATATATATAATAAAAAAAAAAAAAAAAAAAATATAATCAACAAAAGGGAAACATAATAAAATAATAAAGTGAAGTGAAAAGGGTTTTGGGCTCCAGGCGAGCACAAAATTAAACCTCAACGAAATTTCTTTTAGGGCCTCCAACCCTGCCCGCATCTTTAGTGACCAGGGAGTCCTCAACAAATAGAAAAAAAAACAACAATCAAACCAACTGCCAGCCAGGAAGCACCACCCCGACCCACGAAGGAAGAATTAAACATGAAACCGTGAGTTTTAGTAAAAAAAAAAGAAAAAAAAAAACGATATTTTAATACCCAGATCCCCATATTTTTATAAACTTTTTTTGTAAACCTTTTGAGAGCCAAATATTTTACTTTTTTATAATTTTCAAAAACAATATATAATGAAAAATAACATTTATAACTAAAAACGAATAATAGTCCGCGCGCCTAGAAGAAATCCAAGATTTCCCCTACCCAAGGTAAGAGTCTTGGACAGTCTGCTAGGCAAGGGAATTGTCACGCTGACATTCCCGCCTCTACGTACCGGATCATATAAAAACATAATAAAAGGAAAATTTTACTGTTCCCACATCCTCCTTCACCGGCTCTTGTTTCCATTTTTTTTTTGTGTCAGAAGAGTTCATTCCGAATCGCATCTTTGTATCTCTCTTGTTGTCGGGAAATACGTGAGCTTGGAGCGTCATATTGAGAGGACTCTCCAGACATCCTTAAATCCAGATCGTATCTTAAACTTCAATTTTGGTTCAACCACCGTGGGAATGTATCCCAAATTCTTCTGTTGATGCTCGATTACTCGTATATTTGCGTTGACCTATACAAATGAACCGCTTCATGAAAGCAAGCTCGTACTAGCTCCGATCAATCTACCAGTATCTTATCGTCGTGCCTCTTCCCTGTTTAAAAATTGAACCCCTTTTTTGGGAGACTCCGAATTTTTAAATCTTATTAATCGCAAAGATTCTGCGGACCGATATTAAGAAATAGCTATAACCAATTTTAAACAAGGAGATAGTTGGTTAACAATGAATGTAACCGCCTAAACCCAAAACTTATCTAGTTCGACCAATTACTGATTCGTGAGTGATCTTTTTTAGACACTCGTCAAAAGTACTGTACAACACCCCTTCCTTGCTTCCCCTTTTTTTTTTGGTAATTGCTCTAATTCTTTATTAAATCCATCTAACGCTCGAATTAATTTCTTGATCTCGACGCAAATTCCACCTTCCTTTGATCAGCTTTGATCTTCGATAACACTTCGATTAACTCTTGCTCAACAGTACCCTTCAAACATCCTAATAATGTCTCCTCCCACGTTTCACGATCTTTGCCTCGCGCAAATGCAAATCAATTCAGAGATCGTCAAGTTATATAACAACTTCAGTAAGGCGCCCAAATCTTCAAGGACCGCCGATTATACAAAAAGGAAACTCAGCCTCCTAGAGGAAGCTTGGGGAAATTTCCAAAAGGGCCATGTTTCTCTCAAAGATCACCCCGAACGGGATGATAAGCATGAATATTTCACTCTCGACTGCCATGGGAAGGCCCACGATTGGTACAAGACCACGAAAGCGGCCCTTAGTGATTGGCTCGTTAGCCCCTCACTAGCTAAGGCCACCAGTCAATTTTTCATACCTCCAGCCCCCGAAACTCAAAAAAAGGCTAACGTCCCCGAAGCCGAATCCGAAGTCAACGAATCACCTAATCCGGGAAGGCTCAGGCTCCAAAAGGAAAGGAGCCAGGTAATCCGGCGGATTGTTTCTCAAATTACCCCTGACTTCCTCCGAGACGCTAGCAAGGTTGCCTTACAGAATAAAATCACCACCCTGAAAAAATACTGGGAACCTTTTGAGCAAACCCATTTCCAAATTCTAGCGGATTTGTACGACGACGAGGAAGAAGATTCATATTTTACCAGTAACACATTCGAGGAGATCCAAGGACAATATGATAACACCTTTGACCTCCTGCGAGACGGGTTGCAGGACAGATACCCTTTCCAAGAACCTAATATTCAGGACCAATTAAATGCTACATTGGGCTCAATTCTACACCATGCTTCTCCAACGTCCGGGTTCTCCCTTGCAAATTCGCAACGACTGTTGCCAGAATTTTCCGGAAATACCAGGGATCTACACCGATTCCTTACCTGTGCGGATGACATTTTTTCCACTGTGTCAACGGGGACAGACCATCAAAGTTTCATGGGTCTTGTCAAAAGTAAATTGAGTGGTCCAGCGTACGACGTGTACAAATATAACCCCACTGACGACTGGACTGTTCTACGTTCCGCTCTATGATCCAAGTTCGAAACCCGACTATCCAGATTTACCCTACAAACCCAATTAGGACAGTTAAAGCAGAAAACTGGCGAGGGTGTTAAAGAATTCTTAAATCGTCTGACCACCACCTTTACTCTGTTAAACGAAGCCACGCGAAAATATACAAGCGACAACGTCCTGTTGAGATCCCTTCTTAAGGACAACGAGGCGCAGGCCGTCAGAACCCTCGAAGACGGGCTGCTAAATGGCCAGCTGCAAATGCTTGCCAAGGTATTTTCTGAAAAGAAACTCGCCTCAATGTCCGACTATATATTAGAGCAAATCAATACCCCGAGACAGGATCCAACGAAGCCCCGGGTAGATCCACCACAGCAGAACCCTTTAAGGAAAGGTCTAACCCATCTACAATACACCACCTCTCGTCCGGGAACGGAACCCCTGAAAACTCCATTCCAAAACAGATTCCGAAAATATGTAACTATTGCCATAACAAAGGCCACACAATTGACGAATGTCGGAAGAGGGAGACCAACAACCGAAGAAGAAGGCCACCATATAACCCACAATCGCGTTACTCACAACCCCTGTCTCCTCTGTCACCACCGAATCCTCCTTACCCGTCAACTACGCATTCCAACAACCCGGAAAACTCCCAGATGCGGGGGAAATTCGTCGGCAACCCCCCGCAGATCGTCATTCAGGCCGATGTACATGGGATTCGGACCCAACTTTCCAACACTCAAGGATAAAACTCCCCATAACCGTACGAAGTTCATCCATAACCCTCACCCTAGCCTCTAAAGTGTCCGTTAGTCCATACACCGAATTCTTAATAGATACCGGAGCGGAGATCAGCTTAGTTCGAAGTCAGTCACTGAAACCTGGCAGCAGGTATTACAGCGATATTATTTGTCACATCAATACAGTTTTTTCCCAATCTACTTCCACAGAGGGCCTCATAATAAGCGAACTACACCACGAAGGTGTAGATTTCCAAATCGAACATCCTTTCCAAATTCTGAGGGATGCTTCGGCAATGGCGTATGAAGGTTTATTAGGTCACGACTTCTTGACCAGATATAAGGCACAAATTGATTATGGGGCTCAGATACTAACACTCGAGGTCAGTCGCGACTCGATTCCTTACACCTTGGAGCAATATCTCAGTGATTTCCCTCAGTTTTATCGTAGGACTATAAACTCCACGAATACCCGTCCTGGGCAAGACGTTAAACTGATCCCAACGTCCAGTCCTTCTTTAGTATTCTCATCTAATACACGTCCTTGGCAAGACGCTAAACTGCAACCAACTATTTCGTCCCCGTCGTTTTCATCACCATCCTCGTCAGCGTCGTCTTCGCCTATTCCCTCTTCTTCGGGTTCTTCAACTCCGTCCGCATCTCCCTCGTCAGTCCCGTCAGTTAATCGTCCTCGGCAAGACGTTAAACTGCATCCAATAATATCCACTTCCACTTCTTTATCTCCGACAGTCTACCCCTCATTTTTATCAGTCACATCATCGGCATCGTCAACATCGCCTTCGTCTGCTACACGTCCTGGACAAGACCTTAAACTGTACACAGAAATATCTCCTTCCTCGTTAGTTAAGTATATATCTCCTTCCTTGTTAATTAACCGTCCTGGGCAAGACGTTAAACTGCACCCAACGTCCAACCCTTCTTCGGTATTCTCGTCTAATACCCGTCCTGGGCAAGACGTTAAACTGCACCCAATAATATCTTCTTCGTCGCCTTCGATTATATCTCCCTCCTCGTCTTTATCTGTCTCCCCGTCAGCACCTCCGCTCTCGTCTAATACTCGTCCTAGGCACGACGTTAAACTGCATCCAATAATATCTTCTTCGTCGCCTTCGATCATATCTCCTTCCTCGATAGTTAAGTCAGAAGTATCTCCTTCCTCGATAGTTAAGTCAGAAGTATCTCCTTCCTCGTTAGTTAAGTCAGAAATATCTCCTTCCTCGTTAATAAAGACAACAGTAGTATCTCCTTCCTCGTTAATAAAGGCGGAAGTATCTCCTTCCTCGTTAGTCAAGCCAGAAATATCTCCTTCCTCGTTAATAAAGTCAACAATAGTATCTCCTTCCTCGTGTGTTAAGTCAGAAATATCTCCTTCCTCGTTAATAAAGACAACAGTAGTATCTCCTTCCTCGTTAATAAAGGCGGAAGTATCTCCTTCCTCGTTAGTTAAGTCAGAAGTATCTCCTTCCTCGCTAGTTAAGTCAGAAGTATCTCCTTCCTCGTTAGTTAAGTATATATCTCCTTCCTTGTTAATTAACCGTCCTGGGCAAGACATCAAACTGCAACCAGCAACATCTTCTCAAAAGGGCATTCGTCCTGGGCACGACGGTAAACTGCAAACACATTTCAACCCAAGTACCTTAAGCCGTGCGATCATTCCAGCTCGAGCAGAAACAATCCACTTAATACCCACTACGGCTTCCACAGAAACGGTAATATCGAATAAAGAAATAATTCCCGGAGTGTATATAGGCAATTCTATTGGTACTCCTGAAAATGGAATGGTAAAAGTCTTAATCCTCAATACTACAGAGGAAGACGTTAGTTTACCCCTCCATGATCTGGACCTAGAGTATCTAGATGCAAAGAATTTCGACATGATAACTCCAAACTTCGACCAAGATCCGATTGAGGGCAGAATAAAAAAACTGCAGAATCTTGTAAAATTGGATCATTGTAATGACGAAGAAGAGACATCAATTCGAGATATCTGTAGAACCTTCAATGATATATTTTATCTAGAAGGAGATATATTGTCCTACACGGATGCGACTACCCATAAAATTGAGGTAGAAGCCAATCATCCCCCTATATACACAAAACCGTACAGATTACCGGAGGCAAATCGTAAGGAAGTAGATAACCAAGTCCAAGAGATGCTAAAATCAGGCATTGTCAGACCATCCTATAGTCCCTGGAACTCTCCCCTACTCCTCGTTCCGAAGAAACCCGATGAACAAGGGAATAAGAGATGGCGAGTAGTGGTAGATTTCCGGCGTCTTAATGAGATTACGGTAGGAGACGCGTTCCCTCTACCAAATATAACAGACATATTGGACCAACTTGGGAAATCTAAGTATTTTACGACGCTCGACTTGGCCAGCGGATTCCACCAGATAAGAATGGACGACAGGGATCGGGAAAAAACAGCCTTCAGTACGCCTTATGGCCATTACGAATACAATCGAATGCCATTCGGTCTGAAAGGAGCTCCCGCTACATGCCAAAGAACTATGAATAATATCTTGTCTGGATTACAAGGAATTCACTGCTTCATTTATATGGACGACATAGTCATCCATGGCTACAATCTATCTCAACACAACAATAGGCTCATTGCTGTATTCCAACGTTTACGCGACTTCAAATTAAAGTTGCAGGCAGAAAAATGCCATTTTCTTCGGAAAGAAATCATGTATCTGGGACACTTAATTACGGAAAACGGTGTCAAACCAGACCCAGGGAAGATAACAGCAGTCAAAACATATCCAAGACCTAAAAAGGTAAAAGATATCAGAGCTTTTCTCGGATTTATCGGGTATTACCGCCGATTTATCCCAAATTTCTCTAAGATCGCCAAACCCTTGACCAACCTTTTAAAAAAGGACGTACCCTTTAAATTTGATGCCCTTTGTGACGAAGCTTTTACGAACTTAAAGCAACGGTTAATAACCTCTCCCATCTTGGCCTACCCCGATTTTTCGCGGCAATTCTACGTCACGGCCGATGCCAGTGACATAGCTCTAGGAGCTGTTCTCTCGCAGCAGGACGAAGATGGAGACCACCCCATTGCCTACGCGAGCCGTGCTCTAAACGGTGCCGAAACAAGATACTCGACAATAGAGAAAGAATTACTTGCCATCGTGTACGCCGTGGAACAATTTCGTCCATATGTATATGGAAGGAAGTTCTCCATTATCACTGACCACAAGCCTCTAGTTTGGCTCATGAATCTAAAGGACCACTCGTCAAGATTGATGAGATGGAGAATCCGTTTGGAAGAATACGACTACACGATAACTCACAAGGCCGGGAAACTTAATGCAAACGCCGATGCCTTAAGTAGAGTAACCGCGGAAGCACAAGAGAACTCTCCTGAGACTGATAAATCGGAAAATCGAAACGACCCTAAAAACACCACCTCTCTATACGCGATAACAAGAAGCCAAGCAAAGGTCACTGATAACCCGGACCAGGATGCACAAAAGAAGGCCAGAACCAATAATGACAACTACTTATCATCATCCCTCATTGAAACTGACGACTCTTTATTACTGTCTAAATCTGCCCGCGCCAAATTCTTTATTTTGCCCACAAGGGACACAAATCTTGAACGGCGTTTAGCCGCCATACTAAGTGTCGATTTGAGTGAAATCAATTTCTCCCTCGAACCTAAAATATTCCCGTTCAAAGAATCCGATTTCATTGTCAAAAGATTAATACTTCCCCTTCGTACCCCTCAGGATGAGGACAACCTCAACACTACCCTCTCCAACTTCGTATCCCTGGCTGTAGAAAGAAACCTGAAGACCATACACATAAGTATTCCGAAACTGGACTTACAGACCCTAATGACACTTAAGGACAAAATCCGTAAGGCGTTTAAAATCGACGCAATACTCCATGTCGAAACAATTAGGTACTTAGATGACCCCAAGGAAAGGGAGCAAATAATAAAAGATTTCCATTTGCTACCCACGGGAGGTCACCAAGGTGTATCTCGGACCTTGAAGAGGATCAAGAAACAGTTTTATTGGGAAGCAATGACCCAAGCTGTTGTAACATTTATTAGAAACTGCACACAGTGCCAAATAAACAAAGTATCGCGAAATCCTAAAATCCCTATGAAAATAACCTCAGTGAGTTCTAAGCCTTTCGAAAGAATTTATTTAGATGTTGTGGGGCCACTACCCGTTTCGTACCTAGGAAATAAATACCTCCTCACTTTCCAGGATGATTTAACAAAATTTTCGGAGGCAATCCCTGTTCCCAATGCCGAATCAACCACCCTCGCGGAAGCGTTTACTACTACAATCATATGTAGACACGGAATACCTGAAAGTATATTGACTGATCAAGGTGCTAACCTGATCGCAGGAGTGTTTCAGGAAGTCTCCAAACTCCTAAGAATCAAGAGGTTGAAAACAACTCCTTACCACCCTCAGTCTAACGGAGCCCTAGAGAGAAGTCATCGAACTCTTGCGGAATACCTCCGTTCTTACATAGAAAAGGATCCACTGTCATGGGACACCTGGGTTCCTTACGCCATGTTCGTGTACAACACTACTCCCCACTCAAGTACCAATTATTCTCCGCACGAACTCCTTTATGGCTTTCCCGCCGAAGTTCCGAACCATCTGAAGTCCTCCCCCGAAATTGGGTACAATTACGATAATTATGCTCACGAACTCAAGGCACGACTCCGGCACTGTCATCAAATCGCTAGACAGATCGCGTTAGAAAACAAACAGCGATCCAAACAATACTACGATAGGGGAACACAACAAAAATCCTTTGAAATCGGAGATCTGGTCCTTCTAAGAGCGAGAACAAGAGACAACAAATTCTCACCCTTATGGCAAGGCCCTTACACTTTAACTCAGGTGAATACCCCTGAAAATTCAACAATAAAAATAAAAAACAAGGAAAAACGCGTACATAATAACGACTTAAAAAAAATTCATACATCCATAATTTCTTAACTAAGTTCTCTCTCAAACTAAAACCTCTTCCTTTCGTTCCCAGGGCAAGGGTTTATCTGTTCGCGGTCCTGTACCTTACCGTCTCAGCTTTCTCTCGCGAGGAGCTGGGAATCCAAATCACTCCTCTCACTTCCACGGTCGGCTTATACTTCGAAGAAATAGGAAGGACGAGGCTGTTCACAAGCGAATGGAAAATAATAACTTACTACGACCTAGCGGCCTTCCAGGAAGAATACCTCTCAATATTAAGAATCACGGGTAAGCTTCAGCAAATGTGTAGCCAGTTGGCCTCTGGGACGCCTTTAAAAACGATCTGCCTCTCTTCTATCACGCAATTAGATAACTTGGAGGAAGCGATAGAAAACAAAAATAGGATTATATTTCCCCCGCTTAGAAAAACTAGGTCCCTTTTTAATTTTGTCGGGAAGATTACCAAACCCCTTTTTGGAATCCTTAATGAGGACGATGCTCAAAGATACGACGAGCAAATACGAACCCTTCAACGAAATAACCAGCACTTACATTCCCTATTGAAAAATCAGACCTCTATCTTGGACGCGCCATTAATCTAACCAATAAAACTCGGGAAAGCATTAGGAAAGATCGTGCCGTAATTTTCACCAAAATAACCACCCTCGAATCCAAGGTCTCCAAAGTTGAAAATCAAGTACATGTAAATGAATGGGCAACCGAAATAAACTCTCTTTTCTCGTTAGTCCTTATTATTATAAATCAATACCAATCTACTCAATCCGACCTAATAGATCTCCTGTAAAATAATAGTAAATGTAAAACACGGCCAATTTCACCCTACGCTCATAACTCCTTCTCAGATAGAAAACCGTCTCTCCACCATTCGGCAGGAAATGGACCCTCAAAAAACTCTTCCATTCGACCCTCTTCCCAATATGATTTGGCAAATTTACAAGCTCTCCACTATGTCCGCCACAATAATTAATTCTAAATTAATCATCGAAATAAAATTACCCCTACCTTTCAGAGATGTATATCAAACCCTCAGGATTCTTCCACTACCTACAGTCTACAACAACTCCCTATGTTATATTCAACCCTCTTCTGAAATCCTCTTGATCGATCTCAACCGAGAGCATTTTTATGAAATGAGCATTAGCGATTTTCACGACTGTCCATCCTCAGACGCCTCTAAATTCTTCTGTCGAGCGAAATTCCCTATTTTTAATGCTCAGTCAAGCCCGTTCAAATGTGAAATTGCCCTCATAAGGAGTGGCGTGGATACATCCCAGTGCCAACTTTCTTGTACCGAGCGTACTTCTTACTGGATTTCCCTTTCTCGCCCTAACACTTGGATCTACGCCACCAAGACACTCCGCAATGCCGACGTCGTGTGTAACAACACTGTTCAGTCTTTCGAACTAAATCAGACAGCGTTACTCCACATTGAACCCACTTGCTACCTCAGAACCAGTAACTTCATCATACATGGCCAAAACGAGAGGCAAAGCTCTAGTTTCCCCCATACCATACGCCACATAAATGTCACAGCTCTTTTGGCAACCAAGCATGATCCTAAATACACGACTCTACCCCCTCCCGAGGGCCCTTACATCAAAGAATCCCCAAGAAAACCAGAGGACGACTTGGACGAATTGGCAGCAAAAATTTCACAGCAGAAGAGAGACGAACAGGTACCCCTCCTGAACCTGAACAACCACCACATTCACCACTACACTATGTTATACGTAGTCCTCTCCCTTATTCTCGTAGTTGGAATTATGCAATTATTTAAAAGAGGACGCCAGCGAAACCTTCCCCTTCAAGTCGTGGCAGAACATAGAAGCCACATTCCTCCCACCCCAAACCCAAGACTCTCGTTGTTTCACATACCATCTCCGCCCCAAGAAGAGGATTCACCAAACGGTTCAACGTCCTAAGCACGACGTTAAACTGCCCCTTCAAGTCCTTCCACCTCTCAGTAAGGACCTTTTTCGTTCATCCCAGCCGTGATGTTGAAATATTCTCTCTCTCACAAAATAAAAGCCCTTTTTTTTTTGTCCGTATAATTACCTTTTGTTCTCTCTCCCTTTCTCTCCGGTTTATTTTCGAATACGTTAAATACGTTTTTGTCTTTCTCAACACACCCCATTCGTCCTAAGCATGACATTAAACTGCATCCCCTTTCCTTAACCCTCCTTGTTTTTTCTTTCTTTCGAACTCTGTTCTCCAGCCCCATTTGCTCGTCACAAGCACGACGTTAAATTGCCCTGCCCCTTTTCTCAAACATAACGTGAGCAGCCCAACGATTTCAGTCCAACGATCTTCATCGTCCCAGGCATGACGTTAAACTGCTCTCTCTTTCTTTTTCTCTTCTCTCTCCCTTTACTCTTGTTACTTGGAATACACTATGGATTTCAACTGAATATATATATTTTTTTTGAAAGCCCTCTCCTTTTCCTTCATATTTTTTTTTGTGGTGTTTATGTCGGGATTTAGAATATTTTCGTTTCAACCTAGATCCATTCTTGCCCTGTTAAACATTTTTACCTTGGATAAAATTTTAGAATTTGAGCTCCGTTTAGATGAGGAATTACTTGATTGTACTTGGCTGTCTGCTAATAAGATACTTTGTTTCAAATCCACGTTTCCCCCAAACTGCTCTCCCCAAATCGTTGCACTGTGTTCCCCCTGTGAGCTAGAAGTCTAATTTAATTGTTTTATCTCTCTCCTTTTTTTTTCTCCTTTATAAGAACTGCACAGTCGGCATACTAAATATATTCTAACCGTCGTTATTGTTTGAAGTCAAGTAAGTCACTTCGTTCCCTTAGTGCGACACGAACCTCTAAAACCCTCCTTGTTTTCCGTCAACCCTTGCGCAGCCTAATAACGTTCATGTCCTAGGCCGCATCATCAAAACCCCCTTTCGTGCTATCCTTTTTATTTTTTTTATTATTATTTTTTTTTTCTTCCCCTCTTTGAACTTTCGCCCCATTTATTAGTCCCAAGCATGACGTTAAACTGCTCTCCTAATATCTCTTGTTTTTCCTCCCCCTTTGTGACTTTACTCCTTTTGCTTTCGATCAAACTGCACATAGTTTGGTTTACCCCTTCGAACTTGGTACCACAGTACCGTCAATCTCCAACTCACTTCTATTATTCTGTTGTCATTTTAATAATTCCACTAACGCGTTATTCTAATTCCATTTTTTTTAACAAAATTTTTATTACCCACCGTTTGTTTGAGATAATAACCATTTGTTCAAGTAAATAAGTCGTCTCGTTCTCTTCATGCGTTATTTTATAATGGTTCCCTAACTGGGCTGCTAGCTAGCCTTCTCACAACCACAGGCCTCTGCTAAACCTACGAATTGGGTCCTACAGTTGTTTTTCCATTTCGTCTCAGTTGTTTTGCTTTCGACTGGATAGGTACCCTTTTTCCAGTCCAGGCCAACTACACCCCCACACTAGGATTATAATCCCTCTCCCCCTCTTGTATCTACCTTCCTCCGCTGACCAGGCCTGCGAATTTCCTGACCGAATATAAGAATTAATACGACTATAAATATTATGGCTAATGCAAGGGCCGATGAAGGAAAAGGATGAAAAATATCCCCAGGATCCAATAAAAATCCAATAAGGCTCTCAAGAGGTATAACTTTAAGAAAAAATGTATATGAGTATATAAGCGAAAAGGAATTGTAAGCCCTAATGGCGAAGAAAAAAAAAAATGTAATACTGATGTAAGGCAGATATAGACATATATGGAAAATATGTATATGCCTAAATCTACCATAAATTATAGAAAAAGACACATGTATTCACCTAGCATTAAGAATAAATAACTAAACATGATAAGTTACATATAGTAAACAATTTCACACAAAAAAAATATTTAACAAGGAAAATAGTAATCATACCATAGAACGGTTCCGGTTTCACACAAGTTCAGAACTTTCATTTCTCTCTCAAAATCCGCAGCATTTAGCCACCTCAACAACAAAAATTTCCCCGAAATTTTTGTTTTTCCAAGGGGGTGGAATGTTGTGACTGAGCCACACATGCTCTCTCTCTCCCCCCCCCCCCCCCCCCTTGTTACCACCCCAGCCGTTGAACAGTTTCCATGGGAACTCGTCCATTCCCAACCCAAAATGCTGACGTTGCATTTTGGGTTCCCATGCGAGAAATTCTGTCGCGACCAAGTCTTATCACTAAGATGTAACCTGATCGCGACAGAATAAACCCCATGCGCGATAGAATTTTCCGTTGCGGTCAAGTTTTATCACTCTGATAAAACTTGATCGCAACCCAATCACCGTCGTGATGAAATCTGATCGCGTAAGTTCGAAAAATTTAAAAAAACAAAGTGCTAATAGCGCACATTCCGGGTCGCCATGCGCGACTTAATGAAGGAGCGCGTCAGCATTTTGGGTCGAGATTTAAGGGCCCCAAACTGACGCGCATTTTCAGTCGATCTGTGGCCGGTGACTGGAGTGGTCGCCGTTTCTTTATCCTTTTTCTTCCCCAAGCCAGTTTCGCGCGCAGTCACCGATTCACTACATTTAGACTCGGTACCTTTTCAAACAAAATAATTAAAATAAAACTTAAACGTGACGAATTAAAATTATAATTGTTGTAAAAGTTCTTTGGCTTGAATAAAACTTAAATGTGACGAATTAAAATTGTAATTGTAAATTGCGACAAGTTCTATGGCTTGAATTTGAAAATTATAGTGAACCTTAAAATAAAACTTAAATGTGACGAATTAAAATTATAATTGTAAATTGTAAAGAGTTCTTTGGCTTGAAATAAACTTAAATGTGACGAATTAAAATTATAATTGTAAATTGTAAAAAGTTCTTTGGCCCGAATAAAACTTAAATGTGACGAATTAAAATTATAATTGTAAATTGTAAAAAGTTCTCTGGCTTGAATAAAACTTAAATGTGACGAATTAAAATTGTAATTGTAAATTGCAACAAGTTCTATGGCTTGAATTTGAAAATTATAGTGAACCTTAAAATAAAACTTAATGGTGACGAATTAAAATTATAATTGTAAATTGTAAAGAGTTCTTTGGCTTGAAATAAACTTAAATGTGACGAATTAAAATTATAATTGTAAATTGTAAAAAGTTCTTTGGCTTGAATAAAACTTAAATGTGACGAATTGAAATTATAATTGTTAATTGTAAAAGGTTCTCTGGCTCGAATAAAACTTAAATGTGACGAATTAAAATTGTAGTTGTAAATTGCGACAAGTTCTATGGCTTGAATTTGAAAAATTATAGCGAAATCAAATAAAACTTGAATGTGAAAAAAAAAACACAAAATCTCCCTTTTTATTTTACAAGGAGTTGTAAATTATCCCTTCACGCCGGGTACAGGAGAACTTCTCCATACGGCAAGCACTCCCTGTTCCTTTCCGCCCAAAAGATAAAAAAAAAACAAATTGGCGGATAAAACAACAAACGCACCTATTGCCCAACAAACCAAACTAGGTTGGATCATCTCAGGTCCAACTCAAGCTCCAGTTGATCACCAAACTGTGTCAATTTATCACCTTTCGATAGACCATGAAGTTCTTTCATTATTAGAAAAATTTTGGCAACAAGAAGAGGTAACACCATCTAAAGCACGAAATTTATCATCCAAAGACGAAGAATGTGAACGACATTTCGTGGATACCCACCAGCGTGACAGTACTGGTCGCTATATAGTACGCCTACCATTCAAGGAATCAACCGATCACACTGATGACTCAAAACCTTCAGTTTTACGAATGCTTCACCATTTACTTCGAAAATTCGATACGAACCCGACTTTCTTGGAAGGATATTCGAAATTCTTAACCGAGTATGAAAGACTTCATCACATGAATCGTGTTGAAGCTTAAAATCAAACTCCAGATTCAGCTTTCTATCCACCTCACCATGGAGTAGTTCGCGATAGTAGTTCCACCACCAAACTACGAGTCGTCTTTAATGGATCTTGCAAAGTTAGGGATGGAATTCCATTAAACGAAGCTCTCCATACTGGGCCAAAGTGTCAACTGGAAATATTTGATGTACTGCTATGGATGCGGACTCTTCGCTACATATTCTCCTCCGACATTGAGAAAATGTATCGTCAGATTCTAGTTCACCCTGACGATAGAAAATACCAACGAATCTTATGGAAATCAGGTCATGCAATTGTAGAGTATGAACTTGCCACTGTTACATACGGCTTAGCTTGTGCTCCTTTTCTGGCTTTGCGATCCATTTCGCAACTTGTGAAGGACGAAGGTGCAAAATATCCACTAGCTAAAGACAGTCTACTCAAAGGGCGGTACGTAGATGATATATTTGGGGGAGGTGATTCCATCGAAGAAGCACGGCAACGAGCTCAAGAAGTTAATGATCTTAGGAAATGGATCAGCAATGATCCTGAGATACTAAGTTCCATTCACCCAGAATTCAGGATAAATACAGAGTCCATTCCTATTAAAGACCAAGTCATCCACGCTCTTGGTCTATCTTGAAATCCCTCTCTCAACTTTTTCCAATTCAATCTGACACCAGGAATTCCTTCTTCAACAAAAAGATCAGTGCTATCAAGAATTGCCCAATTCTTTGATCCATTAGGCCTTTTGTCGCCACTATTCATCAAATCTAAAATATTCATGCAAGAGCTCTGGGCCATCAAATTACACTGGGATGAAGCATTGCCCGTAGTTCAACAGCAAACTTGGGAAAACCTCCGTATGTCATTATCTGGACTAGAGAGTATTCGAATTCCTCGTTGGTTGGGAACCACCGACACGTGTCAAGTGGAAATTCATGAATTCAGTGATGCTTCCCAACTAGCAATGGCAGCGGTGGTTTACTTGAGAACTTCATGCAATAATGATGTTAACACCTCAATCCTCTGTTCGAAAACGAAGGTTGCGCCTCTTAAACGAGTGACGATCCCTCGTTTGGAACTATCTGCCGCCGTTCTACTGACCAGACTTACGCAACACTGTATCAGAGTTCTAAATCTACCAAATTCGCCGTGTTTTTTGTGGACAGATTCAACCATTGTTCAAACTTGGATCAACAATCATCCGTCTCGATGGAAGGACTTTTTCCACAATAGAATTTGCTTCATTCAAGAAACGGTGCCAACTGCTCAATGGAGACATGTTCAGGGGGACTGAAAATCCAGCGGAATGCGCCACCAGAGGTTTATCCAGCGTGGAACTTCAAGATCATTCCCTCTGGTGGAATGGTCCATTATGGTTAAAAACACCATCATCATCGTGGCCGAATATCTCTTCAGCTTCCGGTGACCATTCCGTGAAAGATCTTGACGAAAGACGCTCGCATCTGCTCAAATCACATCACGCCTTGATAGAAAACAACATTTGGGAACTACTTCATCGTTATTCATCACTCAATCTTTTACTTCGGGTCACTGCACGCTGTTTGCGAGCAATGAAGACAAAAACCTTCAAAACGTTCACTACTCCATTAACACCAGAAGATATTCTCGCAGCTCGACTATATTGGGTTAAAACAGTGCAACAACAAAATTTTACCAATGAGATCCAGAATCTAGGAGACAAGAAAGACCTTCCAAAATCATCTCCACTCATCAAACTGCTTCCATTCTTGGATGAACAAGGCCTACTTCGAGTCGGAGGTCGCTTAAGAAATTCACAGCTCCCACTCACTGAAAAACATCCTTATATACTTCCTCAAAATTCTTTCCTATCTACGTTGATAATTCGAGACGCACATTTTCGAACAATCCATGGCTCCACTCAGGAGACACTCTCCTACGTTCGATGTTCATTCTGGATTCTTGGAGGCAGGCGGCCAGTTCGTTCTATCATCCTGAAGTGTGTGAGATGTACTCGCTTTCGGCGAGAGCATGCCCAGCATATAATGGGCCGACTTCCAGCTGAAACAGTTACCCCATCACGAGCATTTCTCCACACAGGCGTTGATTACGCAGGCCCTCTTGATATCAAATCTTGGAAGGGTAGATCGGCTCGTTCATATAAAGCATGGATAGCTTTGTTTGTCTGCTTTTCGACCTCTGCTATTCATCTCGAGATTGTAACTGATTACAGTACAGATGCCTTCTTAGCCGCTCACAAAAGGTTTACATCAAGGCGAGGAATATGTGCCACGTTAAGCAGTGACTGTGGCACAAATTTTAAAGGAGCGGACAAAGAATTGAAAAAACTTTTCAGTCAATCATCCAAAGAATTAGGACATTTGACCACAATCATCTCTCAAGACGGAACAAAATGGACATTCAATCCACCAGCGTCTCCACACTTTGGTGGTAAATGGGAGGCAGGAGTAAAGTCGATGAAACATCATCTGCGTCGAGTCATTGGAGAAACCCTCCCAACATATGAAGAGCTCTCAACAATGATCACACAAATTGAAGCCGTTCTGAACTCGAGGCCATTAGGCACCCTGACAAACGATCCAAATGACCTCAACATGCCAACTCCCGGTCATTTTCTGATTGGTCAGCCTCTCAACTTACCTCCAGAACCGAGTCTTCAACTTCAGAAGTTTCGCTTGTCTTGATGGCAATACCTTTGTCAAATGCTTCAAAGTTTTTGGGAAAAATGGTCCAAGGAATACCTTCAACGTCATCAAGCTGTGTACAAGTGGATCAAACCCACCCCTACTTTAACAGAAGGGTCCGTTGTTTTCATTATGGATGAACGTTATCCTCCAGCAAAGTGGCCATTGGGAAGAGTTATCAAACTATATAACGGTAAAGATGGAATAGCTTGGGTAGCTGAATTAAAGACAAGTTCATCATCAGTTACAAGACCAATGACTAAACTTTGCCCACTCGAACTCCAAGCCGACATCAATTCGTATCCTGAGTCAACGAAGGCGGCCGGATAATGTTAAATAAACAATTAAAATTTAAATGGCTTTTTCTTTCCAATTTTAAGTTCATGCATGTGTGGTGTGTCTTGGCCTGCTGGATGCTTTCTTTGAACAAGGTAAGATTCATCATCCATAGACTTAGTACGCTGAGTCTACTAGTCAAATCCATGGACTCAGTAGGTAGGCCTGAGTTTCACCTCATGGGAAAATTGTTTCGTTGAGTCAGTCTCGTCCTGATATTCATTGAGTTAGCGTGATTCTGGTGAAATTTAAATCTTAAATTAGTTGCTTTTCGAGTTGACCAAGTTAAGTTTTCTTTAAGTACTTTTCATCCAAAATGTGAGTATTGGTTTCAACTGGAACCAATTTCCTTAAAACAAGTGTTTGTGATCGTCACATCGTATTTATTTCACAATAAATACCAAGAAAGTTTCGTGAGGATCACAAGCACACAGAAGTTTCATAAAAGTTGACTGTGTTTGTCACCAAGTAGTTATATCACGATAACTACCTAGAAAGTTTCGTGATGAGTACAACAACAAAGAAAGTTTCTGTGATCGTTACATAGTATTTATTTTACAATAAATACCTAGAAAGTTTCGTAACGATCACAAGCACAATAGTGGAAAGTTTCGTGACGTCACTTGTAACGCTATCAGAAAGATTCGTAACGTTCACAAGTTAAGTTTTTTGAAGGGTTCCGTGACATTCACAGGTTCTATAGAAAGTTTCGTGAATGTCACAGATGAATCTTTTAGTTCTTTTATGTGAACTTTCTTGACTTATGATGCTATAAGGTCCACTGGTTCTTCGTCCCCTTAATTTCAGTTTCAAGAAGCGGCACTTAAACCAGCAGCCATCTTCGCTTGACGCATCGTAGTCATATCTTCGATCGTAGAACCCTGCCCAAACAGGTAAACAAACGGCTTGTTTTCTAACACGTAGATAATTAGACAATCTTGGATAATACTGCAAGTAGTAATCTCATTGAAATAGCCAGGATTATAGATACGAAAGCAAGTAGATATAAGGTCCTAGCGCCTGTACTGTACGAATTAATGTTGTTGTAAGCCAATAGATACGACACTCGGCAGAATAAACAGGAATAGGTGAATTGTTGAAGATCGCAGCCTTTTTATTTATTCCACTCACAGATAGATTCTCGTTTTGTTACGATTCGCGCAAGGTGACTCATCCAAAACGAGTGGCGCAAGAACCACGCCCGTCTCCGCGGGTATTTAGACATGTGGGTCACCAGCTTCCGAAGGGGTCGGAGGCTTATGTTGGTGTCGCAATTTTTGCACGTGACAGCGTAGACCAAATTTCACAACTCTCAATACTCGGACTAGAGCTATTTAAACCTTTGTTAATCATTGTAAACTTGTCACTATCACTATTATTTGCTAGAGTTGTGGTCACGGAAACAGCCGAAGGACGGATAACAAGGAACTGAATTAGTCTCCAGCGCAATATTTGATCACTACGAAATTTTTGGTCATTAAGCATAATTTTTCTTGAAGAGGTCATAAAAAAGGCATCCAGTTTTAAGCAATCTGGAGCCTCAAAATCTCCTATAAAAAGAAAATAAACATTAACGTCTTCCGCGGCTCATTTTCTTTGTTCTGCGATTGTTAAAACGTTTGTTAAAACGCACTCAAAATAACCCTATACAATAAAAAACAAAGAAAAAAACCCATAAATACTTATACTTTCACTTACACAAACAAAATCATTTTACCTTATCAACATTCTGTAACGATCACACAATTGCGACGCATTACTTTTCCATCAGCACACATAATATAACGAACACCCAAAAACGTTCAAATCTCAGCTAAATTTAACTGCAAGACGCAGGAGTCTCGCAGGCTGAGTTTTGTTCTTGCATAAGTCTTGCAGGGTCAGTCTTGGTCTTGGTTTTGCTACAATTAGGGGGTCTTGGTCTTGGTTCATTGATCGCAAAGGCCCGTAGCATAATCCACGATGCTAATTGAAGCCAAGATTTATGGGGAGAAGCAAATTTAACTGCAAATTATTGAATTAACATCTCCTACTAAGCCCGTAGTACATAAAACATCTTATGAAATTTGGCATACCAAAAAGCCAAAGATTAGTCATTTAAAAATTTTCGGGTGTACTGTACATATTCTAGACAAAACTTAAAGAATAAATTTGACAAAAAGTCAAAGAAATGTGGTCTTGTTGGATACCAACAAAATGGCTATAAAGTGCTGGATAATGAAGTGAGGAAAATTTTAGTAGCCCACGATGTAATATTTGACGAAGTGAATATTATAAATTCACGATCTGCAGAACCAACTGAAGACATTATACATTAACACTCAGGAGCAAGTCAAAAACTGCAAGAAATTAATATACTAAAAATTAGTGAGCATGAACAGAGTAGTAAGATATCTGAAATAGAAGTTGTGGATAAAACACAACATAAAGACATTATTAATGAACCAAATAAAATTAATATTGAAAACTTAGCTAAAAGTTAAGTTAAGTTAAAATAGTAAAAATAATGATAATAATCTAAATGAAATTTATCGTAGCGAAGAAAATATATGTCCAATATTTCATATAATGAAGACAATTGTTTAAACATATGACCCAAGAATATTTATGTAATTCGGTATGTAGACGATCTTTTAATTGTTACACATGACGAAATTATTGTGAAAAATTGTATGCAATATTTAATGAAACAGTTTTCAATGAAGGCTATAAAAGGAATAAAATTTTTCTTCTGAATATATGTTGAAAGAAAAAATGGGTGAATAACATCAAATCAAAATAGAGTTGGTGACCATAGTATTATGGACAGTTGTACTTTTTTAAACATAGATGAGATGTCTTGTGGGATCTACGCGTCCCTAGTACAAACTGGCTTTTTGATTGAATGCAATTATAATTATTCGCTAATATGTGATAGTAACTAAATCTAATAAACTAAAGTTAAACAAGAAATATGAGCTCGTTGTAAGATATTCAAAATCATGATAATTAATTTTTCATCCTTGAAAATGCATAAATGACTAGGATACGGTTACCCTATTTTATTTAATATAGTAAAAGCTATCCACAAAAGAATTTTTTTTTAGGCAAACCCGTGTCTCACGGAATACAATTTTGTATATCCTCATATCCCAATGATTGAACAATGTTTTTATAACATAAAGTTGGTCCGAATACATTAAATGTAGGCTTACATAGTAATAGATAGAGCCATAACTACCTTATGAAAATGCCTGAAATCGTAGCCCCACCGAAAGCTAAAAAGCTGCAAAAATCCTAAGCAAGAAAAGTGTCCATAATAATTTGGCCAGCCATTGTATATACCTAGAAACAGTTCTCAAAACATGCAATATGTATGATTGTAAAGTAGTTCATACTCCATTATCAAGTAAATTAAATTATTCAGCTTTGAATTTAGATAAATGTTATGATTCACCATGTAAGATATTAATTGGTTGCTTAATGTATGTATGTATTAATTTGTTGAGTAGATATCAAACGAAAAATTTAAAAAGGGTACTGAGATACGTGAAAGGTAAATTAAATATTCGGTTTACTTATAAGAAAACAGAATTCAAAGAATTACTCATCGGATATATTGATGCCGATTGGGCAAATAATGAAATAGATAAAGTACGACAGGATATTTATTTAAATTATATATTAACACAATAAGGTGGAATACAAAGAGGTGAAATTCAGTTGCTACATTTTCTACAGAAGCTGAATGTATGGCTTTATGCAGAGGAATAAAAGAAGCATATTGGCTAAAGTCTTTATTATCCTGTCTTAAAGTATAAATATTAGAACCAATAACAATATTTGAAGATAATAATGGTTGCATTGCCTTAACCAATAACCTACATGACCATAAACGTTCGAAATGTGATATTTTAAACATATTATATATCATTTTTCTAGGGAAAAAAGTGACGAAGCAACAATTAAACTTAATTATAAATCCACAGGGGAGCAATTAGCGGATGCCCTAACAAAATGGTTACAATCTTTCAAGTAATGGGTTTGGAGAAAAATTAATAAAATAAATGTATTGAATAAAAATTAAAAAGAATAAAATAATAAGGGAATAATATGTAATGTATGTACTTCCATCTCAGAAGTTAAAAAATTAAAAATTTAGCTCAAGAAAGAAAATAATACATAGTTTGCCACTTCTACTAATAAACAAAGATGAAGTAATTCGGAGAATAAGCGATAATCTGAAGGATGATTTAGATCATCATTTGAACATGTTGATTCTTAAAACAGAAAGTAAGACAAGCTAGCGCTGGCTAATCACCACGAAATATTTCATATACAGGGTGTCCAGAAAGAAAAGGTCCAAACTGGTTTCTTGACCTGTGCACGGTTTTGGGCCAATATCTTTCGAAAATTTGTGACAAAAAATTTTTGCTATCGGAAAATTTGTGACGAGCTTCTAAAAAGCTTTGCAAATCTCAAAATATCCAAAAAATGGTAGTAAAATAAAAAAAAAATCTATTAAATACCGTATTTATTAAGACAATTTAACATTAAATGAAAGCCTGTTATCTTTTCTATCGGATGGTGTAAAAACATTTGAAATATGTAGGGTGCTTAGTCCGCTATAGAGCCACAAACGGAAAATGTTTAAATAACAGTTTTTGCGAAAACTATTAGAAACCGTAGAACATACATACATGGGGGTTATTCTGCTAGATATGACTCTATCATCCTGTTAAGTTGGGACCATTGCTCTCTTAACACTGTATATAGTAAAGAAAAGTTTAAAAGAATAATTAATATATTGCGATTAATAGATCGATGATATAGACCTTAACTACAGATGGAAGACGAAAAAACTTGAATTTCACGATTCTCCACGAGGACATTCAGGTGTAAAAAGAACAATAAATAAAATCAAACAAAGGTACATATGGAAGAACTTAAATAAGATGGTTAAAAACTACATCAATGATTGTAAAATTTGTGCAAAAAATAATATTATATGAAACACCAAATAAGATATGAAAATAACAGATACACCAATAACTGCTTTCGAAAGTGTTGCTATAGACATAGTAGGACCATTACCATTATCAAATAATTTTAGATTCGTATGTATCCAACCAATTTACATAGAAGCGATTCCACTAGAAAATAAAGAAGCTATAATGATATCTAACGGCTTGACCTGGGCTCCATAGAAAGGAATCACAGAGTCTTAAAACAATATTTGTTGTCTTTCACTAAACATGATAACTGGGACAAATAGATCCCATATTACTCCTTTTCCTATAACACAACTCCTCCTTTCGATACAGGATTTGCTCCATTCGAGTTAGTTTTCAGAAAACTAGCACATCTACCTAGGAATATAGGAAAAAACACAACAACCATATACAAATATGAAGACTATACTAAAGATTTACATTCTAGGTTGCAGCATGCCCACAAACTAGCAAACAAACTATTTAATTTAGAAAAAAAAAGAACGAGCGAGCCTTACAGTAGACGCATATGATGTGTAACATCTGACATCTAACCTTCAAGATTAACACATCAATTTCACCCTTTAGTTCCGTTCCTTTAGTTTTCCACTCTAAGACTTCTAGCGCACGCCTACCCGACTTCCTGCTACAAACCTTCGTTCCATTTCAAAATTTTACACATCAATATCACTTTTGGATTTTCACTGTTCCTTTAGTTTTTCACTCTAAGACTACTAACGCACGCTTATCCGACTTCCCCTTACACACTTCCGCCCCATTTCATGAAATCACTCCCATACAAGGTGACCAGATTTAGCAGAATCCTGCTATTTTAGCAGAATTTAGCCACCAATTTAGGGCTTAGCATAATCCCTAGCAAAATTGAAAAATTTGGCAGACTTTAGCATAAGCAAATCAAACGTCACCAGGATTCGCCCTTTACTAACTTTCTGGATTTTATTTTTAGTAAATTATTTGAGTAAACGCAATTTCTCGATCCGCTAAATGTTGTTTAATGTTTTAAATAGTTTCAAAAGTTCCCAATTTGTTACATGTGCCTGACATACAAACAATTGACACCGAATACAGGGAGCTAACATTGGACAGAGCAGTGAGCGATCTAGAGGAAATTCTACTATCGCGAGGAAATTCTGATAGCATTGCAATGGACATAGAAACCAGCTGGAGCCACATTTCCCAAATAACCAGGCAGATGGAACTAAAAAGTTTCCTCTTTCGGTTAATTTTACAAAGGCCTAGGTGATGTTGCCTATGACCAATGAGGCTTGTCAACGAATATTCGCCCAAATGAATAATATAAAAACGGATCTGCGGAACAAGAATCTGCACTTGTATATAAAAATATCGACACACCAGATGAAGATGATGTTTAAAATAAGCTTAAAATTTAGAAAAAGTTTGAAAACTACTGTCAGCCAGTATCAAAACAACTTTCAAAGAGTTTAGCAGAATTCAGCAGAATTTACCCAAACATCTAGCAGAATGTTGAATCAAAATCTGGTCACACTGCTCCCATAGGAAAGCGATAGTAAAGATGTTACACATCAAAAAAAAGAAAACATAGAAATAATCAGAATGTTAATCAATTAATAGTTATTTAAATAAAAAAGATTTTGAATATACAACGTTTTTAAAATGGACTAAAAAGTATACAATAATTTCTCGTAGACCCATACAGATTTATAACACCATATAGATCCGGTAGCCTACAGAAATTGTGCTGGACATTTGTCATTGTGAATTTTTAATAGCTACGAAAAAAATTTTAAGATATAAAACGAAAAATGTGGGGCGCATGCAACAGATAATGTTAAGGAGTGCAGGTAGTAGTTGTTAATTAGTTTTATGCGCCCCACTTTTTTCGTTTTAATTCTTACAAGCATTTCCGTAGCTATTAAAAAATCACAGAATGAATGAGTTCCAAACAAGGAATTAATTTTTACATATAAACTAATTATAAGTATTGTTCGAATAAATCAGTTATTGATCTTATGTCAAACTATACACTTGTTTGATTTAATCAACATCACAAAGACGCATTATTGGCACGAGTGAGTTTTGCCTCTCTGCACCATGCAATGGCAATCTCAAACACGTATTAAAAAATGTTAATTGAAATCTTCTTCACTAATATGTACAATCATCACACATTCTTTTAAGTTTTTTTTTTTCTTTTAAGGTCTGGTTGGGTTTTTGAAAAGGGATTTTTTACAACTCATCGCAACAAATGTTGGACCAACGTAATTCTTCCCCAAAATTAAATGACTCAAGTTCGAGTAGAACTTTATTTAATTAAATTAATAATTAATTGATTTTGAGTGGGAGTACTGGAATATGTAAGTTATGAAATATGTGTACAAAATCAATTCCCGCCGAAATATTTTCAACAACCCACTTAAGGGTCAATTTATTTCTTTCTTTCAGATTTTTGTTTAGGTTAAGATATGTTAGTATTTTTTTTTTTTTTAGATTACATTACATTGAGATTGCATTTTGTAATTAAGATTAAATTTTTATTGCATGCGCTATTAAAAATTAATATCTGTTAAACAGAAAACGTTGTTACGAAAATAAAAATTTTCGTAAACGAAAATTTTACATTAAAATTTGTTTAAATCACCCTGTGCCGTCGCGGGAATCTGCACGGGGCATGACAAGAATTTCTAGTTTTCTCGTCAGAAAAAGTTCTCTATTGTTGAGGGTCCGTATTGCCAACGCCATTCATTCCCTGGGAACAAACAATCATCAATTGTTCCCAGAGACATCCGTTCCGAAAAGTGCACGAGGGATCAATTGAAGTTCAAAAGAGTTGATCTTTAGTGTGTTTTGTTTGCATTTGCGAAAAAATATATTGATATACAGATGGTTGTTCGTTCCCAGAGACATCCGCCTCCGAAGTCGATGAGGCATCAAAATTGAAACAATGAAATCAAATTGAAATTGTGATCTCCTCTCAAAACGGGACACTCCTCTCAAAAGGAATCCACTATTAAAAGGGACGCTCTCGTGGAGCAACAGCAGTATCCAGGAGGAGATCGTGCTGTCCGGAATGGTAAAAACGCTACAAAGTGAAGGATTGAAGGATTTTTGGTACAATAAATTTCATTTTATTGAAATGCTTCATTTCTAAGAAACCCAAAAAATGGGATTGTCAATGAATGCACTCAAAACGAAAGCTATGACAAACCTGAACTAATCTCAATAAACGGGAATTTAATTGAGTACGTTCAAGAGTATACCTACCTCGCCCATGTGACCTCACCGACAGACCAAACATCAAAGGAAATCGAAATAAGAGTAGGCAATTCTTGGAAGAGGTACTGAACGTTCGAGAAAATTATGAAAAATAGCGAAATGAATAAAGCCATCAAGAGAAAACTCTACAACACCTGCATCATCGCCGTACTTACTTACGGTTCCCGGGATATAAATAACGGATATTCTAATCCTCTTTGCCACCGGACGCGTCCACTGGTTGCGGATAGTGGGAGTCCAGGAGGATTCCTCTTGGATTGTCAAGGAATAGGGCGAAGAGTAAGGTCATCTGGACTCGGAAAGCTGAATACCTGGCCGCGGACAATGGGAGCACCCCCTTTTTAGATATGGAGGGTTTGAGCTTGATTACCCCAGGTGGTGCGGCGACTCAGTTGTCAAATTCAACCACCGCCCCATTCGGATTTTGGGGGGTGGTTTGTCACACTCAAACCTGCGACAGCAAAGAATGTGAAACACTTGGCACACGTTGCGGTGAACACTACAAATGTGAGACAAATATCAAGTACAAATGTGAGACAGACATCAAATATGTAAGTGTTCAAATGGAGTTGGCAAAGACCTGGTCGTGACGGTTGACGATGAGTCATTTGCCAAACTAAAAAAGATAAAGGGAAGCATCATATGAGTCCAAGAGCGGCATCGAGGAGGCTGTCGGTGAATTAAAGTATTCTGCACCACTATGAGGCGGCCACCCAGAATTTGATGCTGTACATGGAGGAGAATAGAGTAGACTTGGCCTTAGTCCATGAACCATTGCTCGCAGGAGAAAAAATCCGAGGACTTCGGTCAAAAAACAGGCAAAATAAATGTGGGCAAGTGCGAGTCGGACACGCACATGAAGGGTTCCGTGCCACCATACAATAAAAAAAATTATTTGTTGTTAAAGCAGCCATATTCGTACACACTCTGTGAAAATTTGAAGTTTATACCTATTATGGTTCACGAGATACAGCGCTGTGACAGACGGACGGACAGCGAAGTCATATTAATAGGGTTCCGTTATCACCCTATGGGTGCGGAACCCTGAAAAGGGCGTGTATAGTAGCAAAGAGATCACTTAATCTCACTTTACTTTCACAGTACAGTACGAATGACATGGCGGCGGTGGTACTAGAGAAGAGGGGCAAAGCAATACTGCTCCTTACTTCAACATACTTGACATACAAAACTGCTCCTAACTTCAACATACACCCACCTTTGTTAACAAAATTAGAGAGTAGGTAATAGACTTAACATGGGCTACTTACGCCATAAATCTGAACGTTGAAAACTGGAGCTAACAAGCGTAGTTTTAACGAACATCAAAGAAAGGTCAAAAAGGTCAAATGGGACTCCATGATCGACTTTTTCAGCTCCACAGAGGACACGAACGAGGACTCAAGTTTCAGGAAAGTTCTCTCCAAAGACGTTGCAGTCACAGGAAACCTAGAGCGGCCAAACGGTTCGTGGACAGGGTCGAGCAGGGAGACAGTAGAGCTACTGATGGAGATCCACTTCCCAGGCTGCCTGAAAACATGGGACGTATAACAAGGGTGCCCAGAGTTCAAGAATAGCCCACAAGAAGAAATTATAAGGGACAACATCACCAGAGAAAAGATAATTTGGGCCGTGAAATCATTCGAGCCAAACAAATCGGCGAGACCAGATAAAATCACACCAGCCATGCTGCAAAATTCGATAGGCAGCATAGCAGAAGAACTAACGAGCATCTTTCAGGGGTGTTTGTCATTAGGATATATCCCTAAAACATGGAGAGAAGTGAAAGTTGCCTTCATACCCAAATCGGGTAAATTGAGCAGCACAACACCGAAGGATTTTAGGCCAATAAGCCTCTCTTCATATTAAAGACAATGGAAAGGATTATGGATCTAAATATCAAGCAGGGGACCAAAATAGAGGAGGAATGTGTGGCACAACACGCCTACCTCAAGGGTAAATCGGAGGAAAGCGAATATGCCCTGGGGGCCTTTCAAAATGTTGAGATAGCCTTCAACAACGTAAAGACCAATGTAATAAAAGAGTTATTAGTGGAATTGAACGTGGAGCCCACCATCACGCACTGGATAGTATACTGCAGAAATTATCAGTACATGATCAAAAGACTAGCAACCACGGGCACACCACAGGATGGGGTAATATCAACACGACACTAAAAGACCGCAGGAGAAAGAGAATCAGTGTTACTGCCTACTCGGTTGACGTAGTCATGCCCACAACAGGCAAAGATCTACAAACGTTAAGCGATACCATGAGTAAAGAGTTAAGAGAGATAAACAACTGGGCAGCGAAGAGCGTCCAAGGTATCAACCCTGGAAACCAGAAGATACAAGATACCACAGGTGAGACTGCCAGAGGTGAAAGGACAAACACTAGATCTCTCTAGTGAAGCGAAGTACCTGTTATCATCCTGGACTCGAAACTCACTTGGAGGAGGAATGTGGAGGAAATGAAAAGGAATAAACACTTTCTACACATAAAGGAAAATTTTTGGAAGGAGATGGGGTCTACAACCAAAGATCATACACTGGAAGTAAACAACGATCGTCAGCCCTTGAGTGGTGGAACGCCATGGACAAGGAGACCAACAGGAAGACACTAGAGAAGGTACAGCGACTAGCAGCGATCGCTATAACGGAAGCAAATAAGGGTACAGCAATCAAGCATTTTTTTTCTGACCTATTTATAAAGCCAAAACTGCTCTCAGGATGAGGGAAGGTAAGCACTGGAGGCATGCGGACCACGGAAATTTTTAAAAAATATGAAAAATCACAAATTTTACAGATATTTCCAGAAAACGTGACATTTACGCTGCGGTTACTTAGTCCGCGTTTTTTCCACGCATGCAAGCGCTTAGAATACTAGGTCTTACCGTAGAGTTAATATAGCACATATTTTTCACGCGCGTGCAAAAATTTACAGCTTATAAGCTACATGCTTGCAAGCGCGTGCAAGTGCTTATAAAATGTGAAATGATATTATGTGGTGTATATAATGTGTATATATATGTTAAAAGGGTAAGTATATTTTACGGTTCATCAATTGCATGTTTGTTTTGGGTTTTGGGTAAATATAAAATATAGTTTTTATAAAATATAAATATAAAATATAGTTCCAACTCAATGACACAAAGAAAATGCTTGGGCGTGTTTATTATTTTTGAATTTTTGTTTAAAAATCCACAAGAAAATGCATGAATTCTTATGACTTTTTCGAGAACAATTATGCTATGTGAGCATAAATTTCACATTACAATTGGGAAGAGGTCATGTACATCGCTGGGGACAAATTCAGTTCCTAGTAGGTCCTCACCAAGGAAGGTGTAACAGTGATTAGAATTTTGTAAGCAGCTGGTTTTTGCTGAAAATTTAATAATGGAGATCAAAAAACGTAGCTGTTTGTGGGACCAAAGGGACAAGTCCTATAAAAACAGGAGTATTGTAGAGGAACTTTGGCGAGATGTTGCGGTTGAAATGGACAAAACAAGTAGGTTTACTATTGTTTATTTAAGATAAATACAATTTTTTTAATAAGTAAATTAATAAACTACACCTTTTCGCTTAGAAAATTTCTAAACAAATTACGGACAGTCAATCCCACGTAATTTGATCCTCTAGAGCTTGTTGCGTTTGGAATTGTAGGTCTTTGATTTCTTTCACTGGTTCTTTCACTGGTCCTTGTAAAAGACCTGGTGTGTCTAAACCGTCCTTGTCTATGACAATGTTATGCAAAATGCAAACACATTGACTCGTGGCTTCAATTGTCTCATGGAAATTGGTTGGTTGCTTTTGAATTACATATATCTATGTTGTACATAATTCAAAATATATCCAAATGTGGCAGGAGACATCCGATAGTATTCAAAAAACCGTTCTTCATCTTCGCACAATGTTTTATGTAAATGGTGATATTCACCAAGGGTAGATCTTAATTTGTAAACTTTATGTACAGAACACTTTTTTAAATATTTATTTCCTAGATAAACATTTTCTAATAATATTACCTCTTCACAGACAGATAACGCCATGATGATAACCTTCAAGCAAGAAAACCGAATGCAAACTGTCTGTGAAAACTGTTTTCGAAATACAGCACGCCCGCGCTTGCAAGTGCATGTAAGAAACGTGGTCTGAGTAACCGCAACCTTACTTTCACGAATATTTCCGGAAAACCAGCGAAAATCTGAATTTTATCATATTTTTTAACTTTTGTATGGACACACATTTAAAAACATAATTTAGAGAAATAATTAATTTGAATTGATAATTCTAATTTGAAATTACTTTGACTTGAAATTTCCTCCAACTTAAAATTTTTTTTAAAAAACTTGCGCTTCCTTCAAATTTCATACATACATCAGCTCTTTCTTTAACTCGAAATTCCTCTAACTCGAAATATTTTCAGTGCCAACAGCGATTTCAAGTTAGAGGACTTTGACTGTATATCGCAAAAAGTTGGAAAATTACAAAATAATGGGGGTTGGTTACACATATAAACCCCCTGGAAGCTTAGCTACGAACAAAAAACTGTTAAACACAACTTTAAAACCTCAATTTAGAGAAAAATTATGTATCAATAAAAGGTAGGAAATAGAAGTATGTTTGTTTTTGCGGATATTCCAGATATATGTATGTCAGTTAACTCAAAACTTCATAATTTAGTTAAAAAAAACGAAAGGCTCAGTCAAGTTCCGCGCCGTAGATTTTCCGTGTAAACTTAGGGACAGGATGAGGTAAGATAAATAAGTGTTTCTTATTAGTATTTACTTAAATTAATTTCATTAATATAATGGTTATATAGAGTAGTACGATTACAGAATAGATAAATGACAAGTTTATTGTTTTGCACCTATTTTTCATTTCTTCTTCGATGCTGTCGTAGTTATGACATTTGCTCAGGACTGGAGCTTTGAGTTTTTTTAAATTCGTTTTGATGCGAACTTTCTCTGTTTTGCGTTTTATTAAATTCGGCGAATATTTAAGACTTACTTTTATATATATGAGACGATATCTTACAAGTTTTATCAGTTTTCAATTTAATACCGATCTTAAATTATATTTCGGCGAATATGTTTATTGTTTCAATTAGTAGCTTAGTAGTTCTTCCCAAGCTCTTTACAAAGACATCCGAATAAACATCCTAGCTAAACGCATTCTCACGCTACACTAATTTATAATTTTACACAATGCTAATTAATAACAATCACGCGTAGGCGCTCACATTAGCCGGATGACGTTACGGACAAAACAAACGTTCCACGATAAACACATGCAGGCATGTTCTATCCATAGTGTCCTCAGCCGTTGTTATCGCAACATTAGTCTCGTAGTTATTACCGTTCGAAATCTGACTGTGCTTCGTAACACAAAAACTGGTTTGACTGGCTATCAGTGTACTTAACGAGCGAAAAGACCTTCTCACGGAAAAAAAAATTATAACAAGTGTTTCGTACTAACATGTACTTAAGTTATTAATCTCTTATAAACAAACATTATGTAGAGTAGTACGGTTACAGAATAGATAAATCACAAGTTTATAGTTTTGCACCGTCTTTTCATATCTTATTTGATGCCGCCCTAGCTCTGACACTTGCTTGGCTCTCGACATTTTTGGTTTTTTAGATTCGTTTAGTTTACTCCGATTTCAATCTTTTACAAATCGGTGCATATTTACAACTCATATGAGACGATATCTTTAATTTTTTTCCCATTTTCAAATTCATATCGACTTTTACTTATATTTCAGCGAATATTTTTATTGTTTTACTTTAGGCCCTGGTAGTTTTTTTCAAGATCTTGACAATGACACCAAAATCAACGTCCCAACTAAACGCATTCCCACGCTACACCCATAAATAACTTCACACAATGCTAATTAAAAGCAATCACGCGTAGGCACTTACACCAGCCCGATGACGTCATGGGCATAACAAGCCCTGCAAAATAAATACGTAAAAATATGCTCTATCGACTGTGACCTCAACAGTTGTTATCGCATTATTAGTTTCGTAGTTATTAGCGATTGAACGTTTTGTAACACAAGAAAGTTAGACTATACAGAGTCAAATAATAATTTTCCAGTAGAATTTTTAAACACAGTTGATGTAAATCGGCTCCCGCCCCCACAAATTAATTTTAAAACCAAATTGCATGCTTTTACTTACTCGTAAATTGAGTACAGGCTTGGTCAATGGTACACGTATGCGTTTAGTTGAAGTGCATAATAATTGTTTAAATTGTGAGATTTTCACATGAGTTGTTCGAAACACACGTATTTTGACAGCATAAATACACTTTAATTATTCAGCAACACTTCTGCGTTTTAATTTCAAGGTTAGATCACTTGGCATGTAGTAGGGCGTTGTTTTCGAAACTACGTTTTCGAATTTGTATACACTCTAGCTCCTACAGTTTTTGATCAATCGTTGTCAGACTCAGCACATAGTTTCTTTATATAAATACGATCTATTTGAATCAACCCTAAACAATATCCTTATTTTAACCAGTTTTCTATTTGATAAAAATGTGCAAAAGAACACATTCACATTCCTCAAAAAAATATTAAATTTCGATTTTGAAAATTGTGACCTACAGTATATACAGTAGAACTCCAATTATCCGGATCAATTGGGACCGGACCCCATCCGGATAATCAAATATCCGGATAATTGGATTTTTTAAGAAAATAAGGTGACTTTAAAGAATCAAACATTTATTATTAACAGAACTTAGTTTAGCTGCGTTCGTTATCAATGGCGAAAGTGGTTTTCTAAAATGGCGTGAACATTAACCTTTAAAATATCAAAATTACCCGCACTGAACTCAACAACGAATTAGTTTTCACAAAGGTCAAACACTGTCTGGGTTGAGGAGAAGTGCATTACAGTACACGGCCCGGCGGTGACTCATGGGGTTTTATCGGCGATTTTTTTTTTGTAAGAATCATGATAGCGATTTTGATCCGGATAATTGGCAATCCGGATAATTGGAGTCCGGTTAATCGGAGTTCTACTGTACACAAATTGGCCAGCCGGTTAGCGACTTACAATGCGCAGCAGCTCATATCTCCGTTATTTTTTGAGGAAAATACTTGAAAAGTTTAGAATATACAAAACATAGGTATGTGTAAAACGACCCCAAAGTATAAATAAAATATATGTTTACATTCATGTGTTAAAAAATTCATGAAAATCACAAAAAACTCCCAGTCGTACACCTATTTGCCCACTTAAGGCGAAGAGTTTTATATTATCGTAGGTACCTTGGGACTTACAGAGTTCATGAACGAGTATAAAAACTAGGACACATGATGTGATGTGAACACCAGTTGAACACTCTGGGCACTACTTCTACATGAAGTGTTAACAGAACAGAGTGAACAAAGAACTAAGCTAAGAATAGTTCAATGGTTCTAGTAATAATACTTCGGGTATTTCACTAAATGATTTGCTGTCTAGATAGTCTAGTGTCTAGATTTGATTTATCTAGTCTAGTGGTCTAGATTTGATTTGGATATTTCTGATATACTTTTACGGATAAGAAGTCATATATTTTGATATCACCAAAATGTTCCGTTAAATAAAATAGTCCATGCAGACGACTACGATTTACAGAGGATATTGGGTTAATAGAAACAGAAGAATGATCCGATATCACTTCATTAAGGCAGCTTACGGCACAAGATTTGAATCTGATCTAGCTAGCCCTGAGAGTTTTGTTGCAACTTGCAAAAGACGAAAGTGAAAAATATTCACTTGCTGTTGATCTTGACTGAGTTTATTTTACAAAAATAGTAGTCGACTAAGTTCTTCACAACACTTCAGTAAAATCTAGTTTTCCAAGATCTTCTGTGGTCATGGCCTTGTTCAGCTTGTCCTGCAACTTTAGTGCAACTTAGTTCGGCTTCCTGATTAAAATTAAGTAAATCGTAGTATTCGCAGAAACGTTGTGCTTTTTCTTTGAAATCAACTAACGACATATTCAACATTGTGCTGGGATGTAGTGACATTAATCCGAATGCAGAAAGGTTTTGATCACCAAAACTATGTTCCAGTGCCGATATTAGGAAATCTAAATAAGGAATGACAATCGATCGCTTCCAAAAATTCCTTTATTGGTCAGAAGTATTTGAAGCCTCACTCCGTACGACAAGAAGGACACACCCCCGATCTGTGCCATAAACCATCGGCATCGCGACAAATAAACCTTGAATCAGTGTGTCTTTGATGTCACCGAACACAATAAATTCACTGTAGCACAATACAATGTACAACTTCACAAAGTACGATTTTATGAAATTGGCCTGTCGATTTAATGAAGTTTTTTTTTTGTTTATTAAAGTAGGTATTACGGTTCATTAGCATTCCAGAAAACAAGATGCATCTTCTAGGGGGGGCAGCTGCCCCACTTTGCCCGTACCTCGCTACGCCCCTGGTTCCAGACACTACCTGGCAATATGTGGCTCGTAGACACAATCCATCAGATTGCGAATCGAAGGGGTTGTCACCTGAGAAGTTACGGGACCATACTGCCATGGATTAAAATCTTGGAATTAATCAACGCGCTTTGATCAAAGAATGCATTTCTATCAAACTTTCTCAATGGAAGTCAAGCATGTGTTTCCATTGATGAATATCCGCCAATACGATCGATATACATAAATGGAAATTGAACAGCTGACTTCCTTTAATGAGAATCGATGTTGATTCAGCACACCTACGATTTTTAATTGATCTATCCATCAAAACTCGTGGGCAAATGTAGTAATGTACGGACGGCCACCCTGTATAAAGGACATTGCGAAATAGCTCGAGGCAGTTGGGAAGTTGAATTTGAGTTAAGTGGAATTACAATGATTTTTTGGAGAAAGAGAGAGAATACAGTTGGAAGGATGAGTAGAATGGAATTAAGTCGAAGAGAGTAAATTAGGAAAGTGTTGATTGACAAGAAAAATTTATTAAAGTAATAGACTTTGTTAATTTGAATGAGAAAAATATATAAATTTTGAGAAGGAATATAATTTTTGAGAATTGAGTGACTCTTTGAGTTAGGGATGTCGAAAATTAAAAAAATATCGATATATATCGCATCGATATTTTTTGGAAACATCGAAATCGATATTTATCGTATGCAATAAAAATGTCGATATATCGGTTCAATTTATAAAAGAATGATCGGGTTCTAAAAAATAGTATATTTATCGTTAATCACATATTTATTAAAAAAAAAATTTTATTTTTCTCAAAATATTAATAAATTATAATTTTTCCTTATTCACGGTGGAAGTAATATATATGTCGGTCTGAAAATATATCGTTTTTTCATACCTTTTCGATAGTAAGAATTTTATATCAATATATCGATATATCGGAAAATTAAATATCGCTTAAAAATATCGATATATCGAACAAATAATATCGATATTTCGATATATCGATATTTTTTCTGCATCCCTACTTTGAGTGACTCTTGACCGAGTGGCCTTTAAAGTAATTTCGAAATACTGAACTTGATAGGCAACTTTTTCGAGCGTTTTTGACTTTTGAAAACAGGATTGATTAAACCGTGTTCAACTTGAATAAGAAAAGAATAAAATTTTTGTAAAAGGATGTAATTGTTGAAAATTGAATGATTACTTGCGAGCCGAACGGCCTTCCAATTTCTTGGGTGAATTTTGGACCCGCGTAATCCGTCGATCACAATGGGAGGAAGGGGGTTGAAGGAGCAACGACGTGGCAATTTGTTTTGCTTTTATGTTAGATTCTTAGATTAGTAAGTTTAGAAGTGTAGAAGGAATCACAGGTCAGTTTAATTTAGTTTTCTTTTCACAAGCAATTTTTGCTTATTCATATAGGATAGAGTAAAAGTGGTAGTAGTTAAGCATATGTTATTGTACCGAGTTTTAAACGTGACAGACACGGCACTCAATAGAACAAAAGGTTGAGTTCAATAAATTTAATTCCACTCAAACGTATTGTTTTTTATATCTCAACTCGTCCTACGTACATACGTTAGTGCAATTGCAAATTTTTCGTTTGGACGTGATTCGCGCCAGGTGCCTCGTCCAAAACAAGTACCGTCCGAACCACGTTATTCTTGGCGGGTAAAAGGCCGGGAGAGTCATTGCCAGGATGAAAATTTAACACGTGAAATTTTTGGCGCCCATATCGGCAAGCAGACCAATTGCGCGAGCAGCATATTTCCGAAAAATTTGCATCTATGATAGTTCCGGATTTTTTACCTTACGTTAGACGTGGACGTATTATTTATGTACCGACTGAGTTAGTCGCAAAGAAAGTAATATAGTGGTAAAGAATCATCATTTTAAAATATTTAATGCCGCTGTGGTGAAAGAACCACACTCTCCCGTCCAAAGGATACAGAGTTTAATAATTTATATAATCAAATTCCTGTTGCTGAAGAAGACACATGTCAAATCGCAATCACAACTCCTTTCGGCGTATGCGAATTTCCGGTCATCAGTTTCGGACTTCGTAAAGCAGCCCCAACTTTTCAACGTTTCATCGATGAAATACTTCGTGGTCTTGATTTTTGTTTCGCTTACTAAGAAGCGAAAGAAGAACACATTGAACATTTACTTGTTCGAAATTTTCAGCAGATTTAACCAATATGGTATAGAAATTAATGTGGCTAAATGTTTATTTGGGGTTGACGAATTGTCGTTTCTCGGTTACCTTGTTTCAAGACAAGGAATCAAACCGATGCTTGAAGAGTGGAGACAATTTCAGATTACCCGCGTCCAACAACATCTTATGAATTGAGACGATTTCTTGGTATGGTAAATTTTTATAGATCATTCATGCCTCGAATCGCAAAGCAACAAGCTTCCTTAAATATTTTATTAACTGGAAATCTGAAAGGGAAGGCGCAAATAAATTAGAATAATACAACAGAAGCTAATATTGAAAAAATTAAAAGAAGTTTAGCTCATTCAAAAGAAGAACAATGTTTGCTCATTCATCAAACGAAGCCCCTAGAACTTTGATCTGTGATGCATCAGATTTTGCAATTGGAGCAGTTTTCGAATATATGAAAGGTGTTTGGGAACCATTAGGTTTTTTTTCGAATAACCTAAGTGAGCAAGAAGTTACATATAATGAATGTCATAGAGAACTATTAGCTATCTTCAAATCGATAAAGCATTTTAAACATATACCTGAAGGAAGATACTTTATAATTTTTACCGATCATAAGCCAATTACATTCGTTTTCCGGCAGAAATTGGATAAGGCATCACCTAGGCAAGTAAGACAGTTAGACTTTATAAGTCAATTTTCAACAGAGGATAACTTAATTGCTGATGCTATGTCAACGATTGAAGCTATCACTGAACCAATAGATTATTCACCACTAGCAAATGCTCTGTTAAGGGAAGAACTTCAATATTTTCTCAATCATAAATCATCCGTGTTGAATTATGCAAAAATCACATGTCTGGCAGCACTAAACTAATCTCTGTAGGTACGCATCCCAGAGATCAGTTCAATGCATAGCGTAGGGGAAATATTAGGGGCAAGTGCATCGGTCATTTACCCACGCTAGCATCTTATTTTTTCTCTTAACTTTCTTCTTCAATTAGCCGCCTTGATGTGCACATTAATAAACCGTTCTAATTCGTAATTAAAAGTGTTCTTGTTTTATTTAAATTCCCAATAGGTTATGGGCCCAGAGTCCAAAATTGTTTAATGTATATTAAATTATTAATTAAAATATTAATTATTTACAAAAAGCGAATATAGACTTCCCGTCGCGTTTTGTAGCGTAACCTAGCTAACGTGCTAAATTATTTTATATTTAATAAATAATTCGAATCGTTTTATTAGTGTAAATGTGAAAATAATAATAGTGTCATATTAAAATAATAATAAGTACTTCAAACATAATAATAATAAGTACTTTAAACATAATAATAATAATACGTGTAGAGATAAATAATAGTAGGTGCAAAACTATTTTATTTTGTACCAGAAAAACATACGTAAGTACGTGTAGCAAATAAAACTGTGTGTGTAGCGTGGGGTGATATTTTTTCTGGTGCTCGCTCAATTTCTTTTAATTTATTTAAATAAATAAAAAAAAAAAAAAATTAATAATTAATTAATTCTAATTTATTTAATTGTTTCAAATTTATTTTATTTAAATATTCAAATCAGTTTATTAGTTTAGGTGTGTATTAGTTTATACGATTGTGTGCGTAGCGTGGCGTCAGTTATTTTGTCTTAATAAAAGCTGTGTGCGTAGCGTGGCGTCAGTTATTTTGTCTTAATAAAAGCTGTGTGTGTAGCGTGGCGTCAGAGTTGCTATTTTAATAAAAAAATATCGCGTTCTAATTTTGCTTAAATTTTTTTTAATTAAACTAATACTTGAAAATTTGAAAAAATTAAAATATTGAACTAATATCTACAAATTTTACACAATGAATTCGACACGCGTTAAAAGAAATATCGAACCATTCGACGGTTCAGATTATATAGTTTGGAAAATTCGAATGCGTGCTCATTTGAAAGAACTTCAACTAATTAACGTAGTTGATGATGTGATACCAGAAAATAAAACAACTGAATGGAACAGTTCAAATGACAAGGCAGTGAACGAAATAATGGACTATTTAGCAAACTCGCATATTGGTTATGTTAGCGGTGAAAATCCAATAGCGAAAGAAGTATTTCAAAAATTGGACAATACTTACGATAGAAAAAGTCAAGCTACACAAATGGTTCTTAAGGGAAAACTAATTAATTTTAAATTAAAGGACGGTGTTGGTTTAAAAGAGCATTTCGGGGTTTTTGAAAAACTAGTGTCGGATTTAATTTCCTCTGGTGGGAATTTGTCTGAAAATGACAAAGTGACTTATTTGGTACACAGTATGCCAAAAATGTATGACTCGGTATTGGATGCAATTCGCACTTTATCCGATGAAGAGATGAATTTACAATTTGTAAAAAATCGTCTTCTTGACAAAGAAACTGCACTTAGAGAATCAAGTAGTGATACAAGTTCAAAAGTGTTATATACGGGGACCGATCAATTATCCAACCGAGTTCAAAATTTCAACAAAACTCAAGGACGAGGTTCATTCAGAAGGACAAGAGGACGTTTTAATCCAAGGAATAATTTCCATAGATCTCGGAATATAGACAGAACAAATCAACCGAAAAATAGAAGAGAATGTTATTTCTGTGGAAGAGTCGGACACTTTGTAAACGAATGCAGATATAAGGCACGCTACGAAAATCACCTGAAATCAACAAAATCTAGGAACGGGCCAGCTGCACATGTCAGTTCAGAATTATGCAAGGAAGCAAATTTTTCTTCGAGCTATTTCGCCGGTATGGCTGGTAACATAGAATCAGCCAAATTAAATGGAGCTGAATTTATTATTGATTCTGGTGCCAGCCACCACATAATCAACGACGACTCCTTTTTTGAAAATTATTTGGATTTGAAACCACCAATTCAAATTCAAACAGCAAAAATAAATTCATACATTTATGCCACTAAAGAAGGTACTGTTAGGATCATATCTAATACCGGAAAACCAGGAATATTGGAAGGAGTTCTATACTGTCCAGAGGCACCAGTAAACCTCATATCAGTGAGGAAATTTCAGATGGCTGGTTTTGCAACTACTTTCAATGCTGATGGCTCAATAAGTATAAAAGGTAATGACAAAGTTATTATGATAGGAAAATTAAATAATAATTTACCAAACCTAAAGTTAAATTTAATAAAAAGAAAGACTTTTGCCAATATTTGTAATTCCAAAAGTAATTATGATTTATGGCATAAACGATTAGGTCATATTAATATAAACAAGTTTAATGAATTAAAGAACAAAAAAATGTTTTTTGATACAAACATAATTGAATTAATCAAACCAAATGATAAAAATTGCGAAGCCTGCATTTTTGGGAAACAGGCAAAATTACCTGCAAAAAATACAAAAGACAAAACATATATAAATAGACCATTGTTAAATGTACATTCAGATATATGCGGCCCGATCACTCCTTCTTCACTAGATAACAAAAATTATTTTATAATTTTCAAAGATGAATTTACACACTACTGTATTACATACATAACAGCTTATAAATCAGATTTGCCCTCAGTATTTAAAGATTTTGTTCAAAAGAGCCAAGCAAATTTTAATTCAAAGATTGTTCATTTATATATAGATAATGGTAAAGAATACATTTCGAATGAAATGAAACAATATTGCGTCAACAATGGTATTAGTTATCACTTAACTATTCCCCGTACCCCACACCAAAATGGTGCATCTGAAAGAACAATTAGGACAATTACAGAAAAAGCTCGAACGTTATTAATCGACGCCCAATTAAGTCAAAAATTTTGGGGTGAAGCAGTGCTAACTGCAACATTTTTAATCAATAGAGTACCAACAAGGGCATTAAAGGGTATTGAAACTCCTTATGAACTCTGGCATGGTAAAAAGCCACAATTAAAATATTTAAAAGTTTTTGGATCCACCGTTTATGTTCACAATAAAGTTAGGACAACAAAATTTGAATCAAAGTCTTGGAAGGGTATATTAGTGGGGTATGTTCCAAATGGGTATAAAGTTTTCAATCCTGAAACTAATAGATTTATAAATGCAAGAGATATCATTGTTGATGAAATATCGTATTTAACAACAAGGCCAAAAATTATTATAGATGAATCAGAAAAGTCAATTGAGCCAACGAAATGGTTAAATGATATACCTGGTAAAAGCGAACCAGATGAATTAGTAATACCTGACAATAGTAAGTCAGAAGAACCAAAACTGAACAAATTATTACCTGACAAAAGTAAGTCAGAAGAATCAGAATTACCTGGTATTAGTATACCTGACGTAAGTGAGTCAGAAGAATTAGATTTGTGTGAAAGTAGTAAGCCAGATGATGTAAATATACCCGGTACTTGTAAGCCAGATGAAATATTTAAAAGAAAATTAAATAATTTGTCTGATAATACCTTAGATGAACAATTTCAAAATAAAAAATTTAAAGTTAATAATGAACAATCAAACTCTAGTAGTGATTTAAGAAGGAGTGATAGGTTTAAAAATAAACCAAAGGTATCATATGATGATAGTAATTGTATTTATGATCATATAATTTATCGAGCAGAATCTTTTGCCAGTGATCTTCCAAAATGTTTTCAGGAAATTAAACTTAGGGCTGATCGAGAGCACTGGGAACGAGCTGTCCAGGATGAGCCAGATTCACTTCAGGCCAACAGGACGTGGACTCTAGTACAAAAGCCTAAAGATAAGAATATTGTTGACTGCAAATGGGTATTTACTATTAAAACTGATGAACTGGGAGATCCTATTCGTTACAAGGCTAGATTAGTGGCTCGCGGTTTCAGTCAGCAATATTTAGTTGACTATAATGAAACTTTTGCTCCCGTAGCTAGAATTGCAAGCTTTCGATTTTTACTTGCATTTTCAAACCAGCATAGTTTATTAATAAACCATATGGATGTAAAGACAGCCTTTTTGAATGGTGTGTTGAAAGAAGAAATTTTTATGAAAATTCCTGAAGGAGTTAAATGCAACAATAATTTAGTTTGTAAATTAAATAAAGCTTTGTATGGATTGAAACAATCTGCCAGATGCTGGTTTGAAACGTTTGAAAAGTCGTTGTATCAACTAGGATTTAAAAGTTCATCAGTGGATAGATGTGTTTACATTCTAGATAAAGGCAATATTTCAACAAATATCTATATTATACTTTATGTAGATGATTTAATAATTGCATCCAAACATATTACAGAATTGAATAAGATCAAAAATTTTTTGACAAATAAATTTCAAATGACAGATTTGAAAGACATTAAATTGTTTCTTGGAATAAGAATCTTAAGAGAAAATGGAATTATAAGTTTAGATCAAACTTCCTACATTAATAAAATTTTACGTAAATATAATATGTTTGAATGTAAACCAAATAAGACTCCAATCATAGAAAAGATAGAGTACGATAAGTTAGATTCTAATGAACATTATAATGCACCTTGTCAGAATCTACTAGGCTGCATCATGTATTTGACAGTTTGCACAAGGCCAGATTTAAGTTTTGCAGTTAATGTATTAAGTAGATTCGTAAACAAAAATAATAAAACAGTTTGGCAATATTTGAAAAGTGTGTTGCGGTATTTAAAGGGAACTTCCGATTTAAAGCTAGTTTACAAAAGAAATTTAGGTCAAAATTTTGAAATTATAACGGGCTATGTGGATTCTGATTGGGCAGCTGATAAAATAACTAGGATAAGCACTACAGGTTTTTTATTTAAAATGTATAATAATTGTACTGTTTGCTGGAATACGAGAAAACAACGATCAGTTGCCGACTCATCTACGGCTGCTGAGTATATGGCTCTGTATGAGGCGGCAAAGGAGGCATTGTGGTTGAAGGCGTTGGCAGAAAGTGTGAATATGGTTATAGGCAAGGTTTTATTGCTCGAAGATAATAATGGATGTATTGCAATAGCAAATAATCCCGGCAGTCATAAATTAACTAAACATATAGATATTAAATACCACTATTCTAGGGAACAAGTAGAGAAAGGTAACATAAAATTACACCACATTTCAACGCAGGAACAAGTAGCTGATATGTTGACGAAATCTTTGGGACCAACCAAATTTTTAAGATGCCGAAAACAAATGGGCCTGGAGTGATCACTTTGTATAACATATCATAGTTTTAACATTTACTTATATATATATATATACAGAGTAATGCGAATGTAGAGATTTAAATTTTAAGTTTAATTTAATTGGTCTGATTAGGTTTTCCTGGGTTTCCCTAATCCTCGCAACAAATGTTGGGCCATGTAATTTTCCCAGAGCGACATCAAGAGGGCTAACTGAGATTAATTATATATTAGTTTTATATAATTTTGGTGAGAAATGATTTTTGAGGGAGCGTGTTGAATTATGCAAAAATCACATGTCTGGCAGCACTAAACTAATCTCTGTAGGTACGCATCCCAGAGATCAGTTCAATGCATAGCGTAGGGGAAATATTAGGGGCAAGTGCATCGGTCATTTACCCACGCTAGCATCTTATTTTTTCTCTTAACTTTCTTCTTCAATTAGCCGCCTTGATGTGCACATTAATAAACCGTTCTAATTCGTAATTAAAAGTGTTCTTGTTTTATTTAAATTCCCAATAATCCGAATCATCGCTCAAACTAAGGAAATTGTTGATAGCTGGAACATCTGAATAGATTTACTGCGGTATTTCAACTTCAAGAACCAGACCTTTTATTCATAACCTTTCCGAAAAATGATTTTTAAATCAGTCCATCAGTTAGCCCACCCAGGAATTTTAAACACGGCCAAACTCATAACTGAACGTTATGTTTGGCCTTCGATCAAGACTGACTCACGGAAATGGGCTCAAGAATGTTTAGAATATCAGAGATCGAAAGTGTCAATGTACACTTGTTTCAAACTTTGAATCGATTGACAGGTAAAACTCACTTACGGACACGATCTTTCCATCCTCAGTCAAATAGAATAATTGATAGATTTCATAGACAGCTGAAAGCCACAAGCCATTCAAACGTGAGTTCAATTCAATTCAATTCAATTTATTCAGTGAATGTATACAATACACTCCGCCTGAGAAACGAAATTCTCGTATGCAGAATAATAACAAAGTAAAATATAAACAAAAAATAAATAAAATTATATAAAGTTACAAAAATATAAACTGTTGACAAGAACAAGTTAGATAATGTATTTCTTAACCAGTAATCTATTATATTTAATCGTTATTTCATAACCAGTAATCTATTATATTGAATCGTTATTTCTTAACCAAACAATAATTTCATTTTTAACAGCGACGATATTTTTATTTTCAAAGTACAATAATTTACTTCTTAAAGAAGTTGGCATCATCTATATATAAATAGGCGACATGTTTTTTTGTTATCCCTTTTATGAGAAACCAAATCGACTTACCAGGATAAAATTTATATCAGTCGAAAGCTTCTATCTTCCTCTACCTGCAGCAATTATTTTTTTTTTCTTAAATTTAATTATAAAACCGTTTAATTTTAAATTGAAATTAAAAAATTCAATGGGATAGTATGTGTGAATTGAGCACACGTATAGCGTAGATGATGCTTTTGGGAAGAATGTGTGCGTGTGAATGTTTTACTTTTTGCCTGGAAATATGCAACCATATGTGAATTTTTGGTTTGTGTCCCCGATACATAACAAGTACTAAATTAGTCGAAAATCAAACCAAATGGATCAATCTTCTACTGGTGACACAAACCAAAAGAATTAACATATAATTGCATTCCTTTACGAAAAAATTAAAATAAAGAACATACTAATTTAACATTATCATTTGCATAGATCATACGTTCGATTGAATAAACAACCATTTATGCCAAATACGTGCATTCTTTTCACTCAAACCTAATATCTATGCCAATGATAATGTGAGGGGCAAATGCAGCCATATCACAGACAATATTCACATGTTCATTCTTTTGTTTTTTGCCTGGAAGAAGGCAACCGTTGGCTAATAAAATTGCATTCTTCCAGACAAAAGCCAAAACAATGAACATATGGCCACAGACAATAATATGGATGCATTACCACAGACAAATTTAAAGCCATCGTTTACTTATACCATTGTTTTTTGCTAATTTGATAAAAATATATGCAAATTTTGTTTCAAAAAATATGGAAAATCACAATTTTACAGTTATTTCTAGAAAACGCGAAGTTATCTTTCACGAATATTTATGGAGAGCGAACGAAAGTCTGAATTTTATCATGTTTCCCAACCTTTGTATGGACCCACATTTAAAACATAATTTAGAGAAATATGATATATGGCCAAAAGTCGGGAAATGAAAAAGTAATAGGGGTTGGTCATACCCCCTAGAATGCTTGATTTAGCCGCTACTAGCAAAAAACTGTTTAAAATTGAAAATCTGAAATTTTATCATATTTCCAAACTTTTGTCTGCTCGCCCTTAAAACCTCAATTTAGAGAAAAAAGAAAAGTTAGGAAATGAAGGTTGGTACGTTTGTACGGAAATTCCAGATATATTTTATTTACAATATACAATGTATTTCCCACAACTTCATAATTTAGTTAAAAACCACATGATCCACGGTTCATGTGGTTTATTGAATCGCATCCCCGTCTGTATCAGAGATGGTAAATGCAGCAAAAGCTTTTCTAAGGACTTTTACAATACAACTCAGGGCAATGTTAGATGCGCCGTGTTAATGGTATAACAGTTGACTTTCGTGGCCACTCTGTTGACAACCGTTATGCTGTTCCTTAAAATCCATATCTTTTAGCGAAATTTGATTGCTTCTTAAATGTGGAAGTTCTTGGCATAGTTAAGAACCTTAAATATATGCACAAATATGTTAACAAGGGATACGACTGTGATTCATTACAGTTTGGAAGAGTTTGAGGTGGAGTTGAAGGCAAAGTTTATATAGATGAAATCAATAGCTTTTTTTCCGGTCACTATGTTGGATCTACGGAAGCTAATTGGCGCATGAATGAGTTTCCAATGCATTACCAGTCACGTAATATATTATAGTTCGACTTGAATGTTACTTGCCTCACCGGCAAAATGTAGTCTTTAGGGAAGGAAATGATCAGCAAGCTCTTACAAATCACAGAAGAACAAAATTGACTGCATTCTATGAAATCAATCGAATTAGTTCATCCGAGTTTCTATATACAGAGACGCCGATACATTATATTTAGGTAGATAAAGAAAAGAAATCGAAAAACCTCCAAGAGGAAGTAGTAGAGCTATTGCTACATTATTTTATGTTTTATGTTGAGATGTTCCATTTGAGACTATTTTGCTTCATGTTCGAGGTCCCATCAGGATTTGGGTACTGTTGGGAACATTATTTACTGCACATTTTCAGCACATCCAAGACGTATCGCATGAAATTATGGAGAGTGGCGTGAATATTTATTAGAAGTAAAAGAGTGTTAGTCCTCTCAGCAGTTAAGAGAGTTATTTGCCATATCCCATTTGTGGTATGAACGTTCCTACAAATGCATTAGATTTGTGGAATGAATTCAAAATATTCATGTGTGAAGACGTTTTAAGAAATTCTTCAGAAAATGATTCATATAACCGTGCTTTATTAGCTATTTAGGAAATTTTTTTCAGAAAACGATTCATTCGGTACTCCAACTAAACTTTTCGGATATAAGACTATTTTACTCTGTGGAGATTTTTGACGAATATTGCCACCTACATCTCACGGTACACGTGTACCACTTATTGAGATACCACTTATTGCCTTACTTGATGGTCCAAATTTTCAAAATTCCACAAAATAACATTTACTCTAAAAATGAGAGCTTTACCTCATGAGATTGAATTCGTTGAATTTCTTAAATCTCTTGGTAATGGAACTTTACCCACATTTCCAGATTACAGCCAAGATTTTATTGAAATTCCTACCCATTTAGTTAGCTGCAACTTCGTGATTCCAGATACTTATGGCAATGTATCTGAAACCATAAAGTCTAACGATATTCTCAATTCGGTTATATTAGCTCCCAAATATGAAGGCTGTACTTTCATTGATGCAGAAATCTCTAACAGCCTGGCCGGAGAGAAACAAAAATATATTTGAGTTCCGATAAAATCTTGAGTGATGATTATAGAGAGCAAAATAATTTTCCAGTAGAATTTTTAACCTCAGTTGATGTAAGTTGGCTCCCGATCCCACAAATTTATTTTAAAAACCAAATTGCATACTTTTACTTATTCGTAATTTGCGTACAGGACATGAATTGCTTGGTTAATGGTACACCTACCATATTCGTTTAGTTCAAATGCAAAAGAAAATTTTTTGGATTGTGAGATTTTAGCAGGAGTTTTCCGAAACACACGTATTTTGACACGTGTGACGTATTTTTGCCTTTTTCCTTTCAAGAAATTCAACTTCCCGTCATTCTGGCTTTTGCGATGACAATTAATAAATCCCAGGGGCAAACGTTTCAAAAATCAGGAATCTTATTCAAACAACCTGTATTTTCTCACCGTTAATTGTATGTTGTAGCCAGTAGAGTTAGATCGTTTAACCGATTGCGTGTTTATATGTATTTCTGAAACACAAAGCCAAGGTCATTTGGCAGAAGATGAAAGAATTTTTACAAAAAAGTATTTTGTATGAGAAAATTTTAAGATCTTTTAAGATCCGCAACCGCACCCGCAAGGTTTTTGATAATTATAGATAGGGCCTCATTCAATATAGATGTACTTTGACGTGCAAAATGAGCTGAAATGATTGCTACTACAGTCTGAACTAAATAACCTTTTTACTTACAATGCTACTGTATATATAGCTCCATGCGCGAGCTATTAGAGTGAGCGGAGCGAAAGGCGGGGGTTGGCGAGCGTAGCGAGCAGGGGGCGCCCCCCTAGTATTAATAATCTTGGAGCCGAAGTATTTGTAATTTTGTTGGACCTACTGTTTTAAACATTTTCGGACATCTTATTTTAAGGTTGGTAGCTGCTCTCGTGGTTTTAGAAGTATTTCTAAGTTCATTTAGATCACCTAATTTGGTCAGGTGTAAGCAAATTTTCTGATGGTGAGTTGATACGTTTCTTTAAATAAAAGTTTTGATGGGAAGTTTCTAGGTTTATGGTAGATTTTCTTCAGTGCAGCTTTATGAAGAATTTCAATCACACCGATATGGGTAGTATTTGAACCGCCCCATGTTAAGATCCCATATCTCAAGAAGGATAAAAAGAGTGCATGAAAAATGGTACTAGCAAGGATCTTGGTCCATAATATGTTCCGCAGTTTTCCATGAGGGTATGGGAGGTATCTGAGTTTGTTATTGAGTTGTTTCAGGTGCTCGTCCCAGCGTAAGTGCCCATCAATTATGACGCCTAGGTATTGAATGTAGTTTGCTCTTTTTAGTATTTCTTCTCCACCAGTATGAGTAAATTTCAGCTCCTGGATTTGTGGAATGGCATCAATATGCGAACCGATCAAAATGAAGTTAATTTTCTGGACATTAGCAGTCAAGGAGTTGTTTGCAAACCATTCTTGAACGAAAGAAATCCCTGTTCTCATGTTTTCACAGACTTCGGTCCAGTTTTGCCCACTAAAAATAATTGATGTGTCATCGGCAAAAGCTAGAATTTGCCCTGGTATTTCGATTTTAAACAGATCATTTATGTAGTGAATAAATAGTAGAGGTCATAGGACAGAACCTTGGGGCCATAGCTCTTTATTTGCTTTTTCCATTATTTTCCCAAATTTGGGGATGATGGATATTGGTCTATGGTTACCGACTATCTCTTTTTTCCCTGATTTGTAGATTATAATGATCACAGCTTTTTTGTATATTCTAGGAAATTTAGCAGTTCTAAAACATACGTTGATTGTGTCGGCTAATGGCTCAGCAATTATATCGACTATGGATTTGATCATGAGTGTTGTAAATTGATCGAAGCCTGGTGTTTTAAGCTCTTTTAGAATCGTTATTTCCTCGAGAATTTCTTGTACAGTGACTGGCTTTAATGCAAAAGAATCTAGTACTCTATCCATTGAGCTATAATTTTTTATGCTTTATCTGGTTAGCAACTTTTTTGGCCACATTTACGAAATAGTTGTTAAAGACTTCAGCTGTTTCTCGGTCTGTTACAGTTCGGGAACCATCAGATTTTAGCAATTTAAGTGTTTTGTCCTTTTTTGCGTTTTTTCCTATTTAGCATGAAACTGTTTACCATATCCGAAATGTCTTTTTGATCCCGGTTGCTTTCAAATTGGCGTTTATAGAAAGAATAGGGAGCTTTTTTATTAACTGTATTTAATAAATTTCGGTACCTTTTGTATTGACCTAAAATACTTGGGTTTAGAGATTTAATGGCAACTTTGTGCAATTTATCGTGGTGTTTAATGCTCCTAATGATGCCTGAAGTAATCCAGGGACTCCTATTTTTACTAGTAATTTTTTTATGCTTGTACATTGTTTACTGGCGTTGTTGAGGATCTCATGAAGGCTATCTGCACATTTGTCACCGTTTTCAAGTCTATAGAATTCAGTCCGATTGATATTTTGTACAATATTACGAAATTTCCTTAAGTTCAGGAACTACTTTGAGTTTGGTTCTCTAATTGTGGTTGATTCATCAGCAACTTGTGTTCTTATTATAATTGGATAGTGATCTGTGATCCCACCGGTAATTATACCGGATAACATTGAATCGATTGATTTGCTTGTTTTTACAAAGCAATGGCCAATGCACGTGGATGTTGCAGTTGTTACTCTAGTTGGTTTGTTGATTAAAGGTAAAAAACCATTGATGGCTAGCATATTCAGATATCCTGTAGTGATCTTATTACTATTATCAAGTAAATCTATGTTCACGTCGGCAATAATTATTTGTTCAGTATTGGTATTGGGATTTAAATGGTTTAGATAGTTGTCCATTTCTTCTATGAATTCTATATCATTTATCGTAGGTGACTAGTATATGCCCATTACTTCGTATACCACGTTGTTTTTAAGGGTATTAAAATTTATCGAACAAGTTCCAATTTTGTCAATGCGGTGTTCTTGTTCAAGACAGGATTTTACAAACGTTATTATACCATCATTTTTCTTTATTTTTCCTTTGGTATAGTAGGAATTGTATCTCTGTATGCCATAAAGATCAATACTTAGATCTCTCGTTTCGGAACATACAATCACGTCAGGGCTATTTTTTAGTTCATTGATGAGAATAATGAGTTCTTCGAAATGTTTGTTGATGCCGCAGATGTTTAAGGGTAATACCGTAAGACCAGTTTCATTGTTTTAAGTGACTTCCAGCTATCCTCGATTGTTTTGAATTGTTTAGTTTCAATACCAAAATGTTGACTAGCCATTGTAGTTAGTTATTTATAAATTACTAATGCTGTTGTCCACGAAATAACTTTTTACACACGATGGAAGGTATGGGTAATCATTTACCAGTTTCTTAAGTTTACTTGTATATGTATGACATTTTTTTGATGTCATCAGCAAACCATACATTATATCAATGTTGACATTATGTTTATTCTTTAGGTATGTACAGTTTGCACAGTGCACTTCATTCGATACACATTCAGTTGAGTCATGCTCACCAGCACATCTCTTACAGGTTTTGATATTTCTGCACTTTGATCTGGAGTGGTTATTACCACAGCAATTATGACATCTGTTCAGGTCTAGTTCATCATAAGCAAAACATCTTTGTCAGCATATAAATACCTTTCTCTCTAAAATTATCTTGCTATAAGCCTCTTTATTAACTTCACAGATGGCACTAACAGTATGTGTTTTTTATTTATTTATGTATGTATGTAAAATATTGAGCAAATCCTTTTTTTTATCTAAATTTCTTTCAACTATTTCGTTTTTTAGTTCATCAGTATTGATTTCAACATTTTTGATCCCCACAATTTTGATTTTAGGCAATCTGTATGCTTGGACTTTTTATATCTAATTTACCTCTAGTGTTCTGCTCCATAGAGTTTGCAGCATTATATCTATCCATTTAACTATTAAATTTAATAATAGCCACATTGTCTCGTGCGTTAATTAATTTTCAACTTTAACACTTTTGATCTCATTCAAGGCTTTTTTCACTTCTTTCAATACACTTGTTTCTTTACGCTTTGCTTTTACCACTAGACATGGTTTTCTGGCGATCTTGTCTTCTTTGACAATATTAGAAGTTCAATTATTTGAAGTTCACTTTGTTTATTAACAAGTTGCGCGTTTTCAGTTTTTAACTCTTGTATATGTTTATGTAAAATTTCCGCCTCTTTTTTGAATTTCTCTCTATCTAACATTATTACAGCTAAAAGCATAGTTGAAATTTCTGTCTCCGCAATGACTACAGGATAGAAAACATTGTTTGACTCTTCCAGTTTTGAGGTTATAAATTCAACTTCGTCTAGATGTTTATCGCAAGCTGTTAAGTTTTTTGTAATATACACGATTTTTTTTTATTAATGTCACTTTTATAGTTGTTATCGTCGCACAAAATACAAACGCAACATCCACCTCTTTCTTTTGGATGACATTTAAGATTAATATCCGGAGGCACATTTTTGGCTTTGACTGCCATTTCAAACGTCACACGAACGAATCGAATATTATTATTTTGATAAGTAAAATGACCGAAATTATGCTCGGCAGAGGGATGTGAAACCAAACCACTCTGGAAACGAGCGCCAGAGTCATCGGGAACACGCTCCACTCCAAACTGCATTGGAAACGCTCCTTAATCCTTCACTACTAGTGATTGCGAGTGTTTTTTATCATATTTGTAAAATACTTTTGAATACTTGCGAATGGTCGGCGCACAAGCACAAACTAATGGTAGATGTAATTGTTTTGCGTTGATAGTTTTATTGTGATGGATATTGATGATCGTCCTCGTTAAGGTAGATTGTTGATGATCCTCTTTCGGTTGGTACAGCCATTTTCCTAATATTATGTGCTGCTACGTGACCAGCAACATATTTTCTAATTCATCATCATTATTAGATGAATCCAATAAATCGACCCCTGCAACGCTGACTTCTCCAGTATTACCAAAATCGAGATGCACTAATTTAAGGCTATATACTCACTCGTGCTGATGCGCGTTGTGAGGCTTGAATAAAACAAGTTTATCGATTGTCCTTCGATATATGACTGATTTATTCGGATTATTATATCGGTTTATATTGACAGATTCATTCTATGTGTTCGAACTAATACATTAAAATGCAATTGGCTTAAGCTTTTTTTTTATTTTCAGAAACAAGGAAATAGTTCTAGCATAAGCTATTTCTTTGTTTAGATTGGAGTTTTTCACAATCGGAGTAGTTCAACGAAAGCTACAACTTATGCATGGTAAGTATTTAATGTAGCCCCTAAATATACGTAGAATTAATTATAATATTTTAATTTAAGTATAACACTTTTATAACAGGTTAAGTATGATATTTTTATAACAGATTTCCCTATGTATATCTCCTAATAATATGCTACATTTATTGTTATTTATTTGTGTACACTAAAGTCGAAAATTATTTGTAACTTTCCTTAGAAGTGTAATCTTGTACGGTTTTTGGCGTACCAAGGAGTCTTGCTCAGCCGATGTAAAACCTATAAATACATCTTTAGCTATGGCGACTATTTTCTTTTTTGTTTCATTCAGTGTTATATTATTATATTATATGTAGTTCCCATTCGATCAGCGAAGTCAACCACCGTCGATCGCGGTTAGTACTAGAATGAGGGACGGATTGAGATCATAGCGTGTTATGTATGTATATAAAATAATTTAATAATAAAATAGCATATGTTAACATCAAAAGAGAATAATTTGAGCAAAAAAATAATAAATATAAAATAACTTCGACTCCCAATTAAATGCAAAATGAACGCGGCTCTAGCTTGCCGATTCTAGTTCAATCACCGAAGTCAAGCAGCGTTGATCGCGGTTAGTACATGGATGGCGGACGGCTTGAGAATATGGCGCGTTTTTTATATACATAAATAATCTATATAATAATTATGTTATGTACAAATTATGTACAAAAACTGGAGCCATTTTACAGTACAAGTTCAAAGGGGGTAATTTGTTTATTTCCTAATTTCTATTCTATACTCTGCAGTAGTGAAATTTTTTTTTTTGCTTTTTTCGCCTTCTTTGGTCTTTTCCACATTTTTTTTCTTGATTTCCTGTTTTTACGAGGCACATTGGCAGGAAAAATTAAAATTAAAGTTAATAGATCAAGTTAATATTAATAATAAACGAGTTAGCCATCCATGGCCCGATGCCCGAGAAGGCGGATGGGAAGGCACTACGGACCGCAGAAAAAGCAGCTAACATTTTTTGGGGGGCAACCCTCCATTCCGTACACTTTTTGAAATTGAAGGGTTCCAGCCAGGAAGAGAAGGAGAATCAGAATTTGAGAAAATCAAAAGTAGATTGGGTTCAAAAGTATGGTGATGGCTTACTAACCAAAGATGAGGAAGAGGCGAAAACAAATATTGGAATTTAGGCAGAATCTAGATTATACTATGGAAATTAACTTCTTAAGAGAGAGGAATCATCGGATGAAGGGGCGGAGGAGTCCTGCGACGCCAATGTAGTAAAAATGCAAAGGGCCGAGGTGGTCACTGATGCACGGTTGATACAAAAATGGGGTATCGGCTTCACAGGAAACACCCAGAACTCCTTGGGCTCCTTCCGGAACATTACCATCGGGGCACTTTATCGACCGGCCGTTGAACTCTACACAATACACGCATAAATGCGGTACAAGGCAAATCGGAGCCGCACGCCAGATTGAACAGGACTTGCCCGGCAGATGAGGAAAGAGTTCCTGTCTGCAGATTATGATGAGCAATTGATGGAAGAAATCAGGGCGAGGCCTCAAGCCTGTGAGGAGTCAATGGGGTCGTACGTCGCGTCTGTTGGAGTGTCTATCCGCTTGTCAACTTCGCCTACCGAAGCACAACGATTAAGACTCATCAACAGTTCTTTATCAACATTCTACCTGACGGAAGTAAAATTTACCACGTTCAAAGGATTAAGCGATATCGTGGAATGGACATGAGGTTTGGAACATACCAGGTCCAAAGTAGCAGAACACGTACCCCCACTACCGAGGAGAACAAAAGGCCTTCTAGAACGTGACCTTGGATATGTACAGGGGCGCATGGTAAGGTAATTTGTTAAGCCTCTTTGACCTGAACAATTCTGTGTAAAGGAAAGTAATGCAAATAAAAAAAATGATTTCGAAGTTGAAAATGGTTTTAACTTCAGTTTTTTGGCACAACCGCATTTACTATATACAGATGACGCCATTGTTACTTTGGTTTCAATCAGGGAAAACTAAATTTTGGTTGTTCGGATTATCCAGGCTCTTGTGTATTTAAATATTGGTTTAATTTTACAAGAGAGCAATTTGCGTTACCTTTTGGTGTTTGTCTTAATACATAATACAATAATAATACATTCTAAAAGAATTTGATGTAGAATATCTTATTTCAGTTTCAATAAAATTAGCTCTGACACGTCGGAATATTTTCTTTATAACTCACAGAATTTCGGAGTAACTTATTTGTTATTGTGTACAAAGTATATGAACGCTAGTTTGAAGGCTTACTACATTGAATTAACAACTAGATAAGGAAGGGAAAATAAACAGAAACGCCGAAGGAAAATATGAAAATTTAATTTAGTTGTATTTGTGCGCTTGCATGAGTTTGTAATTCTAGAGTCCAGACAAAACCACGGGGGCATAAATTTTAATATTAGGGCGGGGTTTTCAAATGAGATTTAATGATATGACTGGGGAATATATACAATGTGATAATTTACCCGAAAATGTGCGCAAACACTCTAACTTCATACACAAAGCAATAAACCGATTTGGTTTTTCTAAACTTCATAATAATTTTATTATGTACAAAATTCGCCTTGTTATTTTTTGACTTTAAATTGTTCTTAACTCTAAACTTAAATTCTTTTTTCACTCAAAAAATTAAAAAAAACTGTTTAAGCAAATATATAAAAATTAATAATATGCCATTTGTTTATAATTCTTTTAATAATTATTTAACAAAATACCTTTATAGATACAAAGAAATCGAAAATCAAATTCACAACTGTCAAATGCATGCATTCTCACATTTTCCTAATTTTCTCCGCACGGAAATGCAAAATATTTAAATTCAGTAAAAATCTTCATTGTACATTAGTTTATCCACAAATTTTTATTGTTAGCCTGGAAAATCGAACCGGATACATTTGAAAACATTTTTACCGTCGTTTTTATCAAATCCAAATTCAATTTTGAAATGGACAATTTGTCCCACGCGTAAATACCATATTCCTTATGGTATATAAGTGGTACAGAACGCAATTCAAAGTATTCGTTCCACAAATACTTGAAGCCTAGGCCAATAGAAATAGTCAATGGTGGTACATAGGTACCACTACACAACCGAAACGTATATGAACAGTCGATTTGACATATTGTCCCACCGCTATATTAACAAAAAGTAAAATATCTCACCTAACAAAACAGCCACTAACACTACCGTGTAGGAAATCAGGGAAATAGTTTGACATTTTGTCCCACAAATTTTGCAGATGTAGGATTTGTTTAGGGAGGGAAAGGGTTCGCGGCATTTGCGTCGCTCACAGACACTGTAGGTGTGCGATAGGGCCATTCCTAAGTTATTAATTCAATGGCTTACTACAAAATTTAGTATGCGGTTGAATATACACACAAATTTACTTCTAAGTAAATAATAAAACCTTTGACCGCGTTTACACCGACCGTGATCAAGTAGATTTCGTTTAACATTCCAGGTTTTTGTTGTGAAATTATAGTGTTTTGTTGTTCTGTTTTGTTTCAAATCTATTAGAAAACTTTCTTGGACAATAGTTCCCGCTTTCCCTTGCCCCTTTTGTTTTTTTATTAAAAGTAAAATAAATTTTGAAAATCAAAAATCGCACCACATAATGAAATTAAACAACGTTTACAACAACGAATTCAACTCATTTCAGAAACGTCGAAAGAGAACTAAATTGTGCTAAAAGACGAAAAATGGCACAAATGATCACCACTAGATGGTGCCACTGAGGCGATTTAGTGCGGATTTGGAATAAATAAATATATAAATAAATAAATCTACTCGCGAAAAGATTTGGTAAATGTATGGTCAATCCTCTAGGTTTAAGCTAGATTTGGGGCTAAATCTTCTCAAGTCGCATGATCTAGTAGATTAAGTTCGGTGTAAATGCGGTATAAAATTATCTACAAAAGTAATCAAGCTTGCTTACCTCGCCGTTTCTTCTTCTTGGTACGGTGAATACGGGTGAATGGGCGTTATGTTTAGAAGACAGTATCAGAGAAGTTTGAGATAACAATTGCAATTTATTTTGGAAGAAGTCTTCTTGATGTGGTTTTATTTTATGTGTTAGCTGTTCGCAATGCTCCTGGAACCGTGGCTCTTCTCTATATGCATGCTGTCGAATTTGCCATTGTTGTTGATGCAAGTTCCTTTCATGTCGTAGATGCAGTACTTTTTTGTGAGCTTGATCCGGCTTCGAAGAAAATTTGGAACCATTTCCGGGACATGAGATGTCAAGAACTCGTACTGGTACCGTCCCCACATCATTTGATATCATCAGAGAAGTATATGGGCTTACAGCGTTCTCAATGTCTTCATGTTCCCGCTCGGTAGGAAACCCGAGCAAATGCTCTCTATTGGTCAGGAATAACAGAAAAATTACTTATTTCTAGATATATATGATGATGCCAAATACCTTCCCAAATTGTGTTCCTCATTTTCGCTCCCTCCACAATCGTCTGTAGTGTCCATACTCCTATTAGTGCAATTCATAGCAAAGAGAAAAATAGAACACATAAATTCGATTTTAGTAAAAAGTTTCAAGCTCACGTACATTCACTTATACTTATAATTGTTGGTATATAGGGTGTTTTTTAGCTTCTCGCGATCTTTCGATAGTGATAAATTTCAAATTGTTTTATCCTGAGTTTTATTTTTTTTTTTTCAGGAAAGGACCAGGGTGTGCTTTCGAGGAAGAAATTCACCTGCATCCAATCAATAAGTTTAGTTTTCAAAAGATCATGAAGAAATTCTTACTCATATTAAATTTTATTCCCTTTTTTCACAGATTTAAACAAATTTCGGAATACTGACTAATTAGTTTTATATTTATATAAAATTTCAAATTTTCTCGATTTTTCAAAAAAATTTAATCTATCAATATACACTACCGTTCATAAGTATTTGCCCACCTACATTTTTGATTATTTCTCCTACAAGAAAAAACAAAAAGCGGTAACATTTATACACATTTATGACATTACATACTGCGATCAATAAAAGAATATCAAACTCATGACAACAATCGTAATTGGGTAATTATGGAAGCTCGTCACAAATTTGGAAATCATGGCGTTGAACTGATCTAAGTTTACCTGAGTGCCATTTAATGACTACCATGTTTAAAACAATGGGTGTGTCCTTTTTCAATTACAATACTCCTTAAGTATTGTAACCAACTAGTATATGATTAGTATATCCTTTGTGAAAATAGTTAAGGACTTCATTTTAACACTTCGTTTTGTCAGTTTGAAATACGTATTCAAGTGATACAAGCCGATGTAATTATGGGTAAAACTAAGGAACTTTCTGTAGAAATACGATCAATGATCATTTCCCTTTATCGATTAAATAAAAGCAACCGCGAAATAAGTACGATTTTGAAAATTCCTCGAAGAACTGTGGACTACAACGTGAACAAATTCATGGAGACTGACAGTTTCATGAATAAAAAACGTTCCGGACGGCCTCGAAAAACCACATTAGGTGAAGGCAAGCAGATAAAATTGATCAGTCTACGCAATCGAAGACTCACAGCACCAGAAATTCCAGCCCAAGTCAATTTATCCAGGGAAAACTCAGTTAGAACATCAACCGTCAAAACGAGACTCGGAGAAGCTGGACTTTTTGGACGAGTGGCATTAAGGAAACCACTTCTTCGGCCACAAAACAAAGTCAAAAAACTGCAGTGGGCTCTTGGCCACAAGGACTGGACTACCGAACAGTGGAACAATGTTTTATGGAGTGACGAATCCATGTTTCAGGTGTTCGGAACAAAGCGGCGTGTCTTTGTACGCAGAAGGACTGCAGAGCGGATGTTAGATCAATGTATGGTGCCTACAGTCAAACATGGAGGAGGTTCTGTAATGGTTTGGGGTTGTTTTGGTTGAGTATCAACTGGAGACCTGATGAGAATCGAGGGAATTCTGAAGAAAGAAGGTTACAAACAAATAATACAGGATAATGTAACATCTTCTGGACGTCGCTTGATTGGAAGGAACTTCACATTTCAGCACGATAATGACTCGAAGCATTCATCTGAACTCTGCAGGGACTACTTGGAAAACTTAGAGCGAAAAAAAGTTCTGAAAGTTATGATCTGGCCATCGCAGTCACCGGATCTTAACCCCATTGAGTTACTCTGGGATCACTTAGACAGAGAGGTGAGAAAACACGGCCCAACCTCCGCCAAACATCTTTGGAATCTCCTGGAAAGAGAGTGGTGCAAAATAAAGCCAGATTACATTGCAGAATTAATAGAGAGAATGCCTAAACTTTGAGCTGAAGTTAGTAAGGCGAAGGGTGGTTATTTTGATGAGTGTAAAGCTTAAGATCAAGATATGAAAAAAATTAGATTTATGCTCTATGTACGATAGTTTAACATAAGTAATAAAATTATATCAAAAATTAATTCAATTTGGTTTGATTTCGATGTCAAAAGCCTTTAAACTCTAGTGGGCAAATACTTATGAGCGGTAGTGTACATATAAAGTTTTTGTTCTTTCCTTTTCATAACAAGTTTTATTATGATGACAATTTTCAGTTTTATTGAAGTTTTTCTGTTCGCTTTAACAGTCCACAAGGAAATTTTCACACGGATTAAATCTTATTTTTTTCACAAATTTAAAACGAATTTTGGAATATCATGTACATATATTTCAATCGAAAATTTGAAGTTTTCCAAGCTTTTTTTTTCACATATTTAAATCTATCAATGTATTGCACAAATACAGTTTATCCTCGCCTTTTCATTAAAATCTATACTAATATTATAAAGAGACAGAGTTTGTTTGTTTGTTTGAACGCGATGATCTCAGGAATTAATAATCCGATTTGAATTTTTTTTTTTTGTTGGTTACTCCATTATTTTAGGAAGGTTAAAGGCTATATATAATCGTGTTACTCCCCAAAGTAGCGAAGTAGTAGAGATATAAGTGCAAAAATCGAAGACTTAAATTATTGCAAAACTGATGTGCAACTCAGGCGCAGGTCGGCTTTTTAGCTGCAGTCACGCGTTAACGCATCATTTTTGTTTCTTCTGAGAGCTAAGGCAATTCGTTGCAGTGTTTCCACTTTCGGGGAAATTTCCCTTTTTAGGGAAATCCGAGCTTCTGTGGGGAAACTGTGAGGGAAACTTTTTGAAAACGAAAAATGAGGGACAAAATGTTTTATTTTGACCTGGTTTGCTCGTTTGCTCACAGAGCTATATATTTTGGGGACTAATCTGATACTTTAAATGATGTGCTTCAAGATTTTTGCTGTCTGTTTGGTTAACTGTTGTCTAAAATGTAGTCCAATTGTGGCTTTATACTTTTTTAATCGATTTCTCTTATCGGACGGCGTAACTTTATCAGTGGAATTCGCTGGCCTGGGTGGCTAATGGATTTTATAGCTAGTAGAAAATTAATGGGATACAAAAGTATAATGCAACGAAGAGGACCTCAATTCTTCGAGGTTGAATTGCATTTGTTCATTCGTGAGCAATAAGTTAAAGTTAAAGTAAGTTTTCATAGTAGACTTTGATTGTGTCAATAAAGTTTTTATTTTAGGATTAAAAGTTAAGATAAAAATATCCTGGCAAGCCAACCAGGAACTCATGACCATTCATCTTCTAAAGAGGTAAGTAAATTAATTAAGAGTGACTTCAAATTGTTTATGTTAAGATGCTGTTTTAAGAATGCAATCTAATTTTAAGGCTTCAGCTACTGGCCCATCAACCTCAAAAGTAAAGACAGAGAAGACATGGAAAAAAAACTTCAAGTCAGATTGACTGAGTCCTCCAGAATTAAAGCACTGGCTTATCCATAGGGATGACAAGGGCAAGTGCAGAGTCTGTGACATTGTTCTGCAACCTGGAAAGTCGGACTTCGGCAAGCATGGAAATGGTAGTGGCCACAAAAGAAAGCTCGAAGCTTTTCTGAACCAAAAGCAACAACCTCACATCACCAAATTTACATCCGCTAACAAAAAGAAAACAACATGCCATTGTCAAGTTCTGACCGTTTCGTTGCTTTCTTAAAAGCCCTGCTCGAGAAGGAAATATTATCAAAAGTAACTCTTGGGAAGCAGAAGGCAACAAACCTCATTCGACAAGGGATGTGGCCTCATTTTAATAAGCTTCTCTCAGCTGAGTTAGAGGCTCATTTTTTGTCACTTATTATAGATGAAACCACGGATGTCAGCATAAAGAAGCAATTCGCCATTTTGGTTTCTTTGATGAGGATGCATTTGAAACGAAAACCGATCTTTTGCACATCCTCCTTTGCCTTAATTCGACGGCAGAGGGACCATATGGGGCTTTACAGCAAACATTGACAGAGTGCAATGTAAGTACAGGCAGATGGGCCGGATTTTGTTCTGATACGACGGTAAATATGATAGGAGTCCACAAATCTGTCTCCAGCAGAATAAAAAGGGACTACCAAAATGTCAAAATTATTAAATGCAGTTGTCATCTCGTTCATCTCGTTGCCAGCTATGCTTGTAAGAAACTGCCAATATCGTTAGAGGATTTTTGTCGAACTACATACAATCATTTCAATCGAAGTCAGAAAAACAGTGCATCATATGTAGAGTTCCAACATTTTTATGATTTGGAACCACACAAAATTCTTCGACTATGTCAGACGCGATGGTTGTCATAAGAGTCATGCGTTCAACGCATAGTCGAGCAGTGGATAGACGATCCAACGCATTCCAACGATCATGTTCTTCAAACTCTTCAAAACCCTTTGCAGAAATGCAGTTTCTTGCTTCTGAACCATGCACTCAGTCTCTTCAACGATATTAACACGTTTTTTCAAGCTGAAGGGCCACAATTCTATCTACTTAAAGGCAAAGTAGAAGGATTGCTCAAAGTTCTCTACGTCAATATACTTCCGGTAGAATACGTAAGGAGCCAAGAAAATATTTTTATAACAGAGCTGGACAGGGACAAGATGCTGCCAATAAAGCGAACAAATTTAGGGGTTGACGCCACAGAGCTAATGCTTGCCTCGGCATCCCAACTCCAAGAACAGGAAACAGAAGTTGTAAAAGTGTATGAATATGCCCGAGAATTTTATGTAGAAGCTATCAATCAAATAAAGCAGCGGTTTACTTTTGATGATGAAGTGTATGAAGACGCAGCATTTTTAATGCCTGCTACAGCACAGAGGTTGCACCCAACGAGTCTTGTTCAAATTGGCAAAAGGTATGTTAACACGTTTGTCAATTATCAAAAATTGGACAAAGAATGGCGGAGCCACACAGTTTAATGCCGGGACTCCAATGCGTTACTGATCCACTGAAGTACTGGAAAAAGTTTTTTGTACTAAAAATGATGCCAGCCAACGAAAATTTCCTAATTTGACAGTCTTGGTCAGCTTTTTTATGGCTCTCCCCTTTTCGAACGCTGGAGTTGAGAGGATGTTCAGTACACTAAAGAATATCAAAACAGAAGCCCGGAACAGGTTAGATGACGAGAGTACTAGTGGAATCTTGTGTACTAAAAAAGGGATGGAAAGGACAAAGACGACTTCAATTGAAATTCATATGGATCCGAGTAAAGTTCCAAAATTTACTTTGAAGTCGAATGCAACATCTGCAAAAAGCAAGTAACTTCGGGAGGCCACTCTCAGAAAGCATTAGTTTCTATTTTTAAATTATAAGACTATTATTAATATACTAGAAAAAAAAAATTTATAGATATTTGTCATAAAAACGTCAACTTTGTTGAGTTCATGATGTTAGATGTTGAATATCAGGTTGGAACTTTGATGCACTTGGCTTTCCAGATTTACTATGCGTCCCGTGTAGTGCACTCATAATTATTATATGTAACTAATATGTATAGGAAGTTTTCGCAAAAACGTTGGCAGAAAGCGTCGCTATCTCCCAGGGCAAGGGACGGGGACCCCTTTTCGCATGTTGCCCCATAATTCTCTTTTTATATTTTCTTGGAATTCAACTTTAATTTGTATAAGTTTTCAAAAATCCGTCCTTATTTGGAAAATATTTCCTTGTACGCACTGTTTGGTGTGAAGACTGCTTCAGGTGCTGGTGTGAGTTTGCCTTGATATGGTGCATGTAATATCTTGATTTTATCATAGATTTTTTTTTAATTCAACTTTACTTTTTATAAGTTTTTATAAATCCGTCCTTATTTTGAAAATATTTCCTTGTATGCAATGTTTGGTGTGAAGACTGCTTCAGATCCTGGTATGAGTTTGCCTTGATGTGGTCCATGTAATATCTTGATTTTACCATATATTTTTTTAAAATTCAACTTTACTTTTTATAAGTTTTCATAAATCCGTCCTTATTTTGAAAATATTTCGTTGTATGCAATGTTTGGTGTGAAGGCTGCTTCAGATCCTGGTATGAGTTTGTCTTGATGTGGTCCATGTAATATCTCGGTTTTATCATATATTTTTTTTAAATTCAACTTAAATGTTTATAAGTTTTTATAAATTCGTCCATATTTGGAAAATATTTCCTTGTACACAATGTTTCAAGTGAAGACATCTTCAGATCCAGGTATGAGGTTGCCTTGATGTGGTCCGTTTAATATTTTGATTTTAACACACGAAGATTTTCGTTCTCTTGACAGTGCTACATATAATAGGCCATGAGCAAATACAGGCTCCGGTAAAAACAATCCAACTTTTTCAAGGGTTTGCCCTTGTGATTAATTCATGGTCATGGCAAAAGCCAATTTAATTGGGAATTGTCTTCTTCGCAAAACGAAAGGCAAATCAGGATCTACCGGTGCCAAGTCTATCCTTGGAATAAATACTATATCCTTTTCAGCGCTGCCTGTAAGCACTTCTGCAATCACTAAATTAGGTTTCAGTTCTTTAACCGCCAATCTTGTTCCATTACAAAGACCACGTTTATTGTTAAGATTTCTTAATAAGATTACAATACTTCCAATGCATAGCTTAAGCTTATGGAGCGGCATACCGGACGGTTGAAGTTCATTAAGAAATTCGATTGGGTAATTTTGTTTATCCTCATCATTTGCATCGTCAATTGAGTCAGAACTAAAATAAGTACAGCACTCTCCTGTGAAACGCATCAAAACCTCTTCATTTACTTTGTCGACATCTGAGTTCTTTGGGCATAAAATTGCAATTTTGGAATATCTATTGACTTCATTAGGAGATAATGTTTCGCCGAAAATTTCTGTTATGATTGAATCTTTGCATATAAGATTCATAGGAATTTCTATTATGTCGGTAGATAATCCATATTCGTTTGTTAATGTTCCATCACCTAGTTTGATCAACCAATCGCTATATTCTAGATCAATGGATCTTACATAATTATGTAGCTTTAATATTTTAAATGTTTCCCACAAACTTGAAAATTTTATGCTTTGTTCGACAATTGCTGCTTGATTTCCATGAACTACAACTGGAAGTGTCTGCCTGAAATCTCCTCCAAGAAGTATGGGTTTACCTCCAAAGGGGCGATCATTCCTCATTATCTCCTTTAATAATTTGTCAACAGCTTTCAGGGCAACCCCTGGGGCCATAGTTGATTCATCCCATATTATACGTTTGCATTTTCGTATTAACTCAGCGTCCTTGGATGTCATTCTCATAGAAGATGTGGAAGTGTCTAATGTTGGTACAGGTAATTTAAATTGGGAATGATAAGTTCGGCCTCCGTCAAGAAGATTTGCTACAATTCCTAAAGCTAAAGAAATGTTTGATTCTCCACGAATTGAACAAAGTAATGTTTTGTACAAATATGTTTTTCCTGCACCTCCTGTACCATCAACAAAATAACACTTTGGCAAATGGGAATCATTATTAACAGCATTCATAATGGTATCAAAAACAATTTTTTGCTTCTGGTTTAACGATAAAGCCAAAGCTAGACCGTTTTGTTTTTCGAGAGATGCATAGTAGTGTTGAATTGAAACTCCTAAATTATTTGGGTGACATGGAAGTCCAAAATCGGAACACTTTTTACCATGGAGTTGAAGAGTGTCTTGAATATCCCTGAGGGCAAACATTTCACACTGTGAACAGTTGTCATTATGATGTACATGCCGATGCATAAAATCTTCACATAGTTCGTTTGTATATTTGTCAAAAAGATGAGCTGCATTAGATGGAGATGCAAATATACAAATATATGCAAACAGATCTCTTAGCTGACGTGGCATGCTCACAACTATTGCATCTGCAAGGGAACTATCTCAGGTTGCATCATCATTAAATAAACCACGTCGTTGCGCTGCTTCTTTAAATGTTGAGCTTGTATGACTTCCACACGTTTTCAGGTCATCGAAAGATTTAACTCCTGGGACATGAAGAAGTAATAATCGTAAGCAAAATCTTTCAGTTTCATGCATGTTTACTGAATACATGCGTCCTATGACACTATTACCACCTCTTTTTCGAGCTTTCCGTGTGCCTGCATTTTTGTCAAATACGTACTTGTTTGGTAAATCATGATAAAGGAGAGCATTTTCATTTTCATCAATTTGATTAAGCTTAAAGAACGCTGTCAGCATTGTGTCTTTTGCTGCGGCTTGACCAATTCTTTCTTGAATGTTTTCTTCGGTAAATATAATTATTTGTTCATCAGGGAGATGGATTGGCAGCCTTATGATACTGTGCGATTGCTCATGCATTTTAAAACCGAAAAGACGCCAAGCACCTTCAGGAGCACTAACGTACCTCGCATCCATGAATGTCTTTATTTCATCATAGTTTAAGCTACTATGCTGAGCAATTGTTATATTAGCACAATCATGGCCCTTATACACATACTTAAATAAGTATTTCACACTTTGAATAGATGCGCAGCTTTGTAGCTAGCAAAGTACCAAAAATGTGTTTATAGGAAATATCTTTTATTAGTTCCGCCAGTTTTATTTTGAACACACGCGCTACCAAATCGGGTCTATATACAGACGACTGTCTGTCTAATAGATTGTCGGTGATTTCAATCCATTTAGGATTACATGTCATGGTAATAAAAAAATCCGGTTTACCATATATTCTTACTATGGCCATAGCATCCTGATGATTCTGGGCCATATTTCTGGGACTGCCTTGAAAAGATGATGGAAGAATTATTGCAGTTCCAGGGAGTAAGCCTTGTTTTACAGCCTCACTTTGGAGGTAATCCATTAAGCCAGTATATTTTTCAGCTCGTAGTTTACTTTGATTTTGTCGAATGTAATTTAGTCGATTTGCTTCGGTTTTTATATACGCATCAACAAAATATTGTTGAGTTAACTTACCACCACATAGAAAGTACTTAACTCACGCATGAGTTGAGGATTACACTTTGCATTTTCTGGCATTCCCGTTCGCTGTTCCAAAGCTGCTTCTGGTTCCAGAACATACAGCTGTGCAAATTTCCTTTGGCCTCCATTTTCCGGATACAGAGCTCCTGCTCTATGATAAACTTGTCCATGTATACGGAAACAATAAGGACCGTGTCCTAAGGGTGGAGCAATATTAGCACCCATTGACGCAAATGCCAAAGAACTGTTGATTCATCGTATATTGTTAAAAAAAATTTTTTGAATGTTCATGCTGATTAGTCATCAATGCCTTAAGAATTGGTGGTATGGGTTTGAATCCAAAACAACCTTTCCCTTCTGACAACACTCTGTAAAGCGTTTGTCTTGCGGTAACTCATTTAAAAAGTGCTTTGCTTTACATGAACTGCATTCAATATTCATTGCACCGCATGTGAACTCTAATACATTCAATTCATTGAAATTCGCAGTAATATCCAGTACATTATTTCTTTGTTCTGCTCCTCGACCCTGTCTGCGTCTACTGTTTCGATTTTCGCGGGTCTCGTTGGTTTCCTGAGATCTATGATGCTCATTAAAGGTCTGCCTTTCCTCTTGGGTCATATTTTGTCGTACTATCCGTTGAAGCTCAATTCTTCTTCGTTTTGACGCAACTCGTTCCGTATCGGTTAATCTAGGCCGCACATGCATTCTAAAATCCGTTAGTTCTTAAAGCAATCAAGAAGAAGGAACGAAAAGAAATCCTAGACTCAAGAAAAGAATTTAAAAATTTTCAATAATAAATTTTATTGCATATAAAATAAATTTAAAAAAAGAAGATAAAGTAAAAAAGAAGAAATTTTTGTATCGAAAAGTATATGCTTTGAAAAATGTGCGTGTGATCAATAAACATATCAATTCACGACAATGCTCGCAAAGGAACTAAGCAAAAAATTAATGAACGTTTTTACTCACGGTTCAATTCTCTGGGGAATGGGTTTCATTCCCAAAAAGGAAGGAGATACATCCCGTGAGGTGGAGAACGGATTTTCCTCGCTTTAAGAGATTGACCGTGAGGTAGAGAGCAGTTATTCTGCTTTCAGAGTGTGGATGAGTAAGGAGGGGAAATTCTCGTGCGAGCAATCTTTTCGCAATTTTATTCCTTATTTTCAAGCAAAACTCTCAAGTTCAGTATATCAATAAGTACTGATTTTTACTGAACTTGAGAGTTTTGCATTCCCGCGTAGAATGGAAAACAGTGGATTTTCTCACAATTTTCCGTTTCGTACGTTTTGCGTTCCCGCGCGGAACGGAAAATTTTGAGAAAACTTCTCGCACAGGCACTTCCCCTGTTTTCCCGCTCCGCGCGGGAACGCCACCACTCAATTTCAGTATAAATCAGTATGATTTTCGCTGGTGCGAATAATTTTCTGTATTTCCGTTTCACAATTTTCCGTTTCGTACGGGAACGCAAATCGCTCAATTCAGTAAATATCAGTAAGTACTGAAGCAGAAAAAGGGGAATGGGCTTCACGCTCTGAAAGCAGAGACATTTCATTTTAAAAGAATAAATTTCTCTCTGCTATCTGGAAGTAAGTCTCATTCACCAGAGAATGGGATCATTCTGATTTTTTCTGAACTTAAGAGTTTTGCGTTCCCGCACGGAGGAAACTACTCGCACAGGCACTTCCCCTAATTTCCGTTACACGCGGGAAAACAAACTTTCAGAAAAAATCAGAATGATCCCATTCTCTGGTGAATGAGACTTACATCCAGGAAGCAGAGAGAAATTCATTCTTTTAAAATGAATTGTCTCTGCTTTCAGACCGTGAAGCCCATTCCCCTTTTTTTGCTTCACGACCATTAGGATTTTATTATATTAAGATAATATAATATTAAAATATATTATTATATATAAATAGTTCGTTTTTAAATGCCTTCTTGTTATTTGTTATACTTCATGATCTTGTTTTTGGTACAATTTGTCTTCTATTTAACACGCGTGTGCTTCTATACAGCATTGAAATAAGATGGTCACAAAGTTAAACTCATCAAATTTAGATTTATAATTTATATTTTTACTCATAATTTCACAACATTCAGAAATTGACTAGCCAATAGAATATGTTTCTTCCATACAACAACCTTATAAAATAATAAAACTTCAAAATACATTAATAAAGAAGGAGAATACAGCATTGGAGGAAATATATTTGAAATTGGCGCCATGGTTGGAAGAGGGAGGGAAATTAGGGAAAATTCGTCTCATATGCAGGGAAATTTATGCTTTATGGTGTGGAAACACTGATTCGTTCATCCGATTACTCTCTCTTCAGCACGATAGTGAGTGACGCTACAGTTCGTTATCAACCCATACTGATGCGTAGTACGTATGTTTGATGCGTTCAAACTTAAGAGACAGAGAGTAACTGGGAATATGTACAGTAATACCTCGAACTTACGCGATAGGTGGGACCGAACCATAACCGCGTAAGTCGAATTCGTGTAAGTCGGGTTACAAAATAGTAATAACAGAAAAGCACTCTGTGAATAACCAATAGATGCGAAACACAAAATAAATAGTAGCTATGCGTTATTTTCGCGCGACAATTCCGAAAATGTACTCTAGCTGGACAAAAGTGTGGGGCAGTAAGTCTACAAAAGGCAAATCACCACGATTTGCAAATCGCGTAACTCCGAGTTCACGTAAGTCGGGGTAGCGTAAGTCGAGGTATTACTGTACATATTTTTCATGACTACAGCAACAAAAATGTTGCGCTGACGCATGACTGCAGCAACAAAATGTTGCACTGACGCACATCAGCATTGCAATAATTCAACAAAGTGTCTGGATACAAATTCGATATGATTCGTTACTTTTATTCAATTATGTATTTCTGTATGGAAATTTCTATGAAAAATATTTCATTTCGGAATAAAGTCATTATTTCTCAATATAAATGGTAGGATCTACAGAGATTTATTTGAAAACTCTCCTGTTTTTCTTTTTGGTCTTCATAGGGGAAATAATCACCATAATATAGATACACATACAGTTAGGATAACAATGTTGAACAATTTTATGCGATAAATTTTGTTTATTGCTTTTCATTGACGAGCGTACTTTTGACCATTTCAGGTTGAGGCTGTTACATTTTAACTACTACTCATAGATATAAGTGTGAAATAGTTTTTTCAAGGTGTATTTTTGTAGGATTTAAGAACAGCTTCTTCTAATAATTGGTTTTCTAAGTTTTTTTTAGCGAATTTAGGTTGTTACAAACATTTAGAAGGTTTTTAGTGTAAGAGCAGGTTCTGTCCCATGTGGGTGTACATACGCGTGTTAGTAAACCGTTCAACCAGAACGCACCCACAAATTTTTCATGTCCCCTGTTTTTACCTGATATTACTGCCCCTAATAAACATTTCTTACCACTTTCACTCTTTGAACAGGTAAAATTTTCGGGTTATTACTCACATTTCCGTTTTTTATTCTTACTTTGTCTTGGCTATCGGCGGATATTTTTTAAAGGAAAAAACCCATGTTTTCCCATGCAAATGATGCCATTTGTTAAAGTAGGCGGTCTGTTCTTTACTATGTCCTTTCGATGCGTTGGTCAGCTCATTTTGTAAATTTTTAATGATACAAATAATTTCATGGTTTTTCTGATAGAATATAAGCTGAGAAAGTAAAAAAAATTTTTTTTTGGGACAAACGAAGGATATTTTTCCCTCAATGATTCAGTTGTATTAAACATATCATACAACAACATCCGTTTTAAAACTGCAATTACTATACAGTATATCGATTATTCTTAATACTGAAAACGAAGTTTTGAAAAGGTTTTGTTGTATATAAGTTTTTATAAGTTTTTTTTTGTGCTTACATATTCATATTTTATATTATGTAAGTTTAAGATTTGTAAAATTAATAACGAGGTTTTTTAAATAGTTTGTTTTTTATAAATTAGTTAATTAGTTTCGTTCGCAGTTTTAAGTTATTGTGCTAATTTTTAGGTGTTAAAGTTAATTTTTTCATAGTTTTAGTGAAGTTAGTTTAGTTTTCAATTCGTTGACAAGGAATACTCTAACTAATTCACGTTTGTAAAATAATAGAGGTCTATTATAAAAATATTATTATTTAGTAGTGGTTAATAGTGGATTAATTCATAGAACCAGAATCCGTCTGCATCCACTTTGTGATAAACACTATGTTGATAGAATGATATGACAAACAAACAAACAAACTATGTAGTATCAAATAGTTTTTCTTTTTTCTCTGGTTCTGGTTTGAGGTGGTCATTTTGTGGAATATCATGATACTAGGTGGCGTTCGCGAAGTCGCACACAAAATTGAGCTGAGCGGTCAAGATATAGACACTTTGCTTTACAGTAACTGGGGTAGGGTAAAATTTGGTGGCAATTAGTCCAAATGGATACCACGCTCTCCCGCCGGCACCGGCATTCCTAGTTATAATACTTTTAACTGGAATCGTTTCAGACTCTTGCATGTCGCTTCACGTCTGGTTCCTTTGAAATTTGTTGTCGACGGATGTCTTAAAATAAATTCTTACGGTTACCTTGCAACTGATACTTTCGAGAAATGGAAATTTCTATTTTCCTGTAAACTCGAGTCTTTTAATTTCTAGAGTATGCAGTGGATTTCCGACTGCAAATGGCATACTATAGTTCATCCATACATATCATCCTGGCATTTGATTAAAAGTAAACTTTTAAATTACTTGAGACCTTTAAAATTTAATAAACTTTTAAATTCCTTGATTCCTATTACTTAAATTAACATTTTGTATTGTTAATCATGGCTTTTTTGTTATCATGAGATTTTTAGTATTATGTTTTTTATGATATTTGTGAATCTATGTGTTTATTTGTGATGATAAATAGTATATATGTTGAAGTTATGAAACATTTCTCAGTAATTCATTCGATTAATTCATCTCTACTATTAGATCTTATTGATTTGTAAAATAATGACCAAGACTCTAAATTTTGTCATATTTTCTAACATTTATATGGACACATTTTTAAAAACTCACGATAGAGAAAAGTAATAAATGATAAAGTGTTAGAAAATGTCAAAATAATGGGGGTTGGTCATACATATGAAACTCGTAAAATGCATCGTTTAGCCGATACGGCAAAAAAACGTTAAAAATTCAAAATCTGAATTTTATAAATTTTCCAATCTTTTGTATGCACATCTTTAAAAACCCAATCAAGAGAAAGATAATATATCAAAAAAGATAGAAAATGACAAAATAATGGAGTCATACATATGAACCCTCTAGGACGCTTCGTTTAGCCGCTACGACAAAAAACCCTTGAAAATTCAATCCTTTAAACCAGCAGAAAATTGTTTTAATTCTGATTTCCGGAATCTTTGGTGTCCTATGATCTAAAATTCATAAATATACTTACTATTTTTGATGAATTTATAAAAGTCCTTGCTACGAATTAAATAAACCAAAATAGAGTTTCCCTTCAGGTTTTCAAATTCTCAACCATCCAAAATCCAAATCAGGTGCCTGTGCTAGGATCTTTACGCAAATACTAATTCTGGTTCAAGCACGCGAAAACTAATTACTTAAGATCAATACCATAACTTCATTTATACACGTAAACTGTCACAAAGACAGCGATTTTTTGTCAAAATTGTATTTAGTTTGTCGTACATTTTGAAATTCTTGGAAAAAAACATAAACATAAACAGAAGCCTACCCCTAGTGATTTTTTTTCGCGAATTTAGTAACAAAAAATAGATGTTAGCACTCACCGTCGAAAATACTATTAGTATGTAAAATTTCAGATCGATTGATCAAACGGTCTAGGAGGAGTTTGGTTACAAAGGCTTCATATTTCGTCGACGCATAAGAGCTTCGCTCGCTCAGCTCAATAACCCCACCCGGTTTATGTGTCTTCCATTCCAAAAACATAATCAGATCACTTTGTTTTTGTGGTAGTCGTTATGCAGTCGTGTTTTCCAAAATCCAATCTGTTTTGGTGATTACGAATTCGCCAAATCTTTCACTCAATGCACCCAAACTAAATATATTCGTGATTATATTGAAGCCTTTACTATCAAATTGATTGAATTAAAAATAATTAATCCTTAAATATTTTGTTGCACCACCAAACAAACTTATTTGGGTATTTTACCAAAATTCAAACCAGAAAACTGTTTTTTTCATTAAATATTTATCAATAGTGTCTCTTAATTTATGAATTTAACAAATTTTTTACTTATTAACATATTTTTTACGCCAAAAGGGCATTTAAACTTATAGTTTATTACATTTTAAGAGTTTGTTTACACTTTCAGCCGTCAAAGATTTGGCATAAAGTAATTAGCGAAATTGAATTCGTAGCAGAATCGAAAATAGCTGGTAGTTAGAATACCAACTTATCGAAACTCTGCTACGAGCCAAATCTGCTATCGTCCGTAGCAGAAAAATCTGCTATTTAGCAAATTCCGCCAGAATGGACCCCATTATAACACGTTTTTTCAAAAGACATCCTTTGGTGCTAATGAAATTCGCGGGGGGAGTTTCATGCCCACTTTTAAAATACAGAGTCAAGTCTTTCACTTGATCGGAAATTTACCTCCAGCTCATGGCGCACAACCTGAATTTTAACAAATATATTTCGTTCCTCAATCTGATCAGCTATCCTTACGTTCAAATTTAAATCGAAATCTGCAAACCAACCTTATTGAATCCTTACAAAAAGAGCTCCACGATTATAATTATTATATTAAAAGCTTCAAATAATATCTAGAAAATAGACAAGCCCGGACTTGAATTTACTTATTCACGCTGATATTAAGCCTCCCAATGATCACCGTGGTCGATATAATGGGCCAACAGTAGACAAAGTTGCTGTTATTTGCTGCCCGAGAGATATTGTTTTGAATGCAAGGTATGGTCATCTTGAAAGAGTATCAGAATTACACAGGTCATATGATCCGCTGCAATATCCTCTCCTGTTTCCACACGGAGACGATGGTTATTGCTTAAATATCCAACAACAGAATGGGGCCTTACGACCTGAAATGGTATCATGTATGCAATTTTATACCTTCCGACTTATGGTAACAGAAAGTGACTTCAACAGTTTACATTATTTTAAAGGATTGCTGAACCAGTACTGTGGTGACATGACGGCAAAAATTATCTCTGAGAGACTTAACTTTATAAAAGAGAAACCAAAAAAAACTGAGGGCCGATGAATATATACACCTACGAGACGCAGTCGTTAATGATCAAAATGTTGATGCTTCTAATATTGGACAGCATGTTATGTTGCCGTCTTCATTTACGGGATTGCCATGATACATAAATGAAAAAACTCAAGACGCCATGACATATGTTAGGAACTTTGGAAAACCGGACCTTTTTATAACCTTTACTTGCAATCCAGAATGGCCGGATATGAAAAGTGAGCTTTATTCAGATCAGAAATCTTATAACAGACATAATTTAATTTCAAGGCTTTTTCATTTAAAGCTCAAAAAATGATAGAGCTTTTAACAACAAGACATATATTTGGGCCACCAAAGGCGTTTGCTTATAGCGTGGAATGGCAGAAAAGAGGTTTACCGCATGCCAACATCTCGCTATGGCTGGCAAACAAAATTCAACCAGTCTCTATAGACAACATCATATCGGCCGAAATACCCGACAAAGACCATGATCCTATACTATATAACATTGTAAACATGACACACCTTGAGGATTCTATAATCCGACATCACCATGTATGAAAGAAAACGTATGCTCTTAAAAATATCCGAGAACGTTTGCAAGGAGATAGTGTGAACGTACGCAACCTACAGGCGTAGTCTCCAGATTGCGGCGGTTACACAGGAGTTGTACATGTAAGGGGACGGAAGATAATAGGTGGGTTGTCCCTTATAATCAAGTTCTTTTACGATGCTTCAATGCGCACATTAATGTAGAATTTTGTCAGTCCGTCAAAGCTATAAAATATATTTGCAAACATATCCATAAAGGTTCTGATCAAGCTACATTTTCTTTACAAAATTGTAACGATGAAGTATAAAAGTATCTCAACGGTCGCTATATTAGCACTTCCGAAGCAATTTGGAGAATTTTTGAGTTCCCTATACATGAACGATTCCCGGCTCTGATTCATCTGGCGACCCAACAGACTCTGATAGGCTATGAAATTCCGGATTTCATGAATTCCATAGCCTTCTAATGCAATAAATTTTTGTCGCCACAGTACTACATAGGAGTACATAAGCTGAATTCCATTCGACAATAATATTACAAAAAGAGAAAAGAAACAAAGAAAGAGAAAGAAACGTAACCAGAGGTACTTTAAAATCAGCAGTATTTGTACATTCATTATCAAAAAGCAACTACGCTGTTAATATGAATATAAAAAGTTATGTAATAAGTAATACCTTCATACAATTGAAATATTGCCGCAAATTGTCCACTATAATTGGTACACAAGAGTCCAATAAAAATTTTCGCATTTTCAATATTTTTTATTGACCCATAGTAGTCATTGAGAAGTCACACGATTGCCGCAACAGGGCTATTTTGATTGTGCACAATTAGTACAATATCGGTTTCGACTGCCCCAAAGGGCAATTTATTGTCCCGTCACACGATTGAAATATCAAATGGGACAAAAATTGGTTCATTGCGGCAATCGAGTGATCCTAGCTTAAGTCTTACAGACCGATTAATTTTTTGTTTTTCTTCAATAGCTTTGAAAAGGTCCTTAATTTTCATTTTAGACTGCAAGCGTAGCTAGGGGAACTCTTTAGAAAAATCAGTAACCGATGGTTTGCCTAACATAAGGACGTTATCGAGAGTTGACGCTCTCGGTGATCTCAAATCCAGGGTAGAGCCCTGGAATAGAAAGAGATGGCACTTGGTGCGTTTCAAAAAATTCAAGGGGCCCTTCGACAACACCTTTTTTGAGATCTATGATAAGACATGCAACACTCGCATACCTTTGTGGGCACGATTATTATTTCCGTGGTCAAGTGCGAGCATTGCCACTGCTGGTCGACGCGGCACCTACGGATCGGATCATTGGCGGAAGTTTTATAAATTTTACGTTGAGTGATTATTAAATTTGATGATGATTTTTTAATAATAACGACTTTTTAAATTAATATTTTTGTTAAATATATTTGTTCCACCAAATTTCTGTGTTAATTCCATATTTCGGTTACTTTTGGTAGAGATGCTTCAATTCATTTGTAGGAACATATGTTTATTCTGATTTATCATTAAACAACAAGAACAGCTTTTTGAAGCTTAATACCGCGTTTACACCGACCGAAATCTAGTAGATTTCGTGAGATGATTTGATAAATCTCCTCGCACGTTTACACCGCCAGTGAGGAGATTTAGTTTGACACTTTGACATTTTTCATGTGAAATTGTAGTGTTTTTTGGTTCTGTTTTGCTTCAAATCTTTTACAAAACTATCTTGTCGAAGCCTTCCCTTGCCTTTTTTGATTTTTTTTGTATTAAAACTAAAATAAATTTTCAAAATCAAAAATCGCGCCACATAATGAAAATTAACAACGCGCACAACAACCAATTGAACTCACTTCGGATACGTCGAAAGAGTACTAAATTGTGGTAAAGGACGTAAAATGGCGCAAATGATCACCACTAGATGGTGCCACTGAGGTGATTTAGTGCAGATTCCCGAGAAGATTTCGAAAATGTATGGTAAATCTTGGAGGTTTCAGCAAGATTTCGGGCTAAATCTTCTCAAGTCGCTTAATCTACTAGATTTCGATCGGTGTAAACGCCGTATAAGGTTTTATGAGAAATTACCTGTTTTCGTATCAAACAATATTTCCAACTAACAATTCATATGTCTTTATTTATTTATTATTTGTTCAACATATCGATATTTTTAAGTAATATTTAATTTTCCGATACATCGATATATCGATATAAAATTCAAAATTCTTGACATTTTTTTAGAAGACCTCACCACAACCCACCCTCCAAAAAAAACTTCATGTGGACTACCAATTTGATTAGGATGGCCTGTATTTGACATTCAGAGGCGTGACATTGGTCACATATACTGAATCTTGCTAAATGATATGAAAAACTAATCAAGGGACAAAGTCACCCCAACCCCTAGGTGACTTTGGCCCAAGCTATAAAAGTTATCTATCAGCCTCAATCCTACAAACACCACATATATATTAAGGTAATTATTTTGAGGGACATTATTAAGTGATACATACACAATTACAATGGATCAATTCGAACGAGAGAATCCAAAGTTCTGACAGACACTGACATCAAACATTCTTTTGGGCCAAACTAACCCCGTTTTACGGTCTCGAAAAGCTATGAAAAAACGATATTTTTTCAGACCGACAAATATGTTACTTTTACCGTGAATAAGGAAAAGTTAATACTTACATATTAATATTTTGAGAAAAATAAAATTTTACTTTTCAAGAAATAACAATAGTTATGTGATTAACGTATGTTAGGATAAATGTACTATTTTTGAGAACGCGATCATTCTTTTATAAACTAATTCGATATATCGATATATCGATAATTTTTTTGCAAAAGAAAAATATCGATTTCGATATTTCCAAAAAATATCGATACGATATATATGTATATCGGAGTACCTACTTTTTTGTGTCTTCGGACTATGGAATACCTAGTTATTGCTAAGGATATGTTACATTTCACATAAATGAAAAGATCGTAACCAAAAACCTAAATATAATTAAGAACTGAGTAATGAAATCAGTTTCATACAAACTTATACATTTTTTATCAAGTGTTCAAATTAATTAATTAATTCAGTAATAAAAATTCTAAACCGTAAACTAAATGTTCACTGTACGGTTGTAACGCTTTTCCACGATGTCACAAAACTTGAAGATCTCATACCTAGGCGTCGCGTCAAGCGCTAGTGGTATAATGCTTTTGTGAGTAACCAGATACTCATTTAATTTTGTTCTATTCTTATCATGTTTGTCATCAAAGGATGTTGTTCTCAATGAGGATATATACATATATCATTATACTTTTTGACGTGAAAACGTCTTTTCTTTTGTTAGGTACAGTGATAGCTAGTCAAACTTTCTTGCGTTACAAAACAGCTATGAATAGCTATCAGATTTCAATCGCTAATAACTACGAGACTTAAAATGAGATAACAACTGTTCAGGTCACAACGGATAGGGCACATTTGTACGTATTCATTGTACAGCGTTTGTTTTGGCCGTGAGCGCCTGCGCGTTGTTGTTGTAAATAATAAATAATAATATAAATTAGTATAGCGTGAGTTCGCGTTTAGCTAGAACGTTGAGTCGGGTGTCATCGTAAAGAGCTTTGAGAACAACCACCAAGACCTTAAGTTAAACAATCAAAATATTCGCCGAAATATATGTACGTTACGTATAAAATGAAAAAAGGTATAAAATTGGAAAAAATGAAAGACAGAACCTAAAATCGTAAATTTGCGCCGAACTGAATAAAATGCAACTCCGAGAAAGCTTCCATCAAAATGAATTTGAAAATGTACAGGGCCGAGCAAATGTCAGAGCTACGACAGCATCGAAGAAGAAATGAAGAAACGGCGCAAAACAATAAACTTATCATTTATCTATTCTGTTACCATACTACTTTATACAGGGTGTCCCGTACTTGAATTCAGGTTGGAAAAATGATTCCTTGATACAAGGGGAGTAAGAAATTGTATCAGGGCAATATGCACCGTTTAGGAGTTACAGTGTGTTCAATATTCATCGTCGTCTGAAATTTTATCACTTATCTCCGTCAGTACTTGTCAAAGGATGATAAAATAAATGCCGTATTTTAGATAAATCACGATCCTTCTATCTGATCGGTGTACTAAGAAGTTATCACATTTAAATAAATGAAAACACAAAAATTCAAAGAACTCAGCTTTTTATGATTGTTCGAAGAAAAACCTTTCATTTAAAATAACATGATATGTAATCACTGAGGCGTTGGCAATGAATGACCTCACACTCGTTTTTGAAAAAAAGGTTCATTCTTTTTTGAAAATACTGATTAACAGCAATTTATGTAAAGCACAGCACTTATTTTATTATTAGGAAAATTTACGACGACGAAGAACATTGAACATCCTATAACTCCTAGCATATTGAACCCTCCGCCACCAATTCAATTTTTTTGCTCCCCTTGTATCAGGGAATCGTTCCTCCAATTTAATGTACTCAAGTACGTGGCACCCTGCATATCCATTGTATTAACTGTTATTTTATACCGACTCACACAAGAATCTCCTTATCTAACTGTGGGTCAACATTTTCAAAGGGGTTGAATGTTTTCTGTAAAAAACATCATAAATACATTCATCGCCTGCGCCTCTGTGATTACACCAGAGGCCGTAAGACTTTTATGGGTTCGTAAAACTTAGTAAATTTTCCATTCATGAGTACACAGGGTAGTTGTTACACGAGCATCAATAAGGTAATTTAATTGCAGTTTGTATCAGGACAAATGGTGTTGTAAATGAAAATTTTCAGTCAAGAATCATAAAAAGTAGATTTTTTTTTGTCTTTTTGCTTACAATCGTAATCTCGTGATAATATGAAAACTGGTTTGTATACCAATTTGATGGGCAATAACTTCTGTATTATGCAACGTTATTAATCTTCCTACAAGTATTTTACAAGACAAAGTGAAAAATGTTGGGATGGGTCACGACGGGGCCAAAAATATTGAACATCCTATAACTCCTAAACGGTGCACATTGCCCCATCCCCACCAAGGAATCCTTCCACCAAGTTAATGTACTCAAGAAAGGACATATGTACAGTGGGTGGCCATATAATTATGAACAGTTGCACTTTTTTAACATAGAGGAGATGTCTTGTGGGATTCACGCATTCCTAGTAAAAACAGGCTTTATGATTGAATGCTACTATATTTACTCGCTAATATGTAACACTAACTAAATCTAATATAATAAGCTTAATCTAGAAATATGAGCTCGTTGTAAGACGTTCAAGATCATGATATTTGATTTTTAACCTTAGAAATGCATAAATGATTAAGGTACGGTTACCCTTTTTTATTTAATATCCTAAAAGCTATCCATAAAAGCGACTTTCTTTGGAGGCAAACCCGTGTCTCACGGAATAGAATTTTGTATATCCTCATATCCCAATGATTGAACAATATTCTTATCACATAAAGTTGGTCGGAATACATCGGATGTAGGTTTATATAGTAATAGAGGGATCCATAATTACCTTAAGAAAATGTCAAAAATCGTAGCCCCACCCAAAACTTAAAAGCTTCAAAAAACCTAAGCAATAAAAGTGTTCATAACAATGTGGCCACCCACTGTAAATAAAAAAAAATTGTATTGAGTAAAGGTACCCCCATTACTCATAAAACCCAAATATAATTCGAATGTCAACCCTTATGTATGACAAAATTTTGTGTTTGAACACCTGATAGTTGAATAGTAAGTATGTACTTGCATTCTGCCTCCTTTTTGCCCATTTATAGCACCTTTTTACGTATTTGGACCAAATAATTTGTAACAATGAACGTGAGAAAAGCTCGAGCAAAGAAGCTGCCTGGCACGGGACCGCGGAACAATATGAAGGATTCTGAAGACTATTGGATACAATAACATCTGGTGTGTATCACAATAATAGGGCTAGTGTTCGTGAGATGTGGCCTATAGTCGATGTTATTCTTTAATGCAGCGATGCACACTGAGAGATTTTTATTCCTAAGTAGATGCATACGCTTTGATAATGGACTAACGCGAGAAACACAGAAGGCAACAGACAAAACGGCAACTATTTCGGATATTTAGACATCAATAAATGCAAACTTGTGACAAATAAGCCATCACAATACTTAAAACTTGACGTACAGCTACATACTTCCATATCGGGGCGCCACGCCTTTTACGCAGTACATATTATCCAAGACATGGTACATGGTACATATTATCCAAGACATGGTATCCAAGACATGGTACATCTGCAAGACATGGTACATAGGTTTGTTAGATTTCTGGTGCGAAAATTGTCTACCCTCTTCAAAGATCAAATTATAGTGGGAAACTACGACACGAGCCACGGTAATGTACCATGGAGAAAATGTAGTCGAAAAGCTAGCCCAAAAATATAAAGGAGCAGGTCTGAACATAACAATGGACAATTCTTTTTCAACCTTACCACCAGCGAAACAGTTGTTTATGGGGTCTTTCTATAGTTGGAACACTTCAAAAGAACAAAAAGTTGTATTCCTTCTGAAATGCAGCCGAATAACAGTCGACCAGTATCAAAGTCGACAATCAAAGTAAAGCTGCCGTTAACATTATGAGCAAAATTTTTGGAGAGTACACCACCAAGCGGATAACACGCATTAGTTTTCAACATGTTGGACGTTGCGGGTCTAGCACCCTACATTTTGTATGTAAAAAATTATAATGAGAAAACCACACCGTCCAAGAGCGCTCGATAACACGTAATCTTCTTTTAGATCTTAGGAAACAGTTTGTTTTGCCAGCAATCATTCTGTTCCAAGAATAATTGCAGGTAACGTTATTGAGACCAGTAAATCGGCAATCGTAGAAGAAACATATAACACTACTTAACACTAAGAAGTTATCTGAATTGGTTCATATCCTTTCATATTGAGATTGACTAATAGTAAATACTAGGAATGCCCGTGGCAGTCGGAAACCTGCATACTCCAGAAATAAAAGGACTCAAGCCCACCTGAAAATACAAATTTTCATTGCTCGCAAGCTACAGTTGCAAGGTATCCGTAAGAATTTATTTTTTGACATCCGTCGACAACCAATTTCGAAAGAAACAGACAAGAACCAACATGCAAGATTCTGAAACGATTCCAATTAAAACTATCGTAACAAATTGTATCCAACATGCAAGAACAACAAAATGAAAACAAATACTATTAGACCAATACTACATAGCACCCAAAATCGTGCAATGAAACAGCTTTGTGGAAAAAGCCAATAATACTCTCTATGTTCGTCCTCGATCAACTGTCAGCAACGACTGCAGATATCTTTTGCCATTCTATGAAAAAAAAACAATACAGAGAAAGTTCAGTGGAGTTCAATCAAGAATTACGTTTAAAAACTATTATCAAGTTTAGCAGAATTTAGCAGGTTTTACTCGAACATCCAGCACTAGGTTGAATCGTAATCTGGTCACACGGAAATTACACACCACAAACGCATATCCACCTATGGCTCACCCTCACGCATATGCATTGCTGACGGTCTGATAAAAGCATGAGCAAAATGATCAGTGTGACCAGATTCAATAAAATTCTGCGATTTTAGAAGAATTGAACTTCAAATTTAGGCAGATTATGTCACAGAATAGAAAAATTTGGCAAATTTTAGCATAATCAAATCAAACTTCAGCACAATATTGGTAGGATCCGGGTTTTACTAACTTAATTTTATTTTAAAAATCGCGATTACCCATCAGTAAAATATTTGAGCAAATTCAATTTCTTGATCCGTAAAATGTTATTTACGATGAATTCGGATTTTTAGTTTCAAAATTTCCCAATTTGGTACATGAGCCTGACATATAAAAATTGACACCGAGTACAGGGAGCCAAAATTGGACAGAGCAGTGAACGATCTAGAACCCGGAGGAAGTTCTGGTAGCACGACAATCGACACCGAAACCTTTTGGAGCCACATGTCCAATACGGCTTAAGATCCAATATTCTCTCAAATGAATAACGTGAAAGCCGACCTTCCGAACAAATTTACGAATGAGCACGTTTCGGCAATCCTCCAGGTCAAACAAGCAATATGAGACCAGAATGGGTGCGCAAATCCCACGCCCTCAAAACTTATGATCAACATGGCACAAAACTCAACACCCCTACATCAAAACACCGACACACCAGAGAAGGATGATACCTAAAATTAAGAACTAAGTTCGAAAACTATTATCAAAAAGTATGAAAACCACTATCAAAAAGTCTAGCAGATTTTAAAAGATTTTACCCGAACATCTAGAATAAGGTTGAATCTTAGTCTGGTCACATTGGAAAGAATTACACACCACAAACGCACATCCACTTATGACAGCCTCACGCATATGCATTGCTCACGATAAGAGCATGAGCAATAGAAATTGTCGATTTCTCTCTTCGACAATACTCTTTAATAATTACGGATAAACCACCTGACCAACTTCAATTAAAAGTACATTCCGCACATCCTCAACAAAATATCTCTAAAACTGTGCATTGTCATGAAAATCGGACATGCAGCCCGCCCGTAGGAGGGGTCACAAAATTTATGTTGGCGTTTTAATTATAGTATAGATCTGTGGATATATTATTTTGATATCACGTCGAGAAGCGGAGATACATGACTTACCCTTTTCACATAATTGCCTGGGTATTTCGAAAAGAGGATCGTTTTACAAACAGCTGTGTAGTTTGATTGGTCGTGATCATCTGCCCACAGAATGGAGACTATTTATTGACTCTTCCAAAACCAGCTTAAAAGCAATTTTATTGCATAATGGAAATATGTTACCATCTTTGCCGCTCGCTTATAGCGCTAATTTAAAAGAAACGTATGATGACATGATATTTATAGTAGAACAAATAAATTACAATGTACATAAATGGCTAATTTGTGCAGATCTCAAAGTGGTTGCTTGGTTAAATGGCTTGCAGTCAGGCTATTCACAATACTTTTGCTTTCTTTGCGAGTGGGACGGTCGAGCTCGATTACAACATTTTATAAAAGAATACTGGCAATCACGTGATTCCTTCGTACCGGGACAAAAAAACGTTAAATTTGAACCTTTGGTGGAGTCAGATAAAATTATTTTGCCTCCCTTGCACATCAAATTGGGCCTCATAAAAAATTTCGTAAAACGCTTAAATAAAGACGCTTAATTAAAATTTCTTAAACAAAAGTTTCCTGAACTCAGTGAGGCCAAAATCAAAGAGGGCGTATTCGTATGTGCGGATATAAAAAAGCTGATTACCGATTCGTCTTTTACATCTACCCTTAACCATACTGAACAGGCATGGAACGCTTTTATTGACGTGACAAACAATTTCCTTGGTAACAAATCCATTGACTTTCGCCAAGGAATAAAACTGATGTTTGACCGCTATCAAAATATGGGATGCAATGTCATTGAAACTGCATTTCCTTCCGAAAATATGGGTTCAGTTAGTGATGAACATGGGTAAAGCTTTCATCAAGATGTAGCTGCAATCGAAAAACGTTTTCAAGGAAGATGGGAGCCTGCTTTGCTCGTTGAGTAGTGTAATTTATTAATTGGTTAACGTCGGTTTGAATGGCCAGCAGAAGTTGAAAACTACACTTCGTGGAACCTTTTGAAGAGCTCCCTTAGCAAATATGGCTTTACATATATAATTCCAATTATTTAGTCAGCAGAAGTTCTTAAGTAAACTTTGTGGAGATTTATGAAAATTTTTCCCAGAACCATTTGACTAAATAGCTAGAAGTCAGACAGTTAGAAAATGGATTAACTTCATTCAAATTGAATATGTTAGCCAGCAGAAGTTTCTAGTGAACTTCGCGGAGATTCTAGAAGACTCTCCCAACAGTATGTGGCTGGCGCCTTTTTACTTGGTTGAGCCAGGCAGAAGTTGCTTGTGAACTTCGTGGAGATTCTAGAAGAATCTGCCAATAGTGCGTGGCTAGTACGGTGTCAATTGGACTAGCCAACAGAAGTTGCTGATGAACTTCATGGAGATTCTCGTCTTCGTGGAGTATGTGGCTTGTCTCTATCAATTGGAAATGAAAGATCAATCACTTAAGACTAGTTGGAGTTGCTAGTTGAACTCCATCAGAATTTAAGTTATATTTTCCATTGAAGTGTGCTTTTCAGCATGATTGATCTACCTTATGATGTAGTTCGATCAGGATTCAAAGCCAATAGAATTTCAAATGAATTTCATGGACGACCATCATTCATATCCATTCAACGAAATGTGACTGCAATCTACTGATCGACAACTAGTAAAAAACATGACTGTACTTACAGTGTGATTGACCGTTTCCTTTTGTAGAACAACACCACACTAAAATTGGATACTCAGATTAAAATCGGATTTTTAGGCTTAACTTAAGAAAAGACGCTTAATACTTGACTTTTATTGGAACGAAGTTCCTTAACGCGGCTTACGGGTGAGGCGACTTGATAGAAATGGTCACGTAACAAAATTTAATATGCTGCGTGTGTATGCGTGATCAAGCAGGCTATTACTCACTGCAATGACAATTGTTTGTATTATATAAGGAATATCACTCGGGTTTTTTTTTATCTTTCATGTTTGACTAAACTTTCCTTTAGGCCTTTCATTATTAACTTTTAACGGGCAAAGCTTAAAAACTCATATACCTGTATGTATAAGATTTCATCGATTCCGTGACTCAAAATTCTCATCTCCTATTAGTTTCTGAAACGTGCATGAGAAATGAAGAAGAAATTGTCCTTCCTAATTTCACTGCATTTCTCATTATAAGCGAGACAATATTCGTGCAGGTGGCGTCGCAATATACCAAAACTCATAATATACGGTAAACATTTGTACACCAAATATGGAAATGATTTTGTCAAACATGAATGAATTGAGTACTAGGCGTTCATCAATTTGCGACATTTGCTCAGATGTTTGTAAAGTAGGAAACAGTGATGGAGTAGTTATTGTATCTATTTATAACATTTATCCCCAAATCAAAAGATTGAGAATATTACATAATTTATTCATCGATCGCTGTTAGAATATACTGAGAGTGGTTCTAAATTACTTAAACAAAATTATCATAAACTTCCATTCATATTAGCTGGAGACTTCAATATGAACTTCAATGATAAATATAAATTTGAAACATTCACATCGTTTTTATATGACACATTAATATTGAGCATGAAGAATGATCAAGCACAGTACACAATAAAATACTGTACTCCAATTGATGCTGTTTTTTCGAGATTCTTGGACAAAATTGAATCTCAAATCCATGCCTCTTATTATCATATGCCAATAAGTACTATGATACAATATGATGATTAGATTTTGAATATAATTCATAATAATAATCAATAAAAGAATATTTTTTGAAATATGTAATAAATGAATATTTACTAAAATATTAAAAGCAATTTTTTGAGTTAATGCGTTCCTTTACATAATTTGTCTTACATATATTATAAAATTAGCAGAAAACAAACGTTTTTTAAAACAAGCTTTTATTTTTACTTGCTAATAAAAAGAACTAAACAGATAAAAATAATTTAATTATGATAAGAAAAAGACAATTTCATAGGTATGTTAAGACCCGAAAAAACCCTCTAGAATCCACCAAAAGGGACACTACCGAGAGACATCGCCAAAGAGGCTAAAAAGACCCCGAAAATCGCCTTAAAAAGACCAGAAAAGACAAGTACATAACGTCACTAAGGCACTACGTCACCAGGGATGGAGGCCACAGCGAAAACACCCCCGGAATCCCCGCAAAACCACCAAAAACAATGCCACATGCAAACACGGAATCCCCTGGGACGTCACAGCATTAACAAACGGTCACCGGTTGTAAACAACCCTGACCTTGGGTAAGATTTCATAATGAAATCTGACCCCGTCAACAATGAATGCACTCAAACGAGTGGCATTCACGCCGAGTCAGCAAAAATTGCTGACACAGCGAAGTGACGACGATAACAACCGTCGAGAAATACGGAACCCGATACCTTCCGTCGCTCGGTCCACCAAAAATGCTGACGCAGTAAAACCGCAACAATTAGCGGCGGGTTGTCGCTGCAGCTACGAGAGAAACTCGACACCGGGAAAACAGAAACGAAAACAACCTGAAATGCATTAAAAACGAAAGGTGAACGCACCGAGGTCATCCATTCAGTAAAATAGTGACGGCTGGCGAATGAGAATATTTCCATTGGAGAAATGTTGGTGCATTGGGATGACACGTGCATCCGGGCACGATTGTAGTCAAGGTGCATCGATCGATGGAGGCCTGGGAAATGGCACCTCAGCAATATCCATCGGTGGGAACCATTCAATGGAGGGAATCGCCCAATCAGCGATATTGGCCCTATAAATGGAGCCAAGAATTCACTAAGGAGGCAGTCGAGAACTGGACCGGACCCCCGAAACGCCGAGAGGAAGACGTTCAAGCAACCAGAAGAAGACCCCGCCGAGCAGTTCAACCCTACAAGAAGCCACGCCAAAGTATAGAACCTGAACAGAGATCCTGAGCCCTAGAAGAGCCAACTGAAGATTATCTGAAGTAAGTAGAGAAATGAATCTCCGAGGCACAAGCCGAACACGGTTCTAGTAACCTATCGGACGCCAAGGAAACCCATCCGAACACGGTTCTTGTAACCTATCGGTTTGGGTTTTAAGCTTTTTTTAAAACGCGGTTCACAATAGATGAGCGGTGCGTCATCCCTAGCGAAAGCGCTAGAAGACCCCAAGGTGGGCCCTAGACCAATCAGCCTGGAGGAGTACCGGGCCAGACAACTGAGTAAGCGTCGAGCGAACCATTCGTGCACCAAAGTATAGGACCGGGGTGGAGGCGAACTTCCGCAGAGCTATTGAGGAAGTGAGAAAACTTCTCTTAATATCCGTGGGGCAGAGCGAGCGGCTCCGACTGAGCCAAGAGATCCAGCGGCTACAGAAAGAGAGGAGGTGGTACCGGCAAGAAAAGAAGCAGATGGCCTCACGTCAGAACCTCCGGCGGAACAATTAATAGTAAATTAGAGTTAAGATGTTAAGCCATTAAACTGAAATCTGTACCAATGGTAGTATTCCCAAATATAATTTTGTATACCGATATTAACGTCTTTGTATAAACGAATCTATCGTACCCCTGTACTTCCGTCTTGGTGTAAACGAACATTGTTAACTCGGACTGTACCCTCAACAATTAAACAATTGCACGGTTTAGCACTACAAAAGAAAAAGTGTTAAACGCGTGCATAACAGGTACATTGTAACCTTTAGCGATAATTAAGCTTCGTCTACGTCAAAATAATCCTATATAGTACATAATTATATATTTTTAAACCCTATAACTTTATAAGAATGTATTAAATCTTCGCGTTTTTATCATAGTCCAAAATTTAAAAAAAAGCGTGTTACATTTTGACGTCAAGAGAAATAAAGGAGGTGTAACACGCTTTTTTTTTAAATTTAGGACTGTGATAAAGTCAACTTCGAGCAGTCTAATTCTTCGATTTGGAGACCTGCTAAAGGCCTCACTCTACTTAAAGCCACGTAAGATTGACCTGCAGCAAGCAATTTTGAACCAAGATAAATAACACCATGATCTACAGTAGTTCTCTGCATTTTGTGCACAGTTGAAGCCCAAGACAAGACAATCGGGAGCATTCTTCTTTCAGCTGTGCCGTGATTAAATCTAGCAGGGAATTGAACTGATTTAGGCTGTATTATGTGAATGCCGTCATTACCAAAATCTATGCTAACCGATGGTATATCGCTATCGTATAATTGAGCACGTCTGTAATATGGCCATCTGATTTCAGTGATATAGCCTATCGCTCCATTCACAAGTCCCTTAGCAACGTCAATGTTAGACCTCAACATAACTTTAGCACCAACAAAAATTTCTAGTTCTTTTGGAAGACCTCCTGTTTTATTAATGTCCGAATGTATTATATTATTAATATTAATCTGATCATTTTTTGTTGTTCCATCAATTAATTGATCTTGGGCTGTTATTTTGAACTTTTGTGTCTCTTTCTTCCTAAAATGTTCGAAAACGGCTGCATTATGTTCACTGACCTGCTGGTTAGTTGGGTACATACGTAATGCTTTTTCAGTTGCAGTTGAAGCTGAGTTTCAGTTCAGAAGGCAGTTGCATTAGATCGCCGAACAAGAGCATATTAAGACCACCAAACATTTCTTCGCTATTCTCAAGTTGTTTTAGTCTGGAGTCAATCATGCAAAGCATCTCATACGGCACCATTAATATTTCGTCAATAAATAGAAATTGTATATCTTTCCACTGTAACCGCATCAATCTGAGGAAATTTCCCGTCAGCATGGGCATCTGTGAAATTCTTCCATCCTTTTGGACAGGTAACTTAAGTGAAGTATGGAGCGTAGAGCCACCAATCAAACGCGCTGCGACTCCTGTTAGAGCGCACACTTTAACCACAGCCTTGGCATGGCAACGGTTGGCTTGATTTTTAAGCAATTCAAACAAAAATGTTTTACCAGTTCCCACATTCCCTGTAATGAATAGTCTTAGTGTGTTGTCACTTCTTTGAATCTGCTCTTTAATACTTCGTGTCACGAACCGAAAAATTTCTGCCTGATCCGCATTCATAGCTCTACAAGATGTGTTGAATTCATCATCAGCCATACATTGTTCAGGTGCTTCGATTTCATCAATTAGCTCATCATTAGTTTGTAGATTTTCTTCGTCGAGAATGCGGAATGCGTGGATTTGGTTAAACGCGTTTTCTAGCTGTTGGTCACGTTCTCTAAAAATTGCATGCGCTCGTTTGTTTGGCGGAGTATTTCTTCTTTTGCTAGGAATGCATCCTGAGCGCAGTTGTGTTCTTCTTGTAGCTCATATTCATTACGATACGGCATATATTGTAGTAAAATACTATAATAATAGTTCTCGGGATCTGTTGCAGCCATCACATATGGAACTCGTACCACTGCTGGAATATTTCGAACTATAAGTTTAGTATTATCGGTAAGTGTGCTGAGTCGTCTTCTGGTGGTCTCCTCTCGGGGTTGGTGGACGTCTACGGATTCATCGTTGCTTACATTATTCTTTTTTTTTATATAATAAGGCTCAAAAAGCGTTGCGAGTTCTAGCAAACTCATATTATTGAAGTCGAATTCTGGGTGGAAATATGGGCGTTTGTCGAATCAGTCAAAGATATTATTGCAATATCCCGTTGCTATATATTAGATATATATTTTGCAACATAATATGCTATTGCTTCATTTGAGCCACACGGTTGCAAATCAATATTCCCATACCAAACCTTTAATAATGTGGGATTATAATTATTAATCCATCTGTCCAGGAGGCGTCGCTTTAGAATACAAATTCTACCACCATTCTGGAGATATTCATCAGAAGTTTGATCAATTATCTGAGTTTCGTCGGAATCTTGTCGCGGAAAGCCGAACCGACAAGTATTGTTATATTTGTTTTTTGACATGTGTGTGAATGCCGGTGAATTTGATTTTTTTTAACAAAGTCATAAAGATCAGTATTTTCTGGTGGCAATTGACAGGATACAACTTTGTCAAGGAGGCTAATCTTTTCTACAGTTTCAAAAGATGGATGATTTTTGATCCAAGTCACCATATGTAAATGTGGGCTTCCGCGATTCTGATATTCAATGCGCCACCAGAAATCTTTCATTTGCCCGCCGAGTACTTCGTGATTGTGTGTTAAAAACGTTAAAGGCTTGAACTCGTACCATAAAATGCAGGCTTACAATGACTGGATATAATTCAATTAATTTCTGTACGTCTATTATATTAAGGCAGTTAGAATCTTCATCTGATATTGCGTCGGCAATCAAAAGTACCTTTCTCATGTCTATCCAGTTCAAATCATTGCAGCTGAAAGTTTGAAAATACGTCGGTGGTCCAAGACACCTGATTTGTGCTACGAGATCATTTTGTGCTGCTTTCCAGAAAGAAGCAGAACCTCTAAATGTTTTTAAATAAAAATGTACATTCTCAACCTCAACGTTTACATTCAATTTACGTTTACCTTTCGTTTTAAGTAAAATTTTATTAATATTATAAGATACTTCCAGCTCATCCTCAACTTCTGGTTGATGACAATCAATCGGACTCATGATACAAGTTTGTACAGGTAGATATGCATCATTCATTGCGGTGTTGTTTCATAATTCTTTATTAGTCCAATTACTATGTTCCGCTTTGCAAGATAATTTTTCAAAGTATTCTTCCGAAATCGGATTAAACTGCTTTATAAAACTATCCTAATTGTTATACTCCTGGTTTCTTCTTGATTCTGGTGATATTGGGGTGATGATCGGTTTGTTATTGTTGTTGCTGATGGGTGTTCTTGTCACTGCCACATACCTTAAAGTGTAAGGGACATTTTGAGAGCTAGTAGCTCGTTTACATAAACGAACCAACTCATCGATTGTTGTACATTCAAACACACGCTTTCCCGTAATTAGCCCTTGCCCTTTTTGGAGCACATGCATGAGTGTCAGCTAGATAGTACTTTTGGTCATAACAAGTAATACCAAACGATTTTTCCGAAGCTATAAATATACCAGTGTGATGTGTTACGAATAACCTGCACAGAGCATCTTTTAAAGGCAGGCCAATAGTGTTGCGATTAATCGAATCTCGTAAACTACCGAAACAAGAACTGTCTTTCTCATATTCTAGAGCAAAGGTATGTACCACCAAACATTTCCAATCCAACTTTAACTAAATCAAAACGCCTTATTTCTAAATAACCGTCTACTTCGATCTCGATACCCGCAGGATTTTCAGCATTAAATAATCGCAATTTTGCACACAATGAATCTCCTCCAATCATGTCTTGATCAAGAGTGTTTTTACTCCACTACTGATGTGGAGTAATGGAAGCTGTTATTATATTACTCATTGCCATAGCACAGCACTGCACGCCAGCATAGCCCGATGTAAAAATATATGCGTTTGCTTGATGCCATGATGCCTGTAATATACGAGAAATGTCATGAATTCGTACAAAGCTGCGATTATTTTGGATCACGCTTTGAACAATAGTTTCCGATGTAGAACAATCGTTTTCGGAAACTAAAATCAGAGCGTCCGTGGATAAGTTTGCGTTGTTGTCTATAAGGGCATCTTTGTACAAGAGATTATTAGCCACCAACCGTTTCAAGGCCTTGAAAACATTTTCGCGAGATACTGAAAATTCACGAGTAACATTTAAATTTTCCAGATGCTCTGTAACAACCACTATTCCACAATTATCTACAGATCTAGGCAACATATTTGGCAGTTTTTAGGTTACCTCGAAAATATCTTGGGCAAAGAGAACCGCTTGGCTACGATATCCATATTGTCCAAATAATCCGTCAAATTTTACGACTTTTAAAAATGGTATTATTCGAGAAAGAAGGTGCTTTTCAGCTGGCGACAATCGGAGTATAACGTCAGGTATAGGCCCAGGTTCAATATTGTTCCAATATGCCTTAGAAGGGGGCATGGATGTGTTACTTTTAGTTACGTGATTGTTACATCGGTAACACAGTATCAATTCTTCCTTATTTTCGTGTAATTCTCGTGTAGGATAAATTGGGAATGTGGCACTAATTTTATATATGGTCACTTGATGGGGATAGCATCTCTTGGTGCAAATATTACTCACTTTATCGCAAAATTTATTTATCGCGTTATCAAAGTACTCAACGGTCCTCGACGGTACTCAACGTTGGATATTCTTCTGGTTAGTCTACGTTCGTTCTCTGTTGTAACATTGCGTTTCTCTGTCGTTTGTGTTAAACGTCTAGCTTGTCTGATCATTCTGTTCCTTTCGTGCCTGCCCACGTATTCTTCTTGTAATTCATTTTTTCTGCGCTCTTGTGTACGATTCTATCGTTATCTGTCCTGAGAAAACGTTGTTCATTTGATTCGTTGTCCCTACTCTCCTGCATATGGATCCTATTTTTTGCTAGCCTAATTATACGTTTTCCTAAAAATTCGTCTTTCCTTCTCTCTTGCGCCCGAATTCAATTGATATCTTGTCTAATATTGCGTTGTGCTAGCGATCCGTTTTCTTTATATTTCTCTAATCGTAAGCAATTTTTTTCCAAGCGTTGTTTCTTGTGGACATCGCTCTCATTCGGCCAACTTTTCTCAATTCTCTAAACGTCTTTTTCTTTGTGTTGTATTTTCTTTTTTGTTCATGTGGTTTATTTCGCTTAATTAAATTAAGTTAATTAAAGTTAATGCGAAGTTTTAATTAACCATAGTTACTTACCTATGGTTTAAGTAAATTCACATTTATGTTAACTGTTGGTGAGAGCCATGAATTATGACCTTCACTTCTTTTCTGTAACCTCAATGTTTACTTTTCTTTTCAGGTACTTGTCACTTGTTTTAAAGTGAAACAATTTGTACAGTAATCTTGTTCATTCTTCTTTTATTTGTAAATAAATTTAAAAATTTTATTTTCGTCATAAATAGTGGTTTATTTTCCCTTTTCTTAAAAATGTTTTAACAATCAATTGATAAAGATAAAATGTTTCAATGTGAAAGTATTATAAATAGAACGATGTATTCCATCTTGTAGCGGCGGCCATATTGAATTTAGTGTGATGTCACTAACTGTGTCGTTTTCAGCTCTTCAAGCCCTTTCATTTGACACCCATATTAAGTGTGTTGAAAAAAAATTATAATCCGCCATCTTGTAGCGGCGGCCATATTGAGTTCTGCATATTGTATTGTCACCTGCACTAAAGGTGTGTGCAAAATTTCGGCTCAATCGGAAACCGGAAAGTGGGTCAAATTTAACTTGCAAGATTTCATTACTGACACCCAGACACCGATTTACTTTCACCTAAATAAAAGCTTTTAAAATATACAGATTTTGTTTCGAAAAACATTCGGTGACGAAGAAAAAGCGTAAGCTTACTTCGTTTCTGGCGGGGTTCCCCGACCGCACTCTGTTTTAGGAATAGAATGTCAGAACTTCACAAAATTTGTTACAAATTGTAAAATGCAGTTCCATAGATTGTTGTGGGAATCATCGTAGCAATCTACGAATGGTTCTTCCCACCGGTTTCTTGCTACCTCAAGTGAAAACTATGCAAACATTTGCAAACGGCGTGTCAACTGCTGCACTCAATGACATCACATCAAACTGCATGCCCCTGTTTCCACAACTAGCAACGAGAATTTTCCAAACGCTCCAGTGTTTAAGCAAACTACCTGTGACTTTTATTGTCCGTCTGTACATCAGCCGTTATCTGACCGAACCTGGTGCATATGTGGATTGTATTTAGCTTCCAAAAAAGCAGGTAATTGTCACGCGAGGAAAATTCACAAGAAAGACGAGGAGACTTTCACATGCAGCAGAATTCGCCCAGCAAATATAGTTGCCTACAGAAATAAGGAAGCTTTGTGTGTATTGAGTAATGAGGGACATGCACATTCGATTGAGTGGATGGATTTAGAAGAGATCGACGAACTGGAAATGGTCTCGCTAGATAGTGATGAGGCTGCGAATATGCTCATTAGTAATCATTCTAGAAGAATAGATAGCGAATCCTTGGTCCTTGTTGAAGAAATTATATAAATCTATTTTGTATAATAACTCAAACTGTTATCATCAATCGTTTTAGTTCCAAATAAAAATTTAATATTTTTGTTCGAGTACTTGTTTAATCGCCTTTATTATGAAAATAGCGTCTTTGAAAAGTTTACGAAAGTTTTCTCAAACCCAAAGGGTACAAACAAAAAGTACTTTTTTGTGTTTTAAGGGGGGTTAAAAATTTGAATGTGTCATAATTTTGGAGGCGTTGGGGGGATGTCGTACAAATGTGACAAGGGGGAGAGAAGTTTGTCTAAAATTTGCGTGAACGACGATATTTTTGGATTCCAAATACGTGCCAGACTCTTGAGAATCAATTGAGCTACAATTATTTGATTTCCTTCCACGAATACCGAAAATAAATGCCAAAAACTACAGTAGAGTACCCACATGATTGAAAATCTTTGATCGCATGTAGCTCAGTAACTATTGAGAGTTTGTCTATTATTTTCTTGATATTGACTTCTATTATGGTCGTCGATATCATTTTCTGTGCATTCAGTACGATCGGAAGCTTATAATTTTTAATATTTTGCAATTTTTGTCGTCGTCGGTGTTAGATCGTTTTTTGGGTTCAATAATAGTGAAAATCAATCAATCAAACAGTGGCTACTACAACATTTGATTTGGTGAAAAAAATGTTGCATTTTTGTCTTTGCATTGTTCCATTCACTTTTACTTTTATTGCGGTGGCGTCGCAATATACCAAATTTGTTGGGCTTCTAAGAAATCACAAAGAGCTCCTGCCGAATTCGAAAGCTGTGTTCTTGCACATGTGGATAATGGATCCGTTACAAGCCTCGACAACGTTTCCATTCAGCCAGGAACGAGTGCATCTTCTTCTCGGCACACAAGGTACACGACTATATCAATGACCTCACAGATTGCCAGTGCAGGAAGTTGCGCATCAGTTTCCGCCATTGAAACTTTCTCAAAACCAATGGAGGATCTGACGATGTAGGTTGCCGCCCTAAAAGGACGCTCAAGATTCAATCGCGATTCATCCAGTTCACGCCTCAGATCCAGGTCAAGATCGTACAAAATTAACATTTACTGGTACCACAGCAGATTCACCAAGCCTTGTCATACGACGCCATTTCCTCGGGAATCTACAGCGGCAGTCGAAACAAGCGGTCAACGTCTGCCTTACTCCGCACGGCCGTTTATTTGTAATGGACCGCATCAGCCAAACATATTTCCTCATCGATACAAAATCCGATCTCTGCGTTTACCTTCCATCCGCTTGCAGAGATCCGCAACAAAACTGACTAGCAATTATGCGCCGCAAACAACACAATTCACACCTATGAAGCAGTTGAACTGAGCCAAGATTTAGGCCTGCGAAGGACTTACACCTGCAGATTTATAGTAGCAGACGTGTCAAAACGAATTATTGGGATAGATTTTCTATCTTTTTACAACCTACTGCGAAACAACAAACTCGTGGATGGAATGACAACAGAAACCCTGCAAAAATATAGTATCGATAAAATCAATCAGAGGAGATTCCCAGTACCATGACATCTTACGACGATTTGCAGAAATTACACGCCCAGCCGGAACTGTGCGTCAGCTAAAGCACAACCCTGTTCATCATATACGGACAACAATAGGTTTCTAGCCGCCCTAGACGATTACCTCCGGATCGTCTAAAAATTACAAAAAAAGAATTCGACATGTTTGAAAATGGAACAGCACGACGGTTAGAAAGCGCATGGTCTTCTCCGCTTCACCTAGTACCAAAAAAGAACGATGGCTGGAGACCTTGCGGCGATTACCTAGCTCTGAATGCTCGCAGCATTCCAGACAAATACCCAGTAAGGCATATACAAGACTTTGCTTATCACATGTCCGTATGCTAGGTATTCTCTGTCATTGATTTAGTAAAAGCATATAACCAAATTCCAGTTTTTCGAGATGATATACCAAAAACGATCACAGCGATTACAACACCCTTTGGAATGTTTGAGATCCCGTATATGACATTCGGCCTCAGAAACGCAGCTCAAACATTCCAAAGATTTCTTGATGAGGTCCTATTTAATCTCGACGAATTCTGCTACGGTTGTATTGACGACATCGTTGTCTACTGGACTTCGGAACACCAACACAAAGAACATCTCAAAAAATTTTTCAGTCGGTTAAAGGAATTTGGCGTCCTAATCAACACAACCAAATGCGTGTTCGGTCAACAAAAGGTATCTTTCCAAGGTTTCGAAGTCTCAGCCGAAGGTATAAAGTCTCTGCAAACAAGGACAGAAGCAATCAGAGAGTTTCCAGCACCGAAAACCGTAAAAGAGTTACGTCGCTGCTTGGGTTTCTTTTAGTCTTCTTTTAAATGCTCACCATATTGAAGTGCTCTTCTGAAGCACCGTAAGATAATGAAGAGCACCAATCAGTGCTCTGTGATTATCAAAAATGAGAACTCTCCTCTTCAACGTTAAGACAATAACTGACTTTATTCAATTATCATTATGCTATTTATAATAGTTTTCACAGGATGAACTTAAGTTTAATAACCTCATGGGAATTAAGTTCCCATGAGAACCAAAATTGATGAAGAATTGATTGCACTTAATTCTAAGTATCAATTCTTCATATGTCCTGCACTGTGCTAGGTAAGTGCATCAGGTAAGGGCATTATGTAAATTTCTGTTCTATTGCATATTCTAGTAATTGTCTTCACTAATTTGTTATAATGTATAATCTTTGTGTCTGTGCTAATTTGTTATAATGTGTAATGTTTGTGTCTGTGCTAATTTGTTATAATGTATAATGTTATAATGTTCCTATGCTAAATTTGATCGTACTTAAGTGTTTTTGCTAATTTTGAACAGGGTGATTATTCCATTAAGTAAAAGGGTGATCCCTTCAGGACGACTGGACCGACGCATGGCTACTAGCAAGCGCAAGATAGCTTTGATCGTCGATAACTGTCCGGCTCATCCGACAATTGAGGGGTTGATGAACATTACTCTGTTCTTCTTACCTGCAAACACCACGTCGCATTCACAGCCTATGGATGCGGGGGTTATTCGCAACGTGAAGCATCATTACAGGTTGGCGTTGGTACAACGGATGATTGCAGCAATCGACAACCAGCAATCCTTCCAGATCAATCTTCTTAAAGCTGTATACATCCTCAAGGACTCCTGGGAGAAGGTGACGGATGTGACAATACGAAACTGTTTTCGACACGTTGGATTTGATGCCATTGATGAAGAACCTGCAGTGGAGTCTATACAAGAAAAGCTCGCAGACAACATTTTTGAGCGGGTGGAAGCTCATTTCGGACTAACGGATTTCAGCCAATATGTCGACGTGGAATCATCATCAGAGGCGGCAATTTTGTCGCTGGCAGATGGAAGTGCAAATGATAAGGGATGCAGCGACGACGAAATCTCGCAGTCGCAGGAAGAAATACTACCGCCTCGGGCAGAAGCTCACGCTTCTTTGCCAGTTATTCAAAAATTCCTGGAAGCACAAGAAAATGGCTTACCTCCCTTGCAAAGTCTGCATCCGGTGGAAAAATTCATGACTCAGCTATCATTTACAAAAAAGCGACAAACTTCAATAAAAAATTTCTTTATACAAAACTAAAATAAAATTTGTGGTATGATATGAATGTCTTTTGCGGTTTTTTAATTTCGATTTTGATTCTATTCTTTATTCACTTATTTTCATTATTAGCGCTGTGACCCCTATGGACCGGAGATCATTTAAATTAATAAAATATCAATAGAAAGACAATCAACTGATAAAATCGTCTAACAGCAAGTTCGCCTAATATCATGTTTTTTTCTGTCATTTTCCGACTTGTTAATACGCGAATTATACTGTATTTTGACTTTTTCCTTTCCAGGTTTTTATAAACCGTTTGCTTATTGCATTTACCTTCCTGCACATTCAATGGCTTTTATTTAATGGTTGAGTGATAGCTATTATTATACCATTCAATTGCTTTACTCATTTTATCCTTCATTCCCATGTTCTTATGTTCGATATTTAAAGACCTAATTCTTTTGCTAATTGTGCTGTGAAGTCTCTCTACATCTGAGTTCCCTGTATGACTATTAGATTTTACAAAATGCAATTCTATGTTTTCTTCTCGTAGATATTCCTTTATGTTAACACTTTAAAATTCGTTATCGGTAATCAATTTATTAAAATGTCCGCGCTGGGATTTGTAATTTCCATTTTTTTCTATAACTGTTTGATTATTCCTATCCTCTAAATAAAAAGCGGTTGCAAATTTTTAGAACCTATCAATAAAAGTGAGGAAATGGCCTTTAGAGTTGGTATAAATATCCATGTGGACAATCTGTTTTATATCTGTTGGAGTTTCAGTTACTCTGAATTTGGGTTAAATGGGGTTTCGATGATACTTGGAACGATTACACGTATCACAATTGTTGATATATTTCTGAATCAGGGTTTTGAGATTTGGGAAATAAATTAATTTCTTGAAACCTTCATAGTTTTCGTTTATATCCGTTTGGCCAGTTTCGTTCTTGTGGTACTTATCGATTTGTTTATATGTTTCTTCTTCATCGACCATGTCTTTCGCATGGAAACTACACCTTACGAATTTTACGGTGGGATCATTGTCGCATAATTGATTAATTTATTTTGTACAATATTGAATTGACTGTCACTTAGTTCAGTAAAGAGTGTTGTTTTACCGGGTTTAATATACCTTCTTAAAATGTCAGATAAATTGCTTTGGATATCGTCGGAATTAATGTAAATTTTGCGATTTTTATGACTAACTTCGATTTCTTCAGTTTTATTATCCGTAAGTATTAGTTGAGTTTTGAATCTATTAACTATCGTATCCAGTATAAGTATATGGTTATGGAGATCCTCTGCTTGGGAATGGATTGTTTCCATTTCTAGATCGTCGACTTGGTTTTGCATGGAATTGAATTGACTGTCACTTAGTTTAGTAAAGATTGCTGTTTTACCGGGTTTAATATACCTTCTTAAAATGTTAGATAAATTATTTTGGATATCGTCGGAATTAATGAAAATTTTGCGATTTTTATGACTAACTTCGATTTCTTCAGTTTTATTATCCGTAAGAATTAGTTGAGTTTGAATCTATTAACTATCGTATCCAGTATAAGTATATGGTTATTGAGATCCTCTGCTTGGGAATGGATTGTTTCCATTTCTAGATCATCGACTTGGTTTTGCATGGATACACTTGACAAACTATCAGAATTCTCAGGGGTTTCCGGTGCAAAATCATCAACATGATTTTGCATAAACACATTTGACAAACTGTCAAAACTTAGCTCTCCAATTTGGTTTATATCGTGTGTCTCATTGTTAATACGGCTTAAGAAATCAGCAATCTTATTCTCTTTGCCTTGAATGTAGTCGATATTAATGTTGTATTCTCCTAACTTAAGTAACCACCAAAACCAAAATAGTTCACGGCCCAAACGATAGCCAACAATTCCTTTTCGGTTGTCGAGTAATTGCGTTCATGTTCGTTGAGGGTTCTACTGACAAAGCAGATTGGATGTCCTTCTTGTTGAAGAACAGCGCCGATAGCAAATTGACTTGCGTCAGTTGCAAGTTTAAATCTTTTATTAAATTCCGGATACTTGAGTATAGGAGCTTGGATAACTAATTGCTTCAGTTTTTCAAAGCCGTTAATATAATTAGTGTCTAACATTAATTTTAGCATTTTTTTCAGGTATTTAGTAAGGGGTTGAGCTACTTTAGCGTAATCTTTGATAAACTTGCGATAAAAGCCTGTCATGCCAAGGAAAGATTTAATTTGTTTTTGGGTATGGGGTAATTTTAATTCGGAGATATTTTCAATCTTTTTAGGGTTTGGTTTTAAGCCATCAGTAGTCAAAATATGTCCTAAATATTCAGTTTCCTTTGCGAAAAATTTACATTTATCTATTTGAATTTTTAGATTTGATTCGCGTAATTTTTAAAGTACAGTAGAACTCCGATTATCCGCGGTGTAGGGTGGCAAGCTCACAGCGGATATGCCGATTTCGCGCATAATCCGCACAATATTCAAAACAGGTGGAAATCAAGAAACACAAGAATACTTTTGGAAAATGTATTTATGCACATCATATATATATGACTTATGTACTTAATTTATAGTTAAGTTTGGCAGAAAATAATCTGTCATCAATATTTGTTGCCTTGAGTCATAAAATTTTTTCCTTACTTGGGAAAGCAGTTTTTTTAAGACCAATTTGTCACACAGTGATGCATCATCCTGTTCCTCCAGATACTGAATGATCGCTTCAATGTGTGTTAGAGCTGCGTCGTGGCTTACTTGGTTCTTCGCCTTATCTTCTTCTTCTTCCTCACTGTCCTCCAAAACCACACCGGATGCTTTCGCTATAATGTCTTCATCACTAAGATGTTCAAAGCCTGGATCATTGGCATCGCAATTTATCCACTTATCAATGGTTTCTCCATCGATGTCACTTCATCCAGTAACTGAATTTGCTAAATTAGCTAAATCGTTAACAGAGACATCTTCTGATTCTTCCTCTGTAGGTTCTACCAATGTATTTTCGACATTTGGTAAAATTTTCCTCCAGGACTTCATTAGTGTAGATTGCTTAACTGACTCCCAAGCAGCGTTTATGTCGTAAATGCTATCACGAATCGAATGATTTTTCCAGAAGCTCTGCAGATCACTCCTTTCCTCAATCCTTTTTCTTAGCAAAGTTGTCCTGTATTTTTTTTTTCATAGAAGCAATTACCCCTTGGTCCATTGGTTGGATAAGAGCAGTGACTTTAGGAGGTAAAAATCGAACGGAAAAGTTTCCATTCTCCGATCTTAAAACATTTTCCACTGGGTGAGATGGGGCATTATCATGCAGTAAAATTACTTTCTGGGGCAAGTTTTTCGATTTGAGATGCTCTTTGACTTCAGGAATGAGCTTCCTCTCAAACCATTCCTTGAAAATTTATCAATCCATCCAGCCCTTCTTTTGGTTGAAGTAGTGTACTGGTAGATTTTCAACTCTTGTTCCTTTAAAGGACCTTGGTTTTTTTGACTTGCCAATCACTACTAGTTTGAGCTGGTGAGATCCAGTTGCATTGCCGCACGTCATTATTGTAATGCGCTCCTTACTGGATTTATGTCCTGAAACTTGCCTCTCATTTGCAAATGCTAGTGTTCTTCTGGGTGAACATTTCCACATTAGGCCTGACTCGTCAGCGTTGTAGACTTGTTCGTATGATATCCCATCCGACTGTAGTACCTGTTCGAAATCCATTTTGAATTTTTCAGCAGCCTGTTCGTCACCGCTTAATTTCTCACCGTAAAGTCTAATTTCCTTTATTCCGTGGCGTTGTTTAAACCTAGTCAACCACCCTGTTGATGCACTAAATGTCCCTTCGATATTTAGCATTTCAAAAAAATGTTTTGCTTTTTCAGCAACTGCAAGCCCTGAAACAGGGATTCCCTCACTGCTCAACTGAATCACCCACGCCAAAAGTGCCGCATCTAGTTCTTCATAAGTGCTTCCTTTCATGGTTTTCCTCTTTTTCATTGATGTGGAGTTGTCCGATGAGGATGCAACTTGCATTAAGTTATCTTTTTGCTTCAGAATATCTCTGACTGTTGATTCTCCTATTCCATACTCCAAGCTCATTTGTCTTCTAGATGCGCCATTTTCAATTTTTTTTATTAATTCAAGTTTCTCTTGAATAGTTAACACAACTTTTTTCCTTTTGTCGGTCATGTTACACACAGTAAAATAAATTTAATTTTATTGCTACACCGAACCACTAACCACTTCGAAATCCTGAAGAAAAGTAACTCATGCTCCTTATCAAATTGCATTCCTCATCGAATTGCGTGTTTAATTTACTACGCATGTGTACCCGTTCACGATCGATAAACCCGAGGAATATGGTCAAAGAAAAAAAAGCGATAGGGGTTTCTTAAATGGAAACTTTTATCAGCAAATTTTAAGCGAACGTATTTTTTTTTTGCTTTGCACTGCAAAAGTAGTTCCTCGTTTTCCGTGGCGCGGGTGAGCCGCAAAGCGGATAATCCGCTCGCGGATAATCGTGGTTCTACTGTACTTTGCTGACTATATAAGGTCTAAATAAACGACGCAAATTTTATTGATGTAATCCTTAAGGATTGAGTCCATTAAGCGCTGAAATGTTGCAGGCGCATTTTTCAAACCAAACGGCATGCGAATAAATTCGTAGTGTCCTTGAGACGAAAATACCGTTTTAACTCTATCGTCTTCTTTAACAAGGATTTGATGAAAACCGTTCGCCAAGTCAAGGGTTGTGAAATACTGCGCTTTACCAAGTTTGTCCATTATATTCTCAATGTTAGGAATGGGAAACTTATCATCAACTATGGCTTCATTTAGCCTGCGGTAATCAATTACTATCGGCTATTTTTTCTTGCCAGAATTATCTAGTTTTTTGGGAACAATCCACAAGGGGGAATTGTATGATGAATTACTTTCCTTGATAATTCCTTGAGATAACATTTCTTTAATTTGTTTCTAAATTTCTTGTTCGTGAACGTGAGGATAACGATATACTTTGGAATATATGGGCTTGGAAACCGTTGTTACAATTTCATGTTTGATTACATCTGTACAAGAAAGGATCTCCTCTTCTTTAAAGAATAAGTCATTATATGATTCGAGAATATTTTCTAAGTGCTGTTTTTCTTCAGGATTCAAATTTTTAATTAATTCTTTTTGAACATTTTCATCAATTTCTGTGATATCAAGTTGATAAACTTCTTCAATTTTATAGGGAGAACTATTTTCCAATCTAATTTCATTACCGTTAACGAAGAGAGCTTCTTTTTCCATGACGATAACCACACCTAAAGGTTGCAACAGGTTTTGTCCGATTATACCGTCGAAACTTTTACTGCAAAATTTTGTTAATTTCCAACACATATACGAATCTTCCCTAAATTCTACTGGTAAGCCAGTGATTATTTCATCATAAACTAAGGTATTAGCACTTAGTGTATTGAATTTAATGGGTTTTTCTAATGGGGTTCTTTTGTATTGTGGTAATTTAGTTTCATCAAGGAGAGTTGTGGAGGATCCGGTGTCTATGAGACAACGGAGTTTATCTTTTCTATAGTGACTTCTATTATCGGTAGATATGTTTTTGAGGACGGAATTGTCACTTGATTTCGTCTTGAGTGGCCAGAACTGTTGGGAGTATTTGGTTGGTTATGGTTAGAATATGAGGACCAACGTTGTCCAGATGTATTATTTCTAAAATTTCCCGAATTTTGTCTATAGTCATTAGAGAAGTTGTTTCTAAATTGACCAGAATGATTTTGCCTTTGCTCAAAATTATTTTGATTTTGCGAAAATTTTTTATTAAAGCGGTTTGAGGAGTTTCTGTTGTTTGAATTATTACAATTATTGTTATTATTGTGTACAAAATTTTGTTTAAGCTTTTCTCGAATTAAACCTGCTGTTTACAATACGTTGTATCCGTCACGGATAGTTTTACAATTCCTACTTATTATTACTATTAGGATCTATATTATCTAAAAATGTTCTTAAAATTACATGTTCGTTGGCTTTTGGACAAAAGTCTACAGGTTTTGTCACATCGTATTCAAATTTTTCATTTAATTTTGCTAGTATATCCTTTAATTTAAAAATAGTCACTTACATTGTTATTCCTTAGTGATAATGCTTTATGGTAGAGTTGGAAGTAGCTTTCCTTCACACCGAAATTGTTGATCAGTTCTGTTTTTATTTGGCCCCACGAGACTTCATTTCCAAGAGTCCGGATCACGTCTAGGGCGTCTCCTTGTATTTTGTTTAGTATGACACGATAAAATATATAATTTCGAAGTCACTGGTTCTGTACGAAAGGATAAAACTAATTCCACTTCGCGAAGAAAATATGTTAACGCATAGGTGCCGTCACCTCTAAATTCTTTGATTTTGTGCGCATCATTAATAGGTTCATTTTTGGTTAGCGTGAATGCTTCAGTATCACTTGTTGGTAGACTCATTTTTGAATCTGTTAAGAAAAACTGTAATTAAGGGCAATTAGGAATGTCGCGACGAAAACACGATCAAATCGATTAGGAATGTCGCGACGAAAACACGATCATATCGATTAGGAATGTTGCAACGCAAAACACGAGAAAAGTAATTAGGAATGTCGCGACGAAACCACGAGAGAACCAATTATGAACGTCGCAACGAACAAACCCTCGTTCTTAACCTTGAGACCAAAGTCACCAATCCTGCCGCCATCTGAACACAATGGACTCATGGAGTATGTTACAAGCACCAACTTCGAGGATCAGTCGAATCAGAGCTGCCGTGAAGACCAGATGTTGAGGGAAAATTTCCTAACAATTTTATCATGAACCAAGTGTTAGAGTCAGAAATAATAAAATAAATAAAAAACAAAACCGTCAGTGAATATAAATTCTTTTAATACAAGTGCCAGCAGCATCATCTTGCATGAGCTGCCAAAACGTTTTTTGAACAAAACAATTCATGGTCCTTCGAGCCGGATATTATAATAATGAATATTATACGTCATAATTCATAGTGAATTAAATCAAAGTTAAAGACTATTATGCGCGAACGGTTCTATTGCGAATTAAATCAAAATAAAGGATTAATTGTACCAATGAATATTATACGTCATAATTCATAGTGAATTAAATCAAAGTTAAAGACTATTATGCGCGAAAGGTTCTAGCGCGAATTAAATCAAAATAAAGGATTAAATCAAAGTCAACAACGATAATACGTAAAAACTCAAAAAGCAAAAAGAAACATCATCTTCGCAGAAGATCTTCGGGAGGCAACGACCTATTCAGACACATTCGACCCATCCAGGAAGTGACAACTCATCCTTCAGACGATCATCGTAGGGACGAACAGATATGTGAAAATTTGTCTCTGATTCCTTTAGCCGTTTAATTCCCAAAGATACCTTCAAATGCAATCGTATAATCAGTTTAAAATCTCATAAAATTGAATCCAAATCACGCGGTAAAAGAATTAAAAAAAAAAAAAAACAAAAAGAGAAAAATAGGTAATGAAGAACAAATTATTCAGCTTAAAAAGCAAAGAACGGTTTTAAAGGGGAAGTTCACTAAATTTGTGAATTATATAACAAATGAACATAACCATGACAAGATAACAGAAATACAATTACGGTTAAAAAACATAAGTGGTATATTAGATCAATTTGAAAAGATTCAGATAAAGATAGATGAGTTAACCAACGAAACATCAACGGAATTCGACGAGTTCAAGAAATTTTATTATGAAAAAATTAGTTATGCGCATGATATAAGTACAAAAAATAACACGTCACCGGCGAGTGAAATAATCGCGGATTCCAAAAGAACGCAACAGGTCAATGAGAATCAAATTCATATTAAATTACCGAAGATTGAACTAATAACGTTCGACGGTTCTTTCGATAAATGGATAGATTTTTATAGTTCCTTTAAGCAAACAATTCATGAAGATAATCGACTCTCAAATATTCAAAAATTTCAATATTTAAGAACGTGTCTGAAAGGGGACGCAAGTAAAATTATAGAGTCGTTAGAAGCAACGGATGACACTTATGTGAAAACGTGGAAAGCGTTATATGAACGTTTTAACAATAAGAGAGTCATTGTGCAGAGTCATGTCAAAATACTCATTAAATTGCCAAATGTGTCTAAAGAATCCGCAAGTACACTGAGGAAATTTCTTGACATTATTCAAACACACTTGCGCGCATTAAAGTTAGGTGAATCTGTGGATACGTGAGGAACACTTTTAATTTATATAATGACCTCCAAAACAGATCGTGAAACTCATAGGGATTGGGAAAAATCACTTAAGGGAACAGACATGCCTGACTTACAACAATTTATTGAGTTTTTAGAAGAACGTTGTCAAGAATTACACGTAATTGCATTAAATACTCAATCGGACCATATAAATAAAACTAATCAATGGAAGAGAAAACAGGTTCTAACCACAGCACAAAAATCGTTCTCCTCGTCTTGTATGATTTGTAAGGGTTCTCACAAGTTATTCGGTTGTGCAATGTTTAAGAACATGACGATAAATGAACGGCATGATAAAATTAAGGCTGCCAAGGCGTGTTTCAATTGTTTAAATTCGGGACATAGAAGAGACGAATGCAAATGGACAGGTTGTAAAAAATGCGGTAAGAAACATAATACGATGTTACATTTCGATCAAATAAAATCAGCATCGACCAATTCAGAGGCAGAAGTTGCAGCCTCAAATTCAAATATCAAAGTCCACAGTGCGATGGTAAGCACACAGGTCTTACTGTCAACAGCAATAGTAAATATTAAAGATACAAACAATAAAATGATGCAAGCACGCGTTTTACTTGATAGTGGGTCACAGTCGCACTTTATCACAAAAAGGTTTGCTAACTTACTCCAATTGCCCGCTAAAGACGTTAACATTCCAGTAGAAGGATTAAACCAATTAGAAACGCGGATAAGACATTCCATTAAAAAATTTGTAATTATTTACCAAATGCGTTCATTGAAAAACGGAATTTAAACATTCCACAAAACATCACCTTAGCAGATCCGAAATTTTATGAACCCCGTGAAATCGACGCAGTATTAGGAGCGGAGATCTTTTATGATTTAATACTGATCGGGAAAATAGAAATACCGAATCAAAAGGTGCGGTTCAATATAACGAAATTGGGTTGGGTAATTTCAGGAAAAATCAATAACAACAACAGGACAAGGAAAACTAGTAATTGTATGCTGAATCTAAATTCACTGCAAAAAACTATTGCTAAATTTTGGGAAATTGAGGAAAGAGAGAATCAAACGTTTTTATCAGAGGAAGAATTCCAGGTTGAGGAACATTTTAAAGAAACAACGCGTCGCGACCACGCGACTGGGAGATTTATAGTACGCCTCCCATTCAACGAAAAAATAAAAAACCTTGGAGAATCGTTTAAACAGGCAGAACGGCAATTTTATGCATTAGAGAGAAGATTAAATAAATCTCCAGAACTTAAAAGAGAATACACAGAATGTAGGCGCGAAGCAATCTCACTCGGTCATATGGTTCCAATAGATGCACAAGACATTCAAAAACAATATTGCTTCTTGCCACATCATCCAGTCATAAAAAGTACGAGCACTGCAACCAAACTAAGAATCGTTTATAATGCATCCGCAAAAACAAGTACCGGGATCTCATTAAATGATTGCATAAAGGTAGGGGCAGTAGTACAAAATCCGAGCTCTTCTCAGATTCCGTCTTCATCAATTTGTCATCCTAGCAGACATAGAGAAGATGTATAAGCAAATTCTGCTTGATAGCCGTGATGTACAATATCAGTTGTTGTTATGGCGAGAAAATGAATCGAATTTGTTAAAGGTATTTGCCAGTCCAGTAGTTTTATTCGACTGTGCATCAGCACCACGTTCAGCTACACGTGTCTTGATACAGCTAGCAGATGATGAGAATACAAAATTTCCAAAGGCTAGCATGGCGTTAAAGCGAGATTGTTATGTAGACGATGTAATAACGGGCGCAGACAATATCGCAGAGGCAAAAAAATTACACCGCGAATTAGTAGCTCTAACAAAAACAGGGGGATTTATATTAAGAAAATGGGTATCAAATAGCCCAGAAATCTTAGAATCAAGTGTAACAAATGAAGAAAAGGTAAACCTATTCACAGATAGTAATTTAGAAACAAAAACGTTAGGAATTCAATGGAATAAAGGTCAGACGAGATCACTTATAACATTATCCAGGAAAACGAACAAAGGGTAGCGAGAATTTATGATCCCATTGGGTTAATGGGACCGGTAATAGCGTCGGCCAAAATTTTGATGCAAAAATTGTGGCAAAGCAATGTTGGGTGGGACGACGCATTACCGGATAACGTATATAGCTCTTGGGTCAATATGAAAGATCAACTAGCAAACTTAAAGAACGTCAAATTCAATCGAAAAATGATTATTTCCCAAGCAAAGAAAGTAGAAATTCACGGGTTTTGTGACGCCAGTGAGAAGGCTTATTGTGCGTGCATCTATGTCAGATTCACAGATCATCAGGATAACATATACACAAATCTCTTATGTTCAAAAAACCGAGTCGCTCCCCTGAAAGTCATCTCACTACCTAAGCTAGAACTATGCGCGGCATTGTTATTATCCCAATTGGTCAAAACGGTTTTGCAGGCATTTTGCAAGACAGTGGATGAAATAATTTTATGGTCCGATTCATCCATCACGTTGGAGTGGATCAATACACAACCTTATTTATTAAAAACGTTTATCGCAAATCGAGTTGCTGAAATTAGGGATATAACCAAAGCAATGAATTGGAAACATGTACCATCTCAAGAAAACAATGCGGACATCCTGTCACGCGGTCAATTACCCGATGAATTCGTGCAAAATTATTGTTGGAAATCAGGTCCAAAATGGTTGAAAAAGGATCGATCAGAGTGGCCAAAATCCCAAATACAATGCGGTCCTTTCATGGAATTAAAACCACTGAGTAGTCTTGCTGCAAGAGTAGAACCCAATACATTGTTACAAAAATATTCATCAATTAATTATTAATACAAAGTTACGCCTTCGAAACCTAAATAATAACTAACTCGAATACAATTAGTGGCAATCATTTATACCTGCCAAATTACTTACCCAGGCATTCATGTGCCACAATAAATTCGATCGATCGGCATTATTCTGATTGCAGTGAAGTTCGGAATAATGCTGACCGGAGAATAATTTTTCGTGAGAACGGAAATTCAATTTCCTTTTGATTAATTTCCGATTTTGCAAATCGGCGGGACGTGGAATGTGCCACTGGGTCTTAGAACTTGTTCCTGGGTATGTTCAGACGTAACCCGCACGACAACCAATTGAACTCGCATTTCAAACCAAAATCACTTTAACATAAAAAAAAAAAATCTTTCCGTCGAACAAACATCTTACAACATTCTCGAAACCATGAACGGAAAATATCTTTTAAATTTAGGAGTATGTAAATATAAATTGCGAATGAATAAAATTTTTTTGCCCCTTTTGTAAAATTTTCAAATTTTGATTTACGACGGTTTCCAAGGGGATGTGCGATATGATCGCGTGTACAGTTCATCATATATATGACATATAAATATGTCATATTTTTCTTTTCCATTTTCGATGGAAAAGAAATCTTTGATGAAAGTATAGGATGAAAAGTGGCGGCAGTTTTAATTTTTAACTGTTTGTTTTGGAAATAGTTTTGGGGTTCAATTTTTCTGTCTGTGACGAGACTAAATACATAATATTTATGCAGCATGTAATTACTTTGCAAATAAAAAGGAGTATGGTGATCAGGAAAATAAATTATAATTTTTATATATTATTTATAATTTTCAAACAATTTTATATTCATCACTCATTTTATCTGCAATTTGCTCACTTCTATTATTCATGAAATACAATTTGTGTTTGACCACTTCGAACAACACACAATATGAGAAATACATGTCATATTAATTGTGTTGTGTGTACAGCAAAAATCGGTTTGTCATATTTTTTCATCATGGAAAATTTACATCATATTTTTCGTCATATTTTCAAAACCGTGTGTGTACAGTTCGTCATATAATATGTCATAGATATGATATGACACAAATATTTCATATAATATGATTTTTCTATGATCGTCTGTAGGTACCTTTAGTAGCACATTTGCGTCTTGCATTTGCTTGTCGCCAAACCCGGGCTCATATCATTATATTTTCAATTTTATGCTGTGATTTACGATGTACGCAGAAAATAAGATAGCTGGGTCGACATTGAGCGTGATTGTTATGGCCAGCTCTTCGAAAATATTTTAAGAATTTTAAAGAAATGAATAAACTCAATCTGTCTGGAGAATAAACGATAATACTCAATCTGAGAATATTTCCAGAAAATTAAAATGTGAAGACAATTGGAAATGAGTTGGTTTTGTTTTGAAATTTGGGACAATTAGTAGCACATTTTTGTTACAAATCCTTGCATCTTGCATTTGCTTGTCGACAAACCCGGGTTGATATCATTATATTTTGTGCTGTGATTTACGATGGACGCAGAAAATAAAATAGTTGCCATGGAGGGTGATTGTGTAGGTACCGAAGGCAAAATTGCATTGCCGTGGCCAGCTCTTCGAAAATATTTTAAAACTTTTAAAGAAAAGAATAAACTCAATCTGTCTGGAGAGTGTGTGTTTTGCAAAAAAACGTATTCGTGTGCAAACTTGTCAGCATCCAATTTGGAGAACATTTAGTAAGTACAATTCTTTAGTTACTAATAATTTCGTAAGATTCAATCGAAGTCAGCTATTATGTTTTTGTTCCGTATGCAGAAAACCCATCCTTTCCAGTTTCATAATTACGAAAGAAAAAAATCTGAGATTCCTACAGGATCGAAGCGGAACTAGCCAAAGGTCAGTGAAGCAATTTGTCGTATCGACGAAAAACCTAATGCTAGTTAGCCAGTCCACTCTCGACAAAGCCATCATTATATGTTACGATGGATAGTTTACCATTTGCTACAGTGGAATCGCCGACTTGAATCATCTCTTCACATAATGACTCGAAAGACCCTTGTAAAAAACCTGGGAAATAAATACGAGGAAATGAGAGAAGCACTAAAACGCACTTTGGATGGAATCCACTACGTGGCTACAACAGCTGATGCTTGGACAAAAAATCACAAATGCTATTGACGCGTTACTATCCATTGGATCGACCCGGAAGGTCTGGAACGGAAAAGCGCTGCTCTAGCTGTGCGTAGGCCGACCGGCAGACACACGTTTGATGTCCTGGCCGCTGCTATACAAGACGTTCATAAGCAATAGGTTGTGCAAAACAAGGTAAATTGAGTTTAATTAATAGTTCTAAGGATGGTCGCTGTTGTGTTTATTGACGCATTTAAATTACTTCGAGACGGTACTATCAGTAATTTAGACAGTTACGTAACCAGTTAGTTGTGAAAAAGTAATGCACTCGTATATGTTCCAGGTATGCAAAACGACTTCCGATAACAGAAGCAATTTTGTTAAGGCCTTTCGTATACATGTACCTTTTGTGTACTCGAGCACATCAGAAGCAGTGGCTGAAGTTCGAGGCAGAGAAGAGAGAGTGACGATGAAGATATGGACCCTGTCGAATTGTCGGATATCTTGTCACAAGAAGGAACGGAAGTACTAGCGCAAGATGACGTTGTTCTTCCTCAACACGAGCGCTGTGCCGCTCATGGCCTTAATCTTGTAGCTCAAAAGATTCCTTAAAGGCTTTTGAAAATCGCTAAAAGAAGCTACGAAGATTACTTAACAAGCAAAATAAATCTTCACTGGTAGCGGAAGACACGATATACTAGATGTGTACCTGATGACGCCAAACGACACGTGGTGGAATTCGGAATATGACTATGATCAACAGGTTGGTAACAAAATATAATTCTTGAGTCTAAAGGAATTTAAACTGTTGGCGTTTAAAAAGTCGACCGACTAGGTTCTTATAATTAGAAAAATAACGATTATTTTTTTAATTCGCTTTGGTGGACAGTGCAATTATTTTGTCCTAGTTCATAAATCCCTCTTAATGCATTACAAGAATATTGGAATTACACTTTTTTGTTACAGATGGCCGATCTGGGAGCAAGAGACTTCACGAAATTACAACGCCTAATGGACGCGGTTGGACTTCCCCGACTGACCGATATTGATTTGAAATTCCTAGCTGAGTACACTCGTCTAATGGGATGTGTTACGCGCGCACATCCTGCAGGCCGAGAAGAAAAGGTTCTACGGATACCTCGCTCCAACAATACAGACTTTGTATAACAATATTAAAGTAAAACTGTACCGAGGTGGTCTGCAGTACTGTGAGCCGCTCGACAAAGCCTTACTTAAAGGAATTTCAGAGGTTCGACCATATTGTCAACCAAGACGCAATCGTAGCAGCAGTCGTTGACCCGAGATTCAGGACTGAGTGGATTAACCCCACGGATGAAGGCATGAGAGTGAGAGTAGTCGAACTGCTTAAGGCAGCAGTACTCAGGGAAGTAATAATGACTAGGGAAACAGCTGTACGTGAACAAATATCGCCCGGTTTGACCATATATTTTAGAGCAAATGGAAGTATGAAATGAAAATTTTCTATGCACATAGATAACGAGACCAAGAAATTTTTCGAAATCCAAATGAACCTGTCGTATACTACAAAAACAATTATAGTAAAATTTGTAGCCATAATCTCGCAGCCAAGTTCGTGTAATGAAACCAATTATAAGTTACTTTCGGGGATGGTACACTTAACTCCACTTCCTATGTATCAATTTTTCCTTAAAAAAATCACATATTTAGATATATTAGACTATTCTGTGCTATTCTTTATCTTTCGTAAAAAGAAAAACTGTATGATTTGTACCAGAATTTAGAGAAATGTCAAATTTTTGTATGGGCGCCTCGCGGAATAAAAGTGAAAATTTAATTTTTGAACTGGAAAAACGAATTTTCCCGTACCTTAAATTATATATAAAAATCATATCTAACTAAATATGATTATTTTCAGAAAAAAATGATAAATAGGAAGTGGAGCTAAATATACTATAGCGTTACATTCTTTCGTGACATCGAGTGGTGTGGAAATGACAAATGTTTAATACTCGATAAATGTATGGGATTTGACATTTGTACACCACTCGACGTTCCAAACCATTGAATGAATAGACTATTAATTCAATGTTCGAACAGCACACTTGAAAGCACATCGAATGAAGTTGGACAACAAATGTTCAGGGTGCACTTTCATGCTCTTCCCCCTGAACGGGTAGAGTACACTCTTGCGGATTTCTTATTAGTGATTTTTTGTTTAATTTCTTTTTTATTTTTTTGACCCACCGCACCCCCCCGCATCATTTGTAAAAGGCACATGTGTATGATTTGTACTAGAACTTTGACAAATGTCAAAATTTTGTATGAGAGTCTCGCGGAATAAAATTGAAAATTTAGTGTTTTGGTGCGGAAAAACCTAGTTTTCCTGACCTAAAAGTAAAGATAATAATCACAGCTAACTAAATATGTGCTTTTTTTTTAAAAAAATCCGCAAGAGTGTACTCTACCCAAAAAAACAATCCCTAATAAAAAATCCGCAAGTGTACTCTACCCAAAAATAGAACTTTGGCAAACCATCACCTATAGTCCCAGTTTCAATTTCTGATACACACCTAAAGATGAAATCCAGTTTTATTGCACGGAGTCATTCATGTTTTGTTCAAGAATAACTAATAATAGAAGAATCACTTACTTTATTGAACAAATTCAGTCCACATTACTTTGCATATTCATAGTACATTTGCAATATTTCTCATATATTTCTATGTGATAATATAAAATACCAAATAAGGTAAACTAAAAATTAATAACGCAACACGCAAAACGAATCATATTCATAGATCCATGTTCTCCAGAATCACTGCAAAAATTCATACTAGTATACCATCCGGTTACTTACATACAGCATTAAAATGACGGTAGAATGCTATTTCCTCACAAACGCTATCAATAAGGTACTATGCAAAAACCAATGAATAAGGAACTCTGTAAGGAAACGCTATGAAAGAACGAAGTTGAAGCCAAATATGACAAGAGCGTATATCGCTGTTGGCATTTGTGTCGATGCGCGAGAAAGTAGTTGCTGAATTAACTTTAGGGATATGATTTTGAAAACTTACGCGCGAATTTTGAATTTACACAAATATCATTATATTGTACATGAGTTCCCTTATTTTAAAAAGTGTAGGGGTAGAGTACACTTTAACTAATTTTTTGTTAGTGGTTTTTTTTTTTAAAAAGCACATATTGACGTAGATGTGATTATTATCTATATGTTTAGGGCGGAAAACAAGGTTTTTCCGCACCATAACACTAAATTTGCAATTTTATTCCGCGAGACTTTCATACAAAAATTTGACATTTGTCAAAGTTCTAGTACAAATCATACACATCTGCCTTTTACAAAAGATGGGGGGGTTTCAAAAAATGTTCCGCCCCTAAAAATGCACAGAATAGTCTAATATATGTAAATAAAAAAGAATTTTTGAAAAAAAACCACTAATAAAAAATTAGTTAAAGTGTACTCTACCCAAGTGTGGTTTTATAACATTCAAAGGAACACATATAATACAAATATGTAACTCAAAATTTGGTATAAAAAATTATATGTTGAAAGCTTACTATTGTTCTATAAATAAAATTAATAATATTATATTATATAGCTTTTTTTAACCATTTATTGAAGTAGCTAACCGCGCTCTTGTTTTCACAACCGGACTTGATACCGGCTCTGGCAGAATTACGGTGCTTTTTTGGTTTGCTTATGTCAATTTGGGTCTTCATATTTTAAAATTAATATTTATTGTCGTCTACATTGTTAAGTGAATTAATGTATTAAATTTCTGGTAATCGTTATATTATATATTTTGGCAATAAAGAAGTACCTTGTTCATAAATATTTCTATGTGATCAGTTTGATTAAACGACTGTAATGAACTGTTGTATGTATATGCTCACTATGCTCCGCAAAAAGATTTTTTCCGATAAAATAAGTTTGTACGGAAGACCACATTTTGTCAAAGGTGATTGTTTGTAGAACATGATAAGCTGTGTTTTATTATGCACTTGGGCAAGAGCCGGATAGCAGTTGAGCTAGTGCCCGATAGGTTGTTGCATGCACTACAACAACAATGCGTAATACAGATAAATATCAAGATCACGTGTAGCTGTTGGAACACATTCAAAAATCTATCCGGCTCTCCCTCAAGTGCATAATAAAACACGGCTATGATAACAGAGAAGCCTTGTTCGTTTTGAAGCGAATGGAACGCGATGATATCTTGATTAATTTTGTAGAACGGTTAGAATTTTGGTAGTCCGGAGCCAATAAACCGTTCATAGACCACCTGAATATTGATCTTGTAGAACTGACAAGCTTTATTCAAGATGACAGTCTTAACTTGTCAATATATTGGATCACACTTTCTGCATATTCAATTATTAGCTTACTAACAAGTAAACAGTTTTACTTGTGATGAAATTATGAGTGTGGTTCGGTTAGTACCGAGTGGTATGATCTGTTTCCTGGCTACCAGGAGGAGGGTTATTTTTTTACTGCATATGTAAGTATGTATTTGCATGCCTATTTGGCTATAATACCGGGTTTCAAATGAGTGAGTGAATCGAGTATGATTGAATAAATTATGTTAATTCAATTGCTCATAAAAATATTAGATGTAATGTTATTATTTGATAACCAAAATATATTGTCGTTCAGGAGTTCCAACCCGAGGTAAGCCAACATGTAACTGCCCATGGGAAAAACAATGCTTTCCCAGGTCAATGCTCACCAGAGAGAATGTTCGACTCTGGGACGTATTATTAGTGAGGGCAAAAGAGGTCTTGACCGGATACTGTAGTCTTTTAAACGATATGGGTAAATCCGTCGGAATCATGGGTATCTGCGGCAAATAAGTCAGTTGTCCCACTGCTGGCCCTGAGAGAATGGTTGCCACGATTATATTCTCCCGTAACTCTAACCGGGAATTTTCTCTAAATATTATCTCATTCACTGTATCGTTTCTGGGTGACACTATTGCCCTAGAACAAAGCTAATGATAATCTCTTTCCAATAAGACCGGTATATATTGCGTCTATCAGATGTTCTAACATATTTAATATGTGACCTAATCATTCGTCAAGTTTAATGTCATCACTATTACTGTTGGTGTAACGACAACTACTTTATCCTTCTCCAAGATTCAGTAGTTGCGGAAAATCATTATCGTAGTTGTCGCTCAAATGGGCTCTCATGTTTGTTCGGAAATTGAGAGTTTCAACGGAACGTCGTTAGTAAGATGATTGGCGAAACCCGCCAGCAAAAACGAAAGTAACACCACCCATATCAGCATCTGAGTTTCTATGGACTGTAACAGATTGAGGAGAAGGAAGTAATGAGAACTATGTATTTTTTATTATATATATTTCATCTTAATTCCTTAATTATTTCTTATAGTGGTACATAGTTGTGTCATGTCCTTAACCACATTGGTTTACTAGATTAGGAATTAAGGTTTTTTCTTTAGGATTCTTCCAAAAGGGTGCCGCTTTTATCAAGCCATACCCATAATGGAAGAGAAAGGTAATAAATTAGGAGACTGGGAGTTTGGGTTTGATAAATGATATACGATTTAAACTTTTCTCTTTCTTCTTTTACTTTAAGTTAATTGAACAAAATGAATCGTATAACTGACTTTCAAAATGAATTTCCGCGGTATACATGGGAATTTTATTCTGCGAACGTGGCTTATGCAGTCACGTAGACTGTGGGAAAGTTCAGTGGATTTTGTGGGAACGGAAATGAGATTGCCCAATCCATCCAGCGAGCGAAAAGTACTTCGCTGGGAGCATTGGACACTTTTTGAAATTTGTGTCATGAGAATTATTTCGCCGGATACATGTCCAATGGATGTCATGGGAATGACACCTGCGTAATCTTGTTTCAATTTTATTTTAATTAATTGCATTGATCCGTTCTTCTTTCAGGTGTTATTGGGTATTCTACAGTAGGCTTGGCGGTCCCTACATTACTGACTTGATTTCCTCACTGTGGCACTTATGTGAAGTTAGCTTCCTTATTATCTGGGCTGTGTTCACTGTATATTAGGTATATTACACTTCCCCGCCAAGTTCGACCCTTATATATTCATTGTTTATTGGTTTTCGAACTCTGGGCTCTCTTTGATTTACATACAAATTTGGATCTGGTTCGATTTTGGCTCTTGGTCGGCTTCTCTTAGGTGTCAGCTCGATCTCCTTTCGATGGTCGCCTTCTTGTTATATTTCTTGTTGGACTGCAGGTGGCTGAATTGTCAATTGCTATTGGTGAGTTTTCTGTTGGTTGCTCTTGGTTTGATACAGCTACGTTTGGTGCATCGTTTATAGTTGATTCTTCTTCTGGCTCGTTTACTCTATCTTGCTCTAGAAGCACCCTTGCGGCTAACTCGTAGAACTGATTTGCGCACCTGATCGTTGCTTTTTTTCCATTTAAGGTATGGGTTCAAATCGGGCTTACATATGTATTACTTTCTCCACCGTTCCTGGTTGCAAACCAGGCTTCATAGAATTCTTATAATCTCGAGATATTAGTCTCTCTCATTCTAAACATGCGAAGTTCCTGTGTCCTCTGAAATACTGTACTTGTCTTAGGACCGTCTCTGTTGACTTTGGTATCTTTAGTAAATCTAATCTACTTCTAAGATTTCCGCCCAGAAATCTATTCGCTGGTTATTCACCTGTCCTTAGGTGCGGTGCGTTTCCGTAGGCGAATAAGTATTTGCTGATTAGGTTATTTACACTGTCATTAGCTTTATTATCCTTTAATTCTTCTTTCAATTCTTTTTTAAGAGATTTTACTCCATTTTCTGCTAATCCATTTGTTTGTGGGTGGAATGGTGGACCTGTTCTGTGTAAAATACCATTCATTCATTCATTTTGCAAAACTCTTCAAATTTTACTGATTCTAACTGCGCTCCATTGTCTGAAATGAACGTGTCTGACAATACATACCTTGCGAAAATTTCTTTTAATTTTTCGATGATGTGGGCAATTTCCGGCCACCCAGAATATGCATCAACCAGTGTAAGATACATCTTGCCTCTTTGTGGTCCCAGGAAATCTATGTGTACTCGTTCGAACACATACTTGCTGCCTGGAAATTTTTTCAACTCTGATTTTTCTGGATTGTTAGATTCTAGGAGACATTTCCTGCAACCTTTTGCATAGCTTTCTATGTACTTGTTCAGATTTGGCCACCAAAAATACTGGCGAGCTATAGCTTTCATCTTGCTGAAGCCCATGTGACCTCCATGTATTTCCTTTAGTAGTATCTCTTTGCCGGCCTTCGGTATAAGTACTCGGTATCCCCACATTAGCACGTTTTCCTCTATGAGGATTTCTCGTCTTCTTTGTGCGAATGGTTTTATTGTTTCTTCTATTTGGCTAAGCCATGTGGTTGTTGTATATAGAAATACCATGCTTAAAACTGGATCTTTCCTGGTTTCTCTTGCCAAAATCTTCTGTCCTTAGCGGTAGCTGATCTTCAACCATGAAATGTATATAGTCCTCTTCATCTTGAAGTCCTTTTTACTTCTAGGTAGGCGCGATAACGCGTTGGCTGGTTCATTGATTTTGCCTTTTATGTGCTCTATTTGATAATCAAATCCGCCCATGAATAGAGCCCATCTTTGCAGTCTTTCTGCTACCATCTGCGGAATGTCTTTATGTTCGCCAAAAATCGTTATTAACGGCCTGTGATCGGTACACAACTTGAAATGCGTACCTACTAAGACTTTGTGCTAATCGACGGCACTTTCATACAACTGACCTTTTTATTGGCATTATAGCAAAGTTTCAATTTCGAAAGGTTTTTGTCTCCGAAAATGCCAACTTTATATTGACATTTTCGTTCTAGTGCACAAAACAAAATGGATACTTTACAGAAGCACAACAAAAGACGTAAGTATTTTAATTTATTCTTTAAAATATAAGTTTATTTACATTTTCCTGTTTTAGTAACAGCCGAGGACACTACGAAATTAATAAGTGCGAGGATATCCCTCGATAGCCTCTTCACAAGTAAGAGGTTCAACTTGAAGGAAGCGTGGAGGTAAATAATCTGCTTTCATTTACTATTATTATAATTTTTTAGATTTGTCAGCTCTCTACATAAATTTGACTTCCATTATAAAATAAGTAGTTCTTTTTCACATGTGATCTAAATAAAAATCATAGAAAATTCTTTAAATTTTCTCGTATCATCTCACTGTGTTTTTTATTAACATGATTCGGATCTGTAATAGCTACTATAGAACATATAGTACATAATTTATTTAAATTTATTGTTCTTGCAGGAAAGTTGCCGCGGAAGCTGGAGTGAAAGCAGACCCCGAAGTGGTAAGGAAAAAGTGGAGGAATCTGCTTCCAAAATATAAAGTATGTTATTTTTCGTTAATTTATATGTAAACTTTTATAGTTTAAATCTTTTAGAAACTCATAGAACCCGAAACAGTCGGTGGTACTGAGGACGGCGAAGAGACAGCATCGTCGTGGCCATATTTTGAAGTCCTACAAGAATGGGCTTCAAAACGCCATAACATCGTTCCACCAACAACTTTCTCATCTGAGTGTGGAATTAATCATCCAGGTTCTAGTAGTGACCATGCAAACCGAAGGTAGAAATTCTTTTAAAGTATTGCGAACCAACATAACGTAATGTATCCGTCCTGATAGTTTTTCTCATGTTGAGTGCTACATTTGAGGATTTCTGCGACTTTGCTAGATTCCTAATTCAAACATTAGATTCAAATTGGACAATTCCCGGGAAGTATCCATTACTCATCGCTTTCTAAATTCAAGTTTCATCTTTTTTCCTATATCTTTACTTTTTCCATTTTTTTGCTGTCCATCCTTAAATTTTGCTTTCAATTCCAGCCTGGTACCCGTTTCATAAGCTTACACTTTTCATGTTTATATCTTCTACACTTTTCTTTTGTTCATAATTTCTCATTTAGTGAACACCAATCATTAAACCCTGCTTCTACATCTCCATCAAAATCAAGCAGGGTTTCATCCCCGCCTATAATTTCTTCGTCAGCAGGCACCCCAGCCGGGAAGCGAAAGAGAGATGAGGTAGACGAGAAAATCCTGGCCATGATTAAACGGAATGATAGAAGCAGGAGAAAAATGAATCGCTTAACAACGAGCATCCATGCCGTTTTGAAGCAACATTTCAACGTCAGCATAAGTCTCAATTCGTCCACCGACTCTGAATGTGACATAAAATAACAGTAGGAATGAAAAACAAGGCTAATTGTGTTTTTTCAGGTATTATATATAATTTGTTGTAGTTAACATGTATACATTTATTTATATTTGTTATAAGTTATAAGAAGTTAGATATAGAATTATATATAGAATTGAAAAAACTGAATTCATATAATAAAATTATCAAAATGATTTTGTATGTTATTTGCTATATGATCGCGCAAGGTTATACCGTCTTGTGTGTCCATTTCTGTGGATCTTTGTTCCCGTCTAATGTCCTCTTCAATAAAATCTTCAGATAGCTCTTCAAGAGCGTCCTCTTGAAGACATAAATTGTGCATTACACAACACGCAACTATTGTTTTGATACAGTTGGGTATCTTCAACTCGAGATCTTTGTTGAAGACACATCTCCATCGGGTTTTCAAATACCTGAATGAACATTCAACAATAGATCGTGCTTTGCTGTGAAGAAGATTATATTTTCTTTGCTTGGCGTCAAGCGGTCTGAATTCTTTATAGGGTGTTACTATAGAAATAGGCTGGGTAATGCACTGATATCCGCTGTCGCCAAGCAATTAGTATCCATGGAACATGGCATTACAGAACAGTGGGCTACTTTTAAACACTCTCTGGTCATGAACCGATCCAGCATAACCAGTAAAAACTTTTCCTCTATGGTCACAAACAGCTTGCAGCTGTATAGAGTATCGCAGCTTCCTGTTTATGTACTGGTCATGCAACGATACAGGACATTTAATTGAGATGTGCGTTCCATCAATTGCTCAAAGTGCGTTTTCGAAAGCACTGTTACCAGCTCGTTGACAAGATCCGTCTCCAATAGCTTGGTAATCTTGCAGAGCCGGGTACTTGATTGCATTACTAGCAATTTGCGTGAATTCATCCAGCTTCTTATGGGCAATCTGCTTCACGGTATACCGCGACACATTGAACGCACATCCCACAACGCGATACGATGTACCTGTAGCCAACTAATACAAAAAAAACAAGAAGCTCGAACTTCTGTGACCATCCATGATGCTTGTTGGGTAGCACATCAAGGATTCTGTTGAAAGTTGAGCCTCCAATCCTCAAACGAACCTTCATTACGTCGTCTTCCAATTGAAGCAGACGTGTCAATAAGCTGGTTTCACTTGGTATCCTACAGTATGGTCGACACTAAAAGAGGTAAAATTTGATCAAGGTAATTCAAAATTGTTAGTTTTTGTAAATCACCGATCGGCGAATCAATTTTCTCTTGAAAATTTTTGCCCGCAGCTCCCTCGTGTCAATGTCTAGCCTGGTCTTGATTTGTTCGGCAGACAACAGTAACAATAATAGCACCTATTTTTGCTCTTGAAAATTCATCTTTAAAAATATTCATATTATATCATATAAGAACATTTACGTCATATTAAACTGAATATATGGCACTTACTTTACCCAAGTATTCAAAATAAAGTCAAAATCACGTATTTATCACTCACAACTAGTAGTTTTAAACTAATTTCCGAAACCTGTGGACTGTCAAACAAAATGTCTTTCCAAAGTGGATTAGCACACTTAGGCATTCCAAACGACAAAAAGGTTGGAACTTGAATTCAAAAGGTCGTTCGAAAGGTTATGCCGTCGATTAGCACACAGTCTAAGTATTGGTACAATTTTCGAAAGGCCCAATAAATAGCTAAAGCATCTTTGTGTAAAATTGTGTAATTACTTTCTGCTTTTATCAGTGTCCTTGATATAAAGGTACTTGGCCAATGCCCCCATTTGGCATTTCGTATAGCAGTACTGCTGCTATGCCTTGGTCGGATGCGTCTGTGATTAGTTTCGTTGGTTAATCTGGATTGTAGTGCTCCAAATTCCTATCTGACGTTAGTTCTTCTTTGACTTCAACGAATGCCTTTTCCGCATTCTTTGTCCATTGAAATTTTTCATTGTTTTGTACATCGTAAATTGGTTTTAAGACTTCGGCTAATTTTGGTACGAATTTCCCATAGAACGTTGCCAAGCCCGTGAATGCTTTGACATATGTTGTATTTTCAGGTCTCTTTGCTTCGACCATTGCTGCAACTTTTTCGGGATCCTTGGATAATCCATCTTTGCTTATGATGTGTCCCAAGTTTTTGATTTCTTCCTGGAAAAGTCGGCACTTTTTGAGATTAAACTTTAGTCCAGCTTCTTCTAACCTCTGCAAAACTTTATCTAAATTTTGCACATGCTCATGGTCATTTTTGCCTGTTACCACTATGTCATCTCGAAACGCTGATGTCCCTTTCGCTCCTTGTAATACTTGTTCTATTACCTTGTCGAACTTTGCTGCTGGTGTTTTTGTTCCATATGGTAACCTGTTGTGCAAAAAGATGCCTTTGGGAGTGCTCCATGCACATAATTTCTTTGATTTGCCAGTCAACTCTAGTTGGTTGTAAGCTGCTGACACGTCCAACTTTGTGAACTTTCCTTCTCCCCCAAGATCTGCGAATACTTCTTCCACTCTAGGTGCAGGGTGTTTCACATCTTCCGTGTACATGTTGATTGTGACTTTGTAATAGCCACAAATTCTTACCCCTCCTTTCTTTAGCACGGGTACTAGCGGTGTACCCCATTCATTCTGCTTTACTTTGGTAAGTATTCCTTCTTTTTCTAAGAAAAAACCGGTTTGCAAAAAACCGGTGTCGCCTTTTCTTGCATTTTACTGTCGACTTTGTATTTTCCAAATTTGCCATCGAAAAGCGCCTTGTGCTTATTGATGACTTCTTGTAATTTTTGGCCCATTGAATCGACATGGTTTATATCCACTATTTTATAACCTAGTGCGCGCATCATGTCTCTTTTCAATTACAGTCTACAGCCTGTTCTTACGACAATTAATTGGCAATTTGCCTTCTTTTTACCTGTCCTTATTTCAACGTCAATCTGACCTTCTAGTGCAATTGCACGCCCATCGTAAAACATTAACGTTGTATTGGCTGGATGCAATTTATGCTGCGATAAGTACTTTTTGTATAATTCCTGTGGAATTACTGATCTGCTTGCTCCCGAATCAGGTTCGCCTAACAACAGCTTAAGTGCTATTCGTATCTGGTTTTGGTTGGTTTGACGTATCCAGTTTTTGCTGTATGAAAATGAGCTTCCTCGCCCATCCAGTCACCTCTTTCGGTTTCGACGAAATGGAAATGGAATTTCTCTTTTACGGCATATTTTTTCTAAATGTCCCACTATATCGCAGTAGTTACATTTATAAGACTTGAATTTGCTGTCTGTGGATTCGTGATTGCTATAACCACAATGTGTACATTGTTTACCGCCTTTAAAATCTCTTTTGCCATAATTATTATTATATTGCTTTTTAGTGCCCTCTTTGCCGACCCTGTTTTGCTTTGTCGGTCCACTTTCTTATTTTTACTATTGAAGTTTACCTTATGTACACTGACTTCTTGATGCGATTGTATAAGAGCGGCCTCTTTTCTTATTGCGACTTCGACGATCTGCACAGAATCATTTGTATGGTCCTTTTCGCAAATACGATCTAAAATTTTACCTTTTTTTAGAAATGCTACAAACTCATTTGTGATCATCAAATCAAGCTGCGCGCCCCATTGACACGTGCTCGCTTTGTCCTTCAAACCTACATACCGCTGGTTGACCCCTTCGTTTTCGCTTTGTTTCAAGTTGAAAAACTCCGTGCGTTCACGAAATACCGACAGCGTTTTCGAGTACTGCTTCTTTAGAATGGCTTATAATTCATCAGCTCCATTATATAATTCACGATAAAATATTGCTCAAACCTGTCCTGATAATTTTTCCATTCCTCATTTTCGTTACACTCTGCAATACACCCTACTGTAGCTTTGTATGTTTGCAAATTCTGTATCTGTGTTGTTGCCCACCCTCCTGTGTTCCCGACAATTGCATCATTTTGCGCGGTATCCACTTGCCTTGTTTGCTGGCTTTGTAAATTCTGAAAGCTATTTCCATCTGCAATGCTTTGGAATTTGCTTCGTTTCTTTCTTTTCTAATTCTGTCCACTGTGACTTTTTGCTCTCTTTGCTTCTCTTGGGCTTCTCAAAGTTTTTCTTGCAATTCTTTTATTTTGGTGTCGGTGGCCATCTTGCATGTCCCATTTTGTTGTTGGCCCTTAATCACAAGATTCACTTTTTATGAACTTTCAAGCCCTAACTGAACTTTCCCTTTTTGCTTTTTACCTTGTCGCCAATGTAACAGATTGAGGAGAAGGAAGAAAAGAGAACTATGTATTTTCTTATTATATAAATTTCATCTTAATACTTCAATTATTTGTTATAGTGGTACATGGTACATGGACTTGATTTCCTCACTATGGCACTGATGTGAAGTTAGCTTCCTTTTTATCTCGGCTACGTTCACTGTAAATTAGGTATATTAGGTATAGTACATGGAGCATACTGAACGTTGTTTGAATGACACTGGCAGCGGTAGCTTAAAGGTGGAGTGCGCTGTTTTCCCATCATTTAATAGAGTTACTTGCGAGTACTTGGGAAAAGGAACGCACTTTTTCATTGAAAGTAAGGTAAAATGAAAAAAACTAACCTACATTTTTTCAGTTTCAAGTTTTTTTTTCGATTTTGTTATATAATAACATGTGAATGATTTCTTCCGGGTACGTACATTGACGCAGGATTAAGTATCGTTACTGAACATTTGGAAAATGTTACGAGCATTAGAAGGTATTCGGTAGATATTGAACAAATAAAAAAAGCCTTAGAATGGCTCGTGCAAAATAATCAATTGTACAGAAATGTGCAAATCAATGTACGTATTACAACTGAGCAGCTACAGTCAAGCGTTTTGAAGACTATAGTGGCTTTAGAAAATGCAAGTTTGGTTAGGAGTGAACCTTAAAATCATTTTAAGTCATTAGATAATGGCAAACAAATCTTACGCGGATTATTTCACCAAGGTGGTGAAAGCTTCGAACAAAAATCGCGAGGTCGCCAATGCACAGCTAATGCTGCTATAGTAAAAGCGTATCTCTCGTCTAAGCCATTTCACGAATGGAAATCTTCCGACTTGGACCGTGTTTTACTATCTGGTAACACGTACTTTAACCAATGCATGTCAGAACTTGAAACTAGACCTCAATTTTTAACGGTGGCCAACATTGATTTTCATCTGGACATCAAAACTGACGTGTTCATCGGAGTCATTAATTCTAGTGCACCATTAGAATGTTATGCACGCGTTTAACACTTTTTCTTTTGTAGTGCTAAACCGTGCAAATGTTTAATTGTTGAGGGTACAGTCCGAGTTAACAATGTTTGTTTACACCAAGACGAAAGTACAGGGGTACGATAGATTCGTTTATACAAAGACGTTAATATCGGTATACAAAATTATATTTGGGAATACTACCATTGATACAAATTTCAGTTTAATAGCTTAACATCCTAACTCTAATTTACTATTAATTGTTCCGCCGGAGATTCTGTCGGGAGGCCATCTGCTTCTTTTCTTGCCGGTACCACTTCCTCTCGTTCTGTAGCCGCTGGATCTCTCGGCTCAGTCGGAGCCGCTCGCTCTGCCCCACGGATATTAAGAGAAGTTTTCTCACTTCCTCAATAGCTCTGCGGAAGTTCGCCTCCACCCCGGTCCTATACTTTGGTGCATGGATGTCCTCCCTCGGAGGTGTGTTCGCTCGACGCTTACTCTGCAGTCTGGCCCGGTACTCCTCCAGACTGATTGGTCTAGGGCCCACCTTGGGGTCTTCTAGCGCTTTCGCTAGGGATGACGCACCGCTCATCTATTGTGAACCGCGTTTTTAAAAAGGGCTTAAAACCCAAACCGATAGGTTACAAGAACCGTGTTCGGATGGGTTTCCTTGGCGTCCGATAGGTTACTAGAACCGTGTTCGGCTTATGCCTCGGAGATTTATTTCTTTACTTACTTCAGATAATCTTCAGTTGGCTCCTCTAGGGCTCAGGATCTCAGTTCAGGTTCTATACTTTGGCGTGGCTTCTCGTAGGGTTGAACTGGTCGGCGGGGTCTTCCTCTGGTTGCTTGAACGTCTGGGTTGAGCAGCAGGGTCTTCCTCTGGTCTGGCTTCTTGAACGTCTGGGTTGAACAGCAGGGTCTTCCTCTGGTCTGGCTTCTTGAACGTCTGGATTAAACAGCAGGGTCTTCCTCTCGGCGTTTCGGGGGTCCGGTCCAGTTCTCGACTGACTCCTTAGTGGATTCTTGGCTCCATTTATAGGGCCAATATCCCTGATTGGGCGATTCCCTCCATTGAATGGTTTCCACCGATGGATATTGCTGAGGTGCCATTTCCCAGGTCTCTATCGACCGATGCACCTTGACTACAATCGTGCCCGGATGCACGTGTCATCCCAATGCACCAACATTTCTCCAATGGAAATGTTCTCCATCCAAATTGTTTGTGTCTTTTCCCGGTCATTCACCAGCCGTCACTATTTTACTGAATGGATGACCTCGGTGCGTTCACCTTTCGTTTTTAATGCATTTCAGGTTGTTTTCGTTTCAGATTGTTTCTGTTTTCCCGGTGTCGAGTTTCACCCGTAGCTGCAGCGACAACCCGCCGCTAATTGTTGCGATTTTGCTGCGTCAGCATTTTTGTGGACCGAGCGACGGAAGGTATCGGGTTCCGTATTTCTCGACGGTTGGTGTCGTCGTCACTTTGCTGTGTCAGCAATTTTTGCTGACTCGGCGTGAATGCCACTCGTTTGAGTGCATTCATTGTTGACGGGGTCAGATTTCATTATGAAATCTTACCCAAGGTCAGGGGTGTTTACAACCGGTGACCGTTTGTTGATGCTGTGACGTCACAGGGGATTCCGTGTTTGTATGTGGCATTATTTTTGGTGGTTTTGCGGGGATTCCGGGGTTGTTTTCGCTGTGGCTTCCATCCCTGGTGACGTAGTGCCATAGTGACGTTATGTACTTGCCTTTTCCGGTCTTTTTAAGGCGATTTTCAGGGTCTCCCTAGCCTCTTTGGCGATGTCTCTCGGTAGGGTCCCTTTTGGTGGATTTTAGAGGGGTTTTTCGGGTCTTAACAAGAAGTTCTTGAAGGATATTCCTCTACTTTGAGTTCAGGAATTCAGCACTTTTTTTCCACGTATGATAAAGACATTGTTACATGCGAAACAAATATCGCAGTAGCAGTAACGAAAGTTAATGATTCCTATTATTTATTTGATTCACATGCACGGGGGCCTAAGGGTTTTGTTTTTCCTAGTAGAGGGACTTCAATGGTGATGAACTTTCCTGACCAAGACAGTTTGTGTCATCATCTTCCAATAGTATTGCAAGTAAAACGGCGCAAGGACATGCAGCATAATATAACAGCTGTAAATATATCTCTCTCTACTATGGAAGAAGTTCGAATGTATCTACCACTTAGACAAAAGGATATAGACATGGACAATAATGACAATATATCATTTAGCGTTACCAGAAATCCAACAATTGATAACACCTCATATGACGAACCCGAGTTTGTAACAACAGCCCTCATGCCTATAGACTGCAACATACCAGATTTATCTGATATTGTTTTGAATAATAACGTGGAGGAAAGAAATATTCCCATCTACGAGTTGAGACGAAAAACCATGGCCCTCATTAGTGGATTGAGAGAGCAAAGAGCAGAAGAGTTAGCATGGGTAAGGTTGTTCCCAGATGGCCAGAATGGGCTTAAAGAGCAGAGATCTGTTCCTATCACACCACTTGACTACTTTCAAACTCGGGTGATGAGGAGCGACAGAAGATTCCAGTTAAACGAATACTTAATTTATGCACTATCAACAGTTGAACTATGCAAAGCCCAACAAAACGTTTCGGTGTGTGGTAGATTATGACAGGAAGGTGCAGAACCCACTGATATTGTGCAGAGCGTGCATTTAGTGATGCGGAACATTCGCGGAACATCTGCTTACTGGCATAAGGCATACACAGATCTCCTTGCAATGGTTAAAAATTTAGGCCCACCACATTGGTACCTTACACTTTCGTGTAATGCTCTAAGCTGGCCTGATATGTTGAAAGCTCTATTAGTCGCTGATAACCGGCCAAATTTTCCTGTTGAAGAAATAACCTTTTCTGAAAAACAACATCTCGTAGAATCATATCCTGTAACATTATCTAGGCATTTCATGTTGCGTTTGAACACATTGTTTTCCAGAATAAGACGGGAGCATGACCCGATTTTAGGAAGAAAAGTAATTGATTTCTGGTGGCGAATTGAGCTTCAGTTAAGGTGTAGTCCACATGTTCACATGGTTTTGTGGAGTGCAGATATGCCACCGTTTGACAGTACTCAAGGTAAAGAATTATTGGAGTGGGTTGTGACTTGTGAAGTTCCTGATGCTGAGAGTGACCCAGAGATACATGACCTGGTAGTACAGATACAAACCCATAGACATACCCAAACATGTTATAAAAATAACCGCAATGATGGTGATGGTGATGACGACCGATGATGGTGACCGATGATGGTGATCATATATTAATTGATGACTTTGGTGATGATCCAACTGATATAGGTATGCCAGACGATGAATTTCAAACAGCTGCTGGTTTTTTAAACATGAGTCAGCGACAGTTCTTTCAAAATATTTCACGCAAGTTGTTGGGCCTATCGAGTCCTGATGCGTTATTAGCTTTTATTACTGGCGGTGCGGGTACTGGAAAAATCTTTACTTTACAAATCATGACCGAACAAATCAGAAGATTAAGTTCTACAGATTCCGGTAAAACTTATGCAGTCACGGCACCTACTGGTGTAGCAGCAAGGCTCGTTGGTGGAAACATGCCTATTTGCTATCTTGTTACTCTCCGACTTCATATTAAACTAAAAAGCCAAAAATAAAAAAAGTTGATTTAAAAAAACCAAGAAACTCTGCTGACTCAACTTATGCACTTCCTATTGAGAAGGGAAGACCCGAGGCATTACGACCTTTAACTGGTGAAAGACTTCAAAGGGAACGAACTAAGTGGAGGCACATAAACTGGCTTATCTTCGACGAAATCTGTATGGTGCCGTACACGACACTGAAAAACATTCACCTTCACCTGCAACAGCTGAAACAAGATCAAGGCTTCTTTGGTGGAATAAACGTAATTTTATTTGGAGATCTTATGCAATTGCCCCCAGTATCAAGGACATTAGGTGGTGCTTACTGCTTTCAACAACCAGCTAACATAGCTGGTGAAATTATCCTGTGGCAATTGTTTAGCTTGTGTGAATTACCACAAAATATGCGACAGGCAGTAGATAGATTTGTAGATATTTTCTGACGGAGAAGCGGTGCGAATTTTCCCCACAACAAACCAAGTAAACTCGAACAACTCACAAATGACTGAACAATTAGGAAAATCTCACAGGCTTTATCAAGTAAATGCCACTGACATTTCATTAGAAGCAAAAACTTAAGGTCAATGTCCTAGGAAAGAGTACGTACCCAATGATCCAAACAAAACAGGTGGCATTCCTAGTAAAATCAGCATTGGCCTTGGATCTCGAGTAAACATAAACATAAACCATGGTCTCGTTAATGGTGCTATGGGTATTGTCAGAAGTATTGAGTGGCCCGCTCTCCGTAGGGACCAGTTGGAATCAGGCGAGCTACCACAGGCAGTGAACGTAGAATTTGACGCCCTCACTATTAAGGAAAATCTACCAGACGCAGGAGTTCAAATAGAACCCTGTACGATAGACTTTGATACGTCAAGAAGGCAAGGAAAAGTTGAGAGAAGGATGTTACCTTTTATACTTTGCTGGGGTGTTACTGTCCATAAGCTGCAGGCCACTACATTAAACCGAGCTGTTGTTGACTTAGGTTCACGAATTTTTGCAAAAGGCCAGGCATATGTAGCACTGAGTCGAGTAAAAACACTTAATGGGTTAGCTATCAGTACTCTTGTTCCCAAAAAGTTGCTAGATCGTCCACATGATCAAAATTCCATAAATGAACTTTTAAGCTTGAGAAGTCTCAGTGCTACCAACGAGGTTACAACATTATAAACTTACCTATTTGTTACTTACCCTCCGACTGAAAAAGTTAATTTTAAAAATAATAAAAATAAAAAAAGAATGAAAGCCTCAACTGTCTGTTTCTTCGTTACCTCCAGTAGCCTAAGGGCCTTGACCGATTTTGAAGTGCGGGGTGTCATGAGATTCGTACTCTTCTCCCGAGTGTCACAGGCTGTGTGACGAACCCCTTGTCCGATTTTAAAGAGTGAGGTGTCATTAGATTCGTATGTGACGAGAGCCAATGTATGTGACGAGAGCCAAAACACAATATGGCGGACGTAAACCTTCATCTCTAGAGCATGCATAAGTTATATGACGTCAGCAGAAAACTCCTTACAACATTATAAACTTGCCTATTTGCTACCTAATTACTCTCCGACTTCATATTAAACTAAAAAGTCAAAAATAAAAAAAGTTAATTTAAAAAAACCAAGAAACCCGACTGACTGTAAAAAAGAACTAAAAAGATGTAAACAAGACACATTCATAATTAAGTCTATAAATCAGTACTATTAAAATTGTACTTATGTCATTCTAGTTGTCTGCTGATAGTGAGTGCACCTAAAGGTATATTGTATTGCTAATATGAGTACTGATATACATAGGTATTTAACTGGTCACTATTTGTAATAAACAGACAAAGAGTAACTAATTGACAGTCGGAGGCTATCATATTCTTGGTAAGTCTGTGTAGGTAGTCTCCGATTTTCAGTTAGTTATTCTTTATCTGTTTATTACAAATAGTGACCAGTTAAATACCTAAAAACTATTAAAAACGCAAAATCTGAATTATATCATACATCCAAACTTTTGTCTGCACACCTTTAACACCTCAATTTAGAGAAAAAAGAAAATGTTAGGAAATAAAAGCTTGTTTGTGTGTACGGAAATTAAAGGTATATTTTATTCACAATATATATCTCACAGAACTTCATAATTTAGTTAAAAACCAATTGAGCCACGTCCATGTGGTTTATTGAATCGGTTCCCCGTCTGTATGAGAGATGAATATTCAGAAAAAGCTTTTCTAAAGACTTTTACCATACAACTCAGGCTAATGTTAGATGCGTCGTTTTAATGGTATAACAGTTGACTTTCGTGGCCACTCTGTTGACAACCGTTATGTTGTTCCTTAAAATACATATCTTTTAGCGCTTGATTGCCACTAAAATGTGGAAGTTCGTGGCACAGATAAGAGCCTAAAATATATGTAAAAATATGTTCATAAGGGATACGACTGTGCCAAAGTGCATATAGATGAAATTGATAGCTTTTGTTCCGGTCACTTTGTTGGATCTACGGAAGCAAATTGGCGCATAAATGAGTATACAATGCATTACCAGTCACATAATATATTATAGTTCGACTTGAATGTCACTTGTCTCACCGGCAAAATGTAGTCTTTAAGGAAGGAAATGTTCAAAATCACAGCAGAACTGAATTGACTCCATTCTTTGAAGTCAATCAAATTGAAGTGTTCCAAAGTGCCAATGCCGAGCAGGGTTCCGCTATTGATTAAGCTTTTCAGGAAGTTTTAAATAGTAATACTGATTGTAATATTTTTTGTCTTACAGAACATGCTGATTGTTGTAACTCTTTTGCCCAAACCTCAATTATTCACAAATTGAATTCTTTGAACCTCCAATGTATTGCGTGTGCTTTCAGTGGTATTGCATCTGTGGGTATTATTCCCACCAATAAACACATTGTTGCAAGAACAAGAAGTAGCAACAATGTTGCAATCCAGAAGGAAGCAACACTGTTGCAACGCAATTAAGGCAACATTGTTGCCTTGCCCAAAATGAACACCGTATTGCTCACTACGCAGTTTTGCGTGTCGTCGCCTTATCAGTTGCAGACGATATGGCATGATCAATTGGGATTGGTGGCTAGATTTCCTTTGTTCCAGTCCTTCGATCGCTCGTGAACAACCGTCAATCTAAGTTCAGTTCAACTATAACTATCGCTCAGTCCGGTACTCATACTGACCTCATCATAAAATAAATTATATATTGTGTACAGCTCGGTTCTTCCGCTCTTATATAAAAGATTAACTTATAAAATTCAGCTCAGAAATAAAGTGTCATAATTTTATTAAGAAAAACAAACTTTTATTTCGCGCTCCAACATAATTTGGTCCTTCGAGCCGGATCGTGGCCGGCAAGGGAAAAGCTCCCACGTGCTCGTGATTAATTAAAGATGCTCGCGAATTGTTGATTTATATTTTGGTGCTCAATTTCGTTTTCTTTTGGTGATCGTTTCCGCGAAAAAGACGCTCTTGATTTGTGATTAACATTTTAATGCTCAAGCCCTTTGGATATAATCAAGGGAAAAGTTTCCATGTGCTCGTGCTTAATTAAAAATGCTAACGAATTGTTGATTTACATTTTGGTGCTCAATTTCGTTTTCTTTTGGTGATCGTTTCCGCGAAAAGGACGCTCTTGAATTGTGATAAACAGTTTTGTGCTCGATTTTGATGTTTTGAATACTTGTTTTCGCGATAATAGACGCTCGTAATTTTAGGTAAACATTTCGGTGCTCAATTACGTTTTATTTTTGTGATTGTTTTTCGCAATAATGACGCGCGTAAATTGTTGATTTACGGTTTTGTGCTCCATTTTGATAATTTAGTTAATAAACGATTGTAAATACAATTAAATGATTTTGGCTCAGTGTCCATAAAACAATTTGAAAGGAATATACGCGCTCGTGCTCATACTCTATATTTGGGTTATCAGTGTGTGAAATATTTTTGAATTTTGGAACGCTCGTGCTCGGAAGTGACTGATCAATATCGTGATCCATGCAACAATTCTTGAATCGAGTAAAGTGACTATTGTTATTCAAATTGTGCTCATTCGAACAATTTTGGATTTTTAACTTCGAACTTTTCTTTTTGACTTTAGTGCTGAGTACGTATAAGCTCGTGTTCACTAAGCATTTTATTGACTTTTTTGATATTGTGAACTTTATTGATTTTGGTGCTCAGTTCATTTAAGCTCGCGTTTAAGCTCGAAATTAATAATGACTGATAAAGAAGAGGAACGAAGCAGCGAAAGTGAAGCTGAGATGGCTTTCGCGGTGAAAATTCTTCTGCAGTCAGAAAAAGCCGACATCATTAAGCTAATTAGCGACGAAACTTCAGAGGAGTCATTTAGAGAGTTCAACCATTCTATGATTGAATCTAAAATCCGTATTTTGGAAGGATCCTGGGAAACCTTCAAAATAAATCATGACCAGCTAGCAAACAGTTTCCCACAGCTCTACGTAAGTTCAAACTATTGTTCTGAAAAAACTTACTCCAAAGCTTTTGTCAATTATTCTGAAGCTAAGGCTAAACTAGAAGCTAGATTAGATGATATAAAACCAGCTCTAAGACCTCAACTCACTCAATCATCTAATACATCTGCATATCATCTCTTTGAAAAAATTAAGCTCCGTCCTTTCACTGGTCAATACCAAGATTGGAAAGAATACGAGGATATGTTTCTAGCTTTAATTGGCAATAATTCAGACATACCAGATGTTCATAAGATGTCCGTGTTAAAAAGTTCGGTTATGGGGGATGCAGCTCGACTCATCAGTCATATGAAAGTTACTGGGGAGAATTACCCGATAGCATGGTCTCTGCTCGTATCAAGGTATGAGAATAGAAGATTGCTCATATCCTCTCAACTAGACAAGCTCTTTGGAAGCAGCTCAATTATTGAAACTACATCAAAAGGACTACATGAGTTATTAAATAGCTTACGGGAAGCACTTGACTCTCTTAAAGCTCTTGGTACGGAAGTTGAGCAGTGGGATCTTCCACTTGTGTACCATATAGTACGACGTCTCGATTCTCCTATAAGAAAAGAATGGGAAAGAAAGCTCGGATCAACAACAGAGTATCCAACTTTACAAGCTCTTCAGGAGTTTCTCAAGTCAGAAGCAACGTCACTTGAAAGTATTGAGCTCACATCTGGTGAAATGTCAAAGTTAAAGTCTTCATTAAAATCAAACCCCAGATCTCAACACTCATCAGCTGGAAGTTACTCTACGTCAGCTCAACTTCCTCCTCAATCAAAAGATTCACAAGCTGGTATATCAAAACCCAATCCTACAAAACCATGGATGGAAGGATTTCGTGGACCTGATGATCCTGGTCATACTTGTGATTGTTGTGGTGGTAAACATTACATTGCAAGTTGTAACGAATTTAGAAGTTTACCAGCTATTAAGCGTCATAATCTAGTGATGGTATTGAGATTATGTTGTAATTGCCTAGGAAGACATGCAGTACAGGCCTGTAGAAGCTCAAAAACATGTTGGCATTGTGGTATCAAACATCATACGTTAATACACCTCTCAGATACCACAAACAAAAAGGCTCAATCCCAACCAACGCAACCTAAATCAGCCTCAAGCTCTCAACATCAAGCTCAACAACAATCAACATCATCAGGTTCCTAAACTCAATAGTTATTTAGTACAATCAACATCATCAGCTCTATCATGTTTAGCTCCAGTACTCTACTCATCTACAGTTTTAACAACTAGCGTCACTGCATCTCAGGAAAACATTCAACTTAGCTCTGCTCTACATCAAACAGCAGCTCAAGAAGTATTTCAACAGGCAGCTACTCTACTTGCAACTGCTCGTGCGCTAATAGTTGCTCCAGTTATGGCTCATCATCCAGTGAGAATACTCTTAGATTCTGGCTTAGAGCTCTCTTTCATCACTAACGAACTCTCTCGTAAACTTCAACTTCCAAAACATAGCTCAACTTTACACTTCATTGGTATTGGTAACACAACAGCTGGTCGATCAAAAGGCGTAAGTCTCATTACTCTCAAGGCATTGCACTCAACAGCTCAAATTCAAGTTCCTGTACACAGTCTAAATAAACTAACTACCGTATTACCAAGTTGTAAACTTAATGGCTCATCCTGGAAGCATCTGGACGGATTACAGCTCGCTGATCAAGATTATAAGGCAACAGGTAATATTGATATAATCCTGGGTTCAACACCATTTTCTCAAATTATAAGATCAGAGATAATAAGAGGTGAGCCTTCAGATCCTGTTGCTCTCAACACTATTTTTGGTTGGATAATCTTTGGTCCAACACAGTAAAATTCATCTCAACAATGTAGTCCAGTTCTTCACTTAAAACAAGATCATGCTCTTCATGAACTTTTAACAAGGTTTTGGATTCAGGAAGAGACTTTTCTACCACATTCTGCTCAGCTCTCTCCAGAGGAAGAATTGTGTGAAGCTCATTTCTTGGAAACTCATACAAGGGATCTATCAGGTAGATACACAGTTAGACTACCGATAAGTCAATCCATTTCAACACTTGGTGACTCAAGAAATTCAGCATTAAGGTGTTTAAAGTTCATGCTCAAGCGACTTCTCAATGATCCCAATCTCAATAAACTCTACAGAGATTTTATGTCAGAATATGAAGCTCTAGGCCACATGAGAATTGCTCCAGAAGTTAAAATGATTGAAAATGAGTCATCAACACAAGTTAACGTTCTTCCTCATTACTATATGCCTCATCATGGTGTTTTACGTGAACAAAGTCTCACTACCAAATTGAGGGTAGTATTTAATGGATCAGCTCCTACTAGCTCAAGTTTTTCACTCAATGATATTCTTCACACTGGCGCTAAACTTAAGCTTGACATCTTCAACGTATTATTATGGATTAGAAGACATAAAATAATTTTTTGCTCTGACATAACTAAAATGTTTAGGCAGATCAATGTTCACCCTGCTGATTGGGATCTGCAAAGAATCTTATGGCTCGATGATCATGATCATATAGTTCCATACCAGCTTACAACTGTTACTTATGGAACAAGATCAGCTCCATTTCTTGCAGTTCGAGTTCTACTTCAACTAATTCAAGATGAAGGTTTGAAATATCCTCTTGCAATTGAGCCTATGATGAAAGGCCGTTATGTTGACGACATATATGGTGGCTCTGATACTCTGCAAGAAGCTCAACTCATCGCTCAAGATTTAATCAAGCTCTGCATGGCGGGGAGGTTCCCTCTAGCCAAGTGGTCAAGCAATAATCTGGCCCTCCTACAATTATTGTCCATAGAAAATATTTCTATAACTACCGCTCAAGCTCTTGATGATACAGAATTAAAAGTCTTAGGACTTTCTTGGAACTCGTCCTCAGATCAGTTTATATTTTCACCTAAACTTTCGACAGTGAAGAAAATTACAAAGCGAACAGTTCTCTCTGAAGTTGCTCAGCTTTTTGATCCATTGGGATTTTTAGCCCCAGTAATAGTTCGAGCAAAGATGTTTATACAAGAGCTCTGGTTAAGCAAATCTGGATGGGATGATGAATTACCGGAGCAGCTCATTCAACGATGGACGCATCTGCGAAATGAGTTGCCTCAACTGGCTCATATTCATATCCCAAGATGGCTCAACACTCTCTCCAACTCATATATCGAATTACATGGCTTTTCAGATGCATCGCAGTTAGCCATGGCTGCATGTGTCTACATCAAAGTATTAACATTAGGAGACTCAGCTCAAGTAATGCTTTTGTGTGCTAAAACAAAAGTAGCACCACTAAAACCAGTTACTATTCCTCGGCTTGAACTAACTGCAGCATGGATGCTCGCAAAGCTCATCAAACATGTACAACAAATTCTCGAATTACCGCATGCTCCTCTCTATTTATGGACGGATTCATCTGTTGCTCTAACATGGATACTAAGTCATCCCTCTAAATGGAAAGAATACGTAAGAAATCGAGTATCATCAATTCAAGAACTCAACCCAACAGCAAAATGGCTCTATGTTCCAGGGAAACAGAATCCCGCTGATTGTGCTTCTCGAGGTCTTACCTCAACACAATTAATGAACTTCAATCAATGGTGGAATGGCCCTGATTGGCTACTTAGCTCATCTTCTTATTGGCCAACTCAACAGTTTAAACCTTCAGCTCTAGCTCATAAAGAAGAAAGACCAGGAGTATCCTTACATGCAATTAAGACTCCAGTGGAGGAAGATCATCCATTATGGTATCTGCTGTCAAGATATTCAACTCTTTACAAGCTCCTGCGCGTTATAGCTCTTTGCAGTCGTTTTCATAAAATTTTAAAGAAATTAGAAAACAAATCTGTAACCTCAACTCATTCTAGTCAAAATCTTTCAAAAAATACATTTCTCATTTGAACTCAAAGCTCTTCAAGAAAACATACAACTACCATTTTCTCATTGTTTATCCAAATTAACTGCCTTTTTGGATGAGGATGGTATATTACGAGTAGGAGGTCGACTTGCAAATGCTCCATTAGAAGACGACGAAATGCACCCAATCATTCTACCAAGAAAATCACGATTCACTCAGCTCGTTATTGATCAGGCTCATAGAAAAACTTTACATGGAGGAGTTCAACTTACTCTCATGACAATTCGAGAAAAATTTTGGATTCTTGGAGGTAGAGCTCCAATCCGCTCATTTATACTTAAATGCGTGATTTGTGCTCGATTTCGTGCTCAACGTGCTCAACAGCTCATGGGTCAGCTTCCAGCATCAAGAGTGAATGCCATCAGACCATTCCATACAACTGGCGTGGACTATGCTGGACCTTTTATGCTCAAAACCTTCCAAGGTAGAGGTGCAAAGAAATATAAAGGCTGGATAGCTGTCTTCGTATGTTTTGTAACTTCAGCAGTACATTTGGAGGTTGTTTCATCATACTCAACAGAAGCATTCATCAAAGCTTATCGTCGTTTTATAAGTCGAAGAGGAGCAAGCGCTGTGCTCTATAGTGATCGTGGAACTAATTTTCGAGGTGCTGATTCCTTTCTCAAGGAGTTATTCAGATCCAGCTCTCAAGAGAACGCTCAGCTCGTTAGCTCACTGGCTCAAATTGGTACCAGATGGGTTTATTCTCCACCAGATGCTCCTCATTTTGGTGGGAAATGGGAAGCAGCCGTGAAATCTGTAAAAAGTCACCTGGTTCGAGTTGTAAAAAATACTTTACTAACATTCGAGGATATGTCAACTCTCTTAGCTCAAATTGAAGCTGTTTTAAATTCGCGACCTCTCTCACCTCTCTCAGACGATCCAGAAGACCTTCGTGCACTCACTCCAGCTCATTTTCTTCATAGTGCGGATCAAGGACTGTTACCAGATATAGCTCTTACTCATTTTCCAGAATCTCGACTGGCTTTTTGGCAACTTATTCAGCAACGGCTCCAACATTTTTGGCAGCGATGGTCTAAGGAATGTCTTCAACGATATCAATCGATCTCAAAATGGACTAGAGAAGCTCATGAAATCAAGTTAGGTACGCTTGTCTTGATTGCAGATGACAACTTTCCTCCAGCTCAGTGGCCTCTAGCCCGCGTTATTGAAGTTCATCCAGGCAAGGATGGACTTATTAGAGTTGTCACGGTCAGGACTTCAAAAACAACATTGACAAGACCCATCGCTAAGCTCATCGTACTACCAGTTGACTCATACCGCAATGACGTTGCGGTAGACGGGGAGTATGTTGCAAGGACAAGAAGTAGCAACAATGTTGCAATCCAGAAGGAAGCAACACTGTTGCAACGCAATTAAGGCAACATTGTTGCCTTGCCCAAAATGAACACCGTATTGCTCACTACGCAGTTTTGCGTGTCGTCGCCTTATCAGTTGCAGACGATATGGCATGATCAATTGGGATTGGTGGCTGGATTTCCTTTGTTCCAGTCCTTCGATCGCTCGTGAACAACCGTCAATCTAAGTTCAGTTCAACTATAACTATCGCTCAGTCCGGTACTCATACTGACCTCATCATAAAATAAATTATATATTGTGTACAGCTCGGTTCTTCCGCCCTTATATAAAAGATTAACTTATAAAATTCAGCTCAGAAATAAAGTGTCATAATTTTATTAAGAAAAACAAACTTTTATTTCGCGCTCCAACAGACATTTATTAGTTTTAATTAATTTTTAATTATTTATTTTATTTATTTATAACACAATTTTAGTTAATAACTAGTTTTTAAATAATCAACCCCTTTGTGGGTATTATTCCCACCAATAAACACATTTATTAGTTTTAATTAATTTTTAATTATTTATTTTTTTAATTTATTTTATTTATTTATAACACAATTTTAATTAACAACTAGTTTTTGAATAATCAACCTATACAAAATGATTTCTGAGGTTGACTATCAAAACCAACCTAGTTACAATTTAATGATTTAATGCCTGCTATGTTAGTTTGATATACAGTAGTTATAAAGTAATTGTATAATAAAGTAGTTGTAGTATATTCAATAGTAGAGTATATTTTAATATTTTAATATTCAACACAATATTTTAAATAATCACTACACGTCCACTCTTTTAATTCAAGATAGAATTCTTCGAAAAGTTTTCAAATAGCTCATGCCTCTCTGTAAACAGTGAACAAGCTCAGTTCATGAGATCTGCATTTATCATTATCACAGATGAAATTTCAATATGTCATCTAAACTTTACGGAGGTAAGACTATTTTACTCTGTGGAGATTTTTGACGAACATTGCCAATTGAACCTAGCTCATGGTATACGTGTACAATTCAATTTCCCGTCATTCTGGCTTTTACGATGACAATTAATAAATCGCAGGGGAAAATGTTTCAAAAAGTATGAATATCACTAAGACAACCTGTATTTCCTCACCGACAATATATTGTTGCAGCCAGTATAGTAGAGCTATATATCTGAAACACCAGCACAAGGTTATAGCAGGAGATGATTGAATTTTTGCAACAAGTATTGTTTATGAGGAACTTTAAGATCATCTTGAATTCGCAACCGCATGCGCGAGGTTTTGGATAGTTGTAGGTGGGGCCTCATTCAATAAAGCTGTACGTTGACGTGGTGAATTAACTTAAATGAGTGCTACTGCACAAATTGCTAAGTTAAATTGCTAAATGTGCTAAATGTAAAATTTATAAAATCCATCTAGCGGAAAAGTGACGCGTAACTACCACTGGCAATCTACTCGTGAACACGAGCAAGGATAGATTGCCACCAGCCAAGTTCTTTGCCAGTGTAAATGGAACACAGCAAATAAAAACTGACAACTCATTGCTGTCGTACGAACGTGTGAGTATTACATCCGATGCATTTTTATTTGGCCGAATTGGAGAAGGTAGACCGAAATCACTTAAGGTTTTCTCAATTCGTTCTAAGAGTTTATTTTCTATTTGTAGTAGACCTTCATTGTAGATATCATCAATATAGGATAAAGTGAAGTCCTGATTTGCAGTATTCCTTATCTTATGTCCACACATACATCGTCTTTGAAGTTTTCCCACAATTTTAATGGTTCAGATGAGTAACAAAATAATAATATCACCACAAAAAAATCCCTCAGCTTCAAAGCACATTGAGAAATCGAGGCTTCTCTTAAAGTATATTCCCATTGGTTATCGTTTTCTAACAAACCTCTCTCTCAGCAAGAAGCGTTGTATATCTCTTTGACAACTCCGTTCACAGTTTAACAGTCCCGGAATGAGGTGGAACGTACGTAAGTCGCGAAGCAAAACTCGGAGATAGAAACACTCTGACTGAGAAGGATCGAAACTGTATACTTTTCCCAAAGCAGGAACTTTTTTTATTCCGGGATGCCCAGCGACATTTTCTCCGCGTTTTCTTCGGGAAAATTTGTTATTAGTCCAAGTATAAAAGTGGGGAACATCGTGATAAAGTACTGTTCCTGCGAACTTGTCGGAATTGCACAAATTAAAGTATGCGGTCAGAGGTGTTTTTCGTGGTTTTTCGACTATTCTTTGCACATTGTCCGGTGAAAAGTATACTCCTTGGAAGTTTTCTATATGTACGGCTAACTTTACTACAGTAGGACGTCTGCCATGTATAGGAAATTCCAATAACCTCCATACCGCTTCCGATGTACTTATGTACCGTCCGTTTAAATAATTTTCATCTTCATCATGAGCATTTTTTACACAAACGTACACCGCATGGCAGTATTCCACGTTTATGTGGGCGTTAAGAGTTCGACAGTGAATTGGAGAATACGAGACGATCCATGACCGCCGTTAGCAACGTCTCGATAAACAGAATACTCATATTCCCCGGTTTGGGTATCAGTGACAAAACGGCGTGGATATTTTTTTGAACATATGCCGTTTTTCATACACGGAGATGTTAGATTTTGTTCCCCACACATGTACCATGTTCTTTGGTACAATGTCAAACAACGCCGGGTCATTATCTTTATCGGGTAGCTCAGTTACTATAATCTTGCCAATTTCGTCAGGTTTTATATTATTTTCTAGCCAAAACAATATGTGAGAGTATGGTAAACCCCGTTTTTGCAGCTCAATAATGGCCATATGACATATGACTTTTCCGAAAATTTCTTCGAAAGATCGTTGTCCGGAAAAAAGTTCTTGTTTTATTTCTTCCCACTCTGGGTTGCAAGGAAGACAAAAAAATAAATCAGGCCTTCCGTAATTTCATACGTGTTTCATAGCGTCTTACGTTTTTTGATGCATGTACCGGGGCGAGCCTGTGAAAGATGGTACAAGATAACGTGTTGAACAATTTTTGAAGCATTTAAATTTGCATCCCTATTTGAAGCATCTCTTAAATGTATACAATCGTCAGGTCTTAACTTTTATTGGTTTCGGGACGTAAAATTCAATCTTTTCGATATCATTTTAGCCATCATGTTAACGCAGTATTGACTGAATAAATCTCGGTAATGATGTAAAGTATTGAAACGGTTATCTTTGACCAATATACCGCGTTTACACCGACCAAAATCTAGTAGATTTCGTGAGATGATTTGATAAATCTCCTCGTCCGTTTACACCGCCAGTGAGGAGATTTCGTTTGACACTTCGACATTTTTCATGTGAAATTGTAGTGTTTTGTGGTTCTGTTTTGCTTCAAATCTATTACAAAACTATCTTGGACAATAGTCCATGCCTTCCCTTGCCTCTATTGATTCTTTTTTTATTAAATAAATTTAAAATTTTATATAAATTTTCAAAATCAAAAACCGCGCCACATAATGAAATTAAACATCGCGCACAACAACCAATTGAACTCACTTCGGATACGTCGAAAGAGTACTAAATTGTACTAAAGGACGTAAAATGGCGCAAATGATCACCAGTAGATGGTGCCACTGAGGTGATTAAGTGTGGATTTCGAATTAATATACTCCCGAGAAGATTTCGAAACTGTATGGTAAATCTTGGCGGTTTCAGCAAGATTTCGGGCTAAATCTCCTCAAGTCGCTTAATCTACTAGATTTCGTTCGGTGTAAACGCGGTATTAGTCTGTATGAATACAACTGCATACAAGAAACTGTTTTCTTTTGTGCTGAACCTGGCTGCTGTATAGTCAGATAAAAGCCATCTTCTCCTTTGAAAAACATCGATATTGATATAGATTTAGTGGTGTGCGATAGGCGTGAATTATTAATTTGAAATTGCCCGAGAAAGAGTTTCTTTCTAAATTGTATTTGAAACTGCGTATGTATTCGTTATGGCTGTTTAATCCGGTCTGTAACTAATTGATCAAATTGGTTCGGATCAATCGATCGGTTTGATCGCATAGAAGATTGGTCGACATCAGAATTGAAATATATCTATAAAAATTTCGTGCTATGACCTGTTGTAGGAATAAGATTACCAATTAAATGATAAATTTGACCCTCAATCAAATATCTCTCATCGTTAAGGCAGCGTTCGTAAGAAACGTTTTCGTTCGACCGGTTTGTCTCCGACTTACTTTGCAAATCCGACTACCACTACCACGAAAAGGTCTTTTCATTTTCCGGGTTAATATATAGCCTATGGCACTGACAAATAATGTGGCTTTCTATTGGTAAAAAAATTTTCAAAATCAGTTCAGTAGATCGAGAAATGACCCCTACGATCTTAAAAACTCGCAAACTTTACCTGTTTATTATATTAGTATAGAAAAAGAAACCAAGTGCGTGTGGGACACGCAAAAGCTGAGGGTTGCGTAGAATAATGTATTGAGTTAAGGAAATCATTATTGGTAACATAAAACTGCGTATATCTAAATAACGGTAATTGTCTTGTTGTTGAAACCAAAAATCGTTTACAGTTTTTATATAGTTCTAATACCCTACATTTTGTCAGATTTTTTCGCCCCATCGTTCAAAAGTTAGAGCGTGGTGAGGAGGGGGGGTTTTGACGAATTGAGAGGCGCATATCTTACGAACTATTAGCGCGAATGAAAAAAGTTAACAATAACAATAACATTTGAAGACCTATCCAAAAATACCCCACACCCGTATAATCACATCTATTTTAGATACTTTACTGCTGCATTGTCTAGCGGTTCACAGGAGGCAACCTACTTCTAAATTTCATCCTTGCAACCCCAAAAGTCTGCGAATAAAATGGCTGTTACATACTAACAGACGGACATACAGAAGGACATTACGAAATTATGAGGGTTCCGATTTTTGCCCTTCCGCTACGGAACCCTAATAGAGGATGCACTTTTGGAACAGAGTGCTTTTTTGTGAATTCTACCTCTTGCACGTCTCGGCTTTTCAGAATATCAAATACATCATTGAATGTTCTTATGAACTTTGAGGTTCCTTCACTGTCAGAAAATTCTCTGAAACAGGGAACGTTCCGACAAAAATTCAAAGCATCCGCGACGGATTTACGGCTAAATTGACGTTCATTTTTAGTAAATGGAAAAAAAGGCGTAGTTTCTTTAAAAATTGCCATTTAATTGCGTTGGCATCCCCATCAATAAATTCTTTAAGATCTACCAAGGCATTACGGACAAGGGTCTGGATGAAGTAAATATTTCTCGAGACCACCATCAACTGTTATGAATCCTCTTGAATTCTTATCTCGGATATCCGAGCTCAACACTTTTGATGCTGTTAAATTGGTGGCTGCTCCATCGAAGGCAATTTCGAGTACCTAAAACCCACATTCTAGCAGACTCCTCATGAACATGGTCATCATATTGATCTTTTGCTCTGCATTAATTGTGGCAAAAGGGAAATAACCCAGGGGAATCTTCCACGACTTGTTGATACAAACCGCCATGAATACCAATATTTGAGTGGCGAAAATATCACTGTTGGCGCCATCGTCAACATCAACGAAGCCGTGAGCCTTTTGTCCGTCCCAATGCATGTGTTATCGCATGTGGATTTCGTCGTAAGTTAAAATTACGACAATCTTTAGTTGGGAATTGCCGCAACTCTTTTAATAGCAGAAAATGGTTCTACGGTTAACCCGATTGCACATACCACCCATTGTTGCTCTGGGATGTAGCAAGCAGTTTGAAAATATCTCTCAGTCGTGCTTTCGCATGTAAAGTTCTTCTCCTTTAGAGAAATTAAAATTTTTCGCAAGTTTTTGAATCTTTGCGTTGGCTTCGCCTGGTTTGTTGTTGTAATCTGTTGTTCAAGGACCTTTTATCGAATACGATGCGGGTGAAAAGTATTACGAAGTTGGAAATTTTCAATTACCGAACGCGACTTCGCATGTATTCCTGCGAAACGAATTGACAAATTTACGAATTCGCAAATATTGCATTACCGAATGCATCTTCGCAAGTAGAACGAAGCGGAAAATGAAACATTTGCCGCTTTTGCGTATGACCGAGTACGGACAAGTGCATAATTGCCTCGCATTTCTATTCGCCTGCTCCTGATAAGTCGAAAAAGGAAGTGTTTAAAAGAGGCAATAAAAATTCAAAAAGTAAGAAGCTTGGCTTAATATTTAACTTTAATATAACTTTTAAAGAACCATTCAATTTAATTTATTTTTTGTTTATCCATTAAGCCATAATAACAACGATGCACTGACGGTGACCGAAGAACGGGTTTAAAATTATATTCCACCTCAGTCAATAAATATTTGAAAGTATCTTTATTGACTCGGAATCTATATATAAATAGACGACACGATTTTTTCTTATCCCTTTTACAAGACACCAGGTGGACGTACCGGGATAAAAATTATACCATTCGAAAGATTAGTTTTTCCTCTATGTGCATCACCTAATTTTTTTTCTTAAATTCAATCATAAATTAGTTTAATTTTAAATAGAAATTAAAAAATTCAATGGAATAGTATACATGTAGAACATACATACAGTAGAATATACAGTAGAATAGCGTACATGATGCTGTTGGGAGGAATGTATGCGTATGATTGTTTTTCTATTTGCCTGCAAATATGCAACCATATGTGATTTTTTGGTTTGTGTCCCCGATAAATGGCAAGCACTAAATTAGTCGAAAATCAAACCAAATGGATCAATCTTCTACTGGGGACACAAACCAAAGGAATTAACATATAATTGCATGTGATTGCATTCCTGTACGAAAAAATCAAAATATAGAACATACTCATCTAACATTATCATTTGCATAGATCATACGTTCGACTGAATAACCAACCAAATACATGCATTCTTTTCTCTCAAACCTAATATCTATGTCAATGATAATGTGAGCGGCAAATGCTGCCATATCACAGACAATATTCATATGTTCATTCTTTTGCTTTTTCCCTGGAAGGAGGCAATCTTTGGCTAATAAAATTGCATTCTTCCAGACAAAAGCCGAAACAATGAACATATGGCAACAGACAATAATATGGATGCATTACCATAGACAAATTCAAAGCCATCGCTTATTTTAACCATTGTTTTTTGCTAATTTGATAAAAATATATTCAAATTTTATTGTAAATAATATGGAAAATCACAATTTTACAGTCATTTCTAGAAAACTCTAGGTAAGCTTTCACGAATATTTATGAAAAGCGAGCGAAAGTCTGAATTTTATCATATTTCCCAACTTTTGTATGGACCCACATTTAAAAACATTATTTAGAGGAATATGAAATATGGCCAAAAGTTTGGAAATGAAAAAATAATGGGGGTTGGACACACCCCCTAGAATGCTTGATTAAGCCGCTACGAGCAAAAAGCTGTTAAAATTTTAAAATCCGAAATTATATCATATTTCCAAACTTTTGTCTGCACACCTTTAAAACTGCAATTTAGAGAAAAAAGAAAAGGTAGGAAATGAAAGTTGGTTCGTTTGTACGGAAATTCGAGATATATTTTATTTGCAATATATGTAAATGTATTTCCCACAACTTCATAATTTAGTTAAAAACCATATGATCCACGGTCCATGTGGTTTATTGAATCGTATCCCCGTCTGTATGAGATATGGTAAATGCAGCAAAAGCTTTTCTAAGGACTTTTACAATACAACTCAAGCCAATGTTAGATGCGTCATGTAAATGGTATAACCGTTGACTTTCGTGGCCACTCTGTTGGCATGCGTAATGCTGTTCCTTAAAATCCATATCTTTTAGCGAAATTTGATTGCTACTTATATGTGGAAGTTCTTGGCACAGTTAAGAGCCTAAAATATATGTACAAATATGTTCATAAGGGATACGACTGTGGCTCATTACAGTTTGGAAGAGTTTGAGGTGGAGTTGATGGCAAAGTTTATATAGATGAAATCGATAGCTTTTTGTCCGGCCACTATGTTGGATCTACGGAAGTTAGTTGGCGCATAAGTGTCCAATGCATTACCAGTCACGTAATATATTATAGATCGACTTGAATGTTACTTGCCTCATCGACAAAATGTAGTCTTTAAGGAAGGAAATGTTCAGCAAACTCTTAAAAATCACAGAAGAACAATATTGACTGCATTCTTTGAAATCAATCGAATTAGTTCGTCCGAGTTTCTATATACAGAGACGCCGATGCATTATATTTAGGTAGATAAAGAAAAGAAATTGAAAAAACCTCAAAGAGGAAGTAGTAGAGCTATTGCTAGATTATTTTATGTTTTATGTTGAGGTGTTCCATTTGAGATTATTTAGCTTCATGTTCGAGGTCCCATCAGGATTTGGGTACTGTTGGGAACATTATTTACTGCACATTTTCAGCACATGCACGACGTATCGCATGATATGATGGAGAGTGGCGTGAATATTTATTAGAAGTGAAAGACTGTAAGTCCTCTCAGCAGTTAAGAGAGTTATTTGCCATATCCTATTTTTGGTATGAACTTTCCTTCAAATGCTTTAGATTTGTGGAATGAATTCAAAATTTTCATGTGTGAAGAATTTTTAAGAAATTCTTCAGAAAATGATTCATATAACCGTGCTTTATAGGCTATTGAGGAAATTTGGTTCAGTAAACGATTCCTTCGGTACTTCAACTAAACTTTTCGGAGGTAAGATTATTTTACTCAGTGGAGATTTTTGACGAATATTGCCAGCTATATCTCACGGTACACGTGTACCACTTAGTGAGAATTGCTTACTTCATGGTCCGAATTTTCAAAATTCCACGAAATAACTTTTACCCAAAACATGAGAGCTTCACCTCATGAGATTGAATTCATTGAATTTCTTAAATATCTTGGTAATGGAACTTTACCCACATTTCAAGATTACAGCCAAGATGTTATTGTAATTCCTTCCCACTTAGCTAGCACTTTCGTGATTGCAGATACTTATGGCAATGTATATGAAACCATAAAATTTAACGATATTCTCAATTCCGTTATATTAGCACCCAAATAAGAAAACTGCACTTTCATCGATGCAGAAATCTTTAACAGTCCGTCCGGAGAGAAACGAATATATTTGAGTTACGATTACATCTTGAGTGATGATTATAGGGAGCAAAATAATTTTCCAGTAGAATTTTTCAGTTGATGTAAGTGGTTTCCCGATCCCACAAATTTATTTTCAAAACCAAATTGCATACTTTAACTTATTCGTAATTTGAGTACAGGACATGACTTGCTTGGTCGATGGTACACCTATTCGTTTAGTTTAAATGCAAAAGAAAATTGTTTGGATTGTGAGATTTTAGCAGGAGTTTTCCGAAACACACGTATTTTGACACCACAAATAATCCTTTCTTATATAAGTACACTTTCCTTTAAAAAAACTCAATTTTCCGTTATTCTGGCTTTTGCGATGACAATTAATTAATCCCATAAATCCCATACGTTTCAAAAAGAAGGAATCTTACTCAAACTACCCATATTTTCTCACCGGTAATTGTATGTTGTAGCTAGTAGACTTAGATTGCTTGATCGATTGCGTGTCTATATGTATTTCTGAAACACAAGGCCAAGATCATTTGGCAGAAGATGGAAGAATTCTTACAAAAAGTATTTTTTCTCACACCCCGATCGAAAACTCCGCTTTTCACCTCGTTATCGAGGTTGAAAGTAGTGGATTTTTCCATCGGGCAAAATGATTGTTTTCGACGGGTGAATGTGTGAAAATAGTATATTCACTCGCAGAAGAGATTCTGAGAGCACTTCCATCCAGCGTAAATTACCTCACGAGCCGAGGAGGCGAGAAGACTCACGTTGGCCGATGGAAAAACACACTACTGCGATCCTCGATAACGAGCCAAAAAGTGGAATTATCGACAGGTGTGTGTGTGAAAAATTTGTATGTTCACCTCAGGGGAACATATACAACATTTCACTCGTGTTCGCCTCCCTCGCCTACGGTTCGCGAGGCAATTTACACTCGATAGAAAATTGTATTTTTCTCCCATGGTGAACAATATACTATTGTATTAGAAAGTTTTCAGATCTTTTAAGATCCGCAACCGCACCCGCAAGGTTTCCGATAATTATAGATAGGGCCTCATTCAATATAGATGTACTTTGACGTGCAAAATGAGCTGAAATGATTGCTACTACAGTCTGAACTAAAAAACCTTTTTACTTACAATGCTACTGTATATATAGAGCCATGCGCGAGCTATTAGATTGAGCGTAGCGAACGACGGAGGTGTGCGATCGTAGCGAGCAGGGGGCGTCCTCCTAGTAGTCTAATAAATCTATTGGGAAAAATTTATCAAAGTAATACATTAATTATAAAAACGATTGTCATAGTCATTTTATCGCTTGTCCAATGATTCGACTTATCCCTCAAATGTTTCCGTTCAACTGAAGGAGACTCTTCCACTTGATCCTCCAAGTCAAGTCTATAAGGCCCCTGGTTGTTTTTCCTCTTCAACTTGCATTTAAGCGAAGCTTTTTCTTGTTTCAGTTCGTTCGTGGATACCTAAATGAAATTGTTTCTTCAAGTCGACATTTTACAAGACAAAATTGTTTCTCCAACTCGACATTTCACGAGGCGGAATTGTTTCTCCAAATAGACATTTCACAAGACTTTCAAACTCGTTAACACATTATTACAAGGAATCATAGTATATCTAGGAACAGGTTTATTATATCAACAAATACGCATAAAACATGTAACTACGACTAAGATTCATTAATTTTTTATTTTTTAACATTTTATTTAATTTTGTGAGTCTTATCTTGAATACTTACATTATTAATTACATGTGCGATGACTTCAGAAGGCAGGCATGTGTTAGCTATATGGCCGTCTTGAAAAAAGTAACCAAGTTAATAGGTCTGTTCCCGTACTTTTGTAGTAAATACAGTATGTCTGTTCGCGTACTTTTAAATCTTACCAGATTTTACTTGAGAAAAAATGAGAGGTTTCAACGATTTCGCTCTGTTACTCGAAAAGTAAGAAAACGCTTTCGAGTAACATCTAGCATGTTTACTTGAAAATCTGCCAACATTGACAGCTGTCAAAGAATATTTCAAGCTCCTTGACTGTACTCGACCAAACTTGTCGAGTAACATTTTTGAAGCTCGAGCTCGTTTCCCCTTCATGACGACACGCGAAACTCTCTCAAAAATCATGCTTGAGAAAGCACGCGAACGCCAATCTCGAGATTGAAACATACTGCAATATATTGCAATATGTTCCGAGCACGTACGCGAAGAGACCTAGTATTTTCCCAGATTTTGCTAACAAGAGCGTAACTCTCACAGTGTGAGCAAAAAACTGATAAAAGTACGGGAAAGGAAATTTAGTAACTTGTAGTAAAACTGTCAAATTTTGATCTTACATCAAATACTTTTTTGGTTAATTGCGTCACACTGTGATCAGCTGGAAAAACGGAAGTACCAGTCATATGTCAGTTCTGAAAAACAAAACCAAGTTAATAGCCGTGTTTTATTATGCATTGATCTATATGGCTCTGGCTCAGTATAATAAAACGCACCGGATTATTGTTTCCGGAGGTTGGCAGCAATGTAACTTTTGACACGACACATGAGAACAGCTGTCTGTGAATTTAAAAGTGTTTTGAACTTCCAACTGGTGTGATTTGATGTGATATAGCATATTTGTAAGTAAACATATCTTATTTAAATCCTCTTGTTAACCGGTTTAATTTTAGAGCATTATTCTTTGGATTGTCTGAAGAACAAGGGAAAAATCCAATTTCTAGAACATGTCGAACACTTTTCATCAATGCAGGTAAACTATAGGTTCAAATCATGTATTAAATTTAATGTTAAACATCTTCTAGAATCTGGGAGAATAAGCAAATCAATTCTGTATGTGCAACAAACAAGACCCATGGTTTTATCGTCAATCTCGAGTGAAGATACTGTTGAGGAATCTGAAGCAGATATGGGAGATGTGGAAAAATGAACATGAGAACGGCTCATATTTTTCTCTCAATTTGCGTCCAACGTCACGAAACTTATGAGGCTTCCCAAAAACAGCAGAATTTTCTATAATATCTGCATTCGATTTCAGATTGAATCTATAATTTTAATCAATGTACAAATTCATATTTCAATTAAATAATTTTAGTTCACTTGCAAATGGGGAAACAATTTTAAATACATGTCCTCGAATATATGAAATTGGAAATGGTTAGTTGTCAACAAAATACAAATATTCATCAGCTGCTCCCCATCTTACAACATTAATACCTTCGAAAATAGCCGGATTATGTAAATTGCCCTCAACAGACATCAAATTGTCCTTGAGCATTTGTTTCTTCCCAAGATATTACATTTTGTCCTTGTCCTTCAAAACATATTTTGCATGTTACTAAAACTTTCTGATTTATTGAAAGAGTTTGAACAGAAGTAGCGAAAGTAATTAATAGATCAAATCAAAGGAATAACCTTTAAACCTATTTTATGAAGAAGATCCCACTCGTCTTTAACAAAAACACCATAATTTCCCAGTTTTGCAATAGCTTGTGGACACCAAGATTGAAATTGATATCAAAATCAATTTCATGTCAAAACAATGATTTTGACATTGAAACTTCCACTTCGCAAAACTTTAAAATAAAACTCTGGCAGAAGCCAGAAAGTAAATTCTTAAAAAGTGGGTCAATCAAATAGAGCCAGATAGCTACAAAGATCACGTGTTGTTGTTGGAATGCACTAAAAAAATCTAGTACATTCGTTAGCCACATGGATCTCGTGCATAATAAAACACGGCTAATATCTTCAAATACATTACATATATTACATCACATACGATTTCTGTTAATTGTATTTCCCTTTCATCAGTTGGGAAATCAATGGTGTTATTCATGTATATAGCAGTCATGGAAAAATGAAACAAAGTTATCATCTTCAAACGTATTACATATTTTATATCACATACATTTTCTGTGCATTGTACTTCATTTCCTTCAGCTGGAAAAACGCAAGTATTAGCCATATCGCAGTTCTGAAAAACAAAACAAAGTTAAGATCTTCAAATATGTTACATATTTTACATTAAATAAATTGCTTCAATGATATATTTTCAGGGAGTCAAGTTTGAGTACAAACTTTGCAGAACTTGTTGCCGCGACAAAAGTTGCAAATTGTTGAAAAAATAAATCTTTGATATATGAAGATCTTAACTTGGTTTTGACAATTGTTAATTTGGCTTTAAATTTGTTTATTTAAAATTATTCTGTTAAATAATAAGTAAATAAATGATAAGTATCTAATAAATTATTGATTTGTGAAAATTTTTTGAAATTTATGTTTAGTTTATATTCCATATAAAAAATTTATATATTTACTGAATTTACGATCCCGTACTATTTTCAGTTTTTCGCCCTCGCTGTGAGACTTACGCTCTTGTGAGCGCAATATGAGCGTTTACTGATTTTAACTGAAGAAGTACGGTAGTACGGTGGCTTATAAAGTACATAATTAATATATTACACTCATAGAGTATTTAACCATGGTGGCCAAATTCCAGGTCAAGAGCCGCATGAGTTATGTCAGGGCCCTTATGTTGCCATGAACGTGACACAACGCAAGGGCACCTCGAATTTTCTTGTGAGAATTTTAGAAAATATATAGTATTTCAGGAGAATTATTTATCAGAAAATGCATATTTTCTAAAATTCTCAAGGTATGTCATGGGAACAGCAAAGGCAGCAGAATGACTGCTGTCTTGACATTAGTTATATCGTAAGTTTGAGATAAGTTTAGATTCAGTCGACTCGTAGAATGTGAAAGATAATTTAAATTCGGAAATACGAATAAAATTATTGAATAAAACAATCATTTTTTTACTAAATCGAAAACCGTGTTATTTCATTGATGTAGTTGGTAGGGTAATCTTAAATGGTCTATCCAAAAGAAAAAGTTCCTTTCGCGAAAAATACATATCGTAAATTTGATTCTTACTGAAATAGCTGAGAAGTGGACTGAAAAGTAACAATAAATCAAGTGGACACAAAAAAAATTAAAAAAACATATTATTGTCACCTACAAATTAATATACACATGGTGAAAGCACCACTCTCTCCTGTCAAGATGATGTTTAATAATTTAAAAAAAACTTTGAATACATTGAATAAAAATCTGGTATGTTTAATTTGAATTAAATAAAAAGCTCAGTAGCCTTCAGAAATAACTTTTGATGTGAAACATCTTTACCCGCGTGGCATAGATTTTAGGACTGGAGTGAATTTTTGTATTGAAAATTGTCACTCTTAAGCATGAGAGCGGCAGGAGTTACGTACGCTCTCAATAGAATCATTCGCTACCGTCCTTTTGTACAACACCCGTGCAGAAAGTAGTTAAGACTTAAGTTAAATCGGCTAAACTTAATTCGGTTTAGTGAAACTAGCTAAGTTTATCCAGTTTAATCACATTCGCTAGACAGACTAAATCCGTTTCATTTGTCAAAAAAACCCGTTCAAAATGGAAGCTGTAGTTGGCAATAAGCAGGTTACAACCATCTAAAAGTGCAGACATATTACAGAACTTTCACCGAATTATCTCGTTTATCCGTCTGACGTTCGTACCCTGTACGTAACTGGATAAAATTAAACCTGTCATGACCTAAATCAAAAACAAAATTTATATTCACTCAAAAGTCCAAAATCAATAGTCAGTCGATCAAACAAATTGTAATCAGAAATCAAACCTAAAAATTGTTTCACCAAAAATCAAAATCAAAAATCAATGATTGTAATCAAAACAATAACAAAAATTAGTAACTTAGAGCAATTGAAAAACACTATAAAAGTAATTAATCAACAATCAATACATCATCGAATCAAAAGAAATCAATCATGGGACACCAACATTAAGAACATCGACTCAAAAATTATAAAGATTTATTAAACACTATAATCAAAACAAACTAAGAAAAACACAACCATAATCAATAACTTGAACCAACAGCATATAAATTAATCACCCCAAAAATGCAAAACAAAATTCAGTTCAACACATCAAAATCAATAATCAATCGATACAATTTTCAAAGGACATGTCTGGAAAAAATCAATAACACATACATATAAATGAATCCTCCCAAAAAGATCGATGTCAACGCAGATCAAGAACAGATCAACAGCAGATCAACAAAATTAAAAATCGTAATATTTGAATTGAACCACAAAAATGTAAACCAATGACCCCAAAATCAAATCGATCTCACCAATGAGGTAAACTCAAAAGAAAATTGAAACCAACCAAAGCCCTGAAAACAAAAGAAACCGATCTAGAAAAGGGAACACAGAAATCAAAAAACACCGACCCATTGAAATAAAAATTTATTAATCAATCATTGTAATCAAAACAATAACAAAAATCAATAACCTAGAACAATTGAAAAACACTATAAAAGTAATCAATAAACAATAAGCCCCCCAAGGGTAAAACCGGTTTAAACCACACGACGCGCGACGATGGACTGGCGTGATGATGCCACGAGACAACCCATTCCACAGCGAGGAATGCCGCGTCAACGAAAATAAACTGGAAAATCGCATCAGGCCAAACAAGAATGCACCTGGTTCCCGGAACATGTCTCGTCAGTTGAAACGAGAAGATAAAATTTTATCTCTGAACGAAAACTTACCATGACATCACGCCCGATCAGCGTAACGCGCTCGATTCTTATCTGAAGAATGCAGCATGCCCATTGTAAAAATGCAAATACATCAAAAAATATTTCTAGGGAAAACCACCCGCTGATGGCTGTCAACGAAGGGCTCCAATTACGTCTGAGAAACTTACAAAATTCCTTAAATGCATGAGAAAAAATTAAAAATTTTTGAATTCCGCTCCCATAACGACCGCATGCTTAAGGAAATTTGATGGCACGCGTGGCTTTGAAAATGTTGCAAAAGCATAAAAAACCGTATAAAATAGGGAAACTGGGAACAGAGAGGCAGTTATTGATCGGTCACCGGGAAGACGACGACTCTTCGCGATCCCGAAGAGTTTTTGAAGGAAGACATAGCTTCTCCAGCCCTAACTTGAAGGAAGACATCTCCTCTTCGCTTGCCAGAAGAGTGTTAGAAGGAAGACATCGTCCTCCACCGGAGGCTAACTTCAAACGAAGACTCCAGGAAGCAGGAATTACCGACAATTGAAGAAGACCCTCAAGCTGACAAGGAAGTAAGAGCGAGCTCGACAACACACTGAATTAGAGGAAGTCTTTCCGCCGTTGTAGCAAATAAATTGAAATAAAATAAAATATATGTATTATTAATTTTGAGTATCACTTTGGACGTCCCAACCAATCCTGATGTTATGATGAATGTTTGTTAAAAACCTCCAGAAATCCCCAACAAACCGGATTACCGGCCTCACAGCTGAATTTTCTAAGGTCAGTTTTATTTAATGGATTAGCTGGTTGTAACCAACTTGTTTCCAACTACAGCATCCATCTTGTATGAGGTTTTTGACAGTTAAATTCGATTTAGTCTGTCAGGTTAAGCTACTTAATACACGTAAACTTTAGAAAGTTTCCCTAAACCGGTTTAAATTAAGCCAGTTTAACTACAGTCTAGTTGAGCTAATAGGCTAAACCAAGTAGCTATACAAGTTTAATATTACTTTCTTTTCTCATGTTTCTTATTGACCGTGTTTTGTAAAGCAGACACCAATGCACTTTTTGTCAATGTTTATTTGACGTTTCGGCTCCATGGTTTTGGGCCATCTTCAGAACTGCAATAATAAACAACATTTTATTGTTGAGTCAAATCCAAAAAACAGAGTTTGTTGTACATGTTATTTTAACTAACCTTATTTGTATGTTCTAATGACATGTTTTTTCTTACAACCTTATTTGTATGTTCTAATGACAGAAAAACACATAATTAATGGACAATGGACCGATAACATTGTCCGAGCCCATTTATAATGGCAATTTCTTACAAACAATAACAACACATTTAACGAAGGAAGGGACAGGAATTTAAAACACTGGATGAAGTACGTCAACAATTTCAAAAAAAACGGAGGTACATATTAAATTCTTACTGAAATGTAGGGACTATGACGTCATACCAAAACATCTACAAGTACACAAAAACTTACAACACATCCAGTTCAACACAGTACGAGTAAAAAAGTTATTTCATCGAAAGTGTAATAACTTTGCAGGGCGACTACTCCAAATTGAAATCAAAGAAAATCATTTACACTTAAATTATTTGAGACGGAAACTCAAAAAATTGGAGACCACAATTGAGACAAAACTACCAAACGAAGTCACAGATTGTTTTTATGAAACACAACAGAAAGTACTGAATAAAAGGTTTGACAACAACTGGTCCAACTCACAGAAGAAATTGGATGTCTTAATGAAAAAGACCCACCCCACATTGATTCCTTCAAACTCCACAACCAAATACACCTGGATCAAAAATTTGTCCAACATCTCCATCCCACCAGAAGTAGAGAATACTAGCTGTACCCGCCCGCTTTGCTGGGCATTACGTAATACTGCATATTTTTTGTATACTGTATATGTTGATACTATATATGTTTTGTTTTTCTTTAGTTATAGATTTTTGATTTTTAGCAGTTATCTTTTGATTGTAACATAAGTTCAAAAACTTCCAAAAAATCTTTGACTTTTTCAACAATGTTTTTATTAACGTTTGGCTACAAATTTTTGCCGTAAAATGGATAATAAATTGAAAGTATGAATAGTGCTTAATAAGAAAATGAGAAATAAACTTAAAACAACTATTCAAGCACTCTTTCAAAAAGAGCCAATTTTGGAATTATTACTGAACCTTACAGCACCTATTAATTTTAAAGTTACAAAAACATTGAAATATAGTAGTTATAAGAAATCGAAATTTATCCTATGTTCGGTGACAACAATAAAACAAATAGGGATTTATAGACTGCCGGTTCAAACTCAAACACAACTGGTTAACTTTTTACATACACTTCGATTAGTACCGAATGTAAATTTCTTATGGCACAGTAATATTTGAGAGGTTAATCCGATCCGATCGGCCACATCAACAATACGCCCACGTTAGCCGCGTAAATTTATTTTCGGCGAATTTGTTGAAAAATATTGCTTTCTTCTACTTACAAAAAAAGTTAAGGTTTAATCACAGACAAAATAACTTACCAGATGTCGCGATCCCATGTGACTCTCTACCCATTTTTTTCCAACATCACACACGTAACAGCAGACAAAAGATCCATGGGCCGTATGCGCCTTTGACCGGCTTTAACGTTTAAGGAACAGACAGTGCGCGAATTGATGTTGATGTTTGATTGTCAAATAGGGAATGAGTGATCACAATAATAGGAAAGGGGGCTGAAACAAAATTTCGCGGATGGAACACAATGTACATGTACACACAATGCACACAATTTTGATGTTCTGAAATTTGCACAAAACTAACACAAACAAAAATGTGTACCATTGGAGAGTAAAATTTACTCAAAAAGTTCTGTTTTCTGTATTTTCTATTGATTTAAGGAAAAAATATACAAATTGAGTTTCCAATATATAAAAAATTACAAAATTTTTCCGAAAAACGCGAAATTTTGCGTTTACGAATTTTAATCTGAATTTTATCATGTATCATAACTTTTGTTTGGACACACTTTTAAAAACTCAATTCAGAGAAAAAAGATGTATTTAAAAATTTAGGAAATTTAAAAAAAATGGGGGTCGGTCATACGTATGAACTCCGTAGAACGCTTCGTTAAACCGCTAGGAACAAAAAATGGTTAAAAATTCAAAATCTGAATTTTATCAATTTTCCGATCTTTTGAATGCATGCCTTTAAAACCTTAATGTAGAAAAAAATGATGTATGAAAGGTAGGTAGGAAATGTCAAAATAGTGGGGGTTGGTTATACATATGAACCCCGTAGAACGCTTCGTTTAGCCGCTACGGGCAAAAAACCGTTAAAAATTCAAATTTTTACCGGAGAAGAACCCTACAAACCGGAAGAAAATTGGTCAACTTGGGATTCAAAGTTAGGAAATTTAAAAAAAAGGGGGTCGGTCATATTTATGAACTCCGTAGGACGCTTCGTTTAGCCGCTAAAAACGAAAAATCGTTAAAAATTCAAAATCTGAATTTTATCAATTTTCCGATCTTTTGACTGCACACCTTTAAAACCTCAATTTAGAGAAAAATGATGTATGAAAGAAAGGTAGGAAATGTCAAAACAGTGGGGGTTGGTCATACATATGCATCCCGTAGGACGCTTCGTTTAGCCGCTACGGGCAAAAAACCGTTAAAAATTCAAATTTTTACCGGAGAAGAACCCTACAAACCGGAAGAAAATCGGTCAAATTGGGATTCCTGGAAACTATGATGTCCTACAATCTGAAATTCAAAAAAATATTTACCATTTTCCACCAATTTGAACAAATCTACCTGCTACGGGTTTAATGAACCAAAATTGTATTGAATAACCCGAGTAAGATTTGTAGAAAACAATTGAAACCGGCTCTACGGAAATACAGAGTGTCAAATCATAGAGATTTCTTGAGAGAGAGCTTTTGTTCCGATTTGCAAAAGCGAAAAGTAACGGTTCCCTAATACGCAAGTAAAGGTTGAAGTTTTCGTATTCGAGATGGGCATAAGAAGATCCAAAAATAAATCAATCCCCATTTCCTAATCGAAAACCACATGACATGAAGTCGCATCCATCTCTAGTATGAATCCATGGATAGATTTCATATCAAGAGAAAGTGTACTTTGCTGCTTAAGAAAAATAAATGAAGAGAGATCGTGCAATAATAGAGAGAGGGAGTAACCGCTAACGATGCGATAATTGCACGATCTCTCTTCATTTATTAAGCTTAAGCGCTAAGGTCGACTTCTTCTTGGATGGGTAACGCTATGTATTCGAGAGACACGATTTGATTCCCATTTTCATGATCTTCTTCGTTTCTCTCTTAGAAATATTTCGCGTGACGGAGCGACAATAATTGCACGATCTCTCTTATATTCTAAAGTAGATTTTCTCTTGAGAGTCATTCATGGATACAGATTGTTTCATATCAAGAGAACTCTACTTAAAATTAAGAGATATTATGAAATCAAACTACCGAATTGTTCTCGCGAATACAGTTCATGCTCAAGAGAGTGAGAGAAATCGGTAAAAATTTGTACTCGAGAGAAACGATCGCTCTTAATTTCTTTATTTCAAGCTTTCGCACGGAAAGAATATGCTCTCTTAAAATCAAAACGACCAAAACTTTAAAACTATCATATCTCGAAAAGTTTTAGGCGAATTTCTTTGAAACTTCACAAGAACATCCTCCTTCTAATAAGACTACATTCTACCAAATTTCATAAAACTTGTCCCGGTAGATCCGGAGTTTTGCCGCGACAAACTTTTGTAAAAAGATCTTGTTTTATATATATAAGATTGTATCACTATGTAACAAGTTTAACTTAAAGAACAACAAAGTAATTACAAAAAACAAAATGAACATAATAAAAAACGTGGAGAGCAACATCTACAAAATACCACTGGAACAACAGAATGAAGTGAGACAACAAGTCACCCAGATCATTAACAACGCCTCACAGAAACAAACTCGTATGAAACACCTAAACATTTTCCACAAAAATGTGCAAAAGGACCTGGACATCACAAAACAGTTTATTCAAGATAACTCGGACGTGATGTTTACTATTGCTGATAAAGGAAACGTTACAAGACGTTAAACAAATCTGAATACATATCAAGAGTCAACAACCTTTTGTCAGACCAAAACACCTACAAGCCGTTGAAGAACAACCCGAACAAAGATGTGATAGACAACTTGAAGGTCTTGATGAAGACATGGCAGAAAAAGAAGTGCATCAACGAGATGGAATTCCGCCACCTTTCCTAACTTCAGCCAATTTAGCCAGAGCTTACGCTTTACCGAAGATACACAAACCAGGACACCCGTTTAGATTGATCATTTCGTCAAAAGGTAGTCTCCTACACAACTTGTCAAGGTTTCTGCAAAGCATGCTAAGCTTAGGACTACAAGCAGAAAATTACACAGTGAAGAATAGTTCAGAGTTTGTTCATCAAATTCACAATTTACAAGTTCCCGAGGACCATTGTTTGATTTCTTTGGACGTCTCTTAATTGTTTACTAATATTCCAACAGAACTAGTTCTTGAGGGTATAAAAAAACGTTGGCCCGCAATCGAACAACGATGCACAATTCCTTGGAATGAGATGTCAATTGCAATTAATCTACTCATCAACTCGACGTTTTTTCAATTTGGAGGAAACTATTATCAACAAATCGATGGTGTTCCCATGGGAAATCCTTCCTCGCCAACGATAGCAGAGTTTACAATGAGGGACCTCGAACGGACTTGTTTACAACGCTTGGACTTCACTCCTCTCTATTACTGCAGATATGTTGACGACATATCTGTTATCCTAGCTAGGGACAAAGTAGATGCGATTATTGGTGTTTTCAACAGTTACCACCCGAAATTGCAGTTCACCCACGAGATGGAGGTAGAGCACACTCTCAACTTCCTAGATACACAGGTCAAAATAGAGAGTGACAAAGTACTAACCAACTGGTACAGAAAACCGACATACTCGGGCAGACTCCTACACTTCCATTCAAATCATTCGGTTGACCAAAAAAAAAGCGATTGTTTATGGCTTATTGGATAAGGCAATATTAATATCTGTTAGAAAGTTCCATTCTGAAAATGTTAAAATAGTCCAAACTATCCTTTCACAAAATCTGTATCCATTACAATTTATTAATAGTTGCATAAAGAACCGATTCAAATTTTGTGAACGTAACAATAACCAAAACATTAACAATAATCAAGAAAACGCACAACATAACCTCATAGTTGTTCCATATGGCAACTCCGTTGGAAAATCGAAAGGCTTTTAAAAGGGTTAATCGGCAAATAGCGGAAGAGATGGAAGAGATGGAAGGTGGAACGTTGGTGGTTGAGTCCGGAAAAAAAGTGACGGGTTCGGAGCGCGAACGGAAAGGAGGGAACGTGAAAAGTATTGTATTATAAAAGTGACAAAATATGAGAGGTTTTTTTGTCGGCATTTTCCTCCCAATAAAAAGTGGTTGTTTCATTACATTTTCCCAGCTCTCCCTGAACATTAGGTCTTTCGAGCTGGATCTGGTGTAACTGGTGTGAAAAAAAAATAATAATAAATATACCTATTGAGGAAAGTTCGCCATTTTTATTAGTGAGAAAGATCGAAAAGGTTCGAGTGTATGGAACGGATCGTTCGCTTGTTCGTTCCTAGGTAAGTTTGGGAATGAATCATTCTTCCGTTCGTTAGTTGGAAAGTGTCGGAACGGGTCATTCGCTCGTTCGCTTCTTGGAAAGTTTGACGACGGATCATTCTTTCGCCCGGAGAGAAAATCACGAGATTTGCTATCAACCAATAGGGAAAGAGGCGAATTGGATGGCAATATGCGCGTAAGTAAAAATGTCAGTTGTTGTTTGTTCCTGGCACGAAGAGGAAAAACTGTGAAGTGTTCTACGATTTTCAAAAAAGAAGTGAACGAAATTATTAATTATGGCACCAAAAAAGGTAGGTGCTTTTTAGAGTTTTGCGTGGAAAATTATTAAATATCGTGGAAAGTAATTGGTGTGTAGGGAAGTGCGAATAGTAGAGTTTAAGTTTAGATTGTTTATAAAAATTGCTTGCTAGGAAAGTTGAAAGAACAGTTTAATTTTGAATTGTTTTGGAAAGTGGGAAAGAATAATTTAATTTTGGATTGTTTTGGAAAGTGGGAAAGAATAATTTAATTTTGGATTGTTTCGGAAAGTGGGAAAGAATAATTTAATTTGGTTTGTCTGGAAAGTGGGAAAATTTAGTTTGGATTGTTTGGAACGCATTTGTTAAGAAAGAGTAAAGTAGTTGGAATGCAAGCGAAAGGAAAGGGAAAGAAACATGTGTGCGCGGGAAGCAATGCGCATTTTTTGGGGGTAAATGCGTGCGTAGAACGCTTAGATTGGAATAAAATACAAAGTTGTTCAGAGTAAAGATTAAATTGTTGGAAAGCATAATTTTGATGGAAAGAATAATTCTAATTGGGAAATATTTCTTTGCTTGGCAAAGAATAAAATAATTTATTAGCAAAATCTATAATTGGAAGGTAAATAAATAAGGAAAGTCAGTAGCGTTTTATGTTTGTCAGTTCAAACTTACAATGTTATAAAGATAATTAATGGAATGTTTGAAGTTATTGTTGTTTAGGATACTGTTCCCAAACCTGGAAAGTTACGGCCGGCTGAATCGTCTGCTACTGTTGATTTGGAAGGTTTGCAGTCGCGGCAATATGCGTCTATTATGAAAACAATACATTCGCAAGCAGCGTTTGTAAACACAGAGGAGTTTCAGTCATGTAATTACATGACTTTGGTAGTGCGAGCAAATAGATTGGACGAAGTATGGGGCCAGTTAGACAAGATGCACTTAGAAATCATCGGGGAAAGCAACGAGGGAAGTACTGAAAGATATGAAGCACAGCATGAGGAGGTCGAGAGTGTCTACTTGGAAGCGATTACCTCGTTGAGGTGCAAGATGAATGAAGGGACGTCAAGGAGACAGCAAAATTTATTCTTTGATACTGGAACGTCTTGTATAGCTCAGGAAAGGCCGATCAATGTAAGTGTGAACCTGGATCACAGGGAAATAACTAACTCGTGGGGATTTTTTGACGGCGCTTTATTAAAATGGCAAAGCTTCCATGATGGGTTTGCCGCTCGAATTCACCGTAATGATAAACTATCCAATGTGGAGAAATTTACCCATTTGAGGAGCTCGCTACAAGGTAGTGCCGAAGCTACGTTAGGTGAATGGCTTTTAACTGAGGAAAATTATATGGAAGCATGGGACAAGTTGAATCAAATATATAATCGGAAATATCCCATCATTAGAGAACACCTAAGGCATTTCGAGTCTCTCCCAGCTATAAGAGGAAAGGCTACGGCAGATGATTTACAACGTTTGTCTGAGAATGTTGAGACAGCTGAAAGCTATGCTTCTACCAGTGGACACTTGGGATATGATGATTGTACACCAGCTGCATGAAAGACTGGATGCCGAGACGGCCAAGCAATGGGAATTGCAACGCTCTTCGGATACTCCGACTGCAATAAAGATGTTATCCTTTTTGGATAGACAGGCGTCAGCAGCGGCACCACAGGAAAGCAAAGGGAAGTCTACTGACAAGCCAGGCTATTCAGTTGGCTACAAGGAGTATCGAAGCTCGCAACGACCGTCAACTAGCGATAGATCGCTATAATTTAAGGAAAGGGAAGAGCAATCAGCCATTCGGAAAGGGAAAGTTAACGTGAAGCATTATCCATGTGAAGCATGCAACGGTGATCACATGATATATGACTGTGACGATTTTTAGAGCCTCTCGCTTAATGCACGGTTGGCTTTTGTGAGGAAATGAGGACTGTGTGCCAACTGCCTAAAAAAAGGTCACACAGTTGACAATTGTTTCTCGCGTTGGTGTGGAGATGAACCGTGCACTGTTTTAACTCTCAAGCTGGAGTAAGGAAACGGGGAGTGCTTGTGGGAGAAGTTCACCCGCACCTGTCGTACACTTGCGTTTATTTTAACCTTAGCCCTCCAAAATGTTTATGAATATTTTGCTTATTATTAAAAAGTCATTGTTTCATTGTTGAAAACTTTATTTAATACAAATCCTCTAAACTTAATTCACCGAAGTTATCTTAAAACATTTGAAACAGAATTTTATTAACTTATTTGTAACTTAGTTCACTGAAGTTATCTTAAAACATTTGAAACAGGATTTTATTAATTTATTTGTAACTTAGTTCGCCGAAGTTATCTTAAAACATTTGAAACAGGATTTTATTAATTTATTTGTAACTTAGTTCGCCGAAGTTATCTTAAAACATTTGAAACAGGATTTTATTAATTTATTTGTAACTTAGTTCGCCGAAGTTATCTTAAAACATTTGAAACAGGATTTTATTAATTTATTTGTAACATAGTTCGCCGAAGTTTATTAACTTATTTGTAACTTAGTTCACTGAAGTTATCTTAAAACATTTGAAACAGGATTTTATTAATTTATTTGTAACTTAGTTCGCCGAAGTTATCTTAAAACATTTGAAACAGGATTTTATTAATTTATTTGTAACTTAGTTCGCCGAAGTTTATTAACTTATTTGTAACTAAGTTCACTGAAGTTATCTGAAAACATTTGAAACAGGATTTTATTAACTTATTTGTAACTTAGTTCGCCGAAGTTATCTTAAAACATTTGAAACAGGATTTTATTAATTTATTTGTAACTTAGTTCGCCGAAGTTATCTTAAAACATTTTAAAAAGGATTTTATTTGCTTATTTGTAACTTAGTTCACTGAAGTTATCTTAAAACATTTGAAACAGGATTTAATTTGGACCCGCGAGGTGAGTCTGTCCAAGACGACTCACCACCGACCACTGCCAACTGCCGACTGACTGTCGTGTGATTTTTACGGTCGCTTATCAGCGGGCGAAAACCGCTGACCGCGCATTTCTGACATGTCGCGCATGGCGACCAAGAATGCCTGCGATCAGCAATCTTCGCTTCTCGCTTTTCCCAACGCGATCGGATTTCTATTTGTGCACCGAAATCCGATCGCGCTGGGCAACAATGTTACGACAGTTGCAAAAATGATGTGGCGACAACATCGGAGCCCAAAACGCTGCGTCAGCTGGGAAACAATGTTGCAAATTGTATTGCATATGTGCAACACTGTCTGCGCGTGCGCTGACACAGCGTTTCGGGCCGGCGAACGGGCGGTCCCTTGTTAACTACAACGGGGGGGGGGGGGGGGGGAAGGGGCTCTGTTCGTAGGCATGCGTACATGTGTGACTTGGTCTTGGCCCAGTCACAACAGCACCAAAAATGATCCACGTCATAATAGCACCTTATGCCCGATTAAGGTCGGAAAGAATAAACCAGTAACAGTTTACAAAGTCAATGAAAGAGAGAAGAAAGATTGATTAGACGTAAAAGTGAGCGGAAAGCGGAAAAGGAATGACAAACTAACTATTAACAAAAAACACAAGTGCAACCATTTATGGAAAAACAAATTTGATATTGGCAATAGAATTGAATTTGTTAAAGGGTAAGGAAAGATTGTTAAACAATGAATTAGGGAATGTCAAAAATAAAAAGGAAAATACTTCAGGAAAGATTGGAAAGATTAGTTACAATAGAGATGCGTGTAGATCATACTTAGAGAATTTTGATAGTTCGAATAGTAGTGAATACATTCTTGTCCCTACGGCTAAGATAAGAATTCAAGTTGGAGATTTAGTATTTGGACCATATAAATCCCTCTGTGATACGGGAGCTAGCCAAAGAGCAAGTACCTTGTTCGAAATCATTCATTATTCCTACAGCTCGAAAATTGGTTGGTATAGATGGGAATCCATTCGCTATACGGCATAAAGTTGTTCTAAAAATTCGTTCGTGGTATGAGTCAAATAACGTTTTGGAAGAAGTTTTCTGGGTCTTGCCGAACGGAAGTCGGTGGAATTTTACATTACCAACTCAATATTTGAACAGTGGTGAATTAATCGATATACCTAGGGTACCGATGGCGGATCCTAATTTTTGGGAACCAGCACCGGTGGTTATACTCTTCGGTGCAGGACTTTTTGCGAAAATAATAATTTCAGTAGTGGAAGGATCCATCAACGGCACAACATTTTTGAAAACTGAACTTGGATTGATTGTTTTTGGAAAGTATGCGGACGAAATGAAAGCAATGCCTGCCATTGAATACAAAAAGGAAGATCAGTTGGATAAGTTATTGGAAAGATTACGGATCTAGGATCAAATTGTTGAATATCCTGCTCTGTCAATTGAGGAATCGGAAGTGGAAACCCACTTTCGAGAACATACTGGAAAATATGTTGCACGTATTCCGTTGAAAGATGAGGGAATGGATATTGGTAGTTCACGCCAAGTCGCGTTAAGAAGACATATGTATACGGAAAGGAAAAAATTGAAAGTCCGGAATTGAATGAAATATACGTAGAAGCAATGCGAGACCAAATCCGTTCGGGATATATGCAATCTGTTTCGGAAAGTCCAAGAGCTAAGGGATATGTTTATTACATACCATACCATTGTATCGCAAAAAATAATCGCATTGCTTATGATGGAAGTTGAGAGACGGATAGAGGTCACTCAATCAATGATGTTCAAAAGCTCGGAGGGAAATCACAAAAAGGTTTACATTGGACATTATCGCGTGTACGTAGGCACTGATTTGTCGTTTACGCTGATATTAAGCGTATGTTTAATCAAGTTCGATTAGCACGTGACCAATGGAATCTACAAAGAATCTTTTGGAGGGAAAATAATCAACAACATTTACGTGAGTATTGGCTGACAGTAATTATCTTTGGAATGAAATCTTCTCCATTTATTGCTGTGCGCTCAGTTATTGAATGCGCAAGAGAAGCGAAAGAGGTCTACCCAGAAGCAGCAAAAACAATTGAAGAAGATTTTTATATGGATGATTGTGTAACCGGGAAAGAGACGGAGAGTAAAGCGATAAAGTTGGCAAAAGAAATGGATTCGATATTGAAAGCCGCGGGATTTGAACTGCGAAGGCGGAAGTCAAATAGCAAAACAGTATTGAAAGCTATGAATTCAGTGGTGGAAGGCAGCATGCTGTTTCCAAGCCGGGAGGAAACAACAATTTTAAGTTTAAAATGGTTGGTGGAGTCGGATGAATTTACATTTGTGGTGAAGTCACCAAGGTTGGAAGGACAATTGACATTATCATACCAAATGGATCACGATTAGCATACCTTTTAATAGATAATATTCATCGAAACTTAAAGCATGCTGGTAGTCAAGCCATGATGCAAAACATTCGGGAAAAATATAGGATTCCAAAATTGAGAAATGAGTTACGCAATTTCGTTCACAAATGTAGTGTTGGATCGCTATTTTCGTGTGCTTGTGGACAAAAGCCATTCATTTAGACATCGTTACGTATATGACTGGAGTGGCGTTCATCGCTCGTTATGAACGATTCGTAGCTCGACGCGTACGATGTGAGAAGTTATTCAGCGACAATGGTACACCATTTGTTTTCGCAGGGAAAGAACTAAGAAAGGCTTTGGAAAGGTGGATAGACAAAGATTGTTTGGATCACTTATTATCAAAAGGAACGGAATGGAAATATATTACCCCGGCAGCACCTCATCAAGGTGGTATTTATGAAGCCGCGGTCAAATCGATGAAACTTCATTTAAAGAGAGTCGTTGGGACTAGGTCTATCGCTTATGAACAGCTGTTAACTCTCTTAACACAAATCGAGGCTATATTAAATTCGCGACCACTCACGAAGTTAACTGATGATCCTATGGATATGGAGGCTCTCACACCAGGTCATTTCTTATATGGAGAACCCTTAGTGCTCCCGTTACCGTTTGCTATTGACAAGGACAAGCAGCAGGGAGTCAAGTTATGGAAAGATCGCCAGAGGATAGTTAGACATTTTTGGGACAGATGGCATCTGCAATAACTCACGACACTCAAAGAACGGAAAAAATGGAGACGTGAAAAGGAGAGTGTTCAAGTAGGGGAGATAGTTGTGAGAATTTCCCGCCCGCTAGTTGGACTCTTGGAAGGATAGCTGAGCTCTTACCGAGCAAGGATGGCTTAGTAAGGAACGTAATTGTGGAAACCTCGACTAACAAATTAAAGCGAGCAGTACAGAAACTTTGTATATTACCTATGGATTGAAAACCAGTAGGTTTTGGCCTTGAGTGTTCCATATGGCAACTCCATTGTCATATGGAGGGAAATCGAAAGGCTTTTAAAAGGGTTAATCGGCGAATAGCGGAAAAGATGGAAGAGATGGGAGGTGGAACGCTGGTGGTTGAGTCCGGAAAAAAAGTGACGGGTTCGGAGCGCGAACGGAAGGGACGGAAAGTGAAAGGTATTGTATTATAAAAGTGACAATAAATGAGAGGTTTTTTGGTCGGTATTTTCCTCTCAATAAAAAGTGGTTGTTTCACTACAGTTTCCCAGCTCTCCCTTAACAATAGTATTACCTGTTCATTCAGTTTTGACAAAAGATTTGAGAAAATATTTTCAAAAGTTTAACATAAAAACCGTTTGCAAAATTGATTAAAAATTAGATTCAATAGTCAATTACTAGACAACATCACGCTTTTTATCAAATATGTAGAATGCAATGATTGTGACGCCAATTACATAGGCCAAACAAAAAATGCATTAGAAATACGAATAAAACAACACAAACAAAACATAAATTATCCAGACAAACATAATGTTATTTCATTACATAGAATACAAAAAAATCTTGATATGAAATGGAACGATCCAAAGATTTTATATATAGAAAGACATTGGTGTAAAAGCGATGTTTCAGAAATGTTACATATAAAGAAAACCAAAAACACCTTAAATGTTCAAAAATTAAGTGACATTTATCTGTCCATTTTGTAAACGCACACTTTTCAAAATATGTTTATTTATCTAGTTTGTATTACTTGTTGAATAATTTATTTTTGTTTGAGTTGTAGATCTACTTTTATATGATGCGTTGTAATTCTGGATTTTCGGATTCAAAATGAAAATTGGTTCACAAAGCGATCCAATCAAAAGTAGAGTTACCACTAGTCAGGTCAACTCTACCTATCGGTGTTATCATTTCGATGCCTATCGTCTGCGAGCTCTGTGACCAGTATTTGGTTTGTTTCTGTCATTGCACACTGTAGACTCTTTACATATCAGGGTTCCTTTTATTTATTTATTTTATTTATTAGTGTACAATTCTATCTTTCTTTCAATGTTTGACACTCTTTTTGATGACAATTTTATACTTTTGCAAAAACAAACTGTGTCAATGAAAAGAAAAAGCATGTAATAATTAGAACATACAAATAAGGTTAGTTAAAGTAACATGTACAACAAACTTTGTTTTTTATATTTGACTCAACAATAAAATGCTGTTTATTATTGTAGTTCTGAAGATAGCCCGAAACCATGGAGCCGAAACGTCAAATAAAAATTGACAAAAGGTGCATTGGTGTCTGCTTTACAAAACACGGTCAATAAGAAACATGAGAATTTTATCTCATAGCGGACGTTAAGAAAAACCCATTACTTTCTTTTCCTTCATGCTTTTTATTTTCCCTTTTATTGTTGTCAATAAAATTAGTTTAAAATAAATTCATATAATTATGAATCCTTCGGCGCACATCGCCTTCTCGGCTCGACTGGCGATTTACAGCTGGGTAAAAAAGTACTACTTTCAACCCTTGGTTAGCAATATACTCTTACATCTTTTAATAGTCACCATTCGGTCTTGTATTGTTGGCGTCGCCGTCGTCTTGTATCAGGCATTAGGGTAAGTGTACAAGTTTTTGGATAGAGCTTGATTCCGGACAGAGCCAGTCCAAAAATGATCGTCCAGGCAGAACCTGGTTAAAGCCGTTTAAACCTGGTTAAAGCAGTCCCAGAGCAGAGCTGCTGTGACAAAGCGATTCATCAGAAGCAGGTTTCCAGATCTCCTGGCATACTTAAAAGAAATCAACCAAGATTCGCTTTTAGAGGATCCCAGGAGCATTTTGTGCGAAAGCAGCTTTAAACTGTGTCCCAAAAAGGATACAGAAACGTGCACAAAATTCAGACTGGGAATGCTAAAGACACACTGTAAATAATGTTTTAATCTTTTTAATGTGGATAGTTTGCTCGGGCTTTGACAAATGGTGTGTGCTCGCGCTTGGCGTGCTTCGCATTATGTCGGTTTTTTCGACACATCAAAGTGGCCGAATATTCGCCGAATAGCGATGGAAAGCACCATCGACATACAAATTGGGCAAACTTTTGCTCGCCAAATGATATTTGCCGCCTTGCGAAACGTCAAAATTGTCTCATTTCACTCCAAGTGGACTGGTGTTGTTGTGCATTTAAATTAAATAGAATTCAATTAAAATTCAATATAAATCATAATTTCTTTTGTTGAATTGCTGGGTAAGTTGCACATGTAGAATATTTGGAATTAGTGTATCATAATATAAAATATACAATATACATTTTAGATATAGACATGGAATGGTCAAAATAGGTTGTACTTCGTTTTTTGATTTATATGAAGAAGAATCAGTTCCTTGGGATGCTTCGCATCCCTATCACAAGAACCAAAATTCGACCCACGATGCATGGAAGTGCATATAATTGGAACTGAAAAATAATTCCAGGCTTCTGGATTTACAAAAGAAAAGGAAGTCGTTAATGGCATCCTTTAGGTTGTGTATTAACAAAATCTTATACAACAAGAGAAGTGGAGCTGGAGGAGATGAGGTCTACAAGCCGACATGGTTCGCGTTCAGCAAAATGACCAACTTTTGACTGACAAAGAGCTTCCGAGGCAAACAATGAACACTGGTAAGCAAATTCAATTACAGTGAAAGCCCTCTTAACGGACATCTCTTATAAACGGACATCTCTATTCAACGGACATATTTTTGGGTACCAAACATTTCGTACTATTTTGTTAGAGAGGTAGGCCCTCTTAGGTGGACGCCCTCTTAACCGGACGCGGACAGAATCTTGCTTCTGTATTTTAATAAAATGCTCTCATGTATGGACACGAAACAATGTTTTTGTATGAAAAAAAAATGAAAAATTACTGTTAGGCAGACTGACAATATTCCTTTCCGTAGTGTTCGTAAGTGTCAGAACTAAACTCGAAAAGGGCACTCCTGGCAACGATTTTTACGCTAACAAGGTTATTCCATGATCAAGAATAGACGTCAGGGTCTATTCGATCTGATAAACGTCAGGGTCATTAAAAATCAATTACATATCCATACCGATTAATTGCATGGGAGGTCTTGGGGTCGAATGGGATATCATTCTACCACCAGTTGATCTCGAAATTGGTTTAGCGACTAATCGTTCCGGGAAACTTAAAAATTCAAAACCTTACAGAAGTGCCAAGCTCTTTGCATTTGAAGTTTATAAGTGTCATGAGGCGATTCATGGCGCGACGCGGACTCAAGTGCATTAAGTTCATACTTTGAAGATAGAATGTTTTTCAATTATTAACATTTTCTTATGGAACTATTCTTAGTTGTCCCAATAAAAAAGCCTTCTTCGGCGGACATTCCCTTTATGCGGACAAAATCGCGGCGACCGTCGATGTTCGCTCAACAGGGCTTTCACTGTATATGTAATTACATATTGATATGAAAATGGAGTATACATTTCAAAGTGAAAGCGAATAAATTATGAATATTGATCTTGCCAGGGGACTCGTCCATCGCTAACAAAATATTCCCCAAATTCATTGCTAATTGCTTCTGCTTTTATCCTTAGCCTCCTCGGAATTCTTTGAAAAGGTAAAAAAGAAGACTTGTCATCAGAATCTTGACGCCACGAGCCTCGTACAATTTCCCCATCATGTTCGTTAAAAGTGTTCCAAATGATGTGTTTTTTTGTATTGGTGTGGTGGGGAGAGCGCCCACAGTGAGAGACCGGCGTGCACAAGTCAGTCTGTGTTTGGCCATACTGAAAACTGGATGTGTGACGCACCAGAATATAAACAATAATACTAAATAAATACTTACTGTTGAATATATAGTGTATCATTCATTTACACTTATTACATGGCGCTGCGGCTTATAAATAAATAAAAAAATAAAAAAAAGTACAGAGTGGCATCAGGAGCAAGCGCAATGACGGAAGAAGTACAGGTTGCTGCATTATTACACTGTATTGGTGAGTCGAGTATAAAAGTGTATAATACGTTTTCGTTTGACAATGAGACAGACAAAAAGAATTTCGAAAACGTATTAAGAAAATTTGAAGATTATTTCGTACCTATAAAAAATGAAAATGTAAATTCACATGTGTTTTTCACGCGAAATCAGCATCAAAGTGAGACATTTGACGCATATTTAACTGAATTAAAAAGATTAAGTGCTGACTGTAATTTCGGTGAATTGAAGGATCGTTTAATAAGAGATCGTATAGTAGCCGGAATTAATGATCAAAGATTAAAAGACAGATTGTTGCGTGAAAGTGATCTCGATTTGAAAAAGACGATAAAGATTTGTAAAGCAGCGGAATTAGTGGAACAACAAATTAAACATTTTGAACCCAGTGCAGTGGAGCTTGCTGCAATAACGGAAAAGGCGGGTAAGAACGTGCGTTTCAATAAAAATCCAATGAGGGTCAACCAACAGCGCGCGGCAAATAACGATAAAAGGGTAGACGCTGATAAACAACATTGTCAACGATACGGCTATAATCAGCCGAGTTTTGATAAACAACATTGCCAACGATACGGGTATAATCAGACGAGTTTCGATAAGCAACATTGTCAACGATGCGGGTATGATCATAGATATAGGAACTGTCCAGCGTATAATAAAGAATGTCAGAAATGTGGTAAGAGAGGACATTTTATGAAAATGTGTAAAAATGTTGATAAAAATAAAACTATAAAGGTTGTACAATGTGAAAATGATGATGATTCATATATTGATGGTATAAATGAATTGATGTTTGAAATGGTACAAGTAGATTCTATTGATGCAAAAAAGTCATGGGTACAGCATTAAAACATTGTTGATTATAAAAATAAAAAGATAGCTTTCAAAGTTGACACTGGTGCAGAATGTAATATTTTGCCTAATGATTATTGTAACAAAATTGGAATTAAAGAAATTAAGAAGTCGAATATAATTTTGAGAACTTATCAAGGAGAGAAAATTAAAACTTTGGGAAAAGTATATATAAATTGTAGGTTAGATAAAATGTGTAAGAATATTGAATTTCAAATATATAATGGGAAAGGTGTTCCTATTTTGGGATTGCCTACTTTGAATGAATTGAATATAATAAAAAAAGATGAAATGGTAATTGAGGAACCAATTGAAAATGAATTAAATACAATTGAAGGAAATAAAAGTCAAATGATATTTGAAAAATATAAAGATTGTTTTAATGGAATTGGAAAAATAAAAGATTATAAGTATAAAATTTTATTAAAAGAAGAAAGTATTGGTAAAATTGAGCCAACCAGGCATGTTCCGTTTAAATTAATAAATAAGTTGAAAATAGAACTGAAAAAAATGGAATGTAGTGGCATTATTAGTAAAGTAGATAAACCAACAGATTTTGTAAACTCAATGGTTATAGTAGCAAAACCCGACAAATCAATAAGAATTTGTTTGGATCCGCAATACCTCAACAGGTGTATTAAAAGAGAACATCTGCAATTGCCGACGGTAGATGAAATAGCGGCACGGATAAAAGGTGCAAAAGTTTTCGCGGTGCAAGACGCACATAAAAGGTTTTGGCAAATTGAGTTAAGTGAAGATTGTCAGGATTTGACGACTTTTAATACGCCTTTTGGGAGGTATAAATTTAAAAGAATGCCGTATGGTTTGAATTCATGCCCAGAAGTATTTCATAAAACTTTTAAAAAAATATTTTATGGCATAAGAAATTTAGAAGTATATATTGACGATATATTAATATGGGCTGTAATAGATGATGAATTAATGAAAATCTTAGAACAAGTGTTTGAAAGAGCAAAACAGTATAATGTAAAATTTAACGTAAACAAATGCAAATTTTTTGTTAAAAGAGTAAAGTATTTGGGTCATATATTGACAGAAAATGGTATGGAAGTTGATGAAGAAAAAGTAGAGTCTATAAAGGAAATGAAAACACCGGAAAATAAAAAGGAATTACGAACTTTTTTGGGTATGGTTAATTATGTACAAAAATTTGTACCCAATTGTGCTCAATTAACTGGAAGCTTAAGACAGCTGATAAAAAATGATGTGCCGTTTGTTTGGGGTCACTCCCAAGGAGTATCGTTTTTAAAATTAAAAGAAATGTTATGTACTCCTGTTGTGTTATGTGCATATTTTGACGTAAATGAGCAAATAACACTGAGTGTTGATGCATCGAGTGAAGGTATGGGCTGTGTAATAATACAGAATGGACGACCGGTGGCTTATGGGTCGCGTGCATTAACGACGACCGAAAAGTCTTATAGTCAAATTGAAAAAGAATGTTTGGCAATAGTTCATGGTTGTTCGAAATTTAATCAGTACCTATATGGTCAGAAATTTATTGTCGAACTGACCATAGCCACTAGTGTCAGTTTTTAAAAAACCGATGAACAAATGCCCACCTCGACTGCAAAGAATGAGAATAAGTCTAAATAATTATGATTTTGAATTAAAATATGTACCTGGAAAACAATTGGTTGTAGCAGATCATCTAAGTAGGACATATTTAAAGAATTTTGATCAGACTAATGAGGAAAAAATTGAGGCATTTGTAGCCTGTATTGAAAGTAGTTATAATATAACTGATGAAAGATTGCTTGAAATAAAAAATAAAACTAAAACTGATAAACAGTTACAAGAAGTTTTAAAATATATTAAGGATGGATGGCCTGAAAATAAATGTAATGTAACAGATCTAGCAAAGCCATTTTATAATTTGAAAGAAGAAATGTCAGAATATGAGGGATTAATTCTAAAAAATACACGTATAGTAATACCAAAAGAAATACAAGCCTATATGTTAGAAAAAGATACATTATGCCCATTTTGGCAAAGAGAAATGTAAGGCACTAGCTCGTAAGTCTATATTTTGGATTGGAATGTCTAAACAAATTGAAGATCTAGTAAGTGATTGTGATGTATGTAAGAGTTTCCAAAGGGAAAATACAAAAGAACCTATGTTTAAAAAAGAGATACCAGACGAAGCATGGGAAATTGTATCTTCAGATATATTTTTCTTACTTGGTGAACAATATTTGATAATTGTAGATGCTTATAGTAAATATATTGAAATAAGTAAATTGCCGGACCAGTCTACAGAGGCTGTTATTAAAATTTTAAAACAAAATTTTGCTCGTTATGGTATCCCTAAAATATTGTATACTGATTCTGGTTCCCAATACACAAGTAAAGCTTTTGGGGATTTTAAAAAAGAATGGGGTTTTGAACATAAAATTACCACTCCTAAGCATCATCAAGCAAATGGACTAGCAGGGAGACACATTCAAACAATAAAAAGAGTATTAAAGAAAATTATACATGAGAGAAAAGATATTGATTTAGCGTTATTGCAATGTAGAAATATGCCATTTAATGATAGTAACTTAACTCCTGCTGAAATAATGTATAAAAGAAAAGTTAGAAATGTGATACCTAATCTTAAGAGAAACTTAATTAATGCTGATCAATGGAATGAATTATTAAAAAAAGGCAAAATAATCAGAAAGAATATTATGATAGAAATGCAAAAAGTTTGAAAGATTTTAAAAAGGGAGATAAGGTAAAGATACATGCGGAAAATAAACAAAAACCGCATGAAAATGGATTAATAATAGGAACAGATACAAATCCTAGATCCTATAAGGTAAAGACTGAGCATGGACAGATCATAAAAAGAAATAGAAAACATATAATTGAAGGAGTAAATTTTAATGAGAGAAATGATATTATTGATATTATTGGAAAAAGAACAAAGAATTCCTGAAAGTCAGCCTCAAATTCAATTAAATAATCCATGGACACCTATTGTAACAACTAGATTTGGACGAGTAGTTAACAAGCCGTCTTACCTTAAGGATTATGTTTGTGTTATAAAAATTGATTAAGATACATATAGCGTTTCAATGTTGAATTAAAATGAAAAGTTGAAATGCAGTAATATATAAGAAAAAGAAAAAAAAGGGAGATGTTATGGTATTGGTGTGGTGGGGAGAGCGCCCACAGTGAGAGACCGGCGTGCACAAGTCAGTCTGTGTTTGGCCATGCTGAAGACTGGATGTCTGACGCACCAGAATGTAAACAATAATACTAAATAAATACTTACTGTTGAATATATAGTGTATCATTCATTTACACTTATTACATGATGAATATCGCGCACGTGAATTCCTGTTTCTTCTTAAGAAATTATGCAAAACAACGCACGTCATAACCACTAGTGCTACTTTATGCGGTTGAAGTTGCATTAGCTTGCGTAAAACGCGAAAGACAGTAGAGAGAATGCCGCACGTTTTTTCTGCTACTTCTCGAGCTCTTGATAACCGATAGTTAAACACTTTTTGCAGGCTTCCTTTATCGTGTTGGCATCGGAAAGGTTTCATTATCCTTGTACTCAATCCAAAGAGATCATTGCCGATAAATACGTATGGAATTGGAGTATTCCTGTCTGGTAATGGCTCAGGTATAGGGGAATAAAGTTAATTATTTTCCATTTTTTTAAAAAAGAACTGTATTTTTGAAAACCACTCCGTCACTAATTCTTCCTTGACAACCGCAATCAGCTAAATAACATTGTGCCCCACTGAATTTTCGCTTGTAATCAAAGAATTCTGAACCACTGTTAAATGGCGCGTGCATCATAACATGCTTCCCGTCCATGGACCCAAAGCAGTGGAGGAAATTCCAAAGATTTTCATATGTTTCACCCCGTTTCCAATCTTCCACGTTGTCTGGAAGCTGAAATAAAGAAAAACGAGCGAGCCTTACAGTAGTCGCATATAATGTGTAACATCTGAGATCTAACCTTCAAGATTTACACATCAATTTTACACTTACCTCCTTATCGTTCCTTTAGTTTCTCACTCTAAGACTTCTACCGCACGCTTACCCGACTTCCTGTTACAAACTTCCCTTCAATTTCAAAATTTTACACATCAATTTCACTTTTGGATTTTCACTGTTCCTCTTGTTTTCACTCTAAGACTACTAGCGCACGCTTACCCGACTTCCTCTTAGCGAGAGTTCACATATGTGAATGAAATCCGGTGATCCAGGAAAGTGAGGGTAAGGTGAGTGGAAGAGAGGAGTGGCCAGTCGACCAGAAATCCCTATCCCGATGTGGATTCCGAAATTTCGTTTTCTTGGCGTGTGTGTGTCCGAATTATTCGGAGTGTCACATTCATCATTCTGGTCGTGGATGTTGAACGAGTAACTTTTTTTGCTTTTTGAGTTTTAACCACTTTTATGAGTTTAAATCTAGCAGGGAACATTGATTATCTGCTAGAGAATGCAACGTCATGTAAAATTAGGATATAAATGCACTAAATTATCAAATTCATGAAAATCATAAGACACTTATTTACCACGTCACCTCACGAGAGCCAAACAAAAATAATATTTTATGATTCTGTTTGTGAATGGTACCGAATTTTGGCTGGCTGGATTTCTCGATTTCATTCACAGATGCGAAACCTAGCTTACACACTTCCGTCTCATTTCAAGCTTTTACACATCCATTTCACTCTTTGATCTTTACCGTTCCTTTAGTTCCCCAATCTAAGACTTCTAGTGCACGCCTACCCGACTTCCTGTTACAAACTTCCGTTCCCTTTCAAAATCTTATACATCAATTTCAATTTTGGATTTTTACCGTTCCTTTAGTTTTTCACTCTAAGACTACTAACGCACGCTTGCCCGACTTCCTCTTACACTCTTCCGTCCCATTTCGCGAAATCACTCCCATAGGAAAGCGATAGTAAAGATGTTACACATCAAAAAAAAATTCAATAGATAACACAGACCTACATTTTTTTTTTTCATTATAATATCAATAAAAATTTATCATGTAAACATTTTCATTATTATTAGTTTACTTCTTTATTTATATATGTGCATTACTATGGCATATAAGGCCGCGCCACGGAGTCCCCGAACGCATGGAGGCAACACCACACAAACCTGAAATATAAATCAAATTGCACGTGAATGTCCTATTCCTATAGACTGGTATTCTTTGCCAACTATCAAACTATATGATTTCAAACATAACTACAAAATAACTTGTGACAATGATGAGTTCAAATAAGTCAAAATAATTGCATCTAGTTTGTCGTATCATGCATCGGCAGGACATCGGCATCGCACAGATGACAGAACGTTACTGGCAGAAACACACAAATCCAGTAATATGTCCTGATCATCCCTGTTGGCAGAAACACACAAATCCAACAGGATCCAGCGTATCAGCAGGACTTACAAATCTGATACCCGGATACCGATCAGGACGATTTTGAAGGAGAAGTCACACAACCTTCAACCGTCGCACCTGTACGTAACATTGAACTCATCATATTCACTAGCATGCACTAAGGAAACCAAGAACAACATTCAGTGAGCAAACTCACCTATTCTGCTTCTTATTTTTATATATACTTTCAAATATAACTTAAAATACAAAAATATACTAATAATCTTTAGAGGCAATAAAATTCAAATTGATTGGAAAACTTCACAATAACACAACTTCGATTCGGTTCTGCACTCTTTAAATGTTCAAGATGAACTGAAACCGCAAGAACGCACTGGGACTAAGGATGTATTTTTCGAATGCATAAACTAAAATGAAACAAAAACTCCTCAGTGGCTCTTATCGGCCGAAACTGCGTGGTTGCTCGCACAATCCTTTGCAGCAATAGTACAACGCAATTCCCAACCGATAACCAGAAAAAAAAAGGATGAAGAACCGAAACAAAGTGACCAAAGAATACAAATATTAACACAAAATAGCAATTTTGGTCTTACATTCGGCCATCCTGGATTAACGCGACCCGAGTTTATGAAAGCTTCCTATTCTGAACTCCCATCAGGATCTGAAAGAACCACGTCGTCTCCACCGCTCTCGCTTTCGGAGTCTTCTGAACAACCACCAGCAGCAGACCAAGGCCTCATACGATCGACAGCAACCACACGTTCGTAAGTTCCTTTACGAGATGTACGATGAGTCCCATCCATATCCTGAATTACGTAGCGATCATTTGGCAGAACACTTTTAACCACCATAGGTCCACTAAATGGTGCAACCAGTTTTCTGCTAACATTTGTCGCTGGCTCATTTTTTTCAACCAATACAATATCACCTTCCTTGTATGTTCGGGCTTTCTTCCGCTTCCTGTCGAAATTTCTCTTTTGTATTCCCTGCGCTTTAACAATTTTATGAAAAGCCGCCTGCCTCTCCGTTATTACATCAGAAATTAGGTTGGATGTGCTCTCTAATTCATCTTTGAGACAAATGTCGCTTCCTCCTCTTGGTTTATAGCCATACAAAAGCTCACTTGGCGTTTTACCGGTGCTTTTACTAACGATGTTGTTAATAGCAAATTGCACGTTTCTGACATTCTGATCCCATCGTTCTTCCTCAAGAGTACTTGTCATTAGTGAGGAAAGAATTGACCGATTAAGCCTCTCTACCTGGCCATTGGCCCTCGGTGTGGCTACAGCATTTTTCACGTGTTTGATGTTATTTTGTAAACAAAAATTCCGAAACTGTTTAGAAGTGAATGCGCTTCCTTGATCTGAAATAATTACTTTGGGAGCACCAAACATTGCAAACAGTTCCGTGAAAAATTTTATAACTGACTCTGCTTTTGTAGATATAACAGCTCGTAAGAAAGAGAATTTTGTAAACGCATCAATGGCGACGATCAAATAAGAATTTTTCTTTGAACTTGTAGGAAAAGGTCCTAAATGGTCAACGTGAATAACTCCCATTGGCTCCGATTCCTTAGGTATAGGATACAAATAACCTTCCTTCTTTCCCGATGTTCTTTTATTGTACAAGCAACGGATACAACAAGCAATATATTTTTCTACATATTTACGCATTCCGGGGAACCAGTAGTGTTCGCACAACCTGTAAAGCGTTTTCTCCAGTGCGAAGTGACCCAATTCGTCGTGTGCTGCCTTAACAACTTGTTGCCGCATTCCTCGCGGTACGACCCACTGTATACCCCGTGCTGTTATTCTGTATATCCGTCCATCTCTCAACGCGTAATCTTTATATATTTTTTTTTCATAGTCTGTTTTAGGTGGATTTGACAAAACTTTGCGAATTTCACATAATTTAGTATCCGTCAGCTGTCCGGCTAACACCCAGTCCGCTTCTGTGATCCGCATCACAACATCTTCTGCAGGTAAAGGGTTTCGGCTTAACGCGTCTACATGTTTCATGCGTTCACCGGGACGAAATTTGACATCAAAAGTAAATTCCTGGATCTGCAACCACCATCTGGCTACCTTCGGTAGGAGTTGTTTTTTATTTTGTGTAGCTTTGAGTGCATTGCAGTCAGTGACAACCGTAAATTTGATGCCTAGCAAATAGGACCGGAACTTCTTTAATGACTCGACTAAAGCTAGAGTTTCTAATTCGTAGGAATGCATTCTGGACTCAGAGTCATTTGTTTGCTTACTGAAGTACGCAACTGGATGCAATCGTCTGTCATCTTGTAGCTGCAGCAATATTCCACCGAGACCTATTGCACTAGCATCAGTATGCAATTCCGTAACAGCCTCAGGATTAAACAACGCGAGCACCGGTCTTTCAATCAAAATTTGTTTTAGTCGAACAAAAGCTTCTTCCTCCTTTTCTGTCCACTGCCATTTAACAGACTTTCGCAACAACATTGTCAGCGGTTTTGCGACGATAGCGTAATTCTTTACGAATTGCCTGAAAAATCCAGTCAATCCCAGGAATTGACGGATATGACGAACAGTTGTTGGTGTTGTAAACTTTTCAACCGCAGCTATTTTGTGTTCACCTGGTTTCACTCCATTGTTACCCACTTCGAATCCTAAGAAAGTAACGGTGGTCATCAAGAAGGAACATTTTTTTAAGTTGATCGTTATTCCCTCTTGTCGAAATACAGCAGGACCTCCATAATCCGAACCCCCGATAATCCGCACCCCTCTGTAATCCGAACGCCTACTCTTCCCGCGTTTATTAAAAACAAAATTCCGTGCAATGCAAATTGCGCCAGTTTTTTAACGAATATCAACTACATATGACGCGTCTTAGTTTTGAAAAATCAATTTCTTGTGTGGCCCTTATATTCTTATAGGGAATATTGCTTGTAATATTCAAATATTTATAAATATTTGTTTTTTATTACAAAAGTACCATACAAATCCTGTGTAGGTACTGTAATCCGAACGCTCCACTAGACCGAACAGGGGGTAAATTTTCGGTGTTCGGATTAAAGAGGTCCTGCTGTATCTCCATTACCTTCTTGATACCTTTCAACGCTTCAGGAATTGTTTTAGAATGTAGGAGAACATCATCCAAATAAACTGCTGATATATCAGTCACAGGTGACAATATTTTATTCATAAACCGTTGAAAAGTTCTAGGAGCATTACATAGTCCAAACGGCATACGATTATATTCATATTGTCCATTTGGCGTTACGAACGATGTTAAATGCTTCGATCCCTCTTCAACTGTTATCTGATGATAACCAGATTTCAGGTCTAAGCTAGTAAAATATTTAGAACCATGGAGTCTTTCAATTTGGTCGTCAATACGCGGTAGCGGGTAATTGTCCCGGATCGTAATTGAATTTAGTTTGCGGTAATCAATACACATCCGAGTTTCTCCATTCTTTTTTTTGACCAGAACTATCGGTGAAGCAAAAGGAGAATTTGACTCTCGTATTAATTGATTTTCCAGCAGTTCTCCAACAATATCCTTAATAGTGTCCTGTTCTCTACGTGACAATCGGTAAGGTCGACAATAGAAGGGCTCATTACGGCTCAAGTCAATTTTAATTTCAGCAGATTTGGCAGAACCTATTTCATCTAAATTTTGTGCAATGCAATCTCTGTAGGTGGTTAATAGTTCATATAATTCAGTTTTATATTTTTCATCTACATTGCCTATTATTAACTGCTCGAAGTTGATGTCCGTAACGGGTTTCGATTCCGTATGTAATACTGTCATGGATTTCGTTTTTTCTTTTAAACAGGGCCAACCACGTGCAACAACTCTTCCCTGTTTTACAATGATGTCTTCGACGGATAAATTTATCACTGGGACACCAGTTTCCCTATTTCTATCGGTCTTGATTATTGATTGGGGGATACAAGATTCTTTCCCTTCTTCCGGACGTAAGCTGTTTTCAAGGAATATATCCCCGTTATAACCGTCTGTACACACTTTTATGAATGCGATGTGATTCGCAGGGATGACCGTATTATTTTGGGCTTTTAAAACAATTTTGTTATTAAGTTTCTCATTCTGTCTTTGTTTAGGAATGTTCTTCCGGAAATTTAAAAATTTATCATCTTTTATGATAAGAACATGAGGAAGTTCCGTGAATGATCTCCCTAACAAAACCGGTATGTCTTGTTCCTTATCATTAACAATGACGACTTTAATCTGAGCTTCTACCCCATCAACATTTATGTCTACGATGGCTGTTCCCATACTAGTGGTAAAACCATTTCCATAGCCCTGCAGAACTATTTTCTCTGCGTCATCCACGGTTAATTTTAATCTCTCCGCCTCACTGCGTACTAAGATAGTACAAGAACTACCTAAATCTACGTAAGCTCTAGATGGGATTCCGTTTATTAACAAGGTCTTATAATATTTCTTATTGCGAGGATCGTTACTAGAGGCTTCTAGTCATGCCACCGGTTTCATGTCTTGCTTCTTTCTTGGGCAGATATTTTCTTCATGGAACTTGCTGTTACATCGAGTACACCATTTGTCCATAGCCTTAGCTTCGCACTTGTTTGCGTAATGCCCTTTTTTACCGCATTTGTAACATATGGAACCACTCGACGACGGTTTGAGTTCCTTTCGATTTCCGAAACGTCTGTCTTTATTGTCGAAATTCCTGGAGCGATGAGGTAGTGCTTGAATCGCTACCGGCGTTGCATTGAACGACGATAAAAATTTGTAGAGTGACTCAACCGTAGCATGCTGTCCAGCTTTAGCTCCCGTTTTAACCACCTGATCTTCTATACCTCCAATGACGCATGACACCGCGTTGCTTCCCGAAATGTCGCATGCGTTTAACAGTGCCACTTTCTCGTGGTAATAAGTTAAATATGTTTCATCAGGTCTTTCCTCCTCCTGATCATTTCCTTGAGAAGATCATCGAACTCTCTTTTAAATGGAAACGCTTCTTGGAGCTTTTGTTTCCATTCGGTCCAGCTGTGGTTGATTGTTCCCAATCCTTGGTACCACACTCCAGCGAGACCCTGCAGTTTTGCCAGTGCAAAAAAAATCGTTTGTTGCTCTGTCCAATTGGAAATTGTTCTCAATTCATCAATTTTTCTACACCATGAAATAGCAGACTGATTAACCCCCTGCGGGTTGAAAAACGGTATACAGTCTCCATTCACCCCAACATGATTTAGGCCCGAAGTTGTTTTTTGGACTAATGCTGTTATCGCTTGTGTGAATTGGTTCAGTGATGCAACGGTGCTTTGACTATCGGTTGTTCGATTCGACCCCCTTTTCGACACTGGTGAATTCGAGGAATGGCGTCTATTAGTACTTTTGCTACGAGATCGACGAGACTTTCGCGAGTGATGACCACGTGAATCTCTATGTCTACGTTCTGAATGACGTCGTTTACCCATTTTAATTCTTCGTTAATCAAATCAATTCTGAGACAAGAAAAAGAAATGATATTTAGATATTACAAACATGGTGAGACAAGAGAAATGAAACCGTTCACGATATTCTGCTTGGTTTTGGGTTACATAACATGTTCAATAATTGCATAATAAATGTTTCAAAACTGAATCAAATCTTCAAATAAAAACAATTTCCAACTAAAATATTCTCAATTCGATCCATGTTTCAACTTTCTACCTTCAAACATCATACGATATCGCTCCAAACGTTCGGTTTATCCCACTTCTGAATTATAATATCAATAAAAATTTATCATGTAAACATTTTCATTATTATTAGTTTACTTCTTTATTTATATATGTGCATTACTATGGCATATAAGGCGGCGCCACGGAGTCCCCAAACGCATGGAGGCAACACCACACAAACCTGAAATATAAATCAAATTGCACGTGAATGTCCTATTCCTATAGACTGGTATTCTTTGCCAAGTATCAAACTATATGATTTCAAACATAACTACAAAATAACTTGTGACAATGATGAGTTCAAATAAGTCAAAATAATTGCATCTAGTTTGTCGTATCATTCATCGGCAGGACATCGGCATCGCACAGATGACAGAACGTTACTGGCAGAAACACACAAATCCAGTAATATGTCCTGATCATCCCTGTTGGCAGAAACACACAAATCCAACAGGATCCAGCGTATCAGCAGGACTTACAAATCTGATACCCGGATACCGATCAGGACGATTTTGAAGGAGAAGTCACACAACCTTCAACCGTCGCACCTGTACGTAACATTGAACTCATCATATTCACTAGCATGCACTAAGGAAACCAAGAACAACATTCAGTGAGCAAACTCACCTATTCTGCTTCTTATTTTTATATATACCCACTTTCAAATATAACTTAAAATACAAAAATATACTAATAATCTTTAGAGGCAATAAAATTCAAATTGATTGGAAAACTTCACAATAACACAACTTCGATTCGGTTCTGCACTCTTTAAATGTTCAAGATGAACTGAAACCGCAAGAACGCACTGGGACTAAGGATGTATTTTTCGAATGCATAAACTAAAATGAAACAAAAACTCCTCAGTGGCTCTTATCGGCCGAAACTGCGTGGTTGCTCGCACAATCCTTTGCAGCAATAGTACAACGCAATTCCCAACCGATAACCAGAAAAAAAAAGATGAAGAACCGAAACAAAGTGACCAAAGAATACAAATATTAACACAAAATAGCAATTTTGGTCTTACATCATGAAAAAGTGTTTCAAGTTTCATAGGTACCCTATAGTAAATGGGGTGCGCTAATCACGAATCTGTACTTAATTTTTTTCCAGCACGTCAGGTTTTCAGGAAAAGTGTGTTTGAAATTTTTCATAGAAACTGCCAGATATATGCTGAGAAAATATTTATTGAAATTATGTTTAATGGAAAATATTTGTTAAATTCATAAATTAAGATAATTGATAAGTATTTAATGAAAAATAACAGTTTTCTGGTATTGAATTTCGGTAAAATACCCAAATCAGTTTGTTTGGTGGTTAAACAAAATATTTAAGGAATAATTATATTTAAGGAACTTTAAGGATACCTAGAGCATCAACCCAAGGAATTCAATCGATTTGATAGTAAAGGCGGCAATATAAGCACGAAAATAATTAATTTGGGTGCATTGAGTGAAAGATTTGGCCAATTCGTAATCACCAAAACAGAGGGGGCTCTTTGGATTGTGGAAAAGACGACGGCATAAGGACTACCGCAAAAACAAAGTGATCTGATTATGTTTTTGGAATGGAAGGCACATAAACTAAGTCGGGTTATATCATTATATTCCACAAATTGACCACCTCAAACCAGAACCATAAGAAAATGAAGAGACCATTTGATGCTACATATCTATATATAAATAGGCGACACGTTTTTTTGTTATCCCTTTTACAGGAAACCAGGTGGACTTACCAACATAAAAATTATACCATTCGAAAGATTAGTTTTTCCTCTATGTGCATCACCTAATTTTTTTTTTTAAATTTAATTATAAATACGTTTAATTTTAAATTGAAATTAAAAAATTCAATGGGATAGTATGCGTGAATTGAGCACACGTATAGCGTAGATGATGCTTTTGGGAAGAACGTGTGCGTGTGAATGTTTTACCTTTTGCCTGGAAATATGCAACCATATGTGAATTTTTGGTTTGTGTCCCCGATACATAACAAGTACTAAATTAGTCGAAAATCAAACCAAATGGATCAATCTTCTACTGGTGACACAAACCAAAAGAATTAACTTATAATTGCATTCCTCTACGAAAATATTAAAATATAGAACATACTTATTTAACATTATCATTTGCATAGATCATACGTCCGACTGAATAAACAACCATATATGCCAAGTACATGCATTCATTTCACTCAAACCCAAGATCTATGCCAATGATAATGTGAGGGGCAAATGCAGCCATATCACAGACAATATTCACATGTTCATTCTTTTGTTTTTTGCCTGGAAGAAGGCAACCGTTGGCTAATAAAATTGCATTCTTCCAGACAAAAGCCAAAACAATGAACATATGGCCACAGACAATAATATGGATGCATTACCACTGACAAATTTAAAGCCATCGTTTACTTATACCATTGTTTTTTGCTAATTTGATAAAAATATATGCAAATTTTATTTAAAAATATATGGAAAATCACAATTTTACAGTTATTTCTAGAAAACGCGAGGTTAACTTTCACGAATATTTATGGAAAGCGAGCGGAAGTCTGAATTTTATCATGTTTCCCAACTTTTGTATGGACCCACATTTAAAACATACTTTAGAGAAATATGATATATAGCCAAAAGTTGGGAAATGAAAAAATAATAGGGGTTGGTCATACCTCCTAGAATGCTTTATTTAGCCGCTACGAGCAAAGAACTGTTTAAAATTGAAAATCTGAAATTATATCATATTTCCAAACTTTTGTCTGCTCGCCCTCAAAACCTCAATTTAGAGAAAAAAGAAAAGGTAGGAAATGAAGGTTGGTGCGTTTGTACGAAAATTCCAGATATATTTTATTTACAATATACAATGTATTTCCCACAACTTCATAATTTAGTTAAAAACCACATGATCCACGGTTCATGTGGTTTATTGAATCGTATCCCCGTCTGTATCAGAGATGGTAAATGCAGCAAAAGCTTTTCTAAGGACTTTTACAATACAACTCAGGGCAATGTTAGATGCGCCGTGTTAATGGTATAACAGTTGACTTTCGTGGCCACTCTGTTGACAACCGTTATGCTGTTCCTTAAAATCCATATCTTTTAGCGAAATTTGATTGCTACTTAAATGTGGAAGTTCTTGGCATAGTTAAGAGCCTAAAATATATGCACAAATATGTTAACAAGGGATACGACTGTGCCTCATTACAGTTTGGAAGAGTTTGAGGTGGAGTTGAGGGCAAAGTTTATATAAATGAAATCAATAGCTTTTTGTCCGGTCACTATGTTGGATCTACGGAAGCTAATTGGCGCATGAATGAGTATCCAATGCATTACCAGTCACGTAGTATATTATAGTTCGACTTGAATGTTACTTGCCTCACCGGCAAAATGTAGTCTTTAGGGAAGGAAATGTTCAGCAAGCTCTTAAAAATCACAGAAGAACAAAATTGACTGCATTCTATGAAATCGAATAAGTTCGTCCGTGTTTCTATATACAGAGACGCCGATGCATTATATATTTAGGTAGAAAAAGAAAAGAAATCGAAAAACCTCAAAGAGGAAGTAGAAGAGCTATTGCTAGATTATTTTATGGTTTATGTTGAGGTGTTCCATTTGAGAATATTTTGCTTCATGTTCGAGGTCCCGTCAGGATTTGGGTACTATTGGGAACATTATTTACTGCACATTTTCAGGACATGCACGACGTATCGCATGAAATTATGGAGAGTAGTGTGAATATTTGTTAGAAGTAAAAGAGTGTAAGTCCTCTCAGCAGTTAAGAAACTTATTTGCCATATCCTATTTGTGGTATGAACTTTCCTACAATTGCTTTAGATTTGTGGAATGAATTTAAAATGTTCATGTGTGAAGACTTTTTAAGAAATTCTTCAGAAAATGATTCATATAACCGTGCTTTATTAGCTATGGAGGAAATTTTGTTCAGTAAACGATTCCTTCGGTACTTCAACTAAACTTTTCGGAGGTAAGACTATTTTACTCTGTGGAGATTTTTGACGAATATTGCCAGCTATATCTCACGGTACACGTGTACCACTTATTGAGAATTGCCTTACATCATGGTCGAATTTTCAAAATTCCACATAATAACTTTTACCCAAAACATGAGAGCTTCACCTCATGAGATTGAATTCGTTAAATTTCTTAAATCTCTTGGTAATGGAACTTTACCCACATTTCCAGACTACAGCCAAGATGTTATTGGAATTCCTTCCCATTTACCTAGCAACTTCGTGATTGCAGATACTTATGGCAATGTATCTGAAACCATAAAGTCTCACGATATTCTCAATTCGGTTATATTAGCACCCAAATATGAAAACTGCACTTTCATCGATGCAGCAATCTTTAACAGTCTGTCCGGAGAGGAACGAATAAATTTGAGTTCCGATAACATCTTGAGTGACGATTATAGAGAGCAAAATAATTTTCCAGTAGAATTGTTAAACTCAGTTGATGTAAGTTGGTCCCACAAATTTACTTTCAAAACCAAATTGCTTACTTTTACTTACTCATAATTTGCGTACAGGACATGACTTGCGTGGTCAATGGTACGCTTATTCGTGTAGTTCAAATGCAAAAGAAAATTTTTTGGATTGTGAGATTTTAGCAGGAAATAAACCTTAATTATACAAGTACACTTCTGCCTTTTTCCTTCGAAAAAACTCAATTTCCCGTTATTCTGGCTTTTGCGATGACAATTAATAAATCCCATAAATCCTAAACGTTTCAGAAAGAAGTAATCTTACTCAAACTACCTATATTTTCTCACCGTAAATTGTTTGGTGTAGCCAGTAGAGTTAGATCGTTTGATCGATTGCGTGTCTATATGTATTTCTGAAACACAAGGCCAAGGTCGTTTGGCAGAAGATGAAAGAATTCTTACAAAAAGTATTTTGTATGAGAAAATTTTAAGATCTTTTAAGATCCGCAACCGCACTCGCAAGGTTTTCGATAATTATAGATAGGGCCTCATTTAATGTAGATGTACTTTGACGTGCAAAATGAGCTGAAATGATTGCTACTACAGTCTGAACTAAATAACCTTTTTACTTACAATGCTACTGTATATATAGCGTCATGCGCGAACTATTAATGAGCGTAACGAACGTCGGGGGTTGGCGAGCGTAGCGAGCAGGGGGCGTCCCCCTAGTAAGGATAAATTTGTTAAAAATACTGTACTAATACTAAATATTTCTCAAAAATAGTTCTTGGAATTTGAAAATATATAGGTTAGGTTTAGGTTAGGTTTTCAGGGTGGAGTGTTCACACCGATTGTACGATCCACTCCCACTCGAAAACCCCTTCCTCTCCTATCGCTTTTTCCTTTTGTTTTCTGCTCTGAGGCATTTCCACGTTTGAGCAAAGTTCCTTACTTGTTGGACATCCATGGCTCCTACATCCCCCATCCCTCTGAAGGATTCACTTCCCAGTATGAGCCGCCGAGTTTCGGCTAATGCTGGGCAGGAGCATAAAAGGTGTTCCACAGTCTCCTCTTCCTCGTCGCACTCCTTACAGAGACTGTCGTTTGCGAGCCCCCACCTTTGGAGGTTTTTCCCAACCGGACAGTGTCCTGTAATGACCATTGTGGTGGTCCGCACCGAGGTCTTTGTTGCTCTTAACAAGCCCGCCGTTCTTACCTCATCAATTCTGGGCCACAGTTGCCTTGAGTTGAAGCAGTCGTCTCTGTTGCTCCATCTCTTGCTGTGTTGTTCCCGAATTATCCTGTCTATGGTCTCTTTCAACAATCTCATCTGTGGCTTTGTGGAGTTAGCTTCTTCAGCACTGTGAATTTCGGTTCCGATCCTTGCCAGTTTATCCGCCCGTATGTTCCCTTCCACATGGCTGTGTGCGGGTACCCAACAGAGGCTGACTTTGTCTCGGATCCAGGACAGTGCTTCCTTGCAACTCATCACTGCCTTTGACTTGATTGTCTTAGATTCCAGCGATCTAAGAGCCGCTTGACTGTCGCAGTAGATTGTGACTTTCCGAATTTCTTCGCTAGTCAGCTGTGTTAGTCTTGCTGCTCTCTCTATTGCGTTGATTTCCGCTTCCAGTATACTACAGTCTTTACTGAGTCTATGTGACTCTTCGACTTGTAGTATCTCCGAGTATAAGCCGACCCCAGTCCCCATTTCAGTTACTGAGCCGTCCGTGAATACGCTTATTCCTCCTCTGTTCAGGATGTGACCTTTGTCCCACTCATCTCTGGTTGGGATTTTGATCTCTAACTCCTCCCCAAACCATTGCCTTGTCACCATGTAGTCCGTGTGCTGTCGTAGCACTCCGGCTTCCACGGTGCCTCCCATTTTCAACATCTCTTCCAGTATACTAGCATGACCCCGGTCTGTGTGCCTCCATTGTTTTGTTTCCCTCAACCTGAGGGCTGCTTTGGCTGCCAGACCCTTTGTAAAGAGGTCTAACCGTTGCAAGCTTAACATCGCCTCTAGCGCCGCTTGAGGTGTGCTCTTAATAGCTCCCGTTATGCTTATCGCTGTACCTTTCCCAACATCTGTTTATTAATCTCCTTGTCCATGGCTTTCCACCATACAAGGGCTCCATACGTGATAATGGGTCTGACGATCATTGTGTAGATCCACTGTATGATCCGTGGCTGTAGACCCCATTTCCTACCAAACATCTTCCTATATGTGTAGAGAGTGTTTATTCCTTTTTTCATCCTTTCCTCCACATTTCTTTTCCAAGTGAGTTTAGAGTCCAAGATGACTCCTAAGTACTTTGCCTCTCTCGAGAGATCTAGTACTTGTCCTTTCACCTTTGGTAGTCTGACCTGCGGTGTCTTATATCTTCTGGTGAAGAGAACAAGCTTCATCTTTTCAGGATTTATCCCTAGCCCGTTCTCCTCTGCCCATTTATTTGTCTCCCCTAAGGCTTCACACATGGTGTCGCATATCGTTTGTAGGTCTTTGCCAGTTGTCAGTATGACAACGTCATCTGGGTAGGCGGTGACCCTTATTCTTTTGCTCCTGAGGTCTTTTAAGATCAAGTTTATTACGATCAACCACAAAAGTGGGGACATTACCCCTTCTTGTGGCGTGCCTCTGGTCGCCCGTCTTCTGATCTTGTTATCCCCCACTTCTGTACTGATAATTCTGCTGTTTAGCATACTTATTATCCAGTGCGTTATGGTGGCCTCCACGTTCAACTTCTCTAATGCCTCCCTTATTGCATTGGTCTTTACGTTGTTGAAGGCTCCCTCTATGTCCAGAAACGCCCCTAGGGCATATTCATTTTGCTGGAGGGATTTTTCAATCGTTCCAACCACTTCATGCAGCCCACTTTCCACCGATTTACCTTTGAGGTAGGCGTGCTGTGCTATACACTCCTCCTCTATTTTGGTCTTCTGCTTAATGTAATGGTCCGAAAGCCTCTCCATTGTCTTTAATAGGAACGAGGAGAGGCTTATTGGCCTAAAGTCCTTTGGTGTAGTGTCGCTTGACTTCCCCGATTTGGGTATGAAGGCAACCCTTACCTCTCTCCATGTTCCAGGGATGTATCCTCATGATAAACAGCCCTGAAAGATGCTCGTAAGTACATCTGCTATGCTGCCTATCGAATTTTGCAGCATGGCTGGTGTGATTCCATCCGGTCCCGCAGATTTATATGGCTCGAATGTTTTCACCGCCCATATTACCTTCTCCTTGGTGATGGCGTCTCTTATAATTACCTCCTTTGGACTAATCCTGATCGTTGGGTTCTCATCCTCGCCCCATGTTGTCAGGCAGCCCGGGAAGTGGGTCTCCATTAGCAGCTCAAGTGTATCCTTGCTCGACTCCGTCCACGAACCATTTGGTCTCTTCAGGTTTCCCGTGACTATCACGTCTTTGGAAAGAATTTTCCTGAACCTTGAGGCCTCGTGCACGTCCTCTATGGAGTTAAGGAAGTCGACCAGGGAGTCCCATTTTGCCTTTCTTATCTTAATCTTATACTCATTAAAACTGCACTTGTAATTAGCCCAGTCCTCCTCTTCTTTACTTTTCTTTGCTTTGTTATAAAGCCTTCTAGTAACGTCCCTCTGTTGCTTGAGCTCTTTGTTCCACCACTTATTGGTTTCCCTTCGAGCTCTGCTTATTGGGGAAGTTTTCTGGAAGGCTTTTAGCAAGATCTCGCAAAGTTGTTTCACGGACTTTTCCAGATCCGCCACCGTGTGGAGATAGGTACCGAAGCACTGTGTGCTCTTTGTTTTCATTGCCTTCTCCACTTCGGTGAAAAAACTATTCCAGTCCGTATTCCTTGGATTCCTGTAGGGTTTTCCTACCTGAACCTTCCGGTTAATGTCGAAGAGAATTCTCCCATGATCAGAAAAGGAGTGCTCGGGAGAAACTCTCCAGTTTTCTACTTTTAAATTAATAGTGTTAGTGGCCAATGTAAGGTCTATTACCTCCTCCCTAACCTTGTTAGTAAAGGTGGGTGAATCACCCCGATTACAGATTGTTAGGTAGGTAGCAATTATAAACTCTAGAATTATTGACTCACCCCTTCTGTTGATGTCGCTGCTCCCCCATTGGACGTGATGACCATTCGCGTCGCAACCCATCACCATTTGCCATCCTCTAGTTTCGGCCTCTTGTACAAGGATCCGGACCGCTGCTGATGGGGGGTCTCCTTCCTCATATGGCATGTACGTTGAGGCCAGGAGCAAGTTTGTTTTGCCCCTCTCCTCTAGTACTGCCACCACCAAGTCGTTCGTGCTGTGCTGTGAAAGTAAAGTGAGATTTAGTGATCTCTTTGCTACTATACACGCCCTCTTTTTACCTGTTTTGCTTGAATGCAGTAGACTATAACTTTGTGACCTAAGTCCTCGGATTTTGTCACCTGAGAGCCATGGTTCCTGGACTAAGGCCAAGTCTACTCCATTCTCCTCCATGTACAGCATCAAATCCTCGGTGGCCGCCTCACAGTGGTGCAAATTACTTTGTACCACCTGCAGCCTCCTCGGTGCCGCTCTTTGACTCATTTGGAAGCCTCACCTTCGCTGCGCTGAAACCGAATTTGATGCTTCCTTTTGAGTCCTTAAGTTTGGCAAAGGACTCATCGTCGACCGTCACGACCAGGTCTTTGCCAACTCCATTTGGACACTTGTTCGTGGAGATAATTCTCCATTTGCTAGTGTCCAAGCCATTCTGCTTGGAAACTAACTTCATTGTGGCTTCATCCTCCACTAGTGGAGGAGGAATCCACAACAGTGCTAGCTTCCTCAGAGGGAGACTCGATTTCGGGATGACCTCCAATTTGGCGCCTGGCCAAAGTTCACCAAGGCTCGCAACCACCCGGTTTAGGAAATCAACGGATTTCCGCCCCGAACAGCCAATGACCTTGACTCCCCTGTGCCAACTTGCCCCTTCAAAGGACATCTCCTCTATCGAGCCACTCTGCTCGCTTGCCATCGCATACAGCAACCTCGTCTCGACCTTTTCCCACTTTTCAGAAGATATTTTGCCATCTAGATCTGATCGATCTATGATGGCCATCTGACAATCAGCGGGTGCATGGTCTATCGACGAGGTTTTTGGTTTTTTTGCCACTTTCTCCTCCTCCTCGTTGGATCGGTCCCTTTTAGCTTTCTTCTGGGAAGTTAGCTGTGGGGCCTTTCCTGAGGAAAAGGAGGAAACAGCGTTAGACCTTTGTAGCTTGGCGCTCTTACCATTCGCTCCCCCTTCGGGCCTTGACGGTCCCGGAAGCTCTTCATCGATTGTCACCAATTTCTGCGCAGCCGTGCCACTCTTTTCGAAATCAGCGACAATCCTCCTGTTCCTCACCAAGTAGCCCTTCTCCTTATCGGAGAGTTCTTCGGGCTTCTTTAGTAGGAGCTTCTTTAAGCTGGCCTTGGCATTTTTGTATCTTTTGAGAGACAGTTGCGCCTTGGTCGGCTTCCTCTTCCTTTTTTCGGAGACTTTGGGTTCGGCGGTCTCGCCCAACAGTCTCTTTTCGACCTCAGAGTCAATGGTCCCCGCGCTGTTGACGGACATGCCGTCGTCAGTTTGGGAGTTGAACTCCAGGCCTGTAGAGCTGTTGGCCGATCTACCTGTGCCTTGTATCACACTTGTCGCATTCACCACAACGTTGGCCAAGTGTTCCACCATCGTTGCTGTCCTCGGTTCGAGTGTGCCCCCCCCCCCCCCCCCAGAATCCGATTGGGGCACGGCCACCTCTGCAGAGGTGGGTGGATTTGACGACTGAGTCGCCGCACCACCTGGGGTAATTAAGTTTGTGCTCAAACCCTCCATGTTGCAAAAGGGGTCCTCCCATTGTCCGCGGCCATGTATTGAGCTTCCGAGTTAAGCTAACTTTACTCTTCGGCCTATTCCATGACGATCCAAGAGATTTTTCCTGGACTCCCACTATCCGCAACCTGTGGACGCGCCCGGTGGCTAGGGAGGCATCTAAGACCTCAAAGAGGCTTAGAATAGCCGTTATTTATATCCCGGGTGAAAATATATAACTTTGGAACAAAAATTATATCATATTATGGACATAGTGTTCGTCATGAATTGGATGCAGACGGATTCTGGTTCAGAGACTATTTCTAGATGAAGATAAATTCTACTCCAGAGACTCCCACTATAGATAGCAGAAAACTTTATCATAGTTGGAGTTAGTTATTTAGTCAGCTAAATCTGAGCCTGCTATAATAGCAGATTTATAACATAATTATAGCAGATTTTTCTGGGTGTAAACAGAATACAAATTTAAGCCAGTTTCGTTAACTTACGAAAGGCAACAACAATTCTATGGGAAATAGCAGATTGTAAAAATAGCAGAATTTTGCTATGAAGGGCCAGAATAGACACCATTATTATTGCAGAATGTCCAAATTGAACTTTTAGAGGTAGTAAATTCAGAAGTCAGTGCTGACAATATGATTTTCGAAAATGGAGTTGTTCTCTTGGAAAATTGGGGTATGCTTTGGTAACTTTTTTTATGAGTAAAAAATTATTAATTGTGCTTTTGTTATTACAGCAATGGTATATTACTATCAACGCCCATTTTAGACAGGAAGAAGAAAATCAGGCAGCACAATGATCAGCGTACAAAAAAAATTAATAAAGCTTATTCCATTTTAGAAACTTCTCTAGAAAGCCAAATAAAAGGGATCTATGCAAAATTTTTGGCGAATTAGTGCTAAACTACGGACTGTGGATGGCAATAACAGAGAGATAGCTATGCACCGCATAGAAAACATTCTTTTCGAGATGAGGATGAGCAGTGCAGCAAGTACTGCATCATCGTACTCCCCATCATCATTTCATACCAATAGCTCTTTGACAGCAAATAGTTCACCTTCCCATACCTGTTCACATAGCGAGGAAACCATAGCGATTGAAAATATCAATGATCTTGTAAAAAATTTATGAAATACAGTTTTTGTAAGATTGCAACTTTTTCATTTAATGTATACAAACAGAACATACCTTTGCATATCTCTCCCGTACTTTAACTAGAGCTGCACACGCTTCTGTTGTGTCCTTTTTACAAATTTTTGGTTGTACTGCAGTAAGCAGGAAATGAAAGTCGTCCAATGTCATCCTGCAGAAATTTTCAAAGTTGCCCGATGGTTCTTTTACTAGATCTGTTAGCATGTTCGTTGCATTGTACCTGTTAACAATGATTACATAAGTTGATTCGTTTAATTTTCTAATTGCACCACCTTCTTCGTCTACGTTTTTTCATTAATAATTTTCCACAACTTAAAACTAAAACACTGCCGCATTTATTATTGTTTCGGAATTATTTGTAAACATGTCGGGGCAAGATGGCTACTTTTGCTCGACAAGCACTGCTCGCCATTCCCGAAATAAATTGTCAAATCACATTTGCCGAATATGTGGAGACCTCTGTGCTTGCCATATTTCCAATATAGCAAGCATCTTGATGTTTGGCAAATATTTGGCATTCGTCTATTTAGCGAATATGTGGAGCCGTCTTAAGAGGATGAAATCATGCTTATATGCACGTAACAGATTTCTGTTTTATGTTTATTGTTGTGAATATTCAATTAATTTTAATCCGAAAAATACGTTCACTGTCCGGGTACTTTTTCATGGACCACTCTTTGGAATTGGTAACATACTTGTACTCGGTTCTGCAATTAAATTTGATTTGATGAAGTATATAATAATAGGAAAAATTGCCGATAATCATGTATAAACAAATAAATTGAAGTTCCATGTTTTAGGTGATAGTGGCACACACGACTCACTATACCTCATGGAACTAAGGTAAAATCACAACCCATGCTGTATTTCAAAGATACTTCAATTCGTTCGGGTCCGTTATGTTCATTTCCTACTACAGTTATCATAAACCAAGTGTTTCAAGTCTAAAAGAAATTGAGAATGCTGCAGAAAGTGATACAAAAGCGCAGTTTCGAAGCGTATAGAAGGAGGGTGTCTAAACCACTATGTAAGAGAAACAAATAAAATCTTTGAGCAGACATGTACTCCAAATAGTAAACATACACCCATTAGGTGTAACGACACAATCCCCAATGATAGCATATATATCTAAAACTTTCTCAAGCCCGAATTTCGAAATTTTGTAACGTCGCTTTAACCAACAAATGCAATACTAAACAGCTGGCGACACATACGTCCACTGGACACTCTCTATGTAGCTTCTGCTGAAGCGAACGACCAACAAATAAACTCTGCACAGACACTCGGTCAAAAAAAATGTTTGACATCAACGTTCGTGAATACCCCGCATCCACCAATTTTTTTTATTACACTGGCCAATAAATTGTTCATTCGAACCACAAGGTATAGGTGAACTTCATCGTGAAAGGAAAGCACTCCCAATTAAAGCTCGCAATTTGGGACAAAACAAATGTGGTTTCCGCAAAATTCCTTAGCTTTTGGTCTCAAAAAAGCACTATCCATATTTCAAAGAGCCCTCGATGATATTTTAAGAGAGCATATTGGTTATCGACGATATTATCATCTTCGGTAAGACAAAAAATTAGCATCTATAAAATCTAGAATCAGTTTTGAAAACCTTAGAAGCTGCGAATCTATACTAATATTATAAAGAGACAGAGTTCGTTTGTTTGTTTGAACGTGATGATCTCAGGAATTACTAATCCGATTTGAATTTTTTTTATTAGATAGTCTTTAGGCTATAGGCTACATATGATCGTGGTGCTCCCCAAAGAAGCGAAGTAGTAAAAATATAAGTGCAAAAATCGAAGATTCTTAAATTATTGCAAAACTGATGTGCAACTCAGACGTGCGTCGGCGTTTTAACAGCAGTCATGAGTTAACGCATCATTTTTGTTTATTCTGAGAGCTAAGGCAATTCGTTCATATGATTGCCGATTACTCTCTCTCTTCAGCACGATTGTGAGTGACGCTACAGTTCGTTATCAACCCACAATGATGCGTAGTACGTTTGTTTGATGCGTTCAAACTTAAGAGACAGAGAGTAATTGGGAATATGTACGGATTATCTCAGTTTACATTACAAATAAACATGTTGCGCTGAGGCATGACTGCAGCAACATGTTTATTTGTAATGTAAACTGAGATAATCCGTACATATTTGCAATAATTCAACAAAGTGTCTGGATACATGTTCGCAAAATTCGTTACTTTCTATATGTAAATTTCTATGAAAAATATTTCATTACGGAATAAAGTCACTATTTCTCAATATAAATGCTAGGATCTATAGAGATTTATTTGAAAATCATCCTGTTTTTCTCTTTGGTCTTGATAGAGGAAATAATAACCATAATATATATACACCTACAGTTAGGTTAACAATGTTGAATAATTTTATGCGATAAATTTCGTTTTATTACTTTTCATTGATGAGCGTATATTTGACCATTTCAGGTTGAGGCTGTTACATTTTAACTACTACTCGTAGATATAAGTGTGAAATCATTTTTTCAAGAAGGTGTATTTTTGTAGGATTGAAGAATAGCTTCTATTCGCAGCAAAGGTTTATATAATTGGTTTTCTAAGTTTTCTTTATTAGCGGACTTAGATTCTTACAAACATTTAGAAGGTTTTTAATGTTAGACCGCTTCTGCCCCATGTTGGTGTACAAGTTAACATAACAGAAAATAACATAACATAAAATAATGTAAACGTAACGGAACACCATCACGATCATCGCAACGTGCCAGCCGTGGAACCGTTTTTCTTTCCCAGGAAAAACGCCAACACAGCAGCTCCCGATTCTTAGGAAAACGCCAACACAGCAGCTCCCGATTCTTAGGAAAATACCAGCCCAGCAGCGTTCCCATTCCCAGGAAAAATGCAAGTAAGTACTAATCAACAAAACAACCGACCAACGGAGGACTGGAAAGGAGAAGAACACCGAAGACCAGATCAGTGGAGATAACTACGCCGCCAGGAACGGTACGAGCCGGTCGGAAGCTCTTAATTATTTTTGTAATCTCTAAGTTTTTGTAATAATTTTTGTAATAATTAAATAACAGATAATTTGTGTTTCGTTTTGCGAATAATAAAAAGATTAACTTTGTAATAATTAAATAACAAATAATTTGTGTTTCGTTTTGCGAATAATAAAAAAATTTAACTGGCGCCCGAGCAGGGACCAGGCTTGTGAAATAAAAAGGCCCTCAAGTAGTGCAACAAACAAAAAAAAACTTCACGCAAAAAGTTCCTGAATCCACGTCCTCAAGAAGCACACGAATTTCGGAACCCGCCTGGTCCTCAAAATCAAACCAATCCATTGCGAGAGGAAATAAGGCCCCTGAGTAGCTACAAGACGTAGAGGAAAAGGTGTTAAAATTTTTTAACAGCCACTCATCGCAAGATGTTGCTTCTGACTTTAATGTAAGTTATTTAATATTTTTTCTTTTGTCCAAAATAATAAATAATAATCAATGGGGAGAAACAAATAATGATAAATAGTAATAAATAGTTTTACGAAGTGAATTGTGAAAAAGTGAGAAATAATTATTTTAAAGCAAGGTCTTTTTATCAAAAATTCTCGTGAATCAAATTAAATAAAATTACGTGCAAATTTTTTTTTCCTTTCTTCAAATTCATAACACACGCGACATTTCTTTTTTTTTGGAGTGTAAATGAATAATTTCTTCTCACTTTAGAGAAATTACTTTTAGCTAGGAATTTGCAAGCTATTCAAATTTTCAAATTGTGCCTTTGTGTTAAGCCATAATAATTAACTGTATTGAAAAACTTCCAAGAAATATTAAGAAACAAAGTACTAGACAGAAAATATCTGAAAGGAAATCCACTGAACGGTAACATTCGAACTCGCACAAAACAAAATGAATCAAAATAATATTATTCGTCCCCCTGTGATAAATCCTCCTGCTCCACCGACTCAAAACCCTTCCGCGGCATCTCCACAAAATTCGAATGATTTGGAAAATCTAGTTACAACTATAGTACGTCGCGTAATCGATGCACAAGGACGCAACATAATAAATGGCATTCTAAATCCAAATTCTGATTTGTCAACTGCTATTGATCAGCCTATTAGTCCCGAACACACTAATAATTTAGCCGACTTAGAAAGAACGCCAGACGTCGTTAAATGTCTTAGAGAATTCTCTGGCAATCCCGGTGAATTCAGCTCTTGGAAAAAGAGTGTAGAACGGATTCTCAAAATTTACGAAGGGAACCCCCAAGTATTACGGTATTTTAAGCGTAATTATAAACAAAATTGTGGGAAACGCAGATATTGCCTTAGAGTCCTATAGCACACCATTAGACTGGAAAGCCATTTCTCGATGCCTCACACTTCACTATGCCGACAAACGCGATATAACCCTATAAAAATTATATTCAACCCTCCCTGGTAACTAACCCTTCTCCGAATGATCAACCTTTCTATGCAAACTCCGTTGTTGGAAATATCAAAATTAACTTTCACACCACGGTAAACTTATTTGGAATCAGAAACGTTCCCATTAAATTCTTCCTGTTGCCAACATTAACATCATTCGATGGAATCTTGGGAAACGATAGTCTTAAACAATTGTCTGCTGTCATTTACACAGATAAAAATTACATGACTATTAAAAATAAAATTGGAGTTCCAATCAAACAGCAGGAATCCCAAGACATAAATTCTCTAAATATCCGTACAGATCACATGACCCCACAACAAAAAACCTTTCTTGCTGCCTCAATAAAAAAATTTCCGAATCTTTTTTCTGAACCCAACGAAAAGCTGACTTACATCACCAAAGTCAAAGGTGAAATACGCACCACGTCAGATTCACCCATCTACACTTAGTGTTATCCCTATCCAATGTCCCTTAAAGATGAAGTCGAAAAAGAAGTACAAAAACTGCTCGAGGATGGCATCATAAGACCATCTCGGTCCCCTTATAATTCCCCAGTCTGGATAGTCCCGAAAAAATCGGACTCAAGCGGCGAAAGAAAGTATAGAATGGTAATTGACTATCGCAAACTTAATAAGGTCACCACTGCAGATCGTTACCCTATCCCTGAAATTAACGAAGTTCTTTCTCAGTTGGGACAGAATAAGTGGTTCGCAGTCCTCGATCTTAAAAGCGGATTCCACCAGATTCCGCTAAAGGAATCTGACATTGAAAAAACAGCATTCTCTGTCAATAATGGAAAATACGAATTCACAAGACTACCATTTGGACTTAAAAACGCGCCTTCCATATTCCAAAGAGCACTTGACGACATTCTAAGAGGACTTATTGGAAAAGTCTGCTATGTTTACATAGACGACATTATTATTTTCGGCAAAGATGAAGAACACCTCACGAAAAACATCGAAAAAGTCTTCGAAACACTCCAAGATGCTAACATGAAGGTGCAACTCGATAAATGCGAGTTTTTCAAAGATAAAGTAGAATTTCTAGGATTTGTTGTCTCTTCAGAAGGAATCCAAACAAACCCAGCCAAAGTAGAAGCAATTCTCAAATTTCCTGAACCAAAAACGCTCAAGGACCTTCGGTCATTTTTAGGCTTATCAGGATATTACCGTAGATTTGTAAAAGACTACGCGAAGCTGGCAAAACCTCTCACGAACCTTTTAAGAGGAGAAAATGGGCGATTATCCAAAAAGAAATCAAGCCAGAGAAAAATTACCTTTACGGAAGAAACTACTGAAGCACTCAACAAAATTAAGAACGCACTAGTCTCCCAAGATACTTTATTGACATACCCTGACTTTGACAAAGAATTCAAACTCACAACCGATGCATCTGACTACGCAATAAGCGCAGTTTTAAGCCAAAATGATAAGCCTATAACATTCATATCAAGAATACTAAGTAGAACCGAAGAATCATACGCAGCAAATGAAAAAGAAATGCTCGCCATCATTTGCGCCCTGAACTCCCTGAGAAACTACCTATATGGCTCCAGAAAGGTAAAAATATTCACAGACCATCAACCTCTAACCTTTGCTCTTAGCAACAAAAGTAATAATTGTAAAATGAAGAGATGGAAGTCAATATTAGAGGAGTGTAATTATGAACTCCAGTATCAACCCGGCAAATCCAATGTCGTAGCTGATGCTTTGTCGAGACCACCAAGAACAACTCCAGTAAACTCTATGAGCGTCACTGCCCATAGCAGCGAAAGTTCTTCACACAATCTAATACCATCCCTAGAAACCCCCATAAATGCCTTTAGAAACCAGATAATGCTTCTCGTAGGGGATAAAAAAAACTACCAATTTAAAATCCCATTTCCAACCTACTATAGGCACATATTTGTACAACCATCCTACACAGAAGAACAAATAGTTAAAATATTCAAAAGATATCTCAATCCAGCTGTCATAAACGGTCTATTTACTCCTGAATCGGTATTAGGAAAGATACAGCAAATTTATCCACTATACTTCAGTCAATACAAGGTTCGTCATACACAGATCAAAGTGGAAGATCTAACAGACGAAAATCAACAAGACGAAGAAATACTGAAGGAGCATAATAGAGCACACCGGAACGTACAAGAAAACAAAATACAATTACTTGAAAAATTTTACTTCCCAAGAATGAACGCGAAAATTTATAATCTAGTTAAGCAATGCAAAGTTTGCAAGGAACAAAAATATGATAGACATCATAATAAGCCGGAACTCTGTGAAACGCCTATCCCCAACTATCCGGGAGAAATTCTTCACATAGATATCTATTCTACGGAAAACAAACGTATCCTTACAGCTCTAGACAAGTTTTCGAAATACGCTCAGGTAAGGATCCTGAAATCAAAATCTATAGAGGACATTCGGCAACCACTCAGAGAACTATTATTCGCTTTTGGCGTTCCCAAGGCCATTGTTATCGACAATGAAGCATCCCTTAATTCACTCTCTATTAGTTTTATGCTGAAAGATCACCTAGGGATAAAGGTGTTCACGACCCCACCGTACGCAAGTACAGTCAATGGTCAGGTAGAAAGATTTCATTCTACATTAACGGAAATTATGCGATGTCTAAAAACCGATCAAATACATAGAACGTTTTCCGAGCTATTGGACCGTTCCCTCTATGAATATAACTACTCGATACATTCAATAACAAAAAAAAGACGGATCGAAGTATTCTTCGGAAGAAACGTCAGCACTGATCCTGAACAATTCGACCAGGCAAGGCGCGAGGTTGTGCAAAGGCTAAAGGACAAACAAATTGCAGATCTAAATTATCACAACAAGAAAACTAAGCCTATAAAAAATTACGCCATTGGAGAATCTGTGTACGTGAAAATCAATAAAAGATTGGGTTCCAAACTATCCCCAAAGTATAAAAGAGAAATTGTAGCGAAAAACAATCATTCCACAATTACCACGAAAGACGGAAAGACAGTTCACAAAGGTAACATAAAAAATTGATCTCTTTTTAGGTCATACCTGACGCTATGTGCGGCTAGCACCCAAATATTGGACTATTCAAATTCACAACTTATAACGCTGAACATTGGCGAAGGAAGAATCCAAACGGGTTCGTTCAAACTCATTCACACGATCAACCTGCATAAATATGCGGAAACAGTTACTCAAATTGAAATTGCCATAAACCAACACCTCGATAACAAGCACATGCTTTACCCACATTTATCCCACATAATTGACAAAATAAAAATCTCCCTTCATAGATTGAGTCCAATAACAAAAGAAAAACGTTCCCTGGATTTCATTGGAAGCGCGTTGAAATGGATCGCGGGAAATCCAGACCATCGCGACTTTGAAATAATAAGAGAAAAAATAAATAATGTATTAGTAAACAACAACAATCAAGTAATAATTAATAATTTAGAAGAAGAAAAAATTAACAATGTAACCAAACTTGCAAATAGCATATTGAAAATTGTCCAAACTGATGGAAAATTCAAAGATGAAGAATTGATAAATATTAAATACAAGTTAGATTTAATTAAGAAAGAAATTGTTAACATAGAATACGCAATTCATTGGGCTAAGGCCAATATTGTAAACTCATTTATTTTGTCAAACGTAGAAATAAGCATAATAACCGATGTATTAAGAAAAGAGAACTTGCCTTACCTTAACGTAGAACAAGCATTAGAATTTGCAGATATCAAAATAGCTACAAGTAAGGAGGGAATAATTTACATAATAAGTTTACCAACCACTGATGTTGAACCATGTCAAACTTTGCTTATTAAAGCCATAAAAAAGAAGAACATTATAAATAAAATCCCCTTTAATTCAATATTGAAATGTAATAAAAAAATTAATGGAATTGAAAATAATTGTAAAGCATACAATGCATTTAGAATATGTCCTAATAATAGCATAATAGATATAAGTAAAACAACTTGTATTCCAAACTTACTGAAGAGCCTCATACCTACTTGTACCATAATCAATAACCAGCATGTGCCAGAACTTGAAGATATCTTACCAGGAGCCATTTTCCTCAACCAATTCAAAGGGAATGTCGAAATCAACAACGAGACAGTAGAATTAAACGGCGCTTTTCTCATTACATATCAAAATTCAACCGTTAGAGTCAACAACAGGTTTTTCACTTCAAGAGAAGTAGTTACCTAGAAACCTCTACCACCAATCCTCCAACACGCATCCACGAAAAACAAAATGGAGGAAGTCTTATCCTTAGAAATGATGAAGGAATTGCATCTCAACAACAGCCAATACATCGAATTGCTACACACAAAAAACAACATCAGCACAGCAATAAACTTCAGCTTCACGTTACTGCTACTGGTCATAATAATAATGGCTTTAATCATCCGAAGGAATCGAAAAAAAACTCAAAGCCTACGACTTGAGACAATCATTAGCGACGCAAGAAATTTAGGTTATCCGGAGGTAAACCATCATGAGGCATTGCCCAGGAACGACAATTTACAACGCCACCGCCATGAGGCATCGCCAAGGAACGACAATTTGCAACGCCCATTGTCCATTAACAGCATCCCGTTTTTCTAAAACGAGCGAGGACGCTCGAATCTGAAGGCGGAGGAGTTAACATAACAGAAAATAACATAACATAAAATAATGTAAACGTAACGGAACACCATCACGAGCATCGCAACGTGCCAGCCGTGGAACCGTTTTTCTTTTCCAGGAAAAACGCCAACACAGCAGCTCCTGATTCTTAGGAAAACGCCAACACAGCAGCTCCCGATTCTTAGGAAAATGCCAGCCCAGCAGCGTTCCCATTCCCAGGAAAAATGCAAGTAGGTACTAATCAACAAAACAACCGACCAACGGAGGACTGGAAAGGAGAAGAACACCGAAGACCAGATCAGTGGAGATAACTACGCCGCCAGGAACGGTACGAGCCGGTCGGAATCTCTTAATTATTTTTGTAATCTCTAAGTTTTTGTAATAATTTTTGTAATAATTAAATAACAGATAATTTGTGTTTCGTTTTGCGAATAATAAAAAGATTAACTTTGTAATAATTAAATAACAAATAATTTGTGTTTCGTTTTGCGAATAATAAAAAAATTTAACTTACATACGCGTGTTAATAAACTGTTCAACCAGAACGCACCCACTAATTTTTTCAGGGCTACTACTCACATTCCTCTTTTTTATTCTTACTTTGTCTGCTATCAGCAGAAATTTGTCAAAGGATAAAACCCATGTTTTCCCATGCAAACGATGCCATTTGTTATTAACTATGTTGTTTACTATGCCCTTTCGATGCGTTGGTCAGCGTCTTTTGTAAATTTTTAATGATACGAATAATTTTATGGTTTTTCTGATAAAGTATAAGCTAGGAAAGTAAAAAAAAATTTTTTTGGGGCCAACGAAGTATATTTTTTCCTTAATGATTCAGTTGTATTAAACATATCATACAACAACATCCGTTTTAAAAGTGCAATTATAAGTAACAGTGATAATTATAATACTATACAGTATATCGATTATTCTTAATACTGAAAATGAAGTTTTGAAAATGTTTTGTAGTTTTGATTATTTTTGTATATTTTTTTTGTGTTTACAAACTATATTCATATTTTATATTAATTTCATATATTATATTATGTTAGTTTAAGATTTGTAAAATTAATATCGACGTTTTTTAAATAGTTAGTTTCGTTCACAGTTTTAACTTACGAGTGGCTAGTTCCGTAACTCGGTCTACACCAACTCTTCTTTTTTAAGGTAGGTTTATAAAACAGGCAGCATGCACGATTAAATTTAACGCGAGTGAAACACGGGAGCACAGCTAGCATGAAAATATAATTAAACAAATGTGAATTCCTAAGGGACGACGTCGAATTTATAGGATTCGTCATCTCAAAAAATGGCATTGAGGCAAATCCAAAAAAATTTAAGCAATTGCTGAATACCCTTACCCAGCAACAGTAAAAGAACTCCGTTCATACTAAGGTCTTCAACGAAGGGCTCCAATTACGTCTGAGAAACTTACAAAATTCCTTAAATGCATGAGAAAAAATTAAAAATTTTTGAATTCCGCTCCCATAACGACCGCATGCTTAAGGAAATTTGATGGCACGCGTGGCCTTGAAAATGTTGCAAAAGCATAAAAAACCGTATAAAATAGGGAAACTGGGAACAGAGAGGCAGTTATTGATCGGTCACCGGGAAGACGACGACTCTTCGCGATCCCGAAGAGTTTTTGAAGGAAGACATAGCTTCTCCAGCCCTAACTTGAAGGAAGACATCTCCTCTTCGCTTGCCAGAAGAGTGTTAGAAGGAAGACATCGTCCTCCACCGGAGGCTAACTTCAAACGAAGACTCCAGGAAGCAGGAATTACCGACAATTGAAGAAGACCCTCAAGCTGACAAGGAAGTAAGAGCGAGCTCGACAACACACTGAATTAGAGGAAGTCTTTCCGCCGTTGTAGCAAATAAATTGAAATAAAATAAAATATATGTATTATTAATTTTGAGTATCACTTTGGACGTCCCAACCAATCCTGATGTTATGATGAATGTTTGTTAAAAACCTCCAGAAATCCCCAACAAACCGGATTACCGGCCTCACAGCTGAATTTTCTAAGGTCAGTTTTATTTAATGGATTAGCTGGTTGTAACCAGCTTGTTTCCAACTACAGCATCCATCTTGTATGAGGTTTTTGACAGTTAAATTCGATTTAGTCTGTCAGGTTAAGCTACTTAATACACGTAAACTTTAGAAAGTTTCCCTAAACCGGTTTAAATTAAGCCAGTTTAACTACAGTCTAGTTAGGCTAATAGGCTAAACCAAGTAGCTATACAAGTTTAATATTACTTTCTTTTCTCATGTTTCTTATTGACCGTGTTTTGTAAAGCAGACACCAATGCACTTTTTGTCAATGTTTATTTGACGTTTCGGCTCCATGGTTTTGGGCCATCTTCAGAACTGCAATAATAAACAACATTTTATTGTTGAGTCAAATCCAAAAAACAGAGTTTGTTGTACATGTTATTTTAACTAACCTTATTTGTATGTTCTAATGACATGTTTTTTCTTACAACCTTATTTGTATGTTCTAATGACAGAAAAACACATAATTAATGGACAATGGACCGATAACATTGTCCGAGCCCATTTATAATGGGAATTTCTTACAAACAATAACAACACATTTAACGAAGGAAGGGACAGGAATTTAAAACACTGGATGAAGTACGTCAACAATTTCAAAAAAAACGGAGGTACATATTAAATTCTTACTGAAATGTAGGGACTATGACGTCATACCAAAACATCTACAAGTACACAAAAACTTACAACACATCCAGTTCAACACAGTACGAGTAAAAAAGTTATTTCATCGAAAGTGTAATAACTTTGCAGGACGACTACTCCAAATTGAAATCAAAGAAAATCATTTACACTTAAATTATTTGAGACGGAAACTCAAAAAATTGGAGACCACAATTGAGACAAAACTACCAAACGAAGTCACAGATTGTTTTTATGAAACACAACAGAAAGTACTGAATAAAAGGTTTGACAACAACTGGTCCAACTCACAGAAGAATTTGGATGTCTTAATGAAAAAGACCCACCCCACATTGATTCCTTCAAACTCCACAACCAAATACACCTGGATCAAAAATTTGTCCAACATCTCCATCCCACCAGAAGTAGAGAATATTGTATCACTATGTAACAAGTTTAACTTAAAGAACAACAAAGTAATTACAAAAAACAAAATGAACATAATAAAAAACGTGGAGAGCAACATCTACAAAATACCACTGGAACAACAGAATGAAGTGAGACAACAAGTCACCCAGATCATTAACAACGCCTCACAGAAACAAACTCGTATGAAACACCTAAACATTTTCCACAAAAATGTGCAAAAGGACCTGGACATCACAAAACAGTTTATTCAAGATAACTCGGACGTGATGTTTACTATTGCTGATAAAGGAAACGTTACAAGACGTTAAACAAATCTGAATACATATCAAGAGTCAACAACCTTTTGTCAGACCAAAACACCTACAAGCCGTTGAAGAACAACCCGAACAAAGATGTGATAGACAACTTGAAGGTCTTGATGAAGACATGGCAGAAAAAGAAGTGCATCAACGAGATGGAATTCCGCCACCTTTCCAAACTTCAGCCAATTTAGCCAGAGCTTACGCTTTACCGAAGATACACAAACCAGGACACCCGTTTAGATTGATCATTTCGTCAAAGTGTAGTCTCCTACACAACTTGTCAAGGTTTCTGCAAAGCATGCTAAGCTTAGGACTACAAGCAGAAAATTACACAGTGAAGAATAGTTCAGAGTTTGTTCATCAAATTCACAATTTACAAGTTCCCGAGGACCATTGTTTGATTTCTTTGGACGTCTCTTCATTGTTTACTAATATTCCAACAGAATTATTTCTTGAGGGTATAAAAAAACGTTGGCCCGCAATCGAACAACGATGCACAATTCCTTGGAATGAGATGTCAATTGCAATTAATCTACTCATCAACTCGACGTTTTTTCAATTTGGAGGAAACTATTATCAACAAATCGATGGTGTTCCCATGGGAAATCCTTCCTCGCCAACGATAGCAGAGTTTACAATGAGGGACCTCGAACGGACTTGTTTACAACGCTTGGACTTCACTCCTCTCTATTACTGCAGCTATGTTGACGACATATCTGATATCCTAGCTAGGGACAAAGTAGATGCGATTATTGGTGTTTTCAACAGTTACCACCCGAAATTGCAGTTCACCCACGAGATGGAGGTAGAGCACACTCTCAACTTCCTAGATACACAGGTAAAAATAGAGAGTGACAAAGTACTAACCAACTGGTACAGAAAACCGACATACTCGGGCAGACTCCTACACTTCCATTCAAATCATTCGGTTGAACAAAAAAAAAGCGATTGTTTATGGCTTATTGGATAAGGCAATATTAATATCTGTTAGAAAGTTCCATTCTGAAAATGTTAAAATAGTCCAAACTATCCTTTCACAAAATCTGTATCCATTACAATTTATTAATAGTTGCATAAAGAACCGATTCAAATTTTGTGAACGTAACAATAACCAAAACATTAACAATAATCAAGAAAACACACAACATAACCTCATAGTTGTTCCATATGGCAACTCCGTTGGAAAATCGAAAGGCTTTTAAAAGGGTTAATCGGCAAATAGCGGAAGAGATAGAAGAGATGGAAGGTGGAACGTTGGTGGTTGAGTCCGGAAAAAAAGTGACGGGTTCGGAGCGCGAACGGAAAGGAGGGAACGTGAAAAGTATTGTATTATAAAAGTGACAAAATATGAGAGGTTTTTTTGTCGGCATTTTCCTCCCAATAAAAAGTGGTTGTTTCATTACATTTTCCCAGTGTTGGGTCCCCCTCTTTATCTTGGGGTTTCAATGTTCTTCTTCTCAAAAGTCCAAAATTTATTATTCAATTACTTTATTCGGTATACAAATTTCCATTGAAGTTCCCAACTCTTGTTATTGTCTATCTACTAAATCCTATACAAATTTACTTAAATCAAACTAAACACTAGAGAACCTTACTTAGGCAGTGCTGGCTTGCCCGTCTTTTTCTGGTGGCGATAGTTCCTGCGGCTCATCTTCAGTCTATTGATTCTGTAGCTGGCGTCCCGCTTCTGTTCCTTTGTGGTTGCCAGAACCAGTTCCCTTTGAGCCTCTTGGAGCTTTCGCTGGTAGTAGGCCTCAACTCCGGAACGGGGTTTCTTCGGGGGGCGTTTATCGTCTACTGCTTCGGGCTTTGGTACTTTAGCGGCTTGTCGTTGCCGATATTCCTCCAGGGATATCGGTCGTGGTCCTGCTGTTGGATCCTTCAGGGCTTCTCTAAGCTGGTCCTCTGCTGCTATTTTCATTGGGTTAATGCCTGCTGCCTTCGAGGGCTGTTCAGGTCTTTGGGTAGCCGATAACTTGATCGGATTACCCTTTTTGTTTTTATATTAGCTGGGCCGGTGGTTGGCTCCTTGTAGTTTCTCGCTGGAGGTGGCTAGACGTCTCTGGGCTTCGGTTTCACGGGGCTGGTGGACTCCTCGTTAATTCTTCGCGGCTGTGGCTGGATTCGTCTGGTCTTCTGGTTTAACTGGGCTGATTGACTCTTTGCTGTGGCTGGATTCGTCTGGTCTTCTAGTTTCACTGGGCTGATTGACTCTTTGCTGTGGCTGGAATCGTCTGGTCTTCTTGGTTTAACTGGTTGGCTGTCAGGACTCAGGAACGGGTTGAGTACATCACTGCATTTCCGTTGCTGGTGGCTCATTATTTATAGCATGATTGCCTGCCCCACCTGTTTGTTGGATTTCGTCAATTAATCAATACTATATTGATCGATCCATATGTTGTTGCAGAAGTAGCAAAACTCCCTTTTGCCGTTTCATCAGGTGATCGACCTGAAACGGACCTGGGTCAGCTATTTTCAAGGTAAGTGACCGCGAGTGTTTGACAATTTCCGTTGACAATACTTAATTTCCTTCATGCGGGTTAGCGACCGAAAGTACTTTCGTACTTATGAAATTAGGTCACTGGGTGACTTGTTTCGTTTTCGTTTTCTTTTCCATTTTCAGGTGACGGTGGGATCATAAGGTAAGGTGTATGTCTGGGATTAGTGTGGTGAGGAAGTATGGTGGGCTGTGTCTGAGATTAGTGTGGTGAGGAAGTATGGTGGGATGTGTCTTAAGTTAGTGTGGTGTGGAAGTATGGTGGGATGGGTCTCGGGTTAGGTGTGTTTGATCAACGGTTTGGGATTTGGGTGGGATGTGGATATTTTCCCATGTAGGCCACAGACAGCATTCCAGATGTTTACCGGCCGTAATATTTTTGAGTCACAACATTCCTCCCCTCTTTAGAGAAGCTCCCCCCAGCCATAGGTGTTTGTCGGGTGTATATATTTATATAAAGATCTACATTCCTAACTTGTTATAATTGGTTTGTATTTTTTGATCTTAATTAATCTTCACATAGTATTTTTTTGTATTTTTAAACTTAATTAATCTTCCCATAGTATTTCTTGTTTGAATAACTATTTTGGCTGTATGAGCGTAAGGTAAGCGATTCTACTTAGTTAATTTAAGGTTACAATTTAGTTCTATTTTCGGTTTCTTTCAACATTACATCTTTATTTGGATCAACTACTCTAGGTCTATAGTAATAAATAGTTGATGTATTTTATATATTCTTAATTCCCCTAATAACAATTTTTTTTTTTTTGATTACATACGTTATATTCCCTAAGGTTACATATTTTTTTCTGAGTACATATATCTATTTCTAAATTTTTAATGTTTGATTGCTTTAATCCTATCCTATGTTTGCTATACTAGTATATATGTTTCAACGACATCTCGTGACGCTGTCTCATCACTGTTGACCGGTTATCGAAATTTGAAAAACTTTGGAAAAACTTTGGGTCCAGGAGGGGTCGGATATCAGTCCTTGCGCATTCGATATAGAGTTCCGTTATCTCGGGTTCGGCATTCTCCGCGAGTCCTACTTTGGGTTCGGTGGTCTCTTGCAATTCTCTTAACATTTGTCTTAGGTGTGTCGGTCTCACTGTCATTGTCTTCTTCTTTGTCCAAAATCCCGAGTTTCTCGATCCATTCGGCTGTTTCTGCTAGGAGGTTATCTAATTCCTCTTGGTCGTCGAGTCCGAGGCTGTCTCTCCTTTTTATTCCCTCTGGCGTTGGTTCTCTGCCAATGTGAGTTTGAGATGTTAGTAATTGTTGCCTTGTTTCTATTAAGTTTTTTTTTTTTTATTAGGTGTATGATGTCTAGTTCTAGCTTAGGTTCTACTTATTCTAGTTTCTCCTTTTCCCGATGTTGGTTAGTTTGCTGCGGTACTGGTTGTCGGGGTTTCTTTATTGTTTATCTTCTCTGTTTGTATGATTTGGTCCCGCCTAGGTACCGTAATAGGTACCGGTATGATGTTTACACTTGGCTTTCTGCGGTTTCTATGGGTGGCTCTTTGTTGGGCCACCTGCCTTCTTCCATAAATCTTTAGGCTAATCCATATTATCGCCAAAACGAGGAGGCAGCTTGATATGGTTGTACCGATATTACTTTGTATGGATGTTCGTTTTTCACGTGATTTTTCCACTATCTCCTGCTCTAGTTTGTCCACGGCTTTGCTTTCAGCTCTTAGGTTGTCATTGAATGTGATTGGGTGGAGTATTTTTATCCCAGTTCTTCCGGTACTTTCCCGTTTTGGGGGTTGGTAGCGAGAAAAATCGATTTCTGGTACTGGATCTTCTTCTGGCTGGTATATTTTCATAGCGTGTACACTATCGGTCGTGTAGGGTAGTGTAAATCCAGCTAGATGGTATATGCATTTTTCCTTCAACATGACTATTCCGAGGCCCTGAAGTAGCTCCGTGTATTCCATAGTATCGCATTGAGCAACTAGGGGTGTGGTTCCTTGTAGCCAGTACAGCCAAGCATTCTCCTGATGCATGGGTACGATCATGTTTTTAGCTTCTTCCATTATGCGAAAAGTGCAAACATCAGTTTGTCCATTTGTCTCTCTTAATAATTCCGTAAGGCAATTTGTTCTAGTGGGATGCGTTTGGGTTGGTTGATTCCGATGACAGATTACGTATGTTTCGTTTATAGTGATGCATTGGAATCGGTAGTCCAGTTCATTCATACCGAAACTTAGTTGAGAGATGCTCGTGTTCATATAATATTCCACGTCCACGTTGTACAGGAAGAATGTACTATGATTGGTAGGTACGGGCGTGGTGTATACTCGGTTTGTAGTATACCGTACCGCGTTTACTAGGGGTATCCGTATTTGAACTAGTATTCCAAATTCGTTGAATTGACAATCGACTTTAGTGATTCGTTGTATAATGGGGAAGTCTATGTTGGTCTCCTTCCCGTAATATATTTTGGTAACGTTATTGTACAGCTCACGGAATTGGTGGGAAGGTATCAGCAGGGGGCTCAACTCCCTCTTGTTAATGGTTTCGGTTATGATGAAGAGGTCAGTCACATCGAGGTATATTTGCTGCAATTCTCCTAATACTAGTATCATGATTTCATTTATATCTGTTCTCCTCTGCATGCTTCTCATTTCTTCCGTGTATTTTTGTGTTTCATTGTACTCCCTGTTACTTATTTCATTAATCTTCCGCACCAATTGGTTGTATCGTCGAGTCATCTCTAGGTTAGTTTCATTCATCGTTTTGAGGCTTGAGCGCACGACTGAGACCTGTTGTCTGGCCAGGTCCAGATTTTGGCGGTTCTCATTTTCTAGTTCCTCCAATTTTTTGTGTATTTGCTCGGAATCATCATCATCCATAGTGCCGAACAGTGTCTTCATTGCTCTCCCCCCGAAATTAATGAGGCCTCGTTTAGTTCGGTGTTTGAGGTTCATTGTTAGCTCTATCTTTTCTATGAGCTCGGTGATTTGGTTAGTTCGTTCTTGGAGAACGTAGGTCCAGTGGTGACACATGTCGCCTCCGAAGATGAAGGTGAACTCCTTTTGGGTGTCGCATAGTCGGGCAAGTGCCTTTTGGCTTTCTTCTAGGTATTTCAACGAAGATTCCCAAGTTGGTTTCGTGATACGCGTCAGCATAGTCCAGTGATCCTGGTAAATTTGGGCTGTTCCAATTGGTTCGAATACCACCCCTCGTAACTTGAGGGGGTGTATCTCAACTGGCGTTTGGGCTGCACTTATGGCGACCATCAAATAAATGTGGAGCAGCATGTTTAGCCTGAAACGATGAAGGAAAATATTGTGGTGTCAGTTGAACAACTTTAATCGGTTGTTATGGACCCTTCTTTTTTTGTTGCCCATCTGTATTGTCGTGTTTACTGGGCTATTTATCGCTAAAACCTTAAATGGTCCTAGCCAAAATTGCGTAAGTTTATTCTTTCGCGCCGCATTCTTGAGGAGCACCTCATCTCCCACGTGGACTTTGAGTGGGTGTGTCTTTTGGTCGTAGTATTCCTTTGAGATGGCCTTGTTTTTCTCTATGTTCTCCTTTGCGATTTGGTAGGTCTTCTGGAGTTTATTTCGCAATTTCAAATAGTAGTTCTCGTGATCATATATAGGCTGTGGCTCTCTTTTTAGATTATTGGGTAGGGGGGCCGAAAACCCATATAGGCAGTCCATGGGGGTTAACTTTGTTGCAGTATGGACATTATTATTTCGCACAAACATTGCTGCACGCAAATGTTCATCCCAGTTCGTCTGGTTCTCGTCAACGACACTTCTTAGATAATCCATTAAGGGTCTATGCGATCGTTCCAGGGCACCGTTCGTTTGAGGATGATAAGCTGTTGTCTCCAGTTTATGAATTTTGAACAATTTGCACACATGACGGAACATCTCCGAGGTGAAATTGGCTCCGCGGTCCGTGATCAATTTCCTCGGAATTCGGTATCGACTAATTATCTCGTCCACAAATGCTTGTGCGACTGTTTTTGCTTCTACATTCGTGAGTGGTACCACGTCCATAAACCTTGTTAAATCATCTTCAAAGCTTAAGATATATTTATTTCCGTTCACTGTTTCCGGCAATGGCCCTACGATGTCTAGGTATACCTTATCGAAAGGTAATTCTGCGGTGTCGGTAATAACCAGAGGTTCCTTGTGCTCTCTGCTTTGTTTGTTGGTTTGGCACTTTTTGCAGCGTTTTACGTAATTCACTACATCCTTCTTCATTCCTTTCCAATAGAACTCACGCTTTAAACGTTGATACGTCTTTTGGACCCCCTGGTGTCCCCCAAATGGTGCGTCATGACAGTCGGCTAGTATCGTCTTGATGTCGTTCGGGTCCGTTAATACCCTTTTTTGTTCTTCCCCTGATTGTTGTCGCGACTCATTTCTGGTACTGGACAGCGGCGGCGTTTTCCTCTCTGCTGGGTTCGTTTGTACCACATTGTCCGCTGGATCCGTTGGAATATTGTTTGTTTCCATTTCTCTGGCTTGTCTCCGCGTTACCACTAAGACTTCATACGGGATTCGGCTTAAGGCATCGGCGTTGCCGTTTTTCCTCCCTTCCTTATATTGAATATCGAAAGTGTAATCTGACAGCTTGTGCCATAACCTCAATATTCTACTAGTGGGATCTTTTATACGTATGGCCCCGCGCAATGGTTTATGGTCAGTGAAGACAGTGAAAGGCCTTCCGTACAGGTAACTCCGGTAGTTTTTCACTGCCCATACAATCGCGAGCAGTTCGCGCTCAATCGTGGAATAATTTCGTTCCGCATTATTTAGTGCTCGACTGGCGTAGGCAATCGGTTTTTCGTTATTTTCGGGTCCTTGCGCCAAGACTGCTCCCAGCGCTTCCCCGCTGGCATCGGTGTACAATTTAAACGGCTCATCGAAATTTGGATACCGCAGTACTGGTGGTGTAATTAGTTTTTCTTTCAGAGTGTTGAACGCTTGCGTACATTGTTCATCCCAATGGAACTTTATGTCTTTTCTTAACAACTTGTTGATCGGGGCTGCGATTTTTGAGAAACCCTTAATGAACTTCCGGTAATAGTTTGCCAAACCCAAAAACGATTGCACCTGTCTCACCGTTGTCGGGGTCGGAAATTCTTGTACGCTTCTGACTAAACTAGGATCGGGCGCGACTCCTTCAGTCCCGCATTTGTGTCCCAGATATATTATCTCCCTCTTCAGGAAATTGCATTTCTCTGGGTTTAGTTTTAGACGATGTTCCCTTAACCTCTGTAGTATTTCTCGTATTTTCCGCTGATGATCGTTGAGGTTTCTACCATAGGTGACTATATCATCTAGGTACACGAAACAACGTAGTCCCTGGAGTCCCGTCAACACATGATTCATCAGACGTTGAAACGTTGCCGGGGCTCCCTTTAAACCAAACGGCATTCTTTTAAACGCGTAATGCCCGTACGGGGTACTGAAAGCTGTTTTGTCCCGGTCCTCCGCCTTCATAGATATTTGGTGGTAACCACTGGCGAGATCTAATACCGAAAAATAACGGGCATTCCCTAACTGGTCCAGAATATCCTCTATTCTCGGCAGTGGGTATGCGTCCCCCTCCGTTACCTCGTTAAGTTTTCGGTAGTCTACTACTATTCTCCATTTTTTCTCGCCAGAGGGCCCCGGTTTTTTGGGAACCACTAGTAAGGGGGCATTCCACTGGCTCCAGCTAGGTTCAACAATGTCATCCTTCAGAAGTCGATCTATCTCGTCGTTTATTATTTGCTTTTGAGTTTCGGGGAGTCTGTACATTTTACATTTTATCGGCACTTGTTCCGGTTTTGTCCGTATTTCATGTCGTACAGTCGCTGTATGACCTAACTTTTCCCCGGGCAAGTGGAACACATCTTGGAACTCCTTTATGGTCTGTGTTATTGCTTCTTTTTCTTCTTCATTCAAATCTTTTTCTATACCTACTATTTCCATTAGTTTGGTTATGTTTTCCTGGGTGTCCTTGTTTTCCTCTGGTTCCCCTTTTTGTATATTGTGGATTTCTTTTTCCTTATTAATATATTCTCTTTCTACTTCCCTTTCTTGGGCACTGTGTTTTTCCAATAAAAGTTTAAACGTATGGATTATTTCGTCATGATTATTTATGTTCATTATACTGCATTGTATTTTTCTATTTTTTGGTGATACCAAAGCATTACTAATGTACACTCCTTGTTTAACTTCTTCCCCGATAATTATATACTCTCCGTGTAGGTTTGTTGGAATTTCAAAAAATTTCACTGTTCTGGATGGTACCTCAATGGCCTCTTGGGTCGTTACTGTAATGTAGTTTTCGTTATCTTGGACTGGGGACGTTTTATCGTCATTACTTCGCCCTTTTTCTGAAGCCTTATCTTTCGCCACGTGTGGGCTCGGACTACTAGGACCGTCATATTTGCGAGTATGATGGCTATATCTCTCGATAAGAATGTGCGAATTCCCATATTGTTGACCACCCTTATCTTGTTGGACAGTCTCGAGAGCTGTTGCCACGTCCTGCTTCCCGTTGTCTTTTTCTTGTTGTAATAGAACTGGTTTTACCACGTCATCCCTTCCATCATGTGAAGTCAGTTCACACGCCGTAGGTTGCGAGCTGCGACTTTTTGTGTGCCCTTCGAATGAATTTTCTTGGTTGACGTCTGCCCTGCCTGTCGCTATTACGTCTACGAAACGGTTATTGTCTGCCCTTCTACGTGGGTTTTCCTCAAAAGGTATTGTTATGGCTTCTTGTCCTCCTATTGTCAGGAAAACTAATCTTCTAGCTGGTCCCTCTACATTACAATTCTCTGCTACAAAATCGTTGCCTATTATTCCCACCACGTTTGTTGGGTTATTAGACTTTACCACGTGGAATTTACAGGGGTATGGTCGCGCTGTGTCTAGGTAAGCCATTATGGTACCTTCCGATTCTATTTCCCCGGATATGGTATTTAATGTTACCCTATCTAAGGCGTTTACTTCTTTTAAGTATTGTTCTTTTACCTCATCTGCCTTTATGAGGCTGATTTCTGACCCTGTGTCGATTATAAATTTTGGGGCATTCTGGGTTGTTATGTTTGTGGATATGGTTATTATAGGCAAATTAGGCATGATCGCGCACCTGTTTCTCTCTACTGACGATTCGCGGTGCGCTCGATCGTCTCCGTTGAGTTTCCCGTGTCCTTCATCCTATCTTCTAGTTGCATTCTCTCCCATCTTGCTTTAAGAAAACATCTAGTTTCTAGGTGGTCGGTGGCGAGACAAAAATTGCAGGGGTTACTACCCCCACTGGTGGTGGTTTGGTTTACTTGTCTCTGATGTTCGCCTCTATTTCCCTGTTGATATTGTTTTTGCTGGTTTTGGGAGCGGCAGTTTGTGTTAGTGTGCCCGTACATTCTACATCCGGAGCAAAACGGCGTCATTTGCCGTGTGCGACATTCTGCCATGATGTGGCCCATTTTATTACAAAATTCACATCTCACTTGCCGCCTCTCTGGTCCTCCTCGAGCGAAGTTATTATTATATCTTCCGGTGTTGCCATTGGGGTGATAATTTCGTGGAGGGAAATTATTCGGACGGTGTGGTTGGTTGTATCTAGAGTTTCCGGATTCGAACCTATTTCTTGGTGGGTCCCGGTACTGTTCCGGTTGGTATCCGATGGATTCCCGATTATCCATGCTATGGTTTATGTCTTGGCCTATTAAAGATACCTGTTGTCCCATTTCATGCCGACTATGTGGTCCCGCGTTCATACATTGTTCTGTTTGTTCTAGCTTCGTTATTTTCCGCCCCAATGCTTCAACTGTATTTTCGGATTCTTGTAATAAATAAAACTTGTAATTGGCATTAAGAATTCCAATTTTAAAGCAATGAATGCCCACTTCCTCGATCTCGGTTTTTAGTCCTTCACCTCCGTTGGTGTATTGGGCTTCCGCGGCTCTTTTACAAGCATTAATCAACGCTTTAACCCGATTAAAATAACCGCATAGTGTTTCGGTTGGCAATTGTTGCACATTTCTTAACTGGTTATTTAGCGTGATGTATGAGGTCCCTTGTATTAAATTTGACCTCAGTGTAGCTATTATGTTCTCCAATGAGTCTCTTAGTCCTGACTGGACGGCATCCAATGCTCGTCCTCTCAATCTTGTGGGCAGTAGTCTCACAAATAGTACCTGGTCCTGTACGTCGACCAGTGTGTCATACGCTATGCGTGCACAATTTGCAAATTCATTTACCTCACTTTCTTTACGTGGGCTATCTTCTCCGGTTAAAATGGGCACGTTGTTGCAAAGGACGTTGTTAACTAGTGTCACATTTGCCATTTTGTGTATACTGATTGTTTCTGTTTGTAGCTTATTAATCAATTCCTGGTCCTTGCTCCCAGTTGGATCCGAGTGACCCCTATAATATTTTCTCCCGTTTCTTAGTTGCACCACTCCTGGTCTTTCCGGATTCGTGTTGGCTATTTCCGTTGGATCTTTTTGATCCTCTGTTTGCATTGGTGAGTTCCCTTTCTCATCAATCTGATCCCCTTCGTTTGCGAACAATTCCTCCTCTGTATTTGTACTCTTAGTGGAGTAGGTGGGTTCGTGTTCTGGGCTCGTTTCATCCACCGTGTATGAATCTATTCTTTTCATGAATCTTTTCAAACTTATCTTTAAGGGTATCTTAGGTGTTGAGTGGGCCATAAATTTTCAATAGTGGTTCTTATTATTGCCTTTTCCCCATAGTCTCTTTATAATCAATGGTCTAAATCGTATGCCTTGTTGAGTCGTGATCTGTGGTGCGTATGTTCGTAAGTGCGGCTGCGCCAATTAATGTTGGGTCCCCCTCTTTATCTTGGGGTTTCAATGTTCTTCTTCTCAAAAGTCCAAAATTTATTATTCAATTACTTTATTCGGTATACAAATTTCCATTGAAGTTCCCAACTCTTGTTATTGTCTATCTACTAAATCCTATACAAATTTACTTAAATCAAACTAAACACTAGAGAACCTTACTTAGGCAGTGCTGGCTTGCCCGTCTTTTTCTGGTGGCGATAGTTCCTGCGGCTCATCTTCAGTCTATTGATTCTGTCGCTGGCGTCGCGCTTCTGTTCCTTTGTGGTTGCCAGAACCAGTTCCCTTTGAGCCTCTTGGAGCTTTCGCTGGTAGTAGGCCTCAACTCCGGAACGGGGTTTCTTCGGGGGGCGTTTATCGTCTACTGCTTCGGGCTTTGGTACTTTAGCGGCTTGTCGTTGCCGATATTCCTCCAGGGATATCGGTCGTGGTCCTGCTGTTGGATCCTTCAGGGCTTCTCTAAGCTGGTCCTCTGCTGGTATTTTCATTGGGTTAATGCCTGCTGCCTTCGAGGGCTGTTCAGGTCTTTGGGTAGCCGATAACTTGATCGGATTACCCTTTTTGTTTTTATATTAGCTGGGCCGGTGGTTGGCTCCTTGTAGTTTCTCGCTGGAGGTGGCTAGACGTCTCTGGGCTTCGGTTTCACGGGGCTGGTGGACTCCTCGTTAATTCTTCGCGGCTGTGGCTGGATTCGTCTGGTCTTCTGGTTTAACTGGGCTGATTGACTCTTTGCTGTGGCTGGATTCGTCTGGTCTTCTAGTTTCACTGGGCTGATTGACTCTTTGCTGTGGCTGGATTCGTCTGGTCTTCTTGGTTTAACTGGTTGGCTGTCAGGACTCAGGAACGGGTTGAGTACATCACTGCCTTTCCGTTGCTGGTGGCTCATTATTTATAGCATGATTGCCTGCCCCACCTGTTTGTTGGATTTCGTCAATTAATCAATACTATATTGATCGATCCATATGTTGTTGCAGAAGTAGCAAAACTCCCTTTTGCCGTTTCATCAGGTGATCGACCTGAAACGGACCTGGGTCAGCTATTTTCAAGGTAAGTGACCGCGAGTGTTTGACAATTTCCGTTGACAATACTTAATTTCCTTCATGCGGGTTAGCGACCGAAAGTACTTTCGTACTTATGAAATTAGGTCACTGGGTGACTTGTTTCGTTTTCGTTTTCTTTTCCATTTTCAGGTGACGGTGGGATCATAAGGTAAGGTGTATGTCTGGGATTAGTGTGGTGAGGAAGTATGGTGGGCTGTGTCTGAGATTAGTGTGGTGAGGAAGTATGGTGGGATGTGTCTTAGGTTAGTGTGGTGTGGAAGTATGGTGGGATGGGTCTCGGGTTAGGTGTGTTTGATCAACGGTTTGGGATTTGGGTGGGATGTGGATATTTTCCCATGTAGGCCACAGACAGCATTCCAGATGTTTACCGGCCGTAATATTTTTGAGTCACAACACCAGCTCTCCCTGAACATTAGGTCTTTCGAGCTGGATCTGGTGTAACTGGTGTGAAAAAAAAATAATAATAAATATACCTATTGAGGAAAGTTCGCGATTTTTATTAGTGAGAAAGATCGAAAAGGTTCGAGTGTATGGAACGGATCGTTCGCTTGTTCGTTCCTAGGTAAGTTTGGGAATGAATCATTCTTCCGTTCGTTAGTTGGAAAGTGTCGGAACGGGTCATTCGCTTCTTGGAAAGTTTGACGACGGATCATTCTTTCGCCCGGAGAGAAAATCACGAGATTTGCTATCAACCAATAGGGAAAGAGGCGAATTGGATGGCAATATGCGCGTAAGTAAAAATGTCAGTTGTTGTTTGTTCCTGGCACGAAGAGGAAAAACTGTGAAGTGTTCTACGATTTTCAAAAAAGAAGTGAACGAAATTATTAATTATGGCACCAAAAAAGGTAGGTGCTTTTTAGAGTTTTGCGTGGAAAATTATTAAATATCGTGGAAAGTAATTGGAGTGTAGGGAAGTGCGAATAGTAGAGTTTAAGTTAAGATTGTTTATAAAAATTGCTTGCTAGGAAAGTTGAAAGAACAGTTTAATTTTGAATTGTTTTGGAAAGTGGGAAAGAATAATTTAATTTTGGATTGTTTTGGAAAGTGGGAAAGAATAATTTAATTTTGGATTGTTTCCGAAAGTGGGAATGAATAATTTAATTTGGTTTGTCTGGAAAGTGGGAAAATTTAGTTTGGATTGTTTGGAACGCATTTGTTAAGAAAGAGTAAAGTAGTTGGAATGCAAGCTAAAGGAAAGGGAAAGAAACATGTGTGCGCGGGAAGCAATGCGCATTTTTTGGGGGTAAATGCGTGCGTAGAACGCTTAGATTGGAATAAAATACAAAGTTGTTCAGAGTAAAGATTAAATTGTTGGAAAGCATAATTTTGATGGAAAGAATAATTCTAATTGGGAAATATTTCTTTGCTTGGCAAAGAATAAAATAATTTATTAGCAAAATCTATAATTGGAAGGTAAATAAATAAGGAAAGTCAGTAGCGTTTTATGCTTGTCAGTTCAAACTTACAATGTTATAAAGATAATTAATGGAATGTTTGAAGTTATTGTTGTTTAGGATACTGTTCCCAAACCTGGAAAGTTACGGCCGGCTGAATCGTCTGCTACTGTTGATTTGGAAGGTTTGCAGTCGCGGCAATATGCGTCTATTATGAAAACAATACATTCGCAAGCAGCGTTTGTAAACACAGAGGAGTTTCAGTCATGTAATTACATGACTTTGGTAGTGCGAGCAAATAGATTGGACGAAGTATGGGGCCAATTAGACAAGATGCACTTAGAAATCATCGGGGAAAGCAACGAGGGAAGTACTGAAAGATATGAAGCACAGCATGAGGAGGTCGAGAGTGTCTACTTGGAAGCGATTACCTCGTTGAGGTGCAAGATGAATGAAGGGACGTCAAGGAGACAGCAAAATTTCTTCTTTGATACTGGAACGTCTTGTATAGCTCAGGAAAGGCCGATCAATGTAAGTGTGAACCTGGATCACAGGGAAATAACTAACTCGTGGGGATTTTTTGACGGCGCTTTATTAAAATGGCAAAGCTTCCATGATGGGTTTGCCGCTCGAATTCACCGTAATGATAAGCTATCCAATGTGGAGAAATTTACCCATTTGAGGAGCTCGCTACAAGGTAGTGCCGAAGCTACGTTAGGTGAATGGCTTTTAACTGAGGAAAATTATATGGAAGCATGGGACAAGTTGAATCAAATATATAATCGGAAATATCCCATCATTAGAGAACACCTAAGGCATTTCGAGTCTCTCCCAGCTATAAGAGGAAAGGCTACGGCAGATGATTTACAACGTTTGTCTGAGAATGTTGAGACAGCTGAAAGCCATGCTTCTACCAGTGGACACTTGGGATATGATGATTGTACACCAGCTGCATGAAAGACTGGATGCCAAGACGGCCAAGCAATGGGAATTGCAACGCTCTTCGGATACTCCGACTGCAATAAAGATGTTATCCTTTTTGGATAAACAGGCGTCAGCAGCGGCACCACAGGAAAGCAAAGGGAAGTCTACTGACAAGCCAGGCTATTCAGTTGGCTACAAGGAGTATCGAAGCTCGCAACGACCGTCAGCTAGCGATAGATCGCTATAATTTAAGGAAAGGGAAGAGCAATCAGCCATTCGGAAAGGGAAAGTTAACGTGAAGCATTATCCATGTGAAGCATGCAACGGTGATCACATGATATATGACTGTGACGATTTTTAGAGCCTCTCGCTTAATGCACGGTTGGCTTTTGTGAGGAAATGAGGACTGTGTGCCAACTGCCTAAAAAAAGGTCACACAGTTGACAATTGTTTCTCGCGTTGGTGTGGAGATGAACCGTGCACTGTTTTAACTCTCAAGCTGGAGTAAGGAAACGGGGAGTGCTTGTGGGAGAAGTTCACCCGCACCTGTCGTACACTTGCGTTTATTTTAACCTTAGCCCTCCAAAATGTTTACGAATATTTTGCTTATTATTAAAAAGTCATTGTTTCATTGTTGAAAACTTTATTTAATACAATTCCTCTAAACTTAATTCACCGAAGTTATCTTAAAACATTTGAAGCAGAATTTTATTAACTTATTTGTAACTTAGTTCACTGAAGTTATCTTAAAACATTTGAAACAGGATTTTATTAATTTATTTGTAACTTAGTTCGCCGAAGTTATCTTAAAACATTTGAAACAGGATTTTATTAATTTATTTGTAACTTAGTTCGCCGAAGTTTATTAACTTATTTGTAACTTAGTTCGCCGAAGTTATCTTAAAACATTTGAAACAGGATTTTATTAATTTATTTGTAACTTAGTTCGCCGAAGTTATCTTAAAACATTTGAAACAGGATTTAATTTGCTTATTTGTAACTTAGTTCACTGAAGTTATCTGAAAACATTTGAAACAGGATTTTATTAACTTATTTGTAACTTAGTTCGCCGAAGTTATCTTAAAACATTTGAAACAGGATTTAATTTGGACCCGCGAGGTGAGTCTGTCCAAGACGGCTCACCACCGACCACTGCCAACTGCCGACTGACTGTCGTGTGATTTTTACGGTCGCTTATCAGCGGGCGAAAACCGCTGACCGCGCATTTCTGACATGTCGCGCATGGCGACCAAGAATGCCTGCGATCAGCAATCTTCGCTTCTCGCTTTTCCCAACGCGATCGGATTTCTATTTGTGCACCGAAATCCGATGGCGCTGGGCAACAATGTTACGACAGTTGCAAAAATGATGTGGCGACAACATCGGAGCCCAGAACGCTGCGTCAGCTGGGAACAATGTTGCAAATTGTATTGCATATGTGCAACACTGTCTGCGCGTGCGCTGACACAGCGTTTCGGGCCAGCGAACGGGCGGTCCCTTGTTAACTACAACGGGGGGGGGGGGGAAGGGGCTCTGTTCGTAGGCATGCGTACATGTGTGACTTGGTCTTGACCCAGTCACAACAGCACCAAAAAGGATCCACGTCATAATAGCACCTTATGCCCGATTAAGGTCGGAAAGAATAAACCAGTAACAGTTTACAAAGTCAATGAAAGAGAGAAGAAAGATTGATTAGACGTAAAAGTGAGCGGAAAGCGGAAAAGGAATGACAAACTAACTATTAACAAAAAACACAAGTGCAACCATTTATGGAAAAACAAATTTGATATTGGCAATAGAATTGAATTTGTTAAAGGGTAAGGAAAGATTGTTAAACAATGAATTAGGGAATGTCAAAAATAAAAAGGAAAATACTTCAGGAAAGATTGGAAAGATTAGTTACAATAGAGATGCGTGTAGATCATACTTAGAGAATTTTGATAGTTCGAATAGTAGTGAATACATTCTTGTCCCTACGGCTTGGTATAGATGGGAATCCATTCGCTATACGGCATAAAGTTGTTCTAAAAATTCGTTCGTGGTATGAGTCAAATAACGTTTTGGAAGAAGTTTTCTGGGTCTTGCCGAACGGAAGTCGGTGGAATTTTACATTACCAACTCAATATTTGAACAGTGGTCAATTAATCGATATACCTAGGGTACCGATGGCGGATCCTAATTTTTGGGAACCAGCACCGGTGGTTTTACTCTTCGGTGCAGGACTTTTTGCGAAAATGATAATTTCAGTAGTGGAAGGATCCATCAACGGCACAACATTTTTGAAAACTGAACTTGGATTGATTGTTTTTGGAAAGTATGCGGACGAAATGAAAGCAATGCCTGCCATTGAATACAAAAAGGAAGATCAGTTGGATAAGTTATTGGAAAGATTACGGATCTAGGATCAAATTGTTGAATATCCTGCTCTGTCAATTGAGGAATCGGAAGTGGAAACCCACTTTCGAGAACATACTGGAAAATATGTTGCACGTATTCCGTTGAAAGATGAGGGAATGGATATTGGTAGTTCACGCCAAGTCGCGTTAAGAAGACATATGTATACGGAAAGGAAAAAATTGAAAGTCCGGAATTGAATGAAATATACATAGAAGCAATGCGAGACCAAATCCGTTCGGCATATCTGTTTCGGAAAGTCCAAGAGCTAAGGGATATGTTTATTGCATACCATACCATTGTATCGCAAAAAATAATCGCATTGCTTATGATGGAAGTTGCAAGACGGATAGAGGTCACTCAATCAATGATGTTCAAAAGCTCGGAGGGAAATCACAAAAAGGTTTACATTGGACATTATCGCGTGTGCGTAGGCACTGATTTGTCGTTTACGCTGATATTAAGCGTATGTTTAATCAAGTTCGATTAGCACGTGACCAATGGAATCTACAAAGAATCTTTTGGAGGGAAAATAATCAACAACATTTACGTGAGTATTGGCTGACAGTAATTATCTTTGGAATGAAATCTTCTCCATTTTTGCTGTGCGCTCAGTTATTGAATGCGCAAGAGAAGCGAAAGAGGTCTACCCAGAAGCAGCAAAAACAATTGAAGAAGATTTTTATATGGATGATTGTGTAACCGGGAAAGAGACGGAGAGTAAAGCGATAAAGTTGGCAAAAGAAATGGATTCGATATTGAAAGCCGCGGGATTTGAACTGCGAAGGCGGAAGTCAAATAGCAAAACAGTATTGAAAGCTATGAATTCAGTGGTGGAAGGCAGCATGCTGTTTCCAAGCCGGGAGGAAACAACAAGTTTAAGTTTAAAATGGTTGGTGGAGTCGGATGAATTTACATTTGTGGTGAAGTCACCAAGGTTGGAAGGACAATTGACATTATCATACCAAATGGATCACGATTAGCATACCTTTTAATAGATAATATTCATCGAAACTTAAAGCATGCTGGTAGTCAAGCCATGATGCAAAACATTCGGGAAAAATATAGGATTCCAAAATTGAGAAATGAGTTACGCAATTTCGTTCACAAATGTATTGTTTGTGTTCGATATAATGCCAGGATGGAAAGCCTGTTAATGTCAGACCTGCCGGCGGAAAGAGTTTAAGCTGGAAAACTTTTTTTATTCACTGGAGTAGATTATGCAGGACCGTTGGAAGTGCAATTTGTAGCAGGTAGAGGCAGGAATGATAGGAAAAAGTGTTGGATCGCTATTTTCGTGTGCTTGTGGACAAAAGCCATTCATTTAGACATCGTTACGTATATGACTGGAGTGGCGTTCATCGCTCGTTATGAACGATTCGTAGCTCGACGCGGATGATGTGAGAAGTTATTCAGCGACAATGGTACACCATTTGTTTTCGCAGGGAAAGAACTGAGAAAGGCTTTGGAAAGGTGGATAGACAAAGATTGTTTGGATCACTTATTATCAAAAGGAACGGAATGGAAATATATGACCCCGGCAGCACCTCATCAAGGTGGTATTTATGAAGCCGCGGTCAAATCGATGAAACTTCATTTAAAGAGAGTCGTTGGGACTAGGTCTATCCCTTATGAACAGCTGTTAACTCTCTTAACACAAATCGAGGCTATATTAAATTCGCGACCACTCACGAAGTTAACTGATTATCCTATGGATATGCAGGCTCTCACACCAGGTCATTTCTTATATGGAGAACCCTTAGTGCTCCCGTTACCGTTTGCTTTTGACAAAAGACCGGAGCAGCAGGGAGTCAAGTTATGGAAAGATCGCCAGAGGATAGTTAGACATTTTTGGGACAGATGGCATCTGCAATAACTCACGACACTCAAAGAACGGAAAAAATGGAGACGTGAAAAGGAGAGTGTTCAAGTAGGGGAGATAGTTGTGAGAATTTCCCGCCCGCTAGTTGGACTCTTGGAAGGATAGCTGAGCTCTTACCGAGCAAGGATGGCTTAGTAAGGAACGTAATTGTGGAAACCTCGACTAACAAATTAAAGCCAGCAGTACAGAAACTTTGTATATTACCTATGGATTGAAAACCAGTAGGTTTTGGCCTTGAGTGTTCCATATGGCAACTCCATTGTCATATGGAGGGAAATCGAAAGGCTTTTAAAAGGGTTAATCGGCGAATAGCGGAAAAGATGGAAGAGATGGGAGGTGGAACGCTGGTGGTTGAGTCCGGAAAAAAAGTGACGGGTTCGGAGCGCGAACGGAAGGGACGGAAAGTGAAAGGTATTGTATTATAAAAGTGACAATAAATGAGAGGTTTTTTGGTCGGTATTTTCCTCTCAATAAAAAGTGGTTGTTTCACTACAGTTTCCCAGCTCTCCCTTAACAATAGTATTACCTGTTCATTCAGTTTTGACAAAAGATTTGAGAAAATATTTTCAAAAGTTTAACATAAAAACCGTTTGCAAAATTGATTAAAAATTAGATTCAATAGTCAATTACTAGACAACATCACGCTTTTTATCAAATATGTAGAATGCAATGATTGTGACGCCAATTACATAGGCCAAACAAAAAATGCATTAGAAATACGAATAAAACAACACAAACAAAACATAAATTATCCAGACAAACATAATGTTATTTCATTACATAGAATACAAAAAAATCTTGATATGAAATGGAACGATCCAAAGATTTTATATATAGAAAGACATTGGTATAAAAGCGATGTTTCAGAAATGTTACATATAAAGAAAACCAAAAACACCTTAAATGTTCAAAAATTAAGTGACATTTATCTGTCCATTTTGTAAACTCACACTTTTCAAAATATGTTTATTTATCTAGTTTGTATTACTTGTTGAATAATTTATTTTTGTTTGAGTTGTAGATCTACTTTTAAATGATGCGTTGTAATTCTGGATTTTCGGATTCAAAATGAAAATTGGTTCACAAAGCGATCCAATCAAAAGTAGAGTTACCACTAATCAGGTCAACTCTACCTATCGGTGTTATCATTTCGATGCCTATCGTCTGCGAGCTCTGTGACCAGTATTTGGTTTGTTTCTGTCATTGCACACTGTAGACTCTTTACATCTCAGGGTTCCTTTTATTTATTTATTTTATTTATTAGATGACAATTTTATACTTTTGCAAAAACAAACTGTGTCAATGAAAAGAAAAAACATGTAATAATTAGAACATACAAATAAGGTTAGTTAAAGTAACATGTACAACAAACTTTGTTTTTTATATTTGACTCAACAATAAAATGTTGTTTATTATTGTAGTTCTGAAGATGGCCCGAAACCATGGAGCCGAAACGTCAAATAAAAATTGACAAAAAGTGCAATAGTGTCTGCTTTACAAAACACGGTCAATAAGAAACATGAGAATTTTATCTCATAGCCGACGTTAAGAAAAACCCATTACTTTCTTTTCCTTCATGCTTTTTATTTTCTTTTTTATTGTTGTCAATAAAATTAGTTTAAAATAAATTCATATAATTATGAATCCTTCGGCGCACATCGCCTTCTCGGCTCGACTGGCGATTTACAGCTGGGTAAAAAAGTACTACTTTCAACACTTGGTTAGCAATATACTCTAACATCTTTTAATAATCGCCATTCGGTCTTGTATTGTTGGCGTCGCCGTCGTCTTGTATCATGCATTAGGGTAAGTGTACAAGTTTTTGGATAGAGCTTGATTCCGGACAGAGCCAGTCCAAAAATGATCGTCCAGGCAGAACCTGGTTAAAGCCGTTTAAACCTGGTTAAAGCAGTCCCAGAGCAGAGCTGCTGTGACAAAGCGATTCATCAGAAGCAGGTTTCCAGATCTCCTGGCATACTTAAAAGAAATCAACCAAGATTCGCTTTTAGAGGATCCCAGGAGCATTTTGTGCGAAAGCAGCTTTAAACTGTGTCCCAAAAAGGATACAGAGACGTGCACAAAATTCAGACTGGGAATGCTAAAGACACACTGTAAATAATGTTTTAATCTTTTTAATGTGGATAGTTTGCTCGGGCTTTGACAAATGGTGTGTGCTCGCGCTTGGCGTGCTTCGCATTATGTTGGTTTTTTCGACACATCAAAGTGGCCGAATATTCGCCGAATAGCGATGGAAAGCACTATCGACATACAAATTGGGCAAACTTTTGCTCGCCAAATGATATTTGCCGCCTTGCGAAACGTCAAAATTGTCTCATTTCACTCCAAGTGCTTTAGTGGACTGGTGTTGTTGTGCATTTAAATTAAATAGAATTCAATTAAAATTCAATATAAATCATAACTTCTTTTGTTGAATTGCTGGGTAAGTTGCACATGTAGAATATTTGGAATTAGTGTATCATAATATAAAATATACAATATACATTTTAGATATAGACATGGAATGGTCAAAATAGGTTGTACTTCGTTTTTTGATTTATATGAAGAAGAATCAGTTCCTTGGGATGCTTCGCATCCCTATCACAAGAACCAAAATTCGACCCACGATGCATGGAAGTGCATATAATTGGAACTGAAAAATAATTCCAGGCTTCTGGATTTACAAAAGAAAAGGAAGTCGTTAATGGCATCCTTTAGGTTGTGTATTAACAAAATCTTATACAACAAGAGAAGTGGAGCTGGAGAAGATGAGGTCTACAAGCCGACATGGTTCGCGTTCAGCAAAATGACCAACTTTTGACTGACAAAGAGCTTCCGAGGCAAACAATGAACACTGGTAAGCAAATTCAATTACAGTGAAAGCCCTCTTAACGGACATCTCTTATAAACGGACATCTCTATTCAACGGACATATTTTTGGGTACCAAACATTTCGTACTATTTTGTTAGAGAGGTAGGCCCTCTTAGGTGGACGCCCTCTTAACCGGACGCGGACAGAATCTTGCTTCTGTATTTTAATAAAATGCTCTCATGTATGGACACGAAACAATGTTTTTGTATGAAAAAAAAATGAAAAATTGCTGTTAGGCAGACTGACAATATTCCTTTCCGTAGTGTTCGTAAGTGTCAGAACTAAACTCGAAAAGTGCACTCCTGGCAACGATTTTTACGCTAACAAGGTTATTCCATGATCAAGAATAGACGTCAGGGTCTATTCGATCTGATAAACGTCAGGGTCATTAAAAATCAATTACATATCCATACCGATTAATTGCATGGGAGGTCTTGGGGTCGAATGGGATATCATTCTACCACCAGTTGATCTCGAAATTGGTTTAGCGACTAATCGTTCCGGGAAACTTAAAAATTCAAAACCTTACAGAAGTGCCAAGCTCTTTGCATTTGAAGTTTATAAGTGTCATGAGGCGATTCATGGCTCGACGCGGACTCAAGTGCATTAAGTTCATACTTTGAAGATAGAATGTTTTTCAATTATTAACATTTTCTTATGGAACTATTCTTAGTTGTCCCAATAAAAAAGCCTTCTTCGGCGGACATTCCCTTTATGCGGACAAAATCGCGGCGACCGTCGATGTTCGCTTAACAGGGCTTTCACTGTATATGTAATTACATATTGATATGAAAATGGAGTATACATTTCAAAGTGAAAGCGAATAAATTATGAATATTGATCTTGCCAGGGGACTCGTCCATCGCTAACAAAATATTCCACAAATTCATTGCTAATTGCTTCTGCTTTTATCCTTAGCCTCCTCGGAATTCTTTGAAAAGGTAAAAAAGAAGACTTGTCATCAGAATCTTGACGCCACGAGCCTCGTACAATTTCCCCATCATGTTCGTTAAAAATGTTCCAAATGATGTGTTTTTTTGTATTGGTGTGGTGGGGAGAGCGCCCACAGTGAGAGACCGGCGTGCACAAGTCAGTCTGTGTTTGGCCATACTGAAAACTGGATGTGTGACGCACCAGAATGTAAACAATAATACTAAATAAATACTTACTGTTGAATATATAGTGTATCATTCATTTACACTTATTACATGGCGCTGCGGCTTATAAATAAATAAAAAAATAAAAAAAAGTAGTGTTGTATGCTATTTAGATTGGATATAAAGTTTTAACGTGGTTTGGTTTGATACAAAGTTTTGAAAATGACAACATCATCCGAGACCAGTGTAAAGGCAACGCCAACATATACGACGGCAGCAATGACGGGCTTGAAACCCCCAAATAAATTGGCAAATATGACGTCAGAAAGTTTTATAAAATGGAGACAACTATTTGAAGTGTACAGAGTGGCATCAGGAGCAAGCGCAATGACGGAAGAAGTACAGGTTGCTGTATTATTACACTGTATTGGTGAGTCGAGTATAGAAGTGTATAATACGTTTTCGTTTGACAATGAGACAGACAAAAAGAATTTCGAAAACGTATTAAGAAAATTTGAAGATTATTTCGTACCTATAAAAAATGAAAATGTAAATTCACATGTGTTTTTCACGCGAAATCAGCATCAAAGTCAGACATTTGACGCATATTTAACTGAATTAAAAAGATTAAGTGCTGACTGTAATTTCGGTGAATTGAAGGATCGTTTAATAAGAGATCGTATAGTAGCCGGAATTAATGATCAAAGATTAAAAGACAGATTGTTGCGTGAAAGTGATCTCGATTTGAAAAAGACGATAAAGATTTGTAAAGCAGCGGAATTAGTGGAACAACAAATTAAACATTTTGAACCCAGTGCAGTGGAGCTTGCTGCAATAACGGAAAAGGCGGGTAAGAACGTGCGTTTCAATAAAAATCCAATGAGGGTCAACCAACAGCGCGCGGCAAATAACGATAAAAGGGTAGACGCTGATAAACAACATTGTCAACGATACGGCTATAATCAGCCGAGTTTTGATAAACAACATTGCCAACGATACGGGTATAATCAGACGAGTTTCGATAAGCAACATTGTCAACGATGCGGGTATAATCATAGATATAGGAACTGTCCAGCGTATAATAAAGAATGTAAGAAATGTGGTAAGAGAGGACATTTTATGAAAATGTGTAAAAATGTTGATAAAAATAAAACTATAAAGGTTGTACAATGTGAAAATGATGATGATTCATATATTGATGGTATAAATGAATTGATGTTTGAAATGGTACAAGTAGATTCTATTGATGCAAAAAAGTCATGGGTACAGCATTAAAACATTGTTGATTATAAAAATAAAAAGATAGCTTTCAAAGTTGACACTGGTGCAGAATGTAATATTTTGCCTATTGATTATTGTAACAAAATTGGAATTAAAGAAATTAAGAAGTCGAATATAATTTTGAGAACTTATCAAGGAGAGAAAATTAAAACTTTGGGAAAAGTATATATAAATTGTAGGTTAGATAAAATGTGTAAGAATATTGAATTTCAAATATATAATGGGAAAGGTGTTCCTATTTTGGGATTGCCTACTTTGAATGAATTGAATATAATAAAAAAAGATGAAATGGTAATTGAGGAACCAATTGAAAATGAATTAAATACAATTGAAGGAAATAAAAGTCAAATGATATTTGAAAAAAATAAAGATTGTTTTAATGGAATTGGAAAAATAAAAGATTATAAGTATAAAATTTTATTAAAAGAAGAAAGTATTGGTAAAATTCAGCCAACCAGGCATGTTCCGTTTAAATTAATAAATAAGTTGAAAATAGAACTGAAAAAAATGGAATGTAGTGGCATTATTAGTAAAGTAGATAAACCAACAGATTTTGTAAACTCAATGGTTATAGTAGCAAAACCCGACAAATCAATAAGAATTTGTTTGGATCCGCAATACCTCAACAGGTGTATTAAAAGAGAACATCTGCAATTGCCGACGGTAGATGAAATAGCGGCACGGATAAAAGGTGCAAAAGTTTTCGCGGTGCAAGACGCACATAAAGGGTTTTGGCAAATTGAGTTAAGTGAAGATTGTCAGGATTTGACGACTTTTAATACGCCTTTTGGGAGGTATAAATTTAAAAGAATGCCGTATGGTTTGAATTCATGCCCAGAAGTATTTCATAAAACTTTTAAAAAAATATTTTATGGCATAAGAAATTTAGAAGTATATATTGACGATATATTAATATGGGCTGTAATAGATGATGAATTAATGAAAATCTTAGAACAAGTGTTTGAAAGAGCAAAACAGTATAATGTAAAATTTAACGTAAACAAATGCAAATTTTTTGTTAAAAGAGTAAAGTATTTGGGTCATATATTGACAGAAAATGGTATGGAAGTTGATGAAGAAAAAGTAGAGTCTATAAAGGAAATGAAAACACCGGAAAATAAAAAGGAATTACTAACTTTTTTGGGTATGGTTAATTATGTACAAAAAATTGTACCCAATTGTGCTCAATTAACTGGAAGCTTAAGACAGCTGATAAAAAATGATGTGCCGTTTGTTTGGGGTCACTCCCAAGGAGTATCGTTTTTAAAATTAAAAGAAATGTTATGTACTCCTCCAGTACTGGCATATTTTGACGTAAATGAGCAAATAATTCTGAGTGTTGATGCATCGAGTGAAGGTATGGGCTGTGTAATAATACAGAATGGACGACCGGTGGCTTATGGGTCGCGTGCATTAACGACGACCGAAAAGTCTTATAGTCAAATTGAAAAAGAATGTTTGGCAATAGTTCATGGTTGTTCGAAATTTAATCAGTACCTATATGGTCAGAAATTTATTGTCGAAACTGACCATAAGCCACTAGTGTCAATTTTTAAAAAACCGATGAACAAATGGCTACCTCGACTGCAAAGAATGAGAATCAGTCTAAATAATTATGATTTTGAATTAAAATATGTACCTGGAAAACAATTGGTTGTAGCAGATCATCTAAGTAGGACATATTTAAAGAATTTTGATCAGACTAATGAGGAAAAAATTGAGGCATTTGTAGCCTGTATTGAAAGTAGTTATAATATAACTGATGAAAGATTGCTTGAAATACAAAATAAAACTAAAACTGATAAACAGTTACAAGAAGTTTTAAAATATATTAAGGATGGATGGCCTGAACATAAATGTAATGTAACAGATCTAGCAAAGCCATTTTATAATTTGAAAGAAGAAATGTCAGAATATGAGGGATTAATTCTAAAAAATACACGTATAGTAATACCAAAAGAAATACAAGCCTATATGTTAGAAAAAGATACATTATGCCCATTTTGGCAAAGAGAAATGTAAGGCACTAGCTCGTAAGTCTATATTTTGGATTGGAATGTCTAAACAAATTGAAGATCTAGTAAGTGATTGTGATGTATGTAAGAGTTTCCAAAGGGAAAATACAAAAGAACCTATGTTTAAAAAAGAGATACCAGACGAAGCATGGGAAATTGTATCTTCAGATATATTTTTCTTACTTGGTGAACAATATTTGATAATTGTAGATGCTTATAGTAAATATATTGAAATAAGTAAATTGCCGGACCAGTCTACAGAGGCTGTTATTAAAATTTTAAAACAAAATTTTGCTCGTTATGGTATCCCTAAAATATTGTATACTGATTCTGGTTCCCAATACACAAGTAAAGCTTTTGGGGATTTTAAAAAAGAATGGGGTTTTGAACATAAAATTACCACTCCTAAGCATCATCAAGCAAATGGACTAGCAGGGAGACACATTCAAACAATAAAAAGAGTATTAAAGAAAATTATACATGAGAGAAAAGATATTGATTTAGCGTTATTGCAATGTAGAAATATGCCATTTAATGATAGTAACTTAACTCCTGCTGAAATAATGTATAAAAGAAAAGTTAGAAATGTGATACCTAATCTTAAGAGAAACTTAATTAATGCTGATCAATGGAATGAATTATTAAAAAAAGGCAAAATAATCAGAAAGAATATTATGATAGAAATGCAAAAAGTTTGAAAGATTTTAAAAAGGGAGATAAGGTAAAGATACATGCGGAAAATAAACAAAAACCGCATGAAAATGGATTAATAATAGGAACAGATACAAATCCTAGATCCTATAAGGTAAAGACTGAGCATGGACAGATCATAAAAAGAAATAGAAAACATATAATTGAAGGAGTAAATTTTAATGAGAGAAATGATATTATTGATACCCCAGTGGAAAAAGAACAAAGAATTCCTGAAAGTCAGCCTCAAATTCAATTAAATAATCCATGGACACCTTTTGTAACAACTAGATTTGGACGAGTAGTTAACAAGCCGTCTTACCTTAAGGATTATGTTTGTGTTATAAAAATTGATTAAGATACATATAGCGTTTCAATGTTGAATTAAAATGAAAAGTTGAAATGCAGTAATATATAAGAAAAAGAAAAAAAAGGGAGATGTTATGGTATTGGTGTGGTGGGGAGAGCGCCCACAGTGAGAGACCGGCGTGCACAAGTCAGTCTGTGTTTGGCCATGCTGAAGACTGGATGTCTGACGCACCAGAATGTAAACAATAATACTAAATAAATACTTACTGTTGAATATATAGTGTATCATTCATTTACACTTATTACATGATGAATATCGCGCACGTGAATTCCTGTTTCTTCTTAAGAAATCATGCAAAACAACGCACGTCATAACCACTAGTGCTACTTTATGCGGTTGAAGTTGCATTAGCTTGCGTAAAACGCGAAAGACAGTAGAGAGAATGCCGCACGTTTTTTCTGCTACTTCTCGAGCTCTTGATAACCGATAGTTAAACACTTTTTGCAGGCTTCCTTTATCGTGTTGGCATCGGAAAGGTTTCATTATCCTTGTACTCAATCCAAAGAGATCATTGCCGATAAATACGTATGGAATTGGAGTATTCCTGTCTGGTAATGGCTCAGGTATAGGGAAATAAAGTTAATTATTTTCCATTTTTTTAAAAAAGAACTATTTTTTAAAACCACTCCGTCACTAATTCTTCCTTGACAACCGCAATCAGCTAAATAACATTGTGCCCCACTGAATTTTCGCTTGTAATCAAAGAATTCTGAACCACTGTTAAATGGCGCGTGCATCATAACATTCTTCCCGTCCATGGACCCAAAGCAGTGGAGGAAATTCCAAAGATTCTCATATGTTTCACCCCGTTTCCAATCTTCCACGTTGTCTGGAAGCTGAAATAAAGAAAAACGAGCGAGCCTTACAGTAGTCGCATATAATGTGTAACATCTGAGATCTAACCTTCAAGATTTACACATCAATTTTACACTTACCTCCTTATCGTTCCTTTAGTTTCTCACTCTAAGACTTCTACCGCACGCTTACCCGACTTCCTGTTACAAACTTCCCTTCAATTTCAAAATTTTGCACATCAATTTCACTTTTGGATTTTTACTGTTCCTCTTGTTTTCACTCTAAGACTACTAGCGCACGCTTACCCGACTTCCTCTTAGCGAGAGTTCACATATGTGAATGAAATCCGGTGATCCAGGAAAGTGAGGGTAAGGTGAGTGGAAGAGAGAAGTGGCCAGTCGACCAGAAATCCCTATCCCGATGTGGAATCCGAAATTTCGTTTTCTTGGCGTGTGTGTGTCCGAATTATTCGGAGTGTCACATTCATCATTCTGGTCGTGGATGTTGAACGAGTAACTTTTTTTGCTTTTTGAGTTTTAACCACTTTTATGAGTTTAAATCTAGCAGGGAACATTGATTATCTGCTAGAGAATGCAACGTCATGTAAAATTAGGATATTGATGCACTAAATTATCAAATTCATGAAAATCATAAGACACTTATTTACCACGTCACCTCACGAGAGCCAAACAAAAATAATATTTTATGATTCTGTTTGTGAATGGTACCGAATTTTGGCTGGCTGGATTTCTCGATTTCATTCACAGATGCGAAACCTAGCTTACACACTTCCGTCTCATTTCAAGCTTTTACACATCCATTTCACTCTTTGATCTTTACCGTTCCTTTAGTTCCCCAATCTAAGACTTCTAGTGCACGCCTACCCGACTTCCTGTTACAAACTTCCGTTCCCTTTCAAAATCTTATACATCAATTTCAATTTTGGATTTTTACCGTTCCTTTAGTTTTTCACTCTAAGACTACTAACGCACGCTTGCCCGACTTCCTCTTACACTCTTCCGTCCCATTTCGCGAAATCACTCCCATAGGAAAGCGATAGTAAAGATGTTACACATAAAAAAAAAATTCAATAGATAACACAGGCCTACATTTTTTTTTGACGTGATAACGTCTTATAAATCGATGGCCGGCTGCACATATGAAAAATCGTGACTCATTGTCACGTTCCGCCTGAGGTGAGCGGACGAATGAGAGATTCATAGATTAGTTTGGACTCATGAGAGATTCTTGAATCCACACTAATGCGCGTATGAACGAATCTCTCATGAATCCCGCGCGTATAGTATAGTTTGGATTCATGAGAGATTCGTTCATACGCGTATTAGTGTGGATTCAAGAATCTCTCATGAATCCAAACTAATACGCGTATGAGATTGGATTCATGAGAGAGTCGTTCATACGCGCATTAGTGTGGATTCAAGAATCTCTCATGAATCCAAACTAATACGCGTATGAGATTGGATTCATGAGAGAGTCGTTCATACGCGCATTAGTGTGGATTCAAGAATCTCTCATGAATCCAAACTAATCCGCGTATGAGATTGGATTCATGAGAGAGTCGTTCATACGCGCATTAGGGTGGATTCAAGAACCTCTCATGAATCCAAACTAATACGCGTATGAGATTGGATTCATGAGAGAGTCGTTCATACGCGCATTAGTGTGGATTCAAGAATCTCTTATGAATCCAAACTAATACTCGTATGAGATTGGATTCATGAGAGATTCGTTCATACGCATATTAGTGTGGATTCAAGAATCTCTCTTGAATCCAAACTAATACGCGTATGTACGAATAAATAAATTGTTAATACATAGCATATTGTTACTTATAATTAATCTGCATGTAAAAAAATTTATTGAAAAAATTTACATTTTCAATTAGCTCCTTCTTTGTATTATACAAAATAATGATAATTCAGTGAAAATAATTCAATTCAATTCATAAAAGTAGGCAATTTTTCATCAATGCTTTCTTATGACGTTATCACGTAAAATTATCGTCCGTAAACCGACTTTACAGACAACCAATGTTTATTTTTTTCATGAAAAAGTGTTTCAAGTTTCATAGGTACCCTATAGTAAATGGGGTGCGCTAATCACGAATCTGTACTTAGTTTTTTTCCAGCACGTCAGGTTTTCAGGAAAAGTGTGTTTGAAATTTTTCATAGAAACTGCCAGATATATGCTGAGAAAATATTTATTGAAATTATGTTTAATGGAAAATATTTGTTAAATTCATAAATTAAGATAATTGATAAATATTTAATTTAATGAAAAATAACAGTTTTCTGGTATTGAATTTGGGTAAAATACCCAAATCAGTTTGTTTGGTGGTTAAACAAAATATTTAAGGAATAATTATATTTAAGGAACTTTAAGGATACCTAGAGCATCAACCCAAGGAATTCAATCAATTTGATAGTAAAGGCGGCAAGATAAGCACGAAAATAATTAATTTGGGTGCATTGAGTGAAAGATTTGGCCAATTCGTAATCACCAAAACAGAGGGGGCTCTTTGGATTGTGGAAAAGACGACGGCATAAGGACTACCGCAAAAACAAAGTGATCTGATTATGTTTTTGGAATGGAAGGCACATAAACTAAGTCGGGTTATATCATTATATTCCACAAATTGACCACCTCAAACCAGAACCATAAGAAAATGAAGAGACCATTTGATGCTACATATAAGGATAAATTTGTTAAAAATACTGTACTAATACTAAATATTTCTCAAAAATAGTTCTTGGAATTTGAAAATATATAGGTTAGGTTTAGGTAAGGTTTTCAGGGTGGAGTGTTCACACCGATTGTACGATCCACTCCCACTCGAAAACCCCTTCCTCTCCTATCGCTTTTTCCTTTTGTCTTCTGCTCTGAGGCATTTCCACGTTTGAGCAAAGTTCCTTACTTGTTGGACATCCATGGCTCCTACATCCCCCATCCCTCTGAAGGATGCACTTCCCAGTATGAGCCGCCGACTTTCGGCTAATGCTGGGCAGGAGCATAAAAGGTGTTCCACAGTCTCCTCTTCCTCGTCGCACTCCTTACAGAGACTGTCGTTTGCGAGCCCCCACCTTTGGAGGTTTTTTCCAACCGGACAGTGTCCTGTAATGACCATTGTGGTGGTCCGCACCGAGGTCTTTGTTGCTCTTAACAAGCCCGCCGTTCTTACCTCATCAATTCTGGGCCACAGTTGCCTTGAGTTGAAGCAGTTGTCTCTGTTGCTCCATCTCTTGCTGTGTTGTTCCCGAATTATCCTGTCTATGGTCTCTTTCAACAATCTCATCTGTGGCTTTGTGGAGTTAGCTTCTTCAGCACTGTGAATTTCGGTTCCGATCTTTGCCAGTTTATCCGCCCGTATGTTCCCTTCCACATGGCTGTGTGCGGGTACCCAACAGAGGCTGACTTTGTCTCGGATCCAGGACAGTGCTTCCTTGCAACTCATCACTGCCTTTGACTTGATTGTCTTAGATTCCAGCGATCTAAGAGCCGCTTGACTGTCGCAGTAGATTGTGACTTTCCGAATTTCTTCGCTAGTCAGCTGTGTTAGTCTTGCTGCTCTCTCTATAGCGTTGATTTCCGCTTGCAGTATACTACAGTCTTTACTGAGTCTATGTGACTCTTCGACTTGTAGTATCTCCGAGTATAGGCCGACCCCAGTCCCCATTTCAGTTACTGAGCCGTCCGTGAATACGCTTATTCCTCCTCTGTTCAGGATGTGACCTTTGTCCCACTCATCTCTGGTTGGGATTTTGATCTCTACTTCCTCCCCAAACCATTGCCTTGTCACCATGTAGTCCGTGTGCTGTCGTAGCACTCCGGCTTCCACGGTGCCTCCCATTTTCAACATTTCTTCCAGTATACTAGCATGACCCCGGTCTGTGTGCCTCCATTGTTTTGTTTCCCTCAACCTGAGGGCTGCTTTGGCTGCCAGACCCTTTGTAAAGAGGTCTAACCGTTGCAAGCTTAACATCGCCTCTAGCGCCGCTTGAGGTGTGCTCTTAATAGCTCCCGTTATGCTTATCGCTGTACCTTTCCCAACATCTGTTTATTAATCTCCTTGTCCATGACTTTCCACCATACAAGGGCTCCATACGTGATAGTAAAGGTGGGTGAATCACCCCGATTACAGATTGTTAGGTAGGTAGCAATTATAAACTCTAGAATTGACTCACCCCTTCTGTTGATGTCGCTGCTCCCCCATTGGACGTGATGACCATTCGCGTCGCAACCCATCACCATTTGCCATCCTCTAGTTTCGGCCTCTTGTACAAGGGCCCGGACCGCTGCTGATGGGGGGTCTCCTTCCTCATATGGCATGTACGTTGAGGCCAGGAGCAAGTTTGTTTTGCCCCTCTCCTCTAGTACTGCCACCACCAAATCGTTCGTGCTGTGCTGTGAAAGTAAAGTGAGATTTAGTGATCTCTTTGCTACTATACACGCCCTCTTTTTACCTGTTTTGCTTGAATGCAGCAGACTATAACTTTTTGACCTAAGTCCTCGGATTTTGTCACCTGAGAGCCATGGTTCCTGGACTAAGGCCAAGTCTACTCCATTATCCTCCATGTACAGCATCAAATCCTCGGTGACCGCCTCACAGTGGTGCAAATTACTTTGTACCACCTGCAGCCTCCTCGGTGCCGCTCTTTGACTCATTTGGAAGCCTCACCTTCGCTGCGCTGAAACCGAATTTGATTTTGCCACTTTCTCCTCCTCCTCGTTGGATCGGTCCCTTTTAGCTTTCTTCTGGGAAGTTAGCTGTGGGGCCTTTCCCGAGGAAAAGGAGGAAACAGCGTTAGACCTTTGTAGCTTGGCGCTCTTACCATTCGCTCCCCCTTCGGGCCTTGACGGTCCCGGAAGCTCTTCATCGATTGTCACCAATTTCTGCGCAGCCGTGCCACTCTTTTCGAAATCAGCGACAATCCTCCTGTTCCTCACCAAGTAGCCCTTCTCCTTATCGGAGAGTTCTTCGGGCTTCCTTAGTAGGAGCTTCTTTAAGCTGGCCTTGGCATTTTTGAATCTTTTGAGAGACAGTTGCGCCTTGGTCGGCTTCCTCTTCCTTTTTTCGGAGACTTTGGCTTCGGCGGTCTCGCCCAACAGTCTCTTTTCGACCTCAGAGTCAATGGTCCCCGCGCTGTTGACGGACATGCCGTCGTCAGTTTGGGAGTTGAACTCCAGGCCTGTAGAGCTGTTGGCCGATCTACCTGTGCCTTGTCTCAAACTTGTCGCATTCACCACAACGTTGGCCAGGTGTTCCACCATCGTTGCTGTCCTCGGTTCGAGTGTGCCCCCCCCCCCAGAATCCGATTGGGGCACGGCCACCTCTGCAGAGGTGGGTGGATTTGACGACTGAGTCGCCGCACCACCTGGGGTAATTAAGTTTGTGCTCAAACCCTCCATGTTGCAAAAGGGGTCCTCCAATTGTCCGCGGCCATGTATTGAGCCATGTATTAAATATTTTCAAGAAACACTTGAATGCTTCCACCTTCAACGGGAAAAATTGAGGAAGCAATAATGGGAAGAATATAAGAGATCTACCCTCTTCATTTTAAAAACTACAGAACGCGTTACACCCAAAAGCTTGTTCAAGATATAACTAACGACGACGAACAGGATGCGAAAATACTAAACGTTCATAAACGACGCCATCGCAATGCTCAAGAAAACAGAGAACAAATTTTGGAAAAATATTGTTTTCCTAAATAAAACAGGCTGTCGCTGTAGATTGTGACCTTCTGAATTTCTTCATCGGTTAGCTGCTTTAGTTTTGCTGCTCTCTCTATTGCGTTAATTTTCGCCTGGAATATACTTCAGCCTTCGTTGAGTCTGTGTGACTCCTTGACCACTAGTATCTTCGAGAATATACCGACTCCAGTCCCCGTTTTAATTACTGAGCCGTCCGTAAAGACGCTTATTTCGCCTTTTTAAAAATGGAACCATATTTCCATTCCTCTCTGGTTGGGATTCTGATCTCCAGCTCCTCCGCAAACCATTGCTTTGCCACCATATAGTCCATGCGCTGTCGTAGCACTCCGGTTTCCACGGTGCAGCCCAAATTTACTACGTCTTGCAGTAGACTAGCATGCCCCTTGCCTGTATGCCTCCAAAGTTTCGTTTCTCTCAGCCGTACGGCTGTTTTGGCTGCCAGACCCTTTATAAATAGGTCTAGCGGTTTCAAATTTGAGATCGTCTCCAGCGAAGCCTGAGGTGTGCTCTTAATCGCTCCCGTTTTACCAATCGCTGCTAGTCGCTGCATCTTTCCCAGCATCTGTTTGTATGTATCCTTGTCCATGGTTTTCCACGACACAAGGGCTCCATATGTGATAATGGGTCTGACAATCGTTGTGTAGATACAGTGTATGATCCTTGGTTGCACATCCCAGCTCCTACCAAACATTTTCCTACATGTGTGAAAGTGTTTATCCCTTTTTTCATCCTTTCCTCCACGTTACTCCTCCAAGTGAGTTTAAAGTCCAGGATGACTCCTAAGTACTTCGCCTCTCTAGAGAGGTCTAGTAACCGTCCTTTTACATTTGGTAGTCTGACCTTTTGTATCTTATAAAGAGAACTAGCTTCGTCTTTTCCGGGTTTACCCCTGGGCCATTTCTCTCCGCCCAGTTGCTCGTTTCTCTTAAAGCTTCACCCATGGTGTCGCAGATCGTTTGTAGATCTTTGCCTGTTGTCAGTATAACTACGTCATCTGCGTAGGCGGTGACCCTAACTCTCCTATCCCTGAGATCTTTCAAGATCGAGTTGATTACGATCAACCACAAAAGTGGGGGTATTACCCCTCCTTGTGGTGTACCCCTGGTCCCCAGTCTTCTGATTTGGCGTTCCCCTGTCTCTTTACTGATAATTCTGCTTTTTAGCATATTTATTATTTAGTACGTGATGGTGGGCTCCACTTACAGCTACATGAATGCCTCCTTTATTGCATTGGGTTTGACGTTGTTGAACGCTCCCTCTACGTCTAGAAACGCCACTAGGGCATATTCCTTTTGCTTCCGACCACTTCATGCTTCCGACTTTGAGGTAGACGTGCTGTGCTATACACTCCTCCTCTATTTTCGTCCTCTGCTTAATGTTAAGTTCCAAAAGCCTCTCCATTGTCTTTAATAGGATAGGCTAATTGGCCTTAATTCCTTTGGCGTAGTGTTGCTCGACTTCCTCGATTGGGGTATGAAGGCAATCCTTACCCTTCCATGTTCCAGGGATGTATCCTTATGATAAACAGCGCTGAAAGATGCTCGTCATAACTTCTGCTATGCTGCTTTTTCAATTTTGCAGCATTGCTCGTGTGATTCCATCCGGCCCCGCAGATTTGTATGGCTAGAATGTTTTCACCGCTCATATTACCTTCTCCTTGATGATGACGTCCCTTATAGTTACCTCCCTTGGACTAATCCTGATCGTTGGGCTCTCTTCCTCGCCCCATGTTGTCAGGCAGCCCGGGAATTGAGTCTCCATCAGCAGCTCTAGTGTCTCCTTGCTTGACTCCGCCCACGAACCATTTTGGTCTCTTCAGGTTTCCCGTGCCTATGAGGTCCTTGGAGTGAATTTTCCTGAACTTTGAGGCCTCGTTCACGTCCTCTATGGAGTTGAGGAAGTCGACCAGGGAGTCCCATTTTGCCTTTCTTATCTAATTCTTATACTCATTAAAACTGCGCTTTTAATTAGCCCAGTCCCCTCCTTTTTACTTTCCTTTGCTTTGACATAAAGCCTTCTAGCAGCGTCCCTCGGATGCTTGAGCTCTGTGTTCCACCACTTATTGGTTTCCCGTGGAGCTCTGCTTATGGGGCAAGTTTTCTGGAAGGCTTTTAGCAAGATCTCGCAAAGTTGTTTTACGGACTTTTCCAGATCAACCACCGTGTGGAGATAGGTATCGAAGCACTGTGTGCTCTTTGTTTACATTGCCTTCTCCACTTCGGTGGAAAATCCAGTCCGTGTTCCTTGGATTCCTGTAGGGTTTTCTTAAGTGAACCTTCCGATTAATGTCGAAAAGTATTCTCCCATGATCCGAAAACTCTCCTGTTTCCTACGTTTAAAAAAAAATCATTATAAAGGACATAAAAAATATTTTACCCTTGTTATATATCACACTGTCAATAATTGCATCAAAAGCTCGTCTTGGGTCTTTAACTCATTTCGGTGAATTTTCTTTTATAAAAACTGACAATTCATTGTTGTTTTACGCAAGTGTCAGTATTACATCCGATGCATTGTTATGTGGCCGAATTGGAGAAGGTAAACCATAATCACTTAAGGTTTACTCATTTAGTTCTAAGAGTATATTTTCTATTTGTAATACACCTTCATTGTAGATGTCATCATTATAAGGTAAAGTGAAGTCCTGATTTTGGTGTCGTATTCTATATCTTATGTCGTCACAAAAATAGTCTCTGAAGTTGTCCCACAGTTGGAGTGGCTCAGATGGGACACAAAATAGTAATATCACCACAAACAACTCCCCCAGCTTCAAAGGACATAGGAAACCGATTCAAAGGAAATCGAGGCTTCTCTCAAAGTGTTTTTCCATTGATTATCGTTTTCTAACAAACCTCTCTCACGGTGAAAAGATAAAGTTTCCTTCTCCAATTTCCTTGGAATCGAACGACGTCATTTGAAATAGAGCATCATCTGTCAATAATAAGATTACTTGTCAAGATCACTTGTCAAGAGACTTTTTACAGGTTGTGGTGGCTCTTGAATATCTGGGAGAATCACTTTACCTGCAGCACAACACATACCATTTGGTTCCTAGCTCCATTTTTTTTGCAAAACACTTAGGACACGTATTTCCGACATATTCTGCCAATGGTTAGCCAGTCGTTGAGACCTTTCGGTGCTAGTCTTCATAGCACGTCTTGTATTCTCTTTCACTCGCAGGGCGTTGTGCATTCTCATAGGGAGTCTCTCCCATTCGGCGTAATTTAGCCACTCTTGTCTGGGATGTATGTCTTGATAGTTGTGATTTTCTTTTAGGCATACTGACGTTACACAGAACAATCCGATCTTATACAACCAAAAAACATACTGTAAACGACCGAAAGGCGTAGTCAAGGTCCGCGCCGTAGATTTTCCGTGAAAACTTCGGGATAAATTTATAATAATTGTTTCTTATTAGTATGTACTTAAATCAATTTAGTACAGTGACAGAATACATAAATCCCAAATGTATTGTTTTACGCCGTTTTTTCATTTTTTCTTCGATGGTGCCGTAGATCTGATACTTCCTCGGCACTGGGCTTTTTAGTTTTTTGAATTGGTTTTTATGCGAACTTTCTCTGGTTCTCGTTTTCGGCGCATATTTACGACACGTATACCACGATATCTATATTTGTTTTTTCAGTTTTCAATTTAATACCGATATTTACTTATATTTCGGTGAATATGTTTATTGTTTCACTTTAGGTTCTGGTAGTTCGTTTGAAGCTCTTTTCAATAACACCCAAATCTAGGTCCTAGCTCAACGCGTTCTCATCCTACACTCATTTATAATTTTACCTAACTCTAATTAACAACAATCGCGCGTAATCGCTTACACTAGCCCAATGACGTCACGGGCAAAATAAATGGTAAAAAATAAAAACGAACAAATATGCTCTATCCACTGTAGAGTACTTAGTAGCCATTGAAATATGACGGTGTTTCGTAACAAAAGAAAGTTAAACTGGCTGCCAAAGTACATACTCAACGAGAAGAGAGACGTTTTGACGTAAACAACTTATTTTATCTAAATAAAATCTCCTTGGTGACAAAGCAATTTATTTGTAAATAGGTTGACGTGTTGTATATGAAAAAAACCGTCTCAAAGAAATATCACTCAATACCTTACGAAATTACGAAATGTCAATTATGTCGTATGATCCCTATAACCGTTCGTCCAAATTATATGCAGTTAAAGGGAAAAGTCTTTTGTTTTAAATACTTGAGACGATATGTTTACTTATTTTGACGAGAATTCATAATTGTTGATTTAAATTATTTTTTGAAACATAAAAAACTACTTTTTGTGACTTAAATATAATGGTTAGACATATGCTGTCAGTGATTTTTTTGTAGGCATTATCAAGCTCTACAACTTTTCTGTAGAATTCAGTCATATATCTCTCGTCGTTAAGGCAGCGTTCGTAAGACTTACTTTGCAAATCTTTGAAGAAGTCTTTTCATGTTCCGGTTAATATATATGGCCTTCTAGTGTTAAAAAAATTTTCAAAATCAGCTCAGTAGATCCAGAGATTACCTCCTACAACCTCAAAAACTCACAAACATCACCTCTTTGTAATATAAGTATAGATATCATATAATAATAATAAGTGAATTCAAAAAATAAAACCACGAAAACTATAAAATAACCCTTGTGAATTAATAATAAATTTAATATGTAATAAAAAATATAACTTATAAAAATATAAAAGTAACTATCAATAAGAAAATTAAAATTTTCAAAGCAGTGAATGACTTTTTTCCTATCTATCCATCTCAAAATTCCCTATATATGATAATCCATACGTTGTATTTCGTCTTTTTATTAATTAATGGTAACGGAGAAAATGGACAAACAGTGGAAGAGAAATTGATAGATTGAGATTATATTTTCCAACTTTCGTCCCTTATGATCCCGAGTTCTGGATGGCTGTTGCGGATAGGGCTTTCGAAGCAGCAAATACATATAAGAATTGAGCAAACAAAATTTGCTCATTCGATTGCTCATTTAGGAAAAGGAAATGGGGCAGTGACAAGGGATTTAGGTATGAATCTACCTGTCGAAAATCCCTATCCAAAATTAGAAGATGAAATATCCAAAAGAATGGAAACTTCTCAAACGTCCAAAACAAGAAAATTACTAGAAGTGGAAGTAATGGGAGATCTTGAACCATCTCAGTTCATGAGAAGATTAAAGAACCTTGGAGGAACTGATATTAGCAAAGAAGTGATTGGTACAATTTGGATAGCGAGATTTCCTGATTTGCGTGGGCAAAATTAGCTGCTCATAAAGATCTTTCTTTAGTTAAATTGGCAGAATTAACTGATACAATTTTGGAAACAACAAAACCGGAACAAGCGATTTTAACTTAAAGTTACAATGCGAAATTCTTAAAATTAGTCTAAGAACACTGTTTAAGTTGAAATGTTAACAAAAAGTGCAAATGTGAAATTTTGGACTTAGTCTTAATCACAAATACAAATTGAAAATTGTCTACTTAAAGTTAAATTGCGAAACTCTTAAACTTAGTCTAAAATTACTATCCAAATTAGAAATGTTAACAAAAAGTGAAATGTTGAACTTAGTCTAAGTCACAAATAAAAATTTAAAATAGTAAACTTAAAGTAAAAATGCGAATACTTAATCTTAGTCTAAAATTACTGTTTAATTTGAAATGTTAACAAAAAGTGAAAATGTCAAATTGGCGGCAGGAGATGTAGTCAAGCGAATAATAATTGGAGTAGATTTCAATGCTTACTTCGGTTTGCTTATTGATCTAAACTAAAGCATTCTGAAACAGATTAATTGATTCTGAAACAGGTTTGGCAACTAGAGGCAAAGTTATGGTCACTAATTAATCAAGTAACAAAATCATTTCAAATTACAACCTTTCATTTGTTAAACAGGTGTACCCCAGCACACATACTGCTGGAGGAAACTAGAAGGGAGAAGCTTGCATTAAGACTTGCGTCAAGAGCGTTCAAGTTTGAGGAGGAGTGGTGTCATTTGTGGGAATGGGATTTAAGAAGGGAGTATACAAGGCTCTTGGATGGAAAGTTGATAGCCTCTGATTATTCAGATGGTGCAAAAAAGAAGTAAGTTTCTCAGGGATAGAGGGTGGGTTGAAGAAGATTGGGGGCGTAGGAGAAGAGAAGGGAGGAAGATTTGGAGAGTGATTGGAGAGTGAGCTAGAAAGGGTGGGGAGTGATTTAGGCAGACAGAAAAGGATGGAAGAAATAACGGTGTCAATATACGCGGAGGAGGTAGGGACTCTGTTATTGGAGGAGGAGAAACCTAAATACTTAGGAGGGGCCAGAAATAGAAGGAAAGGTGAAATGTTCAGAATTGCGGGGTTGAGATTGGGAAATGCAGAGAAAAACAACAAAAAATATTAAAGAAAAAATTTGTAATAGTATCTAATACTATTTTTATACTATCAAAATGAACACAAGAAGAATGAAATGGAATATAATATTTTGTAGATATTATTAATGACTCAAATTAATCGTTATATTAGTACAATTATTTAGTGAGATTGTAAAAGCGTAAAAATGAAAATTTAATAAAAACATTACGTCAGAGAGTCACAGCGCCGGTACTGACCGCGGGCTTCAGCTGATCGTCACTCCTACAGTTATGTCCGTTGTAACTGAAAGAAAAACACCATGAGCATACATCTGTTGTCTCCCAGTGCTGGACAATGAGACCACAAAACTAATACAGTAAACAATGTGAACTCTTCTTCACGCAAAGGTATCGGCAGCCCAGGAGCCAGAGGGTGAAAACCAACCCAAGAGCTCAGAAAACTGTCCAATATGGGTGTAAACCGACCCCTTATTGAACTACAATATCAGAACACCGGTGAGAACCAACCCCGTATTCCGAATTAACCCACAAACAAGACACGAAGCGCGTAGGTGAGAACCAACCTCACACGCTTTTGCTAGGATGCAGGTGAGAACCGACCTGTCACCCGATCACTATGACCGGCGATACCTTTCTTCACTATTTAATTAAATTTCACTAACGTCGACTTGAGAAATGAATCGATTATCTTTAACATGGGCCCATTGCAAGGATCACAATTCAAATCTGTGGAAACGTCCTACACCGTCTCACTCACGGCCCATCACTCATGGCATCTCCAATCACACCAAACACGCTGCCCAACACTCACACCAACAGTGCACACTCAGTGAATTTACTCACCAGATCTGACAATTAACAGCACTCGATTTTATTTTAAGAAATTTCACTTTTTACCTTTTTACTGACAATTATTTTTCAACTGACTCCCGAAACCTCATCAACGCTGCCCGGTTGGAAAAAACGGGCGCATCTTAAGGTTTCTTATCACCAGAAGACTTAATGACTCTGCGCATTTCCTTCCCTTGAAGGGACAAAGTGCCTTATCGGCAAACCCATACGCTCACGCGTGTGCTCATTTCACACAACAGGGAACCTAAATAATCCCGCAGAAACGAAACAACACACACACAACGAAAGAGAAGAGGACAAAAAAAAAGACGAATCGCATTTGAAACAATTTTTATTTACATCCTACAAGATTGACAAATTTTTATCTAATTTTTGCATGTTAGATAATAATTGCGAATTATTAAAATCCTTATGCACTGATGATCTAAATGCGGGTGTGAGTTGTTGTGTACCTAATTCGACGATGTCGGACGCAAAATCATTGGCGAATTTTTGCGAGAAATTCTGTGCACTCGCAATTTCATCGTCTTCAACCAGTGCGGGCGTGAGTTGTCGTGTACCTACTTCGACGATGGCGGACGGAAATTCATTAGTAAATTCTTGCGAGAACTTCTGTACACTCGCAATTTCATCGTCTTTAGTAACAGAAGTCTTCGTTTCGGGTATAATGACGCATGGTTACTCGCGTCGAATACCGGTTGAAGTCGATAGCTTATCATGATCAATCATGGTACGATTATAATTATTTCCACAACGTTTTTTTGTTAAAATTTGTGATTTAATGTACATATATAGATTTTGATACTGTCTCGCCAATTCTTTTTTTGTTTTGAACATTGTTAGCAATGTAACCTTAAGGAACTGCATTAGATTTGTGCCCAGTGTGACGCTTCAATGTCGTGATGTTCAATGTCGATTTGTTTTGGCATTGCACCAATTATATTCATGCCTATTGGTCTGTTGTCGCATTATTCGTTGGACATCCTTAGAAAAAAGCGCTTTGTGCGTTGTACTGTTTTTCTAATTTCTAGGTACTGTTTATTATATATGTAGATCTCCGAGAATAGTACAAAACCGCTCTATTTTAGTTTTGGGCACTATTATCAATTGTGGTGCGCCAATATTTAATGATGCCATTGTATAGAAATAATGTAAAAAACAATAAAAATCATATTTTGAAACTCAAATTTGCTTTTATTTACCTGAAAATAGAGAAATAAATACGTCTATCATAACCTCAAATTTGCTATTTTTATTTAAATTTTTTGACGTAATTATGGATGTTTTGGTTTCATATCAAGTTTGGGCATGCGCGTGGAGTGAGTGGTAGACGCGCCATCTAGTTTTCATTATTGCAACAAACAATGAACTTGCTGTGGTGCTTTCTAATGAGACATTTGTAGAAATGCCGCGAAACTTAAATCAGAATTAATTTATATATACAAAAACAGCGTTTAAACTTATTTAATTAAAATTTCACATTTTGTATTCAAAAACAAACATTGTGAAATGTATTTTGTTTTGTTATATACATAATACTGTGTTAAAACCAATAATGTTTAATATATGATAAATCATTAGTTTTAAATTGTTATTCCTCTTAAGCCCTGCTTTCCTATTGTATATTACTAAACTATTAAGTTATTAAAACTAAATAATTAAGAAATACATATTTTTCCTCATTTCTAGAAAAAAATCAAATTAAAGGCTTATTTTATTTTCATTTCATTCTAGTCTTCGGTTATGGTCTACCCCACGAGTGCAGTATTTGAAAATATTTATATATTTGTGATAGTGCTAACATTCTTTGAATAATAATTCTTATAAGGGCGTTATGTGTGATGCTGAGTTTAATTTCTTCAGTCACTATCCTCGTACATTAAAGATTCTGTCGTAGGATGAAATGTGCTGGCATTAAGTTAATAGTTTTGATATACCTTGCTATGGAAACTGGTGACATTGTTAGAAAAATCTCAATTGATCTCTAACCAAGATCATAGTAAATGAGCAAGTGGCTGATAGCAAGGTTTTGAAACAGCGAACATCCACAAATTTTTGAACCAAATCGATCAATTACGTAATGGTATAATTAACCACAGCAATTTTAATCAATAGTATATGTTCCTACTTATGTTCTTGATTACCCCGGAAGAATATTCCGATCTATAGGGAAATGAAAAGATCAACGAAACCACTAAAATTTCCAATCCGAGAAATCTTTTCTCTAGTATGAACTAATGATAAATTACAGTTCTGGAGCAATAAATGCAACGAAGAATACAATATATTGATACTTTTTGACTGCTTTATTCGAGTAAAAAGGTATATAGATGAAATACTTTAAATTGTAGTTGGAAACCAAGATGACATTCGTATATAATTCTTAATTTTAAATTTTCAAACACTTTATAATGGAAAAATCAAAAATATTTTGATTTTATTGTTCCATATTCAAATTATGCTTGAAATTTTTTATGTGAAGAGATACAAAAAAGAAAATAAAATAATATTAAAAGGATAAAGTCCCTTATTTCGAATATTTTCTTGAAAGTAATTCAAGTTCTGAAGCATCTCTTTTGTTCATATATGGGCTTTCGTTCATGCAATACGCCAACAGAGAAGAATATTATTATTAGACTTTTACGTTGATTTCATTTATCACTCGACAAACAAACCTAATGGATGAAATTATGATTACCAGGTGGCGCTCGCGAAGTCGCACACAAAATTGAGCTGAGCGGTTGATATATAGACACTCTGCTTCATAGTCATCTGTGGTAATGTAATAATTGCTAGCAATTGGTTCAAGTCGATAACTTGTGTGTTGACTTGGTTTTAATTTAAAAAATATGTGTATTACAATTCTAGCCCTAATCACTGATTTACTGGCCATTTTTTGTTTGTTATTCTATCTCTTCATTACCTTCAGTGAGAGAAACTCTAGAGATAAAGGCTGGGCCATATACGACTTGGAATTTGATCCCTATATAAAAAAAACTAATGAATATTTGCCCAAAACTATAACTTTATTAGAAAGATTGAACATTTCCATTTACGAGTGAAACACAACATCATTCAAATGACTCTCAAGGCTGGCCTTACAGTACCCCATCGGATCAATCCAATTTTTCAGTACATTTCGATTGTTTGGGCTTCAATCTCATGAATGACAACTTCAATTTCGTGTTTCATGGACTCGTCCTGTTGAAACCAAATTCCGTTCATGTAACACTCTTCAATATGTGGAAACTAAAATCCATTTAACATGGCTCTGTAACGCTCTCAATTGAACCTGAGGGCGGCAATTTCGCTTATTGAAATAGCCTCCACGGTGGAAATGAGCTTCATCGGAAAAGACAATTTTTCGGTAAAAATGTTCATCTTCGACCAAACGATCTTCAGCCCATCCGATGCGATAGGCGAACATAAAACGCATCAAATGGTCATGAGGCTTCATTTCTAGCACTCTTGTTTGTAGCCAAAATTCTCATCAGACAAGTGGGAGAAATGTTCAGTTCCCGAAAACGATGACAAATTGGTGTTGATGGATGTTCATGCCCACTGTGCGAAACCGCAGCAATGTTTTCGGGTCTGCGCACTAGACGAAAACGGGAACTGGTTGTTTTGTCTAATAACGAATCGGTTTCACAAACTCGCTTCACTGAGTGATCAACTGATTGGAAGGCAAATTTTTTCCGTAAATTTCTTATGGTTTCCGTAGATAACTCACCAGTGTTGAAGTAAGTTTTCAATAGGCCCCAACTTTGTTCAAGCAAAAAACGTCCCATTTTGTAAACGTCAAACATAAGACTAATTTTCTGTTAGCGCAGGAAAGTCATTATGCCTATCAAACTCCAAATATACGGTAGTTCGTATTCCAAATGTTAGATGCCTCTCCCTGTATTTTCTATCTTAGTTCTAATCCTATTGTGATCCCTATTAAATTATAGTTTATAAATTATTATTTCCTTTACACTGTTGAATTACTCAGCTTCTCTACTTTATGTTAAATAATTTAGAAAAGATGTAATTTTTGCAATTTATTGTTCTGAAAAATGCTAAACTTGAAATTACTTGATTCCTGTTACTCTAATTATCATTTTAAGGGTTCCGTAGGAAAACGGAATTCTTATAGTTTCGTCATGTCCGTATGTCACAACCATTTAATTCGGAAACTATTGAAACTATATAAATGAAATTTAGAAGTAAGGTGTCTCCTGTGAACCGCTAGAAAATGCAGTAGTGAAAGTAAAGAAAAAAGTTTTATTAAGGGTGGCACTCCATACACGTTTCTGAGGGACAAGATTCTTTTTGCATTCCACATACCCATGTGAGGTATTTTTGGATAGGTGTTGTTAGAACTTTTTTTCCTTTAAGCTAATCTTTCGCGAAATATACGCTTCTAAAAACGTCAAAAGTGTGTCCCCACCTCTCTAACTTTTGAACGACGGGCCAGAAAAATCTGAAAATATTAAAGGTAGTCGAACTATATAAAAACAGTAAACGATTTTTGGTTTGAAATATAAGAGTCTTACCGTCAATTATGTAGATATTCGATGTGTTAGGATACCAGCAAACATTTCCTTAACTCAATACTTTATGCGGCATTCTACGGAACCCTTAGCTTATGCGTGTCCGACACGCGCTTGGTTTCGTTTTATCTTATTAATCATGACTTTTTGTTATTATGGGATTTCTAGTATTTTGTGTTTTATATTATTTATGAATCTATTTGTGTATTTATTATGATTACGAGTATATATATTGAAGATATGAAACAATTTTCAGTATTTCATTCAATCATCTTTACCATAAGATTTCTTCAATAATTCATTCATCTTTAATATTAGATTTCAATGATTTACAAAATTATTAGCTAGAATCGTAATTTTGGATATGCACACATTTATGAAAATTCACAGTAGAGGAAATTAATGCTTGTCAAAAATGCAGGAAATGTCAAAATAATGGGGGTCATTCATACATATGAAACCCCTTAAGTGCATAACTTAGCCGCTACGGGGAAAAAACTGTTAAAAATTCAAAATCTGAGTTTTGTTAGTTTTCCGATCTTTTGTATGTATATCTTTAAAAACTGAATTTAGAAAAACACTACGTATGACAGGAGGTAGAAAATGACAAAATAATGGGGGTCGGTCGTACATACGAACACCCTAGGACGCTGCGTTAAGCCGCTACGGGCAAAAAACCGGTGAAAATTCAAAATTTTACCGGAAAAGTACCCTAAAATTCTGAAGAAAATTGTCCAATTTGAGATTCCCGGAATCTTTCTAACCCCATGATGCAAAATTCATAAATTAAAATACTATTTTACAAGAACCTGTAAAAATCCACTTGCTACGGTTTGAGTAAACCAAAATAAATTTTCTCTTCAAAGTTTCCGATTTTCCACAGCGAATTGGCGAAAGCTCCTGAATCAATCAGGTGTCTGTGCTTAGATCTTTATGTAAAAGCACAGACAATAACTATCCGGATGTCGCGATCCCATACATGACTTCGTACCCAATTTTTTGCAACAGCAGACACGTAACAGCAGACAAATGACGCATGGAACGTATGTGCTTTGGAACGACTGCAACGTCTGAAGGACAGACTGAGAGCGAATTTTTCTTGTAGCTGGTGTTTCATTGTCATTAGGGCAAAGGGTCATCGCAATAAGGGAAAAGGGGGCTCAAAGAAATTTTCGCGGAGCAAATAGATTTTTGGATTTTCTGAAATTTTCAATAAAAAAACACAAACAAAAATAATGTGTATGTGTAGGTACAATTGGTGAGTAAAATTTACTCACGTACGCGAAAATGCACTCAAAAATTTCTGTTTTTGGCATAGAAAACGGAAATTTTTGTGTATTAGTGTTTTTGTTAAATTTGATTAGAAAATATACAAATTTTATATCAAAAACCGTTGGAAATTACAAATTTTATTGACATTTACAGGAAAAGCGAGATTTACTTTAGAGAAAAATAGTTAATGAAAGAAAATTATAAAATTCAAAAATAATGGGGGTCGATCTTACATGTGAACCTCCTAGGATGCTTCGATTAGCCGGTACGGGGAAAAATCTGCTAAAAATGCAAAATTTGAATTTTATCAAATTTCTTAACTTTTGTCTGCACACCTTGAAAAACTCAGTTTCGAGAAACATAGCGCATTAAGAAAAGGTATAAAATAGAAAAATAATGGAGGCCGGTCATACATGTAAACCCTCTAGGACGCCTAGTTTAGCCTCTACGAGCGGAAAACCGTTAAAAAATCAAATTTTTAACGGAAAAGGCCTTTAAAAACCCGGGGAAAGTCGTTTAATTTTTGATTCCGGTAAACAATGACATTCTTTAACATAAAAATCATAAATTTACTTGCAATTTTTGCATAAACAATCACCTGCTACGGGTTCAATGACCCAAAATAGTGTTTCAACCAGAGCAAAGGGATTGTTGTTATTGCTGGAGTGGAATGAAACAAAATTCGATTCGAATTCGCGAAAATCGAATTTATGTACCACTACATAGCCTACAGTCAATTTGGTGGTGTGTGTAGGTACCTTTATGACCCATTTCTCTCAAAACCGGTTTCCATTTCGCTCAAAACCGGTTTTTCTCCCTAAAAATTTAAAAATTTCTATAGAGACCGAATGAGTGTTGCAGTCACCAAAAACACATACCCTGAAGCGTCACTTTCATCCGTCATTTCATGACTGCGTCAGAAAAAATTGGGTACACAGTCATGTATGAGATCGCGACATCTGGTAAGTTATTGTCTGTGGTAAAAACTAATTCTGGTTCGAGGACGCGAAAACTAATTACCTAAGATCAATACCATAACTTCATTTATACAAGAAAACTAATGTTTATTGTTACAAAGACAGCGATTTTTTGTAAAGATTGTATTGTATTTTGTTTGCCGTATATTTTGGAATTCTTGGAAAAAAAGCAGTGATCAGTCTAAATACATAAAATCTAAATTTGGGTTTCCATGACACAAACCTTCGTACTAATTTCGGTTCGTTCATCAGAAAAATTGTTAACAAAGAAGCTTACCCCTAGTGATTTTTTTTCGCGAATTTAGTAACAAAAAATATATGTTAGCACTCACCGTCGAAAATACTATTAGTATGTAAAATTTCAAATTTATTGATCAAATGGTCTAGGAGGAGTGTGGTTACAAAGGTTTCATATTTCGTCGACGCATAAGAGCTCCGCTCGCTTCGCTTGCTGAGCTCAATTACTAGGTGGCGTTCCCGAAGTCGCACACAAAATTGAGCTGAGCGGTCGATATGTAGACACTCTGCTTCATAGTCATCTGTGGCAATGTAATAATTGGTAGCAATTGGTTCAAGTCGATACCATGTGTCTTGACTTGGTTTTAATGTAAAAAATATGTGTATTACAATTCTAGCCCTAAACACTGATTTATTAGCTACTAGGGGGGCGCCCCCTGCTCGCTACGCTCGCCAACCCCCGTTGTTCGCTCCGCTCATTCTAATAGCCCGCGCATGGAGCTATATATACAGTAGCATTGTAAGTAAAAAGGTTAGTTAGTTCAGACTGTAGTAGATATCATTTCAGCTCATTTTGTACGTCAAAGTACATCTATATTGAATGAGGCCCTATCTATAATTTTCAAAAACCTTGCGGGTGTGGTTGCGGATCTTAAAATTTTCTCATACAAAATACTTTTTGTAAAAATTCTTTCATCTTCTGCCAAATGACATTGGCTTTGTGTTTCAGAAATACATATAAACACGCAATCGGTTAAACGATCTAACTCTACTGGCTACAACATACAATTAACAGTGAGAAAATACAGGTTGTTTGAGTAAGATTCCTGATTTTTGAAACGTTTGCCCCTGGGATTTATTTATTGTCATCGCAAAAGCCAGAATGACGGGAAGTTGAGTTTCTTGAAAAGAAAAAGTCAAAAATACGTCACACGTGTCGAAATACGTGTGTTTCGGAAAACTCCTGCTAAAATCTCACAATCCAAAAAATTTTCTTTTGCATTTGAACTAAACGAATAGGTGTACCATTGACCAAGCAAGTCATGTCCTGTACACAAATTACGAATAAGTAAAAGTATGCAATTTGGTTTTTAAAATAAATTTGTGGGATCGGGAGCCAACTTACATCAACTGAGTTTAAAAATTCTACTGGAAAATTATTTTGCTCTCTATAATCATCACTCAAGATTTTATCGGAACTCAAATATATTCGTTTCTCTCCGGCCAGGCTGTTAGAGATTTCTGCATCAATGAAAGTACAGCCTTCATATTTGGGAGCTAATATAACCGAATTGAGAATATCGTTAGACTTTATGGTTTCAGATACATTGCCATAAGTATCTGGAATCACGAAGTTGCAGCTAACTAAATGGGAAGGAATTTCAATAACATCTTGGCTGTAATCTGGAAATGTGGGTAAAGTTCCATTACCAAGAGATTTAAGAAATTCAACGAATTCAATCTCATGAGGTAAAGCTTTCATGTTTTGAGTAAAAGTTATTTTGTGGAATTTTGAAATTTTGGACCATGAAGTAAGGCAATAAGTGGTATCTCAATAAGTGGTACACGTGTACCGTGAGATGTAGGTGGCAATATTCGTCAAAAATCTCCACAGAGTAAAATAGTCTTATATCCGAAAAGTTTAGTTGGAGTACCGAATGAATCGTTTACTGAACAAAATTTCCTAAATAGCTAATAAAGCACGGTTTTATGAATCATTTTCTGAAGAGTTTCTTTAAAATTTTTCACACATGAAAATTTTGAATTCATTCCAGAAATCTGAAGCATTTGTAGGAAAGTTCATACCACAAAAAGGATATGGCAACTAACTCTCTTAACTGCTGAGAGGACTTACACTCTTTTACTTCTAATAAATATTCACGCCACTCTCCATAATTTCATGCGATACGTCGTGCATGTGCTGAAAATGTGCAGTAAATAATGTTCCCAACAGTACCCAAATCCTGATGGCACCTCGAACATGAAGCAAAATAGTCTCAAATGGAACATCTCAACATAAAACATAAAATAATGTAGCAAAAGCTCTACTACTTCCTCTTTGAGGTTTTTTTGGTTTCTTTTCTTTATCTACCTAAATATAATGTATCGGCGTCTCTGTATATAGAAACTCGGAAGAACTAATTCGATTGATTTTATAGAATGCATTCAATTTTGTTCTTCTGTGAATTGTAAGAGCTTGCTGAACATTTCCTTCCCTAAAGACTACATTTTGCCGGTGAGGCAAGTAACATTCAAGTCGAACTATAATATACTACGTAACTGGTAATGCATTGGATACTCATTCATGCGCCAATTAGCTTCCGTAGATCCAACGTAGTGACCGGACAAAGAGCTATTGATTTCATCTATATAAACATTGCCCTCAACTCCACCTCAAACTCTTGCAAACTGTAATGAGGCCCAGTCGTAACTGTGCCAAGAACTTCCACATTTAAGTAGCAATCAAATTTCGCTAAGAGATATGGATTTTAAGGAACAGCATAACGGCTGTCAACAGAGTGGCCACGAAAGTCAACTGTTATACCATTAACACGGCGCATCTAACATTGCCCTAAGTTGTATTGTAAAAGTCCTTAGAAACGCTTTTGCTGCATTTACCATCTCTGATACAGACGGGGATACGATTCAATAAACCACATGAACCGTGGATCATGTGGTTTTTAACTAAATTATGAAGTTGTGGGAAATACATTGTATATTGTAAATAAAATATATCTGGAATTTTCGTACAAACGTACCAACCTTCATTTCCTACCTTTTCTTTTTTCTCTAAATTGAGATTTTAAGGGCGAGCAGACAAAAGTTTGGAAATATGGTATAATTTCAGATTTTCAATTTTAAACAGTTTTTGGCTCGTAGCGGCTAAATCAAGCATTCTGGGGGGTATGACCAACCCCTATTATTTTTGCATTTCCCAACATTTGGCCATATATTATATTTCTCTAAATGATGTTTTAAATGTGGGTCCATACAAAAGTTGGGAAACATAATAAAATTCAGACTTTCGTTCGCTTTCCATAAATATTCGTGAAAGATAACTTCGCGTTTTCTAGAAATAACTGTAAAATTGTGATTTTCTATATTTTCTGAAATAAAATTTGCATATATTTTTATCAAATTAGCAAAAAACAATGGTATAAATAAACGATGGCCTTAAATTTGTCTGTGGTAATGCATCCATATTATTGTCTGTGGCCATATGTTCATTGTTTCGGCTTTTGCCTGGAAGAATGCAATTTTATTAGTCAAAGATTGCCTTCTTTCAGGCAAAAAGCAAAACAATGAACATATCAATATTGTCTGTGATATGGCTGCATTTGCCCCTCACATTATCATTGGCATAGATATAAGGTTTGAGTGAAAATAATGCACGTATTTGGCATAAATGGTTGTTTATTCAGTCGAACGTATGATCTATGCAAATGATAATGTTAAATAAGTATGTTCTATATTTTAGTTTTTTCGTAGAGGCACAGACAATAACTTACCAGATGTCGCGATCCCATACATGACTGTGTACCCAATTTTTTCTGACGCAGTCAGGAAATGACGGATGGAAAAAACGCTGCAGGGTATGTGTTTTTGGCGACTGCAACGCTCATTCGGTCTCTAGAGACATTTTTAAATTTTTAGGGAGTAAAAACCGGTTTTGAGCGAAATGGGAACCGGTTTTGAGAGAAATGGGTCATAAGGGTATCTACACACACCACCAAAGGGACTGTTGGCTATGTAGTGGTACATAAATTCGATTTTCGAGAATTCGAATCGAATTTTGTTTCCTTCCACTCCAGCAACAACAACAATCCCTTTGCTCTGGTTGAAACACTATTTTGGTTCATTGAACCCGTAGCAGGTGATTTTTAATTCAAAATTACATGTAAATTTATGAATTTTATGTTAAAAAACGTCACTATTTCCCGGAATCAAAAATTAAACAACTTTCTTCTGGTTTTTAAGGGGTTTTTCCGGTAAAAAATTTGATTTTTTAACGGGTTTCCACTCATAGCGGCTAAACTAAGCGTCCTAGAGGGTTCATATGTATGACCGACCCCCATTATTTTTTAATTTTATAACTTTCTTTCATATACAATTTTCCTCTAAAATAAGTGTTTAAGGGTGCGCAGACAAAAGTTGAGGAGTATGATAAAGTTCAGATTTTGAATTTGTAACAGTTTTCGTAACGTAGCGTCTTAACTATGGATCCTAGCGGTCTTTTAAGTATGGCCGACCCCCGCTATTTTGTCATTTCCTATCTTTTTCTCATAAATTGTTTTCGCTAGATTCAGTTTTCCAAAGTGTATGCAAAAACTAAGAAATATAATAAAATTCAGATTTTGAATTTTAACAGTTTTCTGCTTCTTATAGGGCAACTTAGTATCACTGGCCACCACTATTTTGATATTTTCTAAATTTCTTCCATACATCTTTTTCCCTACCGTGAGTTTTTGAAGGTGTGTCCATACAAAATTCAAATTTTTAATTTTTAACGGTTTTTTGCTCGCAGCGGTTAAACGAAGCATCCTTGGAGGTTCTTATGTATGACCGACCCCCATTATTTTTCTATTTTATAGCCTTTTCTTATACATCATTTTGCTCTAAATTAAGATTTTAAAAATATGCAAACAAAAGTTGGGAAATATGATCAAGTTTAGATTTTGAATTTCTAACAGTTTTTTCTCGTAGCGGCTAAACTAAGCTTCCTAGGGGGCTAATATGTATGCTTGAATCCCATTATTTTATCATTTCCTATCTTTTTGCTATGTATCATTTTTCTCTAAATTATGTTTTTAAAGGTATGTCCATAGAAAAGTTAGGGAAGTTATTAGTTCTGATTTTCCGCGTTTCCCGGAAGTATTCGTGGAAGTAAATCTCGCTTTTACTGGAAATATCCATAAAATTTGCAATTTCCAACGGTTTTTGATATAAAATTTGCATATTTTCTTATCAAATTTACCAAAAACACTAATACACACAAAAATTTCCGTTTTCTGTACCAAAAACATAAATTTTTGAGTGTATTTTCGTGTAGGTGAGTAAATTTTACTCACCAGTTGTACACATACACATGATTTTTGTTTGTGTTATTTTTGTTGAAAATTTCAGAAAATCCAAAAATCTATTTGCTCCGCGAAAATTTCTTTCAGCCCCCTTTCCCCTTATTGCGATGACCCTTTGCCATAATAACTATGAAACACCAGCTACAAGAAAAATTCGCTCTCAGAGCGCATTGTCTGTCCTTCAGACGTTGCAGTCGTTCCAAAGCACATACGTTCCATGCGTCATTTGTCTGCTCTTACGTGTCTGCTGTTGCAAAAAATTGGGTACGAAGCCATCTATGGGATCGCGACATCTGGATAGTTATTGTCTGTGGTAGAGGAATGCAATTATATTTTAATTCTTTTGGTTTGTGTCACCAGTAGAAGATTGAACCATTTGGTTTGATTTTCGACTAATTTAGTACTTGTTATGCATCGGGGACACAAACCAAAAATTCACATATGGTTGCATATCTCCAGGCAAAAAGTAAAACATTCACACTCACACATTCTTCCCAAAAGCATCATCTACGCTATACGTGTGCTCAATTCACACATACTATCCCATTGAATTTTTTAATTTCAATTTAAAATTAAACTAATTTATAATTAAATTTAAGAAAAAAAATTAGGTGATGCACATAGAGGAAAAACTAATCTTTCGAATGGTATAATTTTTATCCTGGTAAGTCCACCTGGTTTCCTGTAAAAGGGATAAAAAAAAACGTGTCGCCTATTTATATATAGATTTCTTGTTTGTTCCTTTCATTACCTTCAGTGAGAGAAACTCTAGAGATAAAGGCTGGGCCATATACGACTTGGAATTTGATCCGGATATAAAAAAAACTAATGAATATTTGCCCAAAACTATAACTTTATTAGAAAGATTGAACATTTCCATTTACGAGTGAAACACAACATCATTCAAATGACTCTCAAGGCTGGCCTTACAGTACCCCATCGGATCAATCCTATTTTACAGTACATTTCGATTGTTTGGGGTTCAATCTCATGAATGGCAACTTCAATTTCGTGTTTCAAAGACTCAGTCGTCTCTGAATGATAATCGTAACATATATCCTTAATAGAATCAGAATTCAGAATTTCGCTTTATTATTCGATGTTCAAAAGCGGTGCGCAAAAGATCAGCTGTATCGTTGGCTGTGACGCAGCCCCGTCCTGTTGGAACCAAATTCCGTCCATGTAACACTCTTCAATTTGTGGAAACTAAAATCCATTTAACATGGCTCTGTAACGCTCGCCATTGACCCTGAGGGCGGCAATTTAGTTTATTGAAATAGCCTCCACGGTGGAAATGAGCTTCATCCGAAAAGATAATTTTACGGTAAAAATGTTCAGCTTCGACCAAACGATCTTCAGCCCATCCGATGCGACAGGCGAACATAAAACGCATCAGATGGTCATGAGGCTTCATTTCTTGCACTCTTGTTTGTAGCCAAAATTCTCATCAGACAAGTGGGAGAAATTTTCAGTTCCTGAGAACAATGACGAACTGATGTTGATGGATGTTCATGCACACTGTGCGATACCGCAGCAATGTTTTCGGGTGTGCGCACTGGGCGAAAACGGGAACGGGTTGTTTTGTCCAATACCGAACCGGTTTCACAAACTCGCTTCACTGATTGATCAACTGATTGGAAGGCAAATTTTTTCCGTGAATTTCTTATGGTTTCCGTATAAAACTCACCAGTGTTGAAGTAAGTTTTCAATAGTTCCCAACTTTGTTCAAGCGTAAGGCGTCCCATTTTGTAAACTTCAAACATAAGACTAATTTTCTGCTAGCTCATGAAAGTCATTATGCCTATCAAACTCCAAAAATACGGTAGTTCGTATTCCAAATGTTATGTGCCTCTCCCTGTATTTTCTATCTTAGTTCTAATCCAATTGTGAGCCCTATTTAATTACCTTTTACCTTTAATATATAAAAAGATATCTCTTTGAAAATGTTTGTCGCGGCTAAATTCGGAATCTGCCTAGTCGATTTCAATAAAATTTGGCACGAAGATTACTGTCCGGTAGGTGAGTGTTTATGTAAAATTTAAAAAAAATTGGTTTTAAACTTTTGGAAATATTTAAGATTTAAATTTTTCACGTTCTACTTTTCAAGAGAAAGTCGACTTTAGCGCTTAAGCTTAAGATGCATAAATGAAGAGAGATCCTGCAATTATCGCAGGTTACTCCCTCTCTCTTAAATATGAGACGTATTCGAGAGAACATTTCAGCATTTTGTTGGTGCAATCACGTCTCTTCATTTATTTTTCTTAAGAAGCAAAGTACACTTTCTCTTGATATGAAATCCATCCATGGATTCATACTAGAGATGGATGCGACTTCATGTCATGTGGTTTTCGATTAGGAAATGGGAAATTGATTTATTTTTGGATCTTCTTATGCCCATCTCGAATACGAAAACGTTAACCTTTACTTGCGTATTAGGGAACCGTTACTTTTCGCTTTTGCAAATCGGAACAAAAGCTCTCTCTCAAGAAATCTCTATGATTTGACACTCTGTATTTCCGTAGAGGCGGTTTTAATTGTTTTCCACAAATTTTACTCGGGTTATTCAATACAATTTTGGTTCATTAAACCCGTAGCAGATAGATTTGTTCAAATTGGTGGACAATGGTAAATATTTTTTTGAATTTCAGATCGTAGGACATCATAGTTTCCGGGAATCCCAAGTTGACTAATTTTCTTCCGGTTTGAAGGGTTCTTTTCCGGTAAAAATTTGAATTTTTAACGGTTTTTTGCCCGTAGCGGCTAAAAGAAGCGTCCTACGGGATGCATATGTATGACCAACCCCCACTGTTTTGACATTTCCTACCTTCCTTTCATACATAATTTTTCTCTAAATTTAGGTTTTAAAGGTGTGCATTCAAAAGATCGGAAAATTGATAAAATTCAGATTTTGAATTTTTAACGATTTTGTGTTCCTAGCTGCTAAACGAAGCGTCCTACGGGATTCATACGTATGACCGACCCCCATTTTTTTTAAATTTCCTAATTTTTTCAATACATCTTTTTTCTCTGAATTCAGTTTTTAAAAGTATGTCCAAACAAAAGTTATGATATATGATAAAATTCAGATTAAAATTCGTAAAGGCAAAATCTCGCGTTTTTCGGAAAAATTTTGTAATATTTTATATATTGGAAACTCAATTTGTATATTTTTTCTTTAAATCAATAGAAAATACTATTACACAGGAAACAGAAATTTTTGAGTAAATTTTACTCTTCAATGGTACACATTTTTGTTTGTGTTTGTTTTGTGCAAATTTCAGAACATCAAAATTGTGTGCATTGTGAGTACATGTACATTGTGTTCCATCCGCGAAATTTTGTTTCAGCCCCTTTTCCTATTATTGTGATCACTCATTCCCTATTTGACAATCAAACATCAACATCAATTCGCGCACTGTCTGTTCTTTAAACGTTAAAGACGGTCAAAGACGCATACGGCCCATGGATCTTTTGTCTGCTGTTACGTGTGTGATGTTGGAAAAAAATGGGTAGAGTCACATGGGATCGCGACATCTGGTAAATTATTTTGCCTGTGATTAAACCTTAACTTTTTTTGTAAGTAGAAGAAAGCAATATTTTTCAACAAATTTGCCGAAAAGAAATTTACACGGCTAAAGTGGGCATTTTGTTGATGTGGCCGATCGGATCGAATTAACCTCTCAAATATTACTGTGCCATAAAAAATTTACATTCGGTACTAATCGAAATTTAAGTTAAAAGTTAACCAGTTGTGTTTGAGTTTCAACCGGCAATCTATAAATCCTTATTTGTTTCACTGTTGTCACCGAATATAGGATAAATTTCGATTTCTTATAACTACTATATTTCAATGTTTTTGTAACTTTAAAATTAATAGGTGCTGTAAGGCTTATTAATAATTCCAAAATTGGCTCTTTTTGAAAGAGTGCTTGAATAGTTGTTTTAAGTTTATTTCTCATTTTCTTATGAAGCACTTTTCATACTTTCAATTTATTATCCATTTTACGGCCAAAATTTGTAGCCTGTTAATTTGTTAATAAAAACATTGTTGAAAAAGTCAAAGATTTTTGGAAGTTTTTGAACTTATGTTACAATCAAAAGATAACTGCTAAGTATCAAAAATCTGTAACTAAAGAAAAACAAAACATATATAGTATCAACATATACAGTAAACAAAAAATATGCAGTATTACGTAATGCCCAGCAAAGCGGGCGGCTACAGCTAGTAGTTTATAAATTATTATTTCCTCTACACTGTTGAATTACTCAGCTTCTCTAGTTTATGTTAAATAATTTAGAAAAGATGTAACTTATGCTATTTATTGTTCTGAAAAATGCTTAACTTGGAATTACTTGATTCCTATTACTCTAGTTATCATTTTTAGGGTTCCGTAGAAAAAACGGAATCCTTATAGTTTCGTCATGTCCGTTTGTCCGTATGTCACAGCCATTTTATTCGGAAACTATTGAATATATATAAATGAAATTTAGAAGTAAGGTGTCTCCTGTAAACCACTAGAAAATGTAGTAGTAAAAGTAAAAAAAAAGTTTTATTAAGGGTGGCACTCCATACATGTGCCTGAGGGACAAGATTTTTTTTTTCATTGCACATACCCGTGTGAGGTATTTTTGAATAGATCTTTAAAAATGACAATGATGTTGTAAGAATTTTTTTTCCTTTAAGCTAATATACGCTTCTTAAAAACGTCACAAGTGTGTCCCTCCCTCGTTAATTAAAGGTAGTAGAACTATATAAAAACAGTCAACGATATTTGGTTTGAACAATAAGAGTCTTACCGTTAATTATGTAGATATTCGATGTTTTAAGCTACTAACAAAGATTTCTTTAACTCAATACTTTATGCGGCATTCTACGGAATCCTTAGCTTATGTGTGTCCGACACGCACTTGGTTTCTTTTTATCTTATCAATCATGACTTTTTGTTATAATGGGAGTTCTAGTATTTTGTGTTTTATATCATTTATGAATCTATTTGTATATTTATTATGACTAGGGGGACGCCCCCTGCTAGCTACGCTCGCCAAACCCCGCCGTTCGCTACGCTCACTCTAATAGCTCGCGCATGGCGCTATATATACAGTAGCATTGTAAGCGAAAAGTTTTTTTAGTTCAGACTGTAGTAGCAATCATTTCAGCTCATTTTGCACGTCAAAGTACATCTATATTGAATGAGGCCTTATCTATAATTATAGAAAACCTTGCGGGTGCGGTTACGGATCTTAAAAGATCTGAAAATTTTCTCATACAAAATACTTTTTGTAAGAATTCTTCAATCTTCTGCCAAATGATCTTGGCCTTGTGTCTCAGAAATACATATAGACACGCAATCGATCAAGCAATCTAACTCTGCTGGCTAAAACATACAATTAACGGTGAGAAAATGTAGGTAGTTTGAGTAATATTCCTTCTTTTTGAAACGTTTGGGATTTATGGGATTAATTTATTGTCATCGCAAAAGCCAGAATAACGGAAAATTGAGTTTTTTGAAAGGAAAAAGACAGAAGTGTACTTGTATAAGAAAGGATTACTTGTGGTGTCAAAATACGTGTGTTTCGGAAAACTCCTGCTAAAATCTCACAATCCAAACAATTTTCTTTTGCATTTAAACTAAACGAATAGGTGTACCATCGACCAAGCAAGTCATGTCCCGTACTCAAATTACGAATAAGTAAAAGTATGCAATTTGGTTTTGAAAATATGTTTGTGGGATCGGGAAACCACTTACATCAACTGAGTTTAAAAATTCTACTGGAAAATTATTTTGCTCTCTGTAATCATCACTCAAGATGTAATCGGAACTCAAATATATTCGTTTCTCTCCGGACAGACTGTTAAAAATTTCTGCATCGATGAAAATGCAGTTTTCTTATTTGGGTGCTAATAAAACGGAATTGAGAATATCGTTAGACTTTATGGTTTCAGATACATTGCCATAAGTATCTGCAATCACGAAGTTGCTAGCTAAATGGGAAGGAATTACAATAACATCTTGGCTGTAATCTGGGAATGTGGGTAAAGTTTCATTACCAAGAGATTTAAGAAATTCAATGAATTCTATCTCATGAGGTGAAGCTCTCATGTTTTGGGTAAAAGTTATTTTGTGGAATTTTGAAAATTCGGACCATGTAGAAGGCAATTCTCACTAAGTGGTATCTCGTGTACCGTGAGATATAGCTGGCAATATTTGTCAAAAATCTCCACAGAGCAAAATAGTCTTACCTCCGAAAAGCTTAGTTGAAGTACCGAAGGAATCGTTTACTGAACCAAATTTCCTCAATAGCTAATAAAGCACGGTTATATGAATCATTTTCTGAAGAATTTCTTAAAAAGTCTTCACACATGAAAATTTTGAATTCATTCCACAAATCTTAAGCATTTGCAGGAAAGTTCATACCAAAAATAGGATATGGCAAATAACTCTTTTAACTGCTGAGAGGACTCTCCGTATATAGAAACTCGGACTAACTGATTCGATTGATTTCAAAGAATGCAGTCAATATTGTTCTTGTGTGATTTTTAAGAGCTTGCTGAACATTTCCTTCCCTAAAGACTACATTTTGCCGTTGAGGCAAGTAACATTCAAGTCGAACTATAATATATTACGTGACTGGTAATGCATTGGATACTCATTTATGCACCAACTAACTTCCGTAGATCCAACATAGTGGCCGGACAAAAAGCTATCGATTTCATCTATGTAAACATGGCCATCAACTCCACCTCAAACTCTTCCAAACTGTAATGAGGCACAGTCGTATCCCTTATTAACATATTTGTGCATATATTTTAGGCTCTTAACTGTGCCAAGAACTTCCACATGTAAGTAGCAATCAAATTTCGCTAAAAGATATGGATTTTAAGGAACAGCATAACGGTTGCCAACAGAGTGGCCACGAAAGTCAACTGTTATACCATTTACACGACCCATTTAACATTGGCTTGAGTTGTATTGTAAAAGTCCTTAAAAAACTTTTGCTGCATTTACCATCTCTCATACAGACGGGGATACGATTCAATAAACCACATGGACCGTGGATCATATGGTTTTTAACTAAATTATGAAGTTGTGGGAAATACATATACATATATTGTAAATGAAATATATCTGGAATTTCCGTACAAACGAATAGACTTACATTTCCTACCTTTTCTTTTTTCTCTAAATTGGAGTTTTAAAGGTGTGCAGAAAAAAGTTTGGAAATATGATATAATTTCAGATTTAAAAATTTTAACAGTTTTTTGCTCGTAGCGGCCAAATCAAGCATTCTAGGGTGTGTGTCCAACCCCTATCATTTTTTCATTTCCCAACTTTTGGCCATATATCGTATTTCTCTAAATTATGTTTTTAAATGTGGGTCCATACAAAAGTTGGGAAATATGATAAAATTCAGACTTTCGCTCGCTTTCCATAAATATTCTTGAAAGCAAACCTCGCTTTTTCTAGAAATAACTGTAAAATTGTGATTTTCCATATATTTTAAAATAAAATTTGCATATATTTTTATCAAATTAGCAAAAAACAATGGTATAAATAAACGATGGCTTTGAATTTTTTTGTGGTAATGCATCCATATTATTGTCTGTGGCCATATGTTCATTGTTTCGGCTTTTGTCTGGAAGAATGGAATTTTATTAGCCAAAGATTGCCTCCTTACAGGGAAAAAGCAAAAGAATGAACATATGAGTATTGTCTGTGATATGGCAGCATTTGCCGCTCACATTATCATTGACATAGATATTAGGTTTGAGTGAAAAGAATGCATGTATTTGGTTGGTTATTCAGTCGAACGTATGATCTATGCAAATGATAATGTTAGATAAGTATGTTCTATATTTTGATTTTTTCGTAGAGGAATGCAATCACATGCAATTATATGTTAATTCCCTTGGTTTGTGTCCCCAGTAGAAGATTGATCCATGTGGTTTGATTTTCGACTTATTTAGTACTTGCCATTTATCGGGGACACAACCCAAAAAACACATATGGTTGCATATTTCCAGGCAAAGAGAAAAACAATCACATGCATACATTCCTCCCAACAGCATCTTGTACACAATACGTGCGCTCAATTCACACATACTATTCCATTGAATTTTTTAATTTCAATTTAAAATTAAACTAATTTATAATTATATTTAAGAAAAAAATTAGGTGATGCACATAGAGGAAAAACTAATCTTTCGAATGGTATAATTTTTATCCTGGTAAGTCCACCTGGTTTCCTGTAAAAGGGATAACAAAAAGTCGTGTCGCCTATTTCTATATAGATTACGAGTGTATACATTGAAGGTATGAAACAATTTTCAGTAATCCATTCAATCATCTTTACTATCAGATTTCTTCAATAATTCATTCATCCTTACTATCAGATTTCAATGATATACAAAATTATTAGCTAGAATCGTAATTTTGGATACGGACATTGGACACATTTATAAAAACTCACAGTTGAGGAAAATAATGTTTAACAAAAATGCAGAAAATGTTAAAATAACGGTCATACATATAAACACCGTGGGACACTTCGCTTGGCTGCTACGGGCAAAAAACAGTTGAAAATTCAAATTTTGAATTTTATCAGTTTCCCATCTTTTGTATGCACATTTTTAAACTTAATTTAGAGCAAAATGATGTATGAAAAAGAAGTAGAAAATGTCAAAATAAGGGGGGTTGTTAAAACATATGAAACCATTTAAGTGCATAATTTAGCCGCTACGGGCAAAAACCTGTTAAAAATTAAAAATCTGAGTTTTATCAGTGTTCCGATCTTTTGTATGTATATCTTTGAAAACTGAATTTCGAGAAAAATCATGTATGACAAACAGGTAGCAAATGACAAAATAATCGGTCATACATGCGAACACCCTAGGACGCTGCGTTTAGCCGCTACGATCAAAAAACCGTTGAAAATTCAAAATTTTACTTTGTTTGGCCGCTACGGGCAAAAAACTGTTGAAAATTCAAAATTTGAATTTTGTCACTTTCCCATCTTTTGTATGCACATCTTTAAACTTAATTTAAAGAAAAATTATGTATGAAAAAGAAGTAGCAAATATCAACATAAGGGGGGTCGGTTCTACATATGAGCTCCCTGGGATGCCTCGTTTAGAAGCTACGAGCAAAAAACCATTAAATGTCCAAAATCTGAATTTTATAAATTTTCCCATCTTTTGTATGTACACGTTTAAAAACTCCATTTAGAGAAAAATCATATATGACAAAAAGGTAGAACATGTCAAAATAATGGGGGTCACTCATACATACAAAAAGCTAGGACGCTGCGCTTAGCCGCTACGGGCAAAAAACCGTTGAAAAGACAAAATTTTACCGGAAAAGTACCCTCAAAACCTGAAGAATATTGTCCATTTTCTGATTCCCGGATTTTTTTTTGGCCCATGATTCAAAATTCATAAATTAAAATACTGTTTTTCAAAACCTGTAAAAATCCACTTGCTACGGTTTGAGTAAACCAAAATAAATTTTCTCTTCAAAGTTTCCGATTCCCCACAGCGAATTGGCGAAAGCCCCGGAAACAATCAGGTGCCTGTGCTAAGATCTTTATGTAAAAGCTAGTTCTGGTTCGAGCACGCGAAAACTAATTACCTAAGATCAATACCATAACTTCATATGTGCAAGTAAACTAACGTCTACTATCAAAAAGACAGCGATTTTTTGTCAAGATTGTATTTTGTTTGCCGTATATTTTGGAATTCATGGAAAAAAAACGCAGTGATCGTTCTAAATACATAAAATCTAAATTTAGGTTTCCATGACACAAACCTTCGTGCTAATTTTGGTTCGTTCCTCCGAAAAATTGTTAACTAAGAAGCTTACCCCTTGTGATTTTTTTTCGCGAAAAATAGATGTTAGCACTCACCGTCGAAAATACCATTAGTATGTTAAATTTCAAATCGATTGATCAAACCGTCTAGGAGGAGTTTGGTTACAAAGGTTTCATATTTCGTCAACGCATAAGATTATTATCTTCTATATATAAATAGGCGACACGTTTTGTTATACCTTTTACAGGAAACCAGGTGGACTTACCAGCATAAAAATTATACCATTCGAAAGATTAGTTTTTCCTCTATGTGCATAACCTAATTTTTTTCTTAAATTTAATTATAAATTAGTTTAATTTTAAATTGAAATTAAAAAATTCATTGGGATAGTATGTGTGAATTGAGCACACGTATGGCGTAGATGATGCTTTTGGGAAGAATGTGTGCGGGTGAATGTTTTGCTTTTTGCCTGGAAATATGCAACCATATGTGAATTTTTGGTTTGTGTCCCCGACAAATAACACGTACTAAATTAGTCGAAAATCAAACCAAATGGGTCAATCTTCTACTGGTGACACAAACCAAGAGAACTAACACATAATTGCATTCCTCTACGAAAATATCAAAATATAGAACATACTTATTTAACATTATCATTGGCATACATCATACGTTCGACTGAATAACCAACCATTTATGCCAATTACGTGCATTCTTTTCACTCAAACCTAATATTTATGCCAATGATAATGTGAGAGGCAAATGCAGCCATATCACAGACAATATTCACATGTTCATTCTTTTGTTTTTTGCCTGGAAGAAGGCAATCTTTGGTTAATAAAATTGCATTCTTCCAGACAAAAGCCAAAACAATGAACATATGGCCACAATAATGTGGATGCATTACCACAGACAAATTTAAAGCCATCGTTTACTTATAAACAAATTTAAAGCCATTATTTTTTGCTAATTTGATAAAAATAAATATTTTAAAATATATGAAAATCACATTTTTACAGTTATTTCTAGAAAACGCGAGGTTAACTTTCACGAATATATATGGAAAGCGTGCGAAAGTCTGAATTTTATCATATTTCCTAACTTTTGTATGGACCCACCTTTAAAAACATACTTTAGAGAAATATGATATATGGCCAAAAGTTGGGAAATGAAAAGTTAATGGGTTAATGGGGGTTGGTCATACCCCCTAGAATGCTTGATTGAGCCGCTACGAGCAAAAAACTGTTGAAAATTCAAAATCTGAAATTAAATCATATTTCCAAACTTTTGTCTGCACAATTTTAAAACCTCAATTTAGAGAAAAAAGAATTGGTAGGAAATGAAAGTTCGTACGTTTGTACGGAAATTCCAGATATATTTTATTTACAATATATATGTATTTTCCACAACTTCATAATTTAATTAAAAACCATATGATCCACGGTCCATGTGGTTTATTGAATTGTATGAGAGATGGTCAATGCAGCAAAAGCTTTTCGAAGGACTTTTACAATACAACTCAAGCTAATGTTAGATGCGTCGTGTTAATAGTATAACAGTTGTTTTTCGTGGCCACTATGTTGACAACCGTTATGCTGTTCCTTAAAATCCATATCTTTTAGCGAAATTTGATTACTACTTAAATGTTGAAGTTCTTGGCATAGTTAAGAGCCCAAAAGATATGCACGAATATGTTTATAAGGGATACGACTGTGCCTCACTACAGTTTGGAAGAGTTTGAGGTGGAGTTGAGGGCAAAGTTTATATAGATGAAATCGATAGCTTTTTATCCGGTCACTATGTTAGATCTACGGAAGCTAATTGGTGCCATGAAGGAGTATCCAATGCATTACCACTCACGTAATATATTATAGTTCGACTTGAATGTCACTTGCCTCACCTGTAAAATGTAGTCTTTAGGGAAGGAAATGTTCAGCAAGCTCTTAAAAATCGCAGAAGAACAAAATTGACTGCATTCTATGAAATCAATCGAATTAGTTCATCCGAGTTTCTATATACAGAGACCCGATGCATTATATTTAGGTAGATAAAGAAAAGAAATGGCAAAAATCTCAAAGAGGAAGTAGTAGAGCTATTCCTAGATTATTTTATGTTTTATGTTGAGCTGTTTCATTTGAGACTATTTTGCTTCATGTTCGAGGTCCCATCAGGATTTGGGTACTGTTGGGAACATTATTTACTGCACATTTTCAGCACATGCACGACGTATCGCATGAACTGATCGAGAGTGGCGTGAATATTTATTAGAAGTAAAAGAGTGTAACCCCTCTCAGCAGTTAAGAGATTTATTTGCCATATCCTATTTGTGTTATGAACTTTCCCGCAAATGCTTTAGATTTGTGGAATGAATTCAAAATTTTCATATGTGAAGAATTTTTAAGAAATTCTTCTGAAAATGATTCATATAACCGTGCTTTATTAGCTATTAAGGAAATTTTGTTCAGTAAACGATTCATTCGGTACTTCAACTAAACTTTTCGGATATAAGACTATTTTACTCTTACTTCATGGTCCAAATTTTAAAAATTCCACAAAATAACTTTTACTCAAAACATGAGAGCTTTACCTTATGAGATTGAATTCGTTGAATTTCTTAAATCTCTTGGTAATGGAACTTTACCCACATTTCCAGATTACAACCAAGATGTTATTGAAACTCCTTCCCATTTAGTTAGCTGCAACTTCATGATTGTAGATACTTATGGCAATGTATCTGAAACCATAAAGTCTAACGATATTCTCAATTCGGTTATATTAGCACCCAAATATGAAGACTGCACATTCATCCATACAGAAATCTTTAACAGTCTGTCCGGAGAGGAACGAATATATTTGAGTTCCGATTACATCTTGAGTGATGATTATAGAGAGCAAAATAATTTTCCAGTAGAACTTTTAAACTCAGTTGATGTAAGTGGGCTTCCGATCCCACAAATTTATTTTAAAAATCAAATTGCATACTTTTACTTATTCGTAATTTGTATACAGGACATGAGTTGCTTGGTCGATGGTACACCTATTCGTTTAGTTCAAATGCAAAAAAAATGTTTTGGATTGTGAGATTTTAGCAGGAGTTTTCCGAAACACACGTATTTTGACACTTGTGACGTATTTTTGTCTTTTTCCTTTCAAAAAAACTCAATTTCCCGTCATTCTGGCTTTTGCGATGACAATTAATAAGTCCCAGGGGCAAACGTTTCAAAAATCAGGAATCTTACTCAAACAACCTGTATTTTCTCACCGTCAATTGTATGTTGTAGCCAGTAAAGTTAGATCATTTGATCGATTGCGCGTCTTTATTATTTCTATGTCTTGCGTTTTCTTTTGCGTATTTCTGAAACACAAGCCAAGTTCATTTGGCAGAGGATGAAAGAATTTTTACAAAAAGTATTTTGTATGAGAAAATTTTAAGATCTTTTAAGATCCGCAACCGCATCCGCAAGGTTTTCGATAATTATAGATAGGGACTCATTCAATATAGGTGTACTTTAACGTGCAAAATGAGCTGAAATTATTACTGCTACAGTCTGAACTAAATAACCTTACTTACAATGGTACTGTATATATAGCTCCATGCGCGAGCTATTAGAGTGATGGAGCGAACGGTGGGGGTTGGCGAGCGTAGCGAGCAGGGGGCGTCCCCCTAGTTATATATAAAATGGCAATTCAATCCGATACGCCGTCGAACTCTATTATTGCGTTTTTAAGGTGTTTTTTGATCATGAATCCTACTCCGTATAGGGCAGCTATTTCATTTTTATAGTATAGAATGTAGTTATATTCTTCAATTTTTCTCCTCCTCTCCTTGTCTCGCATAGTGTTATAATATCCCAGTTGATTGTTTCCAATGCATGTTCGTCTTCCAATAAGGATTCTTGTGATTTTATTGATCCTGTGTTAATTGTTGCTACATTGGGTTTATTTTCATGTATTTGTAGGTTGGTTGAGGACCATTGCTGAATGAATGGTGGTTTTTTGAATTTTATTTCCTTAAGCTTTTGGGGTGTGTGGTCTATCTTCCCTCGGTGACCGGCAGTATTGGGGATATGGTTGTCTTTTATTTATGTTCTTTGTGAACTGTTTTGATTTTCTCGCTTACGGTGTCCAGGAATTCCTATGCTTTAAGTTGATTATATTTCTCCGACAGTGACAAAGACCTTGCCATATACGCAAAAGCATCGGTTTCTACTTTCTTTTGATTTGACATAAGGCTAATCAGTATAGGCTTTTTTTTTCTCCCATCATGTTTGCATCCAAGTCTGTGATATTTATTTAATTCAGATTTTTCGAAGTTGATATTTGTTTCTTGCCACACAATTTTTATTATGTTAAATGATTACTCTCCGTTTCCTTGATACCGTGTAGAATAATATGTAAGGGTAAGTTTGTTTTGACCTTCAGAGTCATGGACTGGAGTGATTTTGTTGCTGATGAGTTGATAAGGAGTCGTGGCTTTGTTCCTTATCGCCATTTGTTGCACTGGTGTTGGCATGGTGTGTTGTTTGCCCTTGAAGGTTCTTTGAGTGATGTATGGAGGAATGGCGTGGTCAGCGGTTGATGGGGTTTCTGTTGGTGTTGGTTTGTCGTCTTCTGCTCGTGTGGTGGTGGACTGACTGACGTAAGAACATGGCTTGCATTGAGTTGATCAGTCTTTAAACGATCATCGAAGTGGATAAAAGTAAAGTGTGAGAATTGTGAAAGAATTAGGAGTGAATTGTGAATTGTGAATTTTAGGAGTTTGAGGTGAGTGTTTTCACTGAGTAGTTTGCTTATACTTCTGTGGTTAACTGCATGATCTATTATGGGGATTTTAGTTTGAGGATTTTAGTTTGCCGGTAGTACGTCACTACCTTTCCTTTGAGAGTGGATTCTCTTTTAGTTTTTTTTTTGTTCTTAAAAATACTTAAGTCCGGAATATGTGTTTACCGGCATGATCAGATGTGGGCGAGAGTTGGTGTTTCTCTCTTGTCCATAATTCCAGTACCGGATTTGGTTTTTCTGCCGGTATATACCTTTGTCAGATTTGGTTCTTCTGCTGACAAAGGTGGTATTACATTCACTGGATTTGGTTTTTCTGCCAGTGAGTGTTTAATTTCATGATCATCGTAGAATTGATTCAAAAGATGTTTACTTGTGAACAGTGACGACATGTATGAGGCAAACTAGAATCTTATTAGTTCTAAGTAGCCACTAGGGGAGAGTAGATTGCTCACCTGGTGTTTCTCTTTTTAGTTTTCTTCTGGGGGTTTGATTGACATAGATGTGCTGCCCGACCGGCCTTCAGGAACCGTTACGTCAGGAATGAGGATTATAAATGTTTTTCATTATATATACCATATGATTATACATGTATCATCCTCATTATTTAATAATTTGTTTATTTATTCATTTATATATTTATTTATTTATTTGGCTTATAAATATTATTTTTTATATTCGCATCGTCTAAGTATTGTTCTTTATTTTCCTATTCATTGTCCCTACTTCTATTTTCAGATATATATTTTCTTCAATAATTGGTTGTATTTCATCATCTATAGTCCGCATTTAAGTATCAGTTATACTCTGTGTAATTTCAATTTTTATCATTTGGAATAGTTTTATCCATACATATCCTCTGAAATTCCATTGGTGTCCATGTTGTAATAACTCAAACGCTATTGATACGCGTGAATTTAGTACAACGTAAGTTTGGAATGAACCTTACAACGTCTAATGTAACAGAAAGTAGTTAACAACGGGTGGCAGAGAGACAATTTTGAAAAGTTTCATTGTGTGGTAAAGGTAGATAAATTATATTAAATTAACACGATTTTGCCTCTTTCGATTGCAAAAGTAAGATAGTTTGACATTTCGGACTGTACTTCCGTGAGGAGTTCCTTGATTTGGAATGGGGATATTAAAGATCGAAAGAACTTTTTTTATTCTAAGTCTATTACGATATCCATAAGTTCCTTTTGTATATCACGATATTTAGCCATCACCATGCTCAGGAGGGAGATTAACGAATCTAATTGAGCCAGTTTCACAACACCAATCGTGTAGTTGTTCCCTTTATTCGTATAAGCCGCAGTTTACGTTCGATACTCTTTCGAGGTGGACGTATTTCTTTCTATTGTGTGTAAATCGTGACAATTTGATAGTGGCGCTTCCAGAATATTCTAGAATATTCGTCGGACTTTGATAGAAACTTTCGTATCCTCCTAGAGATTACACATTATTCATAGTTATCCTAGAGATTAACACGTGGTTTGATATAATTTTTTTTAACCTATATTATATTATATTATATTATATTCTATTCTATTTACTGTTTAACTACTTATTTTTCATTCTTGCACAATGAGTGTGCCGGCCTCGGGTGTTTTGTCACCCAATGCCAACATTGAAGAGCTTCGCGCTTTGATTCAGCAGTTAATGCAGGATAACTTTGCTCTTCGTAACGAAGTTCAATCGCTGCGAACAAAAATCAGTGTCGCCCAACCTACCCCCTCGATCTCAACTGAAGAGCAGTTACATCCAGCTGCCCCTCAAGGGACATCTGAACAGATGGACGTTTCTCAATCTGCTCATAAGAGACCCAACCAAACCGTTTCACCTCAGGCTGGACCCACAAAAAAGCGCTCACTTGCCGCTAACGTACAACCTGCTTCACGTCCAAGTTGTACTCCTTCTACAGCCCAAACCCGTGCAAAAACAGTCATTCGGACTGTTCCCAATCGCTCTGCAACTCCTGGTTCACCAAAGTCCCGACTCCTGCCCCCAAGCCACCAATTACTACCCCAAACTCTACTGGCAAGGCCCCAGCTGTTGCCTCTCGTCCCCCCACTACTGGCCCATCCGTTTCTGGCCAAGCTCCTGCTGTTGCCCCCCTTTCCATTTACGCTCCTTCATCCTCTACTGGTCAAATTAAATTGCCGCCAGTAATTGCATACAATGCCCATTTGAAACTTGTATCAAATACCCCCAAAGAAAAACTAGACCACTCTAATTTCACCCTGCGCAATGTTAATTCTAACAAAGCGCATATAATCGCCTATGATAAACGGTCGTTAGGCATTATTCAGGAAGTGCTAACTTACCTCAAAGTTAGTCACTTCACTCATACTTCCAAGGATGAAAAAACTAAAACATCCTTCTTAAGAAAGTCTGCAAGACTTTTGAACACGACGATGTGTCTAACGCTCTTCAAGCGGCCTTCCCAGAAGTAAATTTTCTGCAACTTGATAAATTACCTCCCCTTCCTCAGTTAAATTAAATCAACCCCACCAGGTACCAGAACCTTAACATCTGGAAAATCCAATTAGCAGCAGGTACAGACTGAGGACCCATCCTCGAAACCACAAAGCTTGCTGCCATTAATTCCCTTGTCGTGTTCACTACGTACCACTCCAATGAGTTAGCTCAATGCACCAACTGTTGCCGCTACGGCAACGTCAAAAAGAACTGCAGTATGCCCTTCCGTTGTGTCCGTTGCGGTGAAGGACACAAGGTTGGTGAATGTCAAATCCCCAAAGCTCAGTTCGACGCCTCAGGAAACAACTTGGGGAAACAATCCCTTTCTGTTGCATGTGCTACCAAAAAGACCACCCAGCTAACTATAGATGCTCCAAGTATAAGGAGATATAAAAAAAATGAAGGCTGCAAAGGCTGTCGACGTAGCTCTTGCCGCTCAGAAGCAAGCCGCCCTTAACAACTACGTTAAAAATGGCGTTTCATTTGCCTCTTCATTCGGTCCTCCCTCGCAAGGTATTTCTAACTCCCCAATTCCTGAGACTACGTCGTACCCAACTCTACCTCTCCTGGCGGCGGGACTTGCATCTTAATAAGCGAAAATTCTGTTTTCTAAGAACTGGGACTTTCTCTATTTCAAACCATTGAAGCGTGTGGTATCAAACTACAATTAGACGATGGAAATAGTCTAAATCTGTTCTCCATCTACCACTCAAAGTTTCTAGCTGATCGTATTGACGCTTCTGAGCTCAGTTCTCTAATAAATATTTTTGCTACCACACCCTTCATTTTAGTAGGCGATTTCAATGCTAAGCATTCGCTTTGGAACAATAGCCACATTTGCTCCAACGGCTTATCCCTTCATACTTGGTACCAGTCAAATTCGGTTTTCCTCGATCTTGAAATTCAAGCTCCTCTACTTCCAACCAGGCAACTCTCCTTTCTTGACATCTTGCTTGTCTCTTCCTCTCTAGTTTCTCAAATGACTCACCCCACTGTAATTGATGGCATCTCTGATCACAAAGCTGTCGTCACTACCTTTCAAACGGTGACAATCTCCAAAGCCTCTTCTGACAGTATCCCTGATTTGAACAGAACAAATTAGCAAAATTTTAATAACACCCTTGCGAGTTGGTGTCGCTTAGCAAATCGCTTAGCGAGTTGTCACTCCTAACTGATAGGAATCTCTCCTTTACTCAAATCAATGATTCTGCTGAAAAGTTGCAGGACATTCTCCTCGCCACAACTATCCAATATGTCCCTACGTAAGATATTCAGCATACCTATCAGGTCCGTCTCTGTGACATCACCTTTCGTCTAATACGAGAGCGCAAGTCCCTTAGACGTGCGCTTCATAGAGCTAGACTGCCTGATCGTATTTCATTACATACTTCGATGCACCCTGCGCAACCTTGATACGATAATCAAACAGCGCATTATCTCTGCCGTTCGAAACAATTTGAAGACTCAATCGCATTCAGCCTGGCAAGAATGTTTTCAAAAATGTTAAAAAAATGAGTGGAACCACACACTACAAGGGTCCTATCCTTCACAGTGGGAATCTTATTAACAATCCATCACTAAAGCCAACATAATTGGTGAAACTTTTCAAAGTAACCACAAGCTCACCCTGAACTCTGGCGATGTCACCTTTTCCCATGATGATAACACTCGCATCAAAAGTGAGTTTGAAAACTACACTGACTACTTTGTAGACTTCTGTCCCGAAAATCCAACAAGCTTCGGAACCAATTGTTCCTCTCTTCGTCTGCTTGCCAAAACCAGGAACCTAAAGAAAACCCCAGGAGTCGATAAAATTTCCAGCTATTCACTCCTAAAGCTTTATCTCGACTTTTCTTTTTTAAAGTGGCTATACTTTTCAACCACGCCTTCAATGCAGGTTACTTTCCTAAAATTTGGAGGCATGTTATTGTGTGTCCCATCGCCAAACCTGGGAAACCGAGTCATTTAGCGACCAGCTTCAGGCCGATACCCCTACTTACATCAATCAGTAAGCTATATGAAAGATTCATGGCTAGGAAGATCCTCTGTTTTATTGATGACCATGGTATAATACCAAATTCTCAATTTGGTTTTCGCACTTTTCATAGTACCACCATTCCACTGAATATATTTCAAAACTTCATTTGCGTCAATGCAAGTACAAAGCAACCCGTCCTTGCTGTCAGCCTGGATATAGAGAAAGCGTTCGACACCACGTGGATAGAGGGTCTGATCCACAAACTTCTATCTTATAATTTTCCAAAAGTACTGCGTAGCATTGTTTACCAAATCATGCTGCACAGAACCTTCCAAGTCAGAGTCCAGAGGAAGTTACCCGGAGTATTTTCAGTTGCAGCTGGAGTCCCCCAAGGCTCTGTATTGGGTCCAACTCTCTTCAACATTTATGTTAGTGATCTGCCCTGTCCTCCGCCTTTGGTTAAACAACTCAGTTTTGCTGATGATTTGCTTGTTTACACTGCATCATATAACCTTGCTCACGCCTCAAATTCGCTCAATGAACATCTGGATAGTCTAGTATATTACTATCACCGATGGAAGGTCAAGTTGAATCTATCCAAGGTAACTGAAATATGCTTCACTGGTACCCAGAAAGATCGGCCGCGTAACTACATGTCTACCAACGTCAATCTACTACTTGACAACACCCCAATTGCTTTAAAAAGCTCCATGAAGTACCTTGGTGTTCACTTCACACCCAAAATCAATTTTATTGAGCATATCAAGAAAATTTCGCAGAAGGTTCTCTTCGCCGTAATAATCAACTTGACCCTAAAATAAAGATCCTTTGCTACAAACAACTTATTTGTCCTATCCTTTCATACGCCTTTCCTGTTTGGAATTGCATTTCATCTGCCCAAATGGAAAAGCTTCGTGTTCAGGAACGGAAAATTCTCCGCCATTGTGTTAACTATAGGAGGAAACACAATGGCAAACACTTCAGCAATTCTTACCTATATAGAAAGACTAACATCGTTACAATCGACAATTTTCTCCTGTCCATTGGGTATAAATATCTCTCACGCGTGTCAGTCAATGACAACGAACTACTTAGGGAAGCTTGTGCAATTGACAGACCATTGATTGATTCTCTCCGAATCAAACCCCCTCAATACCTTCAACAGTATTTACAAGAAGAGCTCAACACTGCTAACATACCACTCTACCATCGAGGCTATTTTGGCTCACAGCATCAAGTTTACAAATGAGTGAACTATAAATCATTCCTTTAGTCGATTAGCTATAACTATCCACCCTGGTCTCCACTGTATAACTTCACCCATCCATCTTGAGTTTAGAGAAATTGATCATATCAATATTAAACTCACCCTTTATGCAAGTTCAGCCGCCTTCTCCGTTTTCTAAACAGGCCTATTTCATCTAGCCATCTTGTTATTATTTTTCTTCATATAATTTCGCTTTATTAATTTATATTACTTAATTTCTATTAAATATAATTTATTTAGTTTTAATTAAATTTTTTTTATCGTAATATGATTTGTTATAATTTATTTTAATTGATTGATTTTCATTTAGCTAATATAATTTTAGCTCTTTTGTTCTCTTTTAAGATGTTCGAGTTACGGAGGTTTCAGAAATGTTACTCTCCTTTGAGCCCAGTTCCTAGGAATGGGGGAATGGGTCTTTCTCTCATAGCGAGAGAATGAATGGAACAGTTGTTCGTTCCATAATTTCAACCATCAAACCAAACTTTTTTTTTTCTTTTTCGTGTAAGCCTCCCCTGGTGTCCGTGTATTAGTCATTATGTCTTGCAAGTTAAATTGATTCACTTCGCGGTTTCCGATTGAGCTGAAATATTGCAAAAACCTTTAGTTCTGGCGACTATATAATAGGCAGAATGTTAGGAACCAAAGTTTGGGTTCCTTTGAAGGGAACCATGACCTTCCATAAGGGCATTAACCATTAACCATTAAAGAGGGTCATCCAAAATTTTAAAAATATTGACACCTGAGTCAGCATTTCTGCTGACTCATGTGAAAATGTAGTTTTGAAAAATATTTTTCCGAGTTGGCATTTCCGCTGACTCCAGCAAAAATTAAACGTGAAGAATTTTCGGAGAAGTCAGCGAAAGTGCTGACTAAAGAGAATTATGAAGCACAAATGACAATTTAGGTCAACGTCGATGGGAACATTGATCGGTTTCAATAATTCCCGATCAATGACCCATTCGACGGAAATTGCATTACACATTAGCTAGAACAAGTTAAGAGTAGGGAAAAGTACAGAGTAAGCTAGATTTAAGTATAAATTAAGGTTTACATAAATAAGGTTATGTAAAAGAATTCAGTCAGAAATATACTACGGCTCCTCGAACGAGTGTGTTTCTTTGACTCGGGTAACTTGGCCGTAAGGCCATATACCCTCAACGACCTGACCTGGCCTCGAGGCCTAACAGGCAAAAAAATCATTAATCAAAAGGTAAAGCGGACTAAATGCCCCATACCTCCAGCGTCCTGAACATGGTTCGGATGAACCTCACAGGCAAAACCATAAAAGAAAAGGTAATACAACACCTAAATTATTGGCGTGCTAATGGAAAATATTTTAAAACATGCAAATTGAAAATTAATCGGCTATTAATGGTATTTTTGTATACAATTTGGTATTGTGGTCAAAGTAATCTGCTTTAACCAAAAGTTGGAATATTGACATAAACTCATATGAAGATTGAAAAAATGGTAAATTATCAATGTGTAACGCTAAGACATTGTAAAGTATAAAAATTGAAAGCAAGTTTCTTATTTATCAAAAGCCAAAAGATTAATTTATTTGCATAGTAACAATATTGTAAACTTCAAATGGCAAAGACCTTTTTAGCAGATATTACATCACTTACATTGTAACAAAAATTGAAAAATTTATATACAAATATAATATACTAGATAAATAACAAAAATAAATAAAAGAAAGGAAAACTTATTTATAAAAAAAAAAAAATAGAAAACACATTAGAAATAAAAACATAGACAATATAAGAAAGAAAACGGAACGAAGAATATGATTTCAACAAAGAATACTTACGGTAAAAAATAAATTTAAAAGGAAAGTATAAATGTAAAAGAAATATATAAATGGAAAAGGAACATAAAAAGGTAACAATAAATGTAAAAGGAAAATATAAATGTAAAAGAGAAATATAGATGTAAAAGGCAAATGAAATACTAGGAACATACCTGTAGTATACAACTTATGTAGAAGGCCTGGCTACCAACATGATGATGTGCAGATGTTATTGCAATGCGACGAAATATCTGCCCAACGTGAGACGATCGAAGAAGGACACTATATCACCGCGGCTCGCAAACTGCGGAATGTGGAACAGCTTCGTACGTGAATGAAGACGAAGGACAAGAAAAAGCCTCAATAATGTCAAACAAATCGAAACTTGGCAAACTCTTCGAAATAGGTACAGAATACGATATCCAATGTTCGATTACAGTGCGTGCCGATAAGAGTACCTCGAATCGCGCTCCATGTCATACTCGCAAATATGATGGCCACCTGTTTCCAAAACTCGCACGTTTTGATAGGTGAAAAGTTTCATACGACTCATTATAGTGGCAAAACAGACCCAATACAGAACAAGGAAGTTGTAACGCCAGAGACATAATGACATAAGTAAATAAAGGATACAAACAAATAAATAAAGGCGGAGAAGAAACAATGAACAGATAGGAGGTAAAAATGTATACATATAAAGAGAATAAAATGAAGAAAAGAGAATTTAATATGAAAAAGAAAACTAAGAATTAAGACGCGGAGCAAACGAGAAGTAAACAAGGATTAAATAAGGAAAAAGAAATTGAAACAATAAAAACAAAAATCATAAAAAGATATACCAACAAACACAAGAAGAGAGAAAAAGGAAAAGAACTCAGAGACCAGCAGAAACCATAAGATCACGTTATGGTTAGCAATCCCAAAATAAGGACCTGATGGCCAGATGCTATGCCGAATAAAAGTAGCAGAAGGAATGTTAAACCCACTGCCTATGATAGACAATACACCAGACCAGTCGGGGAACCAATGTCATAGTTCTGTGCTCAATCCCATAAGCAGCTACCAGCGGATAACAATAAAGCAAGAAATCATAAAAGCCCACAATTATAAAACTTAGCTAAATAGGAATAAACAACATATTAACATCAGTTACATGAACGAAGACGCAGAAAGAACAACATCTACTATGAAGACAATAACCCCTGCACCCAACGCGATCGCTCCAAAAACGGAATAAACTCCAGTATAGACGTCATCTGTGGAACAGCATCTCTAAGAAAAAATATCCGACGACGAATCAACATACATCAGCTTTAGAACTGTATGTAATTCGAATGTATGACTTAAAAATTAATATCCATAACAGGTAAATCAAATGTGTAATCTGTAATGTAAAAAACATTAGTGTAAGACAACGTTAGTCTTAAGATTGATGAAGGTAACTCAGATGCAAAACGTATGATTTTTTACTACGAACAAGTTAATATCTGAATACCAGAATAGTCAGTATAAACTAATTGCAATTAGATAAAAATGAAAAATTATACTAAATCGAAAACTTTTGCAGAATGTGCAAGAATTATAAAGAGAAAAAATTTTTCAAGGAACAATGTGTGTTAAAACTACGAATTTATGTTACACACTTTAAATTCAAGTCACTCACTGTAAACCGAAGTGTAAAAAAACAAAAAAAAATGTTGGGGACAATTTTCCAAATGCGGGAGGAATGGTAGGAACCAAAATTTGGGTTCCTTTGAAGGGAAACATGACCTTCCATAAGAACATTAACCCTGGGGAAGGTCATCAAATATTTTAAATATTTACACCTGAGTGAAGATGTTGTTTGGAAAAATATTTTTCCGAGTCGGCATTTTTACTGACTCCGGAAAAAATTAAACTTGAAGAATTTTCGCCGAAGTCAGCGGAAGTGCTGACTCAAGAGAATTTATGAAGAATAAATGACAATTTAGGTCAACGTCGATGGGAACATTGATCGGTTTCAATAATTCCCGATCAATGACCCATTCGACGGAAATTGCATTGCACATTAGCTAGAATAAGTTAAGAGTAGGGAATATTACAGAGTAAGCTAGAGTTACGTATAAAACAAGGTTTGAAATGTAAAAGAATTCAGTCAGAAATACACTACGGCTCCTCGAACGAGTGTGTTTCTTTGACTCGGGTAACTTGGCCGTAAGGCCATAAACCCTCAACGATCTGACCTGGCCTCGAGGCCTAACAGGCAAAAAAATCATTAATCAATAGGTAGAGCGGGCTAAATGCCCCTTACCTCCAGCGTCCTGAACATGGTTCGGATGAACCTCAAAGGCAAAACAACAAATAAAAAATATTTCAAATGAAATTCATAACATTTCATAACAAGAACTCAATATTGTAATAATGACAATAAAGCCACCGCTCCAAAGTGGCGGATTACTATATTTTTCAACAGCCTTAATATGGATATCAAGTGGAAATGCTTAAAGAGTAGAAAGCGATAAAGTAATTAAACTTCACACCTAATTCATGCGGTCGCCGCCCCAAGATGGCGGACTACATTTTCTTTTCAACTCCCTTAATATGGGTTACAATTGAAAGCCTTTGAAAACTAGAAAACGATACAGGTAGTGGCATGATCCTATATTCAATATAGTTAAAGCTTGAGGTACAGATTAAAGCTACCTGTTATACGGTTTTACTATACAATATCAAGCTTTTAAAATTTATATATATATTACATTTTCAAAAGTCCATATATTATAAACCTCCTTAGGACCCACCTGTCTACGTACACCCGTATTATGATGATGAATAAATTGTGATCATTACGTGTCTGTTACCGATAATTTTATTTGATTTTGCATGTATGTTTAAATTTTACAAAGGTAACCAAATTACTATTCGTAGGTATGGGTTTTTTGTAAAATCTGAATACACTAAAATAATATGATCTCGATACATAGAATAGTTTTTTTTAGTTTTCGTGTTTTATGTTTGTTTATTGAGGAATCTTAAAATCTGTATATGCTATATTTTTTGGTTAATATCAACAATTCTTTTTGATGATGGTCACTCCGAGAGAATAGTAGTTTTAGTATTAAATAAATGGGTACATGAAATGCGTATAGATACGGCAACAAATACTATGAATTAAGGTTTTCAACAAAAATATATAAAGAAAGAAAAATAAAAAATAAATTAATACCTTTCCGGCATCCACTAATTTTACAAAATTATCCGTGATAACCAACATGAGAAGTGACGGACAAACTAGTCATAACCAATGGCTTTTGAATTAAGTTGGAATTTCTGACATAGTTATAATTGAAGTACCCCAACAAATGATTGAGCAAAATGATGAAATCCTTGGAATTTGTGGTAACATCAATTAATTATCATTGTCTCAACTTGCTGGTAGAGCTATAGGCGCATCAGCTAATATTCAAGCTCTTAAAATGGATAATGAAATCATTGACGTGATTCCTGGAGATTCTCTGTAGATTCTCATGATTCTCTGTAGTTGTAGGACATTCGAATGACGAATCTAACTATTCAAAAGAATTTCTTCACACGCTGACACCATCAGGAATGCCATCTCATAAGTTAATTCAAGAAAAGCTTATAATAATGTTGCTGCGAGACCTCAACCAAAAGAAGGTGTATGTAAGGATTGATAGTTGAAAAATTGTCAAAGGCAAGACTGTTCTAATACAAGGAACCATTCTGGTTCCATCAGATACGATATGACCATTTGTTTTGAACCGACGCGACGTCCGTTTGAAGAGATTCCACGATATCACAATTAACAAATCACAGGGCAAGACTTTCGACTGCATATATTGGATTTGATTTCCAGACTCCTGTTATTTCACTTGGGCAGGTGTACATAGCATTGTTCAGATCAAGGAATGAACGTGAAAATGGGGAATTAACTAGTATATATATACTAGCCGAATTGTCCGTCGTTGACGCGTGTAGAGTGTTTGAGCATTTCATACAGACGAAGGGCCTCCGTATAAACCACATTAGCTGTTTTCCCATCTGGAACATTAAAAATAAGAGAATTGCAACTCCTGACTCTGGAGTAAACCACATACCGTTGAGCATTTATGATGATCGAATTTACATGATCATATAAACTAAAAACCCAATTTCATAAGAAGAAAATTACGCCATCTTCATGCCATTAGCCAAACTCTTGTTATAGTTTTTTTCAGCTTTGTTATATTTTTATTTTTGTAAGTAACCAGTTGTTAATTTAATGTTGAGGGAAGGCTTTACACAAATTTTGGGTTGGCTTAATGTATATAAGTGTGTCTATACAACTTACAATTTTTGTTGGGACTCAAAAATGCCCCAATGTAGAAGGACGACAACACAAAAAACCAATCACAAAAATAATCACCAATATCATTATTGCCTATTATTGGTTATTGATTACACCAAGAAGCCACAAAAACAAATCACTGTCGATCCCAAGAAAACACTCACCAATAATTATCGAACCCAGTAACTGGCGAATAAGTCAATCAAACAAGTACACAATAAAAACATCCACCTCGCAAACTGTATGCCAGCCATGCCCCCCCCCCCCCTCTTTGTCCCCGCCACCACGATGACAGGCTGCACAAAAACTATTCCCACGATTGGCGGAGCAGAACTGCTGACCCAGCAGAATACCTGAATGTCTCCAGCACGACAACTGATAAGACAACGCGAAGAAATGCTACACCGCGACAGAAGAATGTGAATGAAAATGCTGGAAAAGTTTGATTTTGGGGGCACGTGCAGGTGCATACAACGTGCATATTACGCGAATTCTAGGTTCAGGGTCATCATGAATTCATGAATGAGTAAACTGAATGAGCATGCGGGAAAATTTTGATTTCAGGGTCAAGTGCAGGTACACACAACGGAAATGAGAGCACATTGAACTTAAGGAACCGTGCTGTGTAAAAAAGCTGAGACACGGGGTCTTTGAGGGTCATTGCGAAAAACGCTACGACATGTTGGTTTCAGAGTCACCGAGTATTGTACCCTGTAAAGAAAGATTGCTAGGACAGCAAAACTACAGAATAAAAAGACGGCAAAGGGCCACATCAGAACAGTGAAGATCAAGACCCGGCACGAGGAAGACGACCAGCGAAGAAGAAACACCGCAACCAGCCGAGGTACTCCTGAAGGAAGACGTGTTTGAAGACTCTCCCGAACCACCGAAGCAAGACGTGTTTGAAGGAACACCCACCAGATTTATCTCCCGTCGTCCTAGAACTGAGTGCTCGCGCCCAAATATTAAGGTAACCTGACCTAGTAGTCAGACCTGAACGGCCCTAGTAGGCAGCAGGCAATTACAAATCCACCCCTCTCCCACTAGATGACGGAAAAAACCCCTGTACCCCTCAGTGAGGCCCTCCGAGATCCATCCGCTGATCACGCCCCATCACTATTGACGAGTACCGTCAACGACTCGCGGCCCTTAAGAAGAAAGAAGAACCAAGTAACTTCAACCCACCGAAGAAGCAACGTTCGGGATCAGAGGCCTATTTCCAGAGACGACTCCAAAAAGCCCAACGAAAACTGGTACTAGCAACCACGAAGAGCGAGAAGAGGACCGCCAGCCAAAATATAAACCAGTTTAAGATGGAGAGGAGAACCTACCGGCAACTCAAGAAGGCGAAAAACTCAACCAGGAAGTAAGGGAGAAATGTTGCGCACCACAGATAGTCTTTTGGGAGAAAAATTAGTTAAGAATTAAGGTAAAATTTCTGTATGATTAGGAAACTTTGAGAGGGAATAGGTTAAGAACAAAAAGAGAGATTGTGTAGTGGACAGAAAATTTCGAGAGTAAACCAGTTAGGAAATAACAGAAGAATCTTTTATTGAGAAAAGAATTTTAAGAAATAAAGGAAAGTTTTGTATGATTGGAGAATTTTGAGAGAGAGTTAATTAAGAAGTAGAAGAGGAATTGTGTAATGGAAAGAGAACTTTAAGAGAAAACTAGTTTATAATGAAAAAGGATAGGTTTGTGTAGTCAAATTAACTGGGTAATCGAAAACATTATAGGAAGAATAAGTAAATAAGTTGTAAAAACCAAAAGAAGGGAAATAGTATTTGCAAGAGTTTGAAAGAAATGTTAAGTAGGTAAATAAGCATAGCCATAAGTTCAGGGAAGAATTTAAAATAAATAGATTCCCGGCAAACACATGAGAAGTGTATTTAATCCCTTGGAAAAAAACCCAACATTTTCATTATCATTTCCATTCATCCTAGAGCTTTATACAATCGAAATGTCAATGTGACAAATCGTTTCACCCTTTACATAAACCAAATTACTAATTATTTTCCTAATACTTTATACAAACCAAATGTCAATGTGATCAATCGTTTCATCCTTTATATAAACCAAATTACAAATTATTTTCCTAATACTTTAAACCAAATGTCAATGCGACCAATCGTTTCATCCTTTATATAAATCAATGTACTAATGATTTTATTATTCCACTTCTCAGAAAAATTCAAATTAACTCTACTTCTCGAACAAATTCATTTTTCTTTTATTTCCAAATTCCCAATTTAATTTAAATTTTTTTTTTATTTTTCTTTTTATTCTTCTTAGTACGGCGGTACTTCATGCGCTTATTATGGAGCCGCTGAATCTCCCTGCTGATTTGTAGTCGCTCCTCCTTACCGACAGCCAGCAGTACGCGACGCCGAACCTCTTCTATAGCTCGCCTGAAGTTAGCCTCCACCCCAGTGCGGTACTTGACGGGAAGCTCCTTTACTGCGGCTGGTGGCACGACGACCTTCTTCTTACCCCGATACGTGGACCGGTATTCTTCCAAGGTTATGGGCTTTGGACCGGAATCTTACTCAAACAACCTGTATTTTCTCACCGTCAATTGTATATTGTTTTAGCCAGTAGAGTAAGATCGTTTGATCGATTACGTGTCTATATTTCTGAAATACAAGACCAAGGTCATTTGACAGGAGATGAAAGAATTTACACAAAAAGTATTTTTTATTTATTTTTAAAATTTTAAGATATATTTAGATGCGCAACCGTACCCGTACAAATAAAAATCATGCAAAATAGATATACTGTGTGCGGTACTTGACGGGACGCTCCTTTACTGCGACTGGTGGCGCGACGACCTCCTTCTTACCCCGATTCGTGGACCGGTATTCTTCCAAGGTTATGGGCTTTGGACCGGCCCTAGAATCCCGCAGTGCCTCCTCTAATGCTATCTTCGACGTCCACGACACTGTGGAGAATCCGATTTAATCGAAGCGAAGTATATTTTTTTTTGGAAACTAGGTTGATGGGCTCTGGCGACCACTTTCAACTAGATATTGCCTCCCCAAGATCGATAGGTTTCTAGAACCTTGTTCGATGGGATATTTAGCACTCTAGTTGATTGGTTATTAAACCTCTTTCAACGCAAAGTTCCTTACTGCACCGATAGGTTTCGAGAACCTTGTTCGGTTTTGTAGCTTCGAGCTCGAGTTCGATGGGTTACTACGACCACTTTCAAACTCAAGCTCCCAAAAAAACCGAAAGGTTTCTAGAACCTTGTTCGGTTTGGATTACTTACTTTTTCCTATTTGTCTACTCCCTTTAATTAAGTCTGCCTGACTTCGAGGATGGGTAAGTTGATCCCAACTACTGGTGTTCCTTCCAATTTTGCTACGCTTTTTATTTCTGGCAACTGGGACTTTTGACCGTTGGTGCGAGGTTGTCTACGAAACGCATTTAATTTTCGAGTGGCGCCATCTATCGGTGACTGGCGGAGATTTTTAGAACTGCGTTTGTTGTTTCGTTTGTTAGGATTTGATCGTGTAAGTTGTTTTGACATGTGTTTCGTTCTGACATTCAGTAGAGGTTAGGATAGTGTTGTGGTTTTGTATGTTATAGTTTTGTTTCGAGTTATAATTATGCGTGATGGTGAGTATAGTGATATGTCCAATTTCCATTATTTATATTATTTATTTTTCGATTCTTTTATGTTGGCACACTCCGGCACACTCCGGCACACTCCACAACGCTATGGTTATGCTTGGTTGTGAGTATAGTGTATGGTTAGTGGCTCGGGTAGTATATTTATGATGTTTTAACCTTTAGTACCACGCAGTTACCTTTGTTTTAACCACGCAGCTTTTAGGTGATGCTGCGTCTCACAACACTCAAAGGACTTGACACTTGATCAAATAGCAAACAAAAGTGAATCACGCTGGACCGTGTTTATTGGTTCATGTACTTCATGTGAGTAATCAAACACGTGCCATGATCCACCACGAGCCATTTTGCATGGAAGCATATAAAGTACTATAAATTTGGTTCTACTAATTTTTTTTTTTCATTTAAAGCCTATGTTTTAAGTCATGGCCTGCTTACAATACTCTTCATTTCAAAGCCCTACCATGAGCCACGGTCGAGTCTATAGCTGAAAAATTTTCTCTGGGCATACACACAGACGGACAGACAGAATTTTTTCTAAGGGTGGTTTTGGCGTCTCCAGTGTATGAAATGGAGAGATATGTTGAAATGAGTTGATTTTATGCAATATGCGGACAAAACCTCTCTTTTATGTATATAGACTAGTGGGATGCCTCCTGCTTGCTACGCTCGCCAACCCCCGTCGTTCGCTACGCTTTCTCGAATAGCTCGCGTACAGCGCTCCATATACAGTAGCATTGTAAGTAAAGAGGAGATTTAGTTCAGACTGCAGCAGCAATCATTTCAGTTACTTTGCACGTAAAGTACATCTATTTTGCATGATTTTTATTTGTACGGGTGCGGTTGCGGATCTAAATATATCTTAAAATTTTAAAAATACATAAAAAATACTTTTTGTGTAAATTCTTTCATCTCCTGTCAAATGACCTTGGTCTTGTATTTCAGAAATATAGACACGTAATCGATCAAACGATCTGACTCTACTGGCTACAACAATATACAATTGACGGTGAGAAAATACAGGTTGTTTGAGTAAGATTCCTCCTCTTTGAAGCGTTTGCCCCCTGGAATTTATTAATTGTAATCGCAAAAGCCAAAATGACGGTAAATTGAGTTTTTTGAAAGGAAAAAGACAGAAATGTACTTGTAAAATTAAGGTGTATTTGTGTATTAAATTTTATGCATTTGAACTAAACGCATAGGTGTGCCAATAACCAAGCAAGTCATGTCCTGGACTCAAATTATGACTAAGTAAAAGTATGCAATTTGGTTTTGAAAATAAATTTGTGGGATCGGGAACCCACTTACATCAACTGAGTTTAAAAATTCTACTGTAAAATTATTTTGCTCTCTATAATCATCACTCGCGATTTTATCGGAACTCAAATATATTCGGTCCTCTCCGGGCAGAATGCAAAAAATTTCTGCATCGAAGCAGGTGCAGTCTTCATATTTGGGTGCTAATATAACAGATTTGAGAATATGGTTTAAGACCAGTCTTAAGTCTAACCATAAGACTTTATGGTTTCACATTCATTGCCATAAGTATCTGCAATCACGAAGTTGCTGCTAACTAAATGGGAAGGAATTTCAATAACATCTTGGCTGTACTCCAGAAATATGGGTAAAGTTCCATTCTCATGTTTTGGTCAAAGTTATTTTGTGGAATTTTGAAAATTCGGACCATGAACTAAGGCAATTCTCAATAAGTGGCACATGTGTACCGTGAGATAAAACTGGCAATATTCCACAAAAATCTGCACCGAGTAAAATGGTCTTACCTCCGAAAAGTTTAGTTGAAGTACCGAATAAATCGTTTAAAAAATGGTCAATTAATTTGAGAGCACTTAGCGGTCACATTGAAATTTCATCTGTGAGAGATAGATGCAGACTTTATGAACTGTACTTGGCCACTGTTTACAGAGATCTTTGATGCGGAACTCTCTAAAATCGGTACAGGTACTTTGAAAACGTTGTGAAATGTTCGACTTTGAACTAAGAGAGTGGATGCTATACCACTGAAACCGCACGCAATACATTGGTTTTCCAAAGATTTGAATTTATGAAGAATTGCGGTTTGGGCAAAAGTCCAGAACCAGCATGAGCTGTAAGACGAAAAATTTTGCAACCGTTATACTGGTAATAATTCACAATTTACTGTAAAATTAAATCAGTAGCGGATCGCTGCTCGACTTTGTCACTTTGGAACATTTCGTCAAAAATTGTTTGTTCTCTCTCTGAATCTGCATTTACAGCTGTTATAATAGCTGATCAAGATTGAAGTATTAGAACGTCTAGATGTTCACAAAATTTCCTCAATAGCTAATAAAGCACGGTTATATGAATCATTTTCTGAAGAATTTCTTAAAAAGTCTTCACACATGAAAATTTTGAATTCATTTCGCAAATCTTAAGCATTTGTAGGAACGTTCATACCACAAATAGGATATGGCAAATAACTCTTTTAACTGCTGAAACAACTGAAATTTTTTTACTTCTAATAAATGATCACACCACTCTCCATCATTTCATGCGATATCTCGTGCATTTGCAGTAGCTGGAAATGTGAAGTAAATAATGTTCCCAACCGTACTTTAATTCTGATGGGACCTCGAACATGAACGAAAAGTGTCTGAAATGAAACAGCCCGACATAAATCATAAAATAATCTAGCAAAAGCTCTACTACTTCCTCTTTGACGTTTCTTCCATTTCGTTTCTTTATCTACCCAAATATAATGTATCGGCGTCAATTTTCTTCTTCTGTGTTTGCAGTTAATTTTGTTCTTCTTTGATTTTAAGAGCTTGTGGAACATGTGCTTCCCTAAGGATTACTCTTTGCCGGTGAGGCAAGTGACATATAAGTCGAACTATAATATATTATGTGACTGGTAATGCATTGGATACTCATTTATGCCCCAATTTGCTTACGTAGATCCAACATAGTGACCGGAAAAAAAGCTATAGTTTTCATCTATATAAACTTTGCCCTCAACTCCACCTCAAACTCCTCCAAATCTTAATGAGGGACATTTGTATCCCTTATAAACATATTTGTACATATATTTTAGACACTTAACTGTGCCAAGAACTTCCTCATTTAAGTAGCAATAAAATTTCGCTAAAAGATATGGATTTAAGGGATCAACATAACGGTTGTCAACAGACTGGCCACGAAAGTCAATGGTTATACCATTAACACGACGCTTCTAACATTGGCTTGAGTTCTATTGTAAAAGTCCTTAGAAAAAATTTTGCTGCATTTACCATCTCTCATACAGACGGGGTTAGGATGCAATATACCATATGGTTTTTAACTAAATTATGAAGTTGTGGGAAAAATATATTGTAAATGAAATATATGTGGAATTTTTTTACAAATAACAAAAAAGAATTCATTTTCTAGCTTTTCTTTTGTCTCTTAATGGAGGTTTGAAAGGTGTGCAGACAGACGTTTGGAAATGTGATAAAATTCAAATTTTGAATTTTTAACAGTTTTTCTTTCGTAGATAAATCAAGCACTCTATTGGGTATATATGTATGATCAACCCCCATTATTTTATGATTTCCCAAGTTTTTGCCCTATATCATATTTCTCTAAACTATGTTTTTGCATGTCGGTCCACACAAAAGTTAGGAAATATTTTCCATTTACCATTATCACATTTTCTCTGGTTTTCCGGAAGTATTCGTGAAAGTCAATCTCGCGTTTTCTAGATATAACTGTATATTGAGTGTTTTTTCATATATTTTTAAATAGAATTAGCACATACTTTTATCAAAGTAGCAAAACATACGAATACATATTAAAAATCTTTTCAATACAATGGTTGTATTGATTAGTACGGTGACAGAATAGATAAACCACAAGTTTATTATTTAACGCAGGTTTTTTGTTTCCTTTTCAATGCTGCCGTAGCCGTGACACTTGATCTGCACTGGGAATTTTAGATTTGTAAAATTTGATTTGATGCAAGTTTTTTCTGATGTGCATTTTATTCAATTTCGCGCATATTTATGACACGTACAAAACGATATTTTAAATTTTTCTCAATTTCCAACTTAATACCGATTTTAACTTATATTTAGGCGAGTATGTTTATTGGCAAATATGCTTTTGGCAAATATTCTTTAGGTCCTAATAGCTCTTTTAAAGTTCCCTGCAACGGCAACCAAATCTACGTCCTAACACATTCTCACGCTACACTAATTTATAGTTTTACCCAACGTTAATCAACAACAATCACGCGTAGGCGTTTACAAACGCTGCACGATAAACACGTACAAGCATGCGCTATCCATAGTGGCCTCGATCATTGTTATCTTAGTATGGGCATCGTAGTTATTAGCGACTGAATTCTGACTGTATATTTTACCGCAAGAAAGTTTGTTTCGCTATCAGCGTAATGATCGTGCGAAAAGATGTTATCACGTCAAAAAAATTGTTATAAGTGTTTGGTACTAATATATTCTTTAAGTATTAATCTCTTAAATACAACCATTATATATAGTAGTAGGGTTACAGAATAGACAAATCAAATGGTTATTATTTTGCGCCGTTTTTTAATTTTTTTTATCAATGCCGCCACAGCTCTGACAATGGTTCGGCACTTGGCATTTTTAGTTTTTTATATTCGATTTGGTTTAGGGTTTCCCCGATTTGAGTTTTTTACAATTCGGTGCATATTTACGACTCATATGAGACGATATCTTTTACTTTTTTTCCATTTTCAAATTCATACCAATTTTTATTTATATTTTGGCCAATATTTTTATTATTCCGCTTCAGGTCCTAGTAGTTCCTTTCAAATCCTTTACAATGACACCCAAATCAACGTACTAGCTCGACGCGTTCTGGCGCTACACTTATAAATAACTTTACGTAACGCTAGAAACAACAATCCGTGGGCGCTTACTCTAGCCCAATGACGTCATTGGCAAAACAAACGCCACACAATAAATACGTACAAATATAGTCCATCCTCTGTGATTTCAAGGCGCTTACTCTAGCCCAATGACGTCACTGGCAAAACAAACGCCACACAATAAATACCGTAGAACGGGGCGACATTGGCCCTTTGAGGGACTTTGGCACAATGCGTAAAAACTATTTAAAATGTTATATTTTCTTATCTATTGAAAATATTTAACAAATACATTGATGAATTTGTTCTTTGTCCATTTTACTATGCACATGCATACGATAATCTGTTCAAAGATAAAAACAAAGGACTCACGCACAAAAGAATTCGATCACTTCTTAGCGAGCCTTTGAAGTGAAAGAACAAAATTTACGAATTCTTGACATTTTTTTAGAAGACCTCACCACAACGCACACTCCAAAAAGAACTTAATGTTGACTGCCAATTTGATCAGGATGGCCTGTATTTGACATTCAGAGATGTTACATTGGCCACATATACTGAATGTTGCTAAATTATATGAAAATTCTTTCAAGGGACAAAGTCACCCCAACCCCTAGGTGACTTTGGCCCAAGCTAAAAAAGTTATCTATCAGCTTCAATTCAACAAATATCACATATATTTTAAGGTAATTATTTTGAGAGGCTTTTATAAGTTATACATATATATTTATAAGGAATCAATTCGAACGAGAGAATCCATAGTTCTGACAGACACTGACAACAAACATTCTTTTGGGCCAAACTAACCCCGTCTTACGGTACGTATAAATATGCTCCATCCACTGTGATTTCAACCGTTGTTATCGCATTACTAGTCTCGTAGTTACTAGCAATTGAAAAATGACGGTGTTTTGTAACACAAGAATGACAATTGACAAAACACAATTAGACCGGCTACTAATGTACATACTCAACCAGAAAAATTAGAACAATATCAAAAAAAACATGAAAAAGTTATTTAATTCACTATTGTCATTGTTTATTGACATATTATCCCTATTATAAAGTAAACATTCACTTTTATTAATCATTTATGAAAAAAAAACACATTATTATTGTTGTGGGTGCACCACACCCGGTAGCAAATGTGTTACAAATTAAGGCACGAGTCCCTAATTGTTAATTGAATAATTTATCAGTTTATAATTGTAAATGATAAACCCTAACCAAATAATTTTAAATCTTACAAATATTTTCATAAATATTATAAAATGCACAATCACAAATTTCCAGGAAAATCTCTATAGGGTACGAGATCTGTATGGTGTTATAAATCTGTATGCGGCTAGGAGAAATTATTTTATTGTTTTTAGTCAATTTTAAAAACGTTGTATATTAAAAATCTTTTTTTATTTAGATAATTATTTTCTGCTTTTTAGTCTTGTATGTGGAAAGTGTTGGAATCGACTAAAAACTGTTTTTTTTAATTTTCACAAAAAAAAAATTTCTTATATTATTTTTTGTAATTCACATTGTCCTCCAGTTCTGAGCCATGTTTAAAGTTTCCAGGCTCTAGCTCATCAGGAAGTGAGTTAAAAATCCCGAAGAGACAGACAAGAAAGCGACCTAATAAATACGTTATAATATAAAATAAGCTCTTCCAAATTGGAAAACTTTATTAAAACAAACGCTTTCAAATTGTACAATTTATGAAATTGGATAAGAATCCAACAAAAAAAAAGCAAATGAACACTTCTAGATTGGAAAGTTTATCAAATATAATTGTGAATAATAAACCAAAAACTAATATGAACAAAAATTATTAATATGTCAAGAACAGTTCAATTCCTTCCTTTCATTCAACGGAAATTTCCCCGCTTTGTGATCTAAAAGTTTCTTCGAAAAACTTATTTCTTCGTGATAAAGTTTTTTTTTGTGTGCAAATTGTGCAAAACTTCCCGTAATTTAAAAGTACATTGACGGTAGTGAACCCAAGATTCGCTAAGTGCTAATTTTTTTAAAATTCTAAACTGAATTTGAAATGCGAAAAGCAAATTAATGTATTTAACCCAGTGAATGAATACCGTTCCTGAACTGACCTGGGATCACTACATCAGCCGCACCGTCAGAGGACTTGCCAGGCTCAAAATTTTTTCTATTAGAAATAAAAATATTTGCTTAGAATTACCCCGTACCTTTCTTTTTTTTTATATTCTCATTTTTATTTTTTACCCTCAAGTCGTAGTACATAAAGGCAGGTCAAGGACTCTAGCTATGACTTTAAACTCTGGTGCCACTACCTGCAAGGACAAAAGATCCGGTAGGCTTTTATCTTGTCATGGCCTTCGGACGTGTATTTCCATCAAAAATGTGTGGGCCTGACTGGGTGTCTTCTGGTACACCTTGAATGCTCTTTTATCCCGCCGTAAAGCCATCATATCCGAGCCTCGGGAGCTAGGTAATAAACTAGTCGGGTCCGATCACCATCCAATCGACAGTTCTAGCGTCGATCGTGTCCCTTAAGAATTTCATCCTTCCACAGATTGATCTCCTCAACTTGCCAAATCTGCCAAACTAACTTTAAAGACAGGAACAGTTAGGTTGACTAGATCAAGCAAATCCACCCCTTTATCACAACAAATCCACCCCTTCTCCCCGCAGCCTGAATTAGCCTCAGCTTTCGTTCCCTAGGCTGGTTCAATCAACAATGATACGAATAATGATGATGAACCCACGTCGTCAGGAAATACTGCCGCCCCCGGTCATAAAATAAGTGACGCCTAGTCCCCACATGTAGCTGCACATACAAACATTCCGAATCTCCACACGAATACACCACAAGCGAATGTTGTGATACAAGAAATACCCCTTGTCTGCGATCACTCGCAAATGTCTCCAAACAACTCCAAAACACGGAGTGTTCCTGAATGTCCCTGACCATTCCTGAATGGGTTCGAATACACCTTAATAGCCCTAACAAGGCCCAAAACAACCGAAGCACCCCGGAAATACGCCAGTATGGCCCAAAATGTCTCAAACCAATTGTAAATTACCTTGACCATCCTCAACAAACAAAGTCATCATAGTCGACGTAAACAAACTTCGAAAACAATAATAAAACTGACCTACCCCAACATGAAACCCGACCCGATCCGATCGTGATACACAAATACACCATCACTCGCACCAAGTCAGCAAATTATGCTGACTCGGCAGAATAACCACAAAATGGAAAGCATACCTACACTTGTGCCCAGTCAGCATAAATGGCTGACTCCGCAGTTTGAACGGTCGGGCAACAACTGCAATCGGACCCGGGAACAAATGAACCGGTGAATCAAAGGCATGTGCCTGGGAATGTATGGTACACGTATGCAATCTATGGTACACGAAATATGTATGTATTCGTGTAAATATGTACACGAATATGTATATCTATGGTACACAATGGAATCGCAATTACAGGTGAATGACAAATTAACGAAATCAAGAACGTGAACTTACAGGTGAATGACAAATCAATGAACTCAAGAATGTGACCTGACAATAGGTGGATGCTCCACCAGACGTTGAACTATGCAATATTTAGATCAATTCACAGACGTTGAACTATGCAATATTTAGATTACTTTACAGGTGAATGACAACTTATGAAACAAAGCAATGGGACCTGGCAATAGATGGGTGGCCAACCAGACGTTAATCTAAGCAATATTGGTGGGTCATCGGCTGCTCATTCAGCAAAAAACTAACATAAAAACCGACCCAAGATAGGGCCGAAGTAAGTTGATGATCCCGGTCTGACGAAGATGAACCTCTGAAGTAGGAAGACGCTGCCTGACGATCCACGAATCCAGAAGCCGCTACCAGGGGAATAGAGGCGCACAACACCAAAGGCAAGTAAACCAGACAACAACAATTAGGGTGACAAATGAATGCCGATTTTGCCTGGCCACCGAGCACACAGAGGATAGATGTTTCCTACGGGAAAGAAGGGAAAGGAGGCAAATGGAAGAGAAAATAAAACTCTAGGAAAACTTCGTAGAGACGACCGAACGCACCTCGAGTCGTCAATAGAAGACAATAACAAATGGTGCGACTCATCAACGACGCGACCAATAGTAAAACCGCCAATAGATACACCCAAAAACAAACATGCAAAATTCATAATAGACACGGAATCGGAGAAAAGTTTCATAAAGGAGCAAGAAATAAAAAACCAAATGTTAAGCAGCATAAATAAAAAAGAAAAAGTTACACTCAACACAATATCTGGTGAAATACTTTCAGAAGGCGAAATTAGAATGGAGGATAGAACTAAACCAAACAGAAAATAAGCGCCCGAGATATAGCGGGAATAATAGGAAACGACTTTGTTTCCAAACATTGCAACGTCGAAGGTCCAACTAAAACATTGGTATTTCCATCAAGCAACGAAAATGAAGTAATTAAAATCCCGTTTGAACACTCGCAAAGCCCTCAAAATAGTGGACATATGCGTTTCGTTGACGTAATGAAAAAGGGTGAAAGGAATGGCCAACGTGAAACCTCCATCGAAGATATACACTTTAATGACCGCGGCTCACAAACTGCGGAGTGCATCGAAGTCTCGCACATGGAGGCCAACAACGCAGAGGACAAAGTCTTATTAACGTCAACTGAAGACACAGAAGCACTAGAGGATGTAGCAGTATTTTTCAAGGTAGAACCACAACTCCAACAAGCCTCCAACAACCACATCCACTGGCGGAAGTCATGAACAAATCAACCATCGCCTAGATAGGCGGAACTCCACGTTCTGTTAGGTGAGGGCATGACCCTACGAGAAAATAAACATCACCCAAATACGTGGGACTCGCACGTTCCGCTAGGTGAAGGAAAGACACTAGGGGAACAAAACTACCACCTAGATAAATGGAACTCGCACGTTCCGTTAGTTGAGGGCATGACCTAAGGAGAAAATTATTACCACCTGAATATGAAGGACTCGCAAGTTCCACGAGGTGAAGAACATACAGTACGGGAATACAATCATCACCTAGACCCCCGCAACTCGCATGTTACGGTAGGTGATTTCACTTCAGACCAGCAACAAGAGCTTGGCAAAGAAAAGAACCAGTTAGGATACGAGAAGGAACAGATAGAAATAATAGAGCAAAGATCCATTAAAATTGAACCAAGAACGGTGAAAGCTATAGAGCTGACATTCCAGACCAAAGGAGAGTATATAATAATTACGAAGCAACACTTAAAGAACTAGCAGTAACTATAGAAGATATTAACGAATTCAACATGATGCCTGCAGTAGAAAACACATATCAAGTCAAGGAAAACTATGGAATACTGAAGGACACCACAACTAAGGAAACACGAATGGAAGAAATAATGAAGATAGTAAATATAGGGGAAGAGTTGAACAAAGAGGAGGAAGAATCGATAACCAGGACGTATTACATTTGCCTGGGGAAAAACTGAGTCACACGACGAGCGTAAATCACGAGATACGAACAAAGAAGCATCAACCCCCGATTAAATGCAAAATGTACTGGTTACCAGAAACACAAAAACAATACATCACGGAAGAAATAAACTGGTTATTAAAAGATGATGTCGTTGAGCCCAGCTGGAGTCAGTGGAATGCCCCATTGCTGGTAGTTCCCAAAAAAACCTGGACCTAACGGCCAGAAGCGCTGGAGAATAGTAGTAGACTATCGGAAATTGAATGAAGTGACAGAAGACCACTCTTACCCTCTGCCCGCCTCCGATAGGAGCTGTGAGACCTTGACGATATCCCCGATTGGGGCTGGGTTCGGAGGCTTAAACTCTCATGGCGACCAGCGGGGTATGAAAGCACAGTAATTGAACCTGCTGAAATGTCACGCTGGGGGACCATAAGGAGTAAACAAAGGAACAGCCGACCGGTGGGTTATCAGACCACAAGGATCCCCATCGGGCAAACGCTTCCTCTCTTAATAGCGCACTTGTGGTGACAAGGCTGCATGGCTGGGGGCGAGCTCAGTCCTTAATAGCGAAGTCATGATACCAGGCGACCTCCTGGTTGAACTAGCCTTCCTGTGGCATGCGGGGCTCTGCTGCAGGTGACCGTATTTTCCCTTGTTTCTCGTGGGACCAAAACTGGATACCGAAATAAACAACAAAAACTTAAAGGACCGGCATCCTAAATCGCCAAACATAAAATCTGAGGGCTCTCAGAACACTCAAACTACGGTGGAGGTACGTCCTTCAACATGGAAGATTGGGGAAGGCTACCTGTGCCTCCGATCAATCTCAAAAGAGTGACCCTATCCAAACAATGGGCCCAAAAAGCCCAAGCTCAGTGGAGCTGGCAGGAAAAGACTAAAGCACTTGCTTGAGAAAGGCATGAATGCGGAGGAGGCACGTAAATTGGCCGCTTTGCCATTCAAACACTGCCTATAGCGACTCCAAAAAGGAAGGAGAGATCTCCAGAATGGGTCTCCCCAAATCCGTCGGAGAGGAAGAAACCGAAAGGTAGCACGCCTCAAAAAACTCCTGCAACCCAGCAGGAAACCAAGAAGGGGGAAGGTAATAAAGATCCTGTACCCGGAAAAAAGCCAACATACAGGGAGGCAGTCCTGGGGATCAAGGTAGGCGAAACTCATGCACAATTTCCGGACACACTCCTGACAAAGGACCAGTTGCGTACCATTCAGGGGCTCATCATGGCTAAGGTGCGAGCACAAAAGGGAGAAGGGACAAACCACAGATTCCTTGACGCAAACCACAAACCCGCCTGGCTCCTTGTGACATGCAAGGATAAAATTACAGAAGAATGGCTGAAGGGGCTTGATCTTAATCCCTGGGAAAGAACGAGCCTGACGACACTGGGAGAAAAGGAACTTCAAAGGCTACTTCAAAGATAGCCATCAAGAAACAAATGAGGACATATTGGAATACATACGTTCCCAAAATGACCTCAACACTGCGAGCTAGAGGGTTCTGAGAAGGACGGAGGAAAAGACGGCAGCCTTACTCATCTTCTCGATAGATCCCACTTCGGAGGCTACCCCGAGAAAGAACAACCTCTACATCTGCTTTAAGTTTGACGAAATGAAGCTGAACTTAAAGAAAAATCCTCTGGTGGACAGTGTCTGATCAAGCAACGCCTGCAATCGAAAAATCAATCGATAAACCAGAAACCAATTCCGGTGGGGAAAAGGCTATGGAGACTGACGGGGAAACCCAGAAGATATCACAGCCAATTCCTCAAGAAAGGTAAAAATGATTCCATCTGGAGAAGAGGCTGATTCAAGGGCCTGCGGTCGGCCCAGAAACACCCACACCCAGATGGGTCTGACGAAAAACGGAAAAGGAAAGAAGATGATAAAGGGGATTAAATATGCCCAAATCAATCTACATAGATTCAAGGCGGCTATGAGCGTTCTTGGAGCGGTAATGGTGAAAGATAGAGTCAACATCTGACTGCTGCAAGAGCCAAACAAGGGACACATTAGAGGCATATCTAGTAGTACGGGGAAGATCATACACTGTGCCAATGGGGAAAGGCCCAGAGCGGCAATAATCCTAGGAAACAATGTGAGATGCATCCCCGTAACACAATTCGTTAAAAGGGGTCTAGTATCAGTGCTGGTGAACTTGAAGGTAGGAGCGCGTGAAAAACAACTCATCTGCGCTTCGGCGTACTTTCCAGGGGGGGACAAGTCAGCTCCCCAAGAAGAGGTAAGCCAACTCATTGCATACTGCAAGGCCAAAAATTTGAGCTTCCTCATGGGCAGTGATGCCAATGCACACCACATTACGTGGGAAAGCACAAACACAAATGCAAGAGGGGAGGACCTATATGAGTACATTACCCGTAATAACCTGCAGATACTCAATAAGGGCAGCACACCTACCTTTACCAACAAAATAAGGCAGGAGATTTTAGATATAACCTTAGCAAATGACTTCACTGCAACAAAAATCTCCAACTGGAGGGTATCAAATGAAGCCTCAATGTCTGATCATAGCTACATACGGTTTACATTTAAGGCTGAGAACATCCAGATAGAAAAGAAAAGAATAATCAAAAAGACGGATTGGTTCGAATTCGAACAGCAAGTATGTTCAGGGGTCTTTGACCTAAAAGACGAGCGCATCGAAACCATAGAGGACCTGAATAAAGCTTCCGACGACCTTACACTTCTTCTAATTGACGCCTTGGAGTCCAGCTGTCCCACGAAACAAAAGGCAGTCAACAGGAATGTGCCCTGGTGGAATGAGAGGCTTAGGACTACTGCAAAAGGAAGATGGAGGGTACACTGCGGACGAAGACGATACTCAAGAACTGCTCTTGAGTACTCACTTTCCTGGCTGCAGCGTCCCACCAAACAACCACAGGGAATACCCGCGATACGAAGGTTTCACAAGAGCAATCAAGCTCTCCAAGAAAATCTTCACAAGGGACAAGGTAAGGTGGGCGATAAAAAGCTTCCAACCATACAAGGCCCCAGGTGGGGATGGAATTACGCCTATAATGTTCCAAAAATGTTTAGATCGTATAGAACACCAAGTAGTGGAGATATTTAGGGCTAGCCATGCACTAAGGTGGATTCCAGTCTCATAGAGGAAGACCAATGTGGTCTTTGTTCCAAAGGCGGGGAAGCCCAGCGAAAAGCCAAAGTCTTACGGACCCATTAGTCTTTCATAATTCTTCCTCAAGAGCATGGAAAAGATACTTGATCTCCACCTAAGAGAGGGGAGCCTTAAAAGGAACCCTATACATAAAAGCCAAAATGCCTACCAAGAAGGCATATCGACAATTGACGCCCTAAGTGACCTCACGAGTAGAATAGAAAAAGCCCTGGAATACAAGGAGATTGCACTCTGTGCGTTTCTGGATATTCAAGGGGCTTTCGACAACACCTCTTTTGAGGCCATTGATGAGGCATCAAAACAGAAAGATGTAGATCCCACTACTATTGGCTGGATAAAATCCATGCTCAAGTGCAGGGAAATAACAGCGGAACTAGGAGGAGCATCTAGAACAGTAATATTGGGAAGGGGCTGCCTCCAAGGAGGAGTACTATCCCCCTTGTTATGGTCTACTGTGGTGGATGAACTCCTGCGCAAACTAACGGAGATGGGCTATGTCGTCATAGGCTACGCGGACGACATAGTTATAATAATCTCTGGTAAACACTTAGGCACCCTCAAGGAGCTAATGGAAACAGCTATCGGGCAGGTCATCAGGTGGTGCAATAGCAAAGGTTTGGGAGTCAACCCGCAAAAAACTGTGATTGTCCCATTCTCCTAAAAGAGAAACATGGAAAGTGGGAAACCAATATCCATGGGGGGTGAACATTTGCACATTTCCAATGAGGTAAAATATCTGGGCGTTTACATAGACCAGAAGCTGAATTGGAATAGGCATCTTAGCCACATAAGGGACAAAGCCCTGATAAATCTTCACATATGTAGACAACTGCTAAGAAAGACATGGGGACTGAAACCTAATATGACTTACTGGTCATATACCACAATCGTTAGACCGGCAATCACTTTTGCCTCTTCTATTTGGTGGAAGAAAACGGAACAGAGTGCAACTCAAAAAGTACTCACGAAAATCCAAAGGATAGCTGATATGGGGATCACGGGAGCAATACGGACTACGCCTACGGCAGCTCTAGAAGTCATTCTGAATCTAACGCCTCTACACCTGCATGTAAGGCGAATGGCATTAGCAGAAGCCCTGAGAACCCATAAAACACGATTTAATAACACAGGGAGGTCAGGACATCTCAGTATCCTGAAGCGATTACCACATCTGAAGGAAGTACCTACAGATGACATTGACTGGAAGGTGACCTTCGGAGGTAAGTACTCAACAAAAGTGCCGGATGAAAACGAATGACTGAAATCCCCTCTACCCGTTGAGAAGGAGAAGGGTGCGCTAGCCTGGTATACAGACGGCTCGGTGAGGGATGGCGGATCCGGCCTGGGGTTCTGGAGACCCTCCACAAGGATCGCTAGGTCACTGGGACACAGATGCACCGTCTTCCAAACCGAAGTAATGGCGATAATGGTCTGCGCTCAAAGTATTCTCGAGAGAAAATACAAGGGGGCAAGGATATTCATAGCCAGTGACAGCAAAGCCGCGATAAAAGCGGTAGCAAACGTCACAAAGAAGTCCAAACTGAATGCCACGGATGCTTGGAGCAACTGGGAAGAGAAAAGAAGCTTTGCCTCATCTGGGTTCCGAGGGCACCTAGGCGTACCAGGCAATTAAAAAGCCAATATGTTGGCTAAAAACGGCTCAAAGGAACCACCAATAGGTCCAGAACCTTTCTGCGGATACTCAAAAAAGCATATCAAAGCGGAAATAGAAACATCAGAATACAAGCTGAAATCCTCACACTGGCATTACGCTCAACAGGCCAGGCAGGCCAAGCACCTGCTGGACCGACGGTACTGTGAGGAGAACCAACTTCTTCGTCTCAGCAGAAATGACCTTAGACAGTTGGTAGGAATCACCACAGGTCACCATCATGTCAACGATCATCTTAAAAAGATGGGCAAGGTGGACAATGATTCCTGCAGATTTTGCAACAAAGGCAAAGAATCTGTACATCATCTTCTGATAGAATGTGAAGTGCTATCAAAAGAAAGATCAAGATCACTCGGCAAAGAAGCACCAAGTTACGAGGATCGTAAAAATTTTGATCCTAGATCACTTATCGCCCTGACCCAGAGCTAAATAATAATAATAAAATACCCTCTGCCCAAGATAGAAGATCTTCTGGACCAGCTAAGAAACTCGCGCTAATTTTCTGTCCTCGATCTCGCTAGTGGCTATCACCAGATAGCCTTGAAAACAGAAGATCGGGATAAAACGGCATTAAGTACAACATATGACCATTATGCGTTCAAGAGAATGCCCTTTGGGTTAAAAGGGGCACCAGCGACTTTCCAACGATTAACGAACCATGTGTGAACTGGATTGTAAGGGTTGCATTGCTTCGTGTACTTAGATGACATTGTAACATATGGTAAAAACCTCGCGGATCATCAAAGGAAGTTACGATCCATTATGGAAAGACTAACCGTACATCAACTAAAACTAAATGCAGAAAAATGCAATTTCTTGAAAAGAGAAATTGTGTATCTAGGACATTAATATGGTACCGAAGTGTGGCACCGGACCCGAGTTTAGTTCAAAGCGTAAGAGAATTTCCGACACCAAAAACAATTCGACAAGTACAATCGTTTCTCGGATTGGCCAATTATTATAGGAAATTTATAGATGGGTTCTTCAAAATCGCAGCACCCATCAACAAACTGCTGCGAAACGATGAGAAATTCAACTGGGATGAGAACTGCAAAAAGGCGTTAAACGTTAAAAGACAAATTAATTTCACCACCGGTACTAAGATACCACAACTTCGAGGAACCCTTTAAACTTTACACGGATGCTAGTGGAGAGCCATTGGGAGCGGTAATAGCACAAGGGCCACATAACGAAGAAAAGCCAATCGCCTATGCTAGCCGAACCCTTAATCCAGCTGAGAGGAATTACTCAACTATCGAAAGAGAGCTTCTAGCAATAGTTTGGGCGGTAAAGAACTAAAGGAGCTATTTATATGGAAGACATTTCACGATGCTCACGGACCACAAACCATTAAAGGGTGCGGTAAGAATCAAGGATCCAACCAGTCGGATATTGCCACTTTGGCACAAGTTGTCCGATTGTCACGATGCCCCACTAGGAGGACATCAAGGGGTGTATAAAACTTACCAACGGCTGAAACGGGAATATTACTGGAAAGGAATGTTGAAGTACAGAGCTCAGTATATAAAAAGGTGTAAGAAATGCCAAATAAATAGGCGATCGAAAGAACACAAGGAACCCATGGTACTGACAGACACTGCGAATCTCCCCTTCGATAAAGTTTACATGGATATCGTGGGACCCCTTTCTGAAACCAAGGGAAACCAGTACATACTCAGCTTTGAGGACGATTTAACTAGGTTTATGGATGTGGTACCGTTAGAAAACATGGAAGCCAAAACTGTGGCACAAGCATTCGTGGACGAAATAACCACCCGATATAGAATCCCGGAGAAATTGGTCACGGATCAAGGAGCAAATTTTACGTCGGAGATGTTCCGACAAGTTTGTAAGCTACTTAAAATTTCACAAAATAGAAACAACGCCGTACCATCCACAAGCAAATGGAACCTTGGAAAGATCTCACAAACCTCTGGCGGACTACCTAACAAATTTTGTGAAAACCAAACCTATTGGGACGAACACTTTCGGGCAGCAATGTTCGTACGGAACAATAGTATTGATACAACAACAAAGCTAACACCCATGGACTGCTTATACGGGTTCTCGGCACATCTCCCAAACAATTTACGAAAAGAACCACAACGACCAGGAGAACCACTACCATATCGCGTAACATACCAAATCGCGAGACGCAATATACAGGAGAGTATAAAGAACAAACTAGCCCAATATTGGTTAGGGCCTTTTAAAGTAGTATCACTGAATAGCCCAGTGAACACCACGATTCAAATAGAAAATAAGAAAAGAAGATTCCATAACAACCGCCTCAAACTATTCTACTCATAACTTCTTCATTTAGGGCATACTTCTATCACCGGCTGATATTAATAATAGTACACATCATCGACCTGATGCCGACCATCGCGTTAGGGAACATAACTTCTCCATTTAGGGCATACTTCTATCACCGGGTCATATTAATAATAGTACACATCATCGACGTGATGCCGACCATCGCGTTAGGGAACACGATCAACACCATACAGCAACCAATGGAGATACACACGCTGGCTGGACAAGGTGTGGTATTCGAACCGATAGGAGTAGCAAAAATCTACCAAGATTACTGGACGATCGTAACACGGATTAACACGCCACAATGGGAATTACAGTTACGATACATCGAGAAAAGCAGACAAACCTTTGAACAACTATGTAAGTGTATGGAGGAAGAATTATGCGACAACTGGAACATTACACTCCAGAAGAGGACGGAACAGGTAGAGGAACTCATCGAGAAGGTGGAGTTGACCACAAAAAACCACAATAGAATTAAGAGAGGCTTGATAAACTTGGGAGGCAGGATATTGAACAAGCTGTTCGGAACAATGGATGACGAGGACTCCACACAAATCCACGAAAAACTCGATGAGCTAGGAAAAACCAACACACGAACCTTCCAATTGGCCAAACAGCAAATTACCATTATGCACACCACACTTAAAACGGCTAATGAGACAAATAGAGCAAATAGGTCGAACGGTACAATCAATTGGTCCAGAAGCGTAACCAAATTAATGAAGGCAGGCAGGACGAACTCCACAGATATACAACAGATCTACACCAAATGCAATTACGGGGAGCAATCAGTGAAATTATGCCCATAATAGTAGAGGAACTATTGCAAATTTATCTGGACACCACCGACATGTTCGTAATGATGGAGGCAACGATGAGGCGAGAGTTGAGTTCACTACTGCTCCCCTCACATTAATTCCAACATTTATACGCTAACGTAACAAAATCGCATTACGGGAAGGAGATTACCATGGATTTTCCGACACTACAGAAAATAGCTAAAGTAGACAGCTAATCATACAAAAACAGCCTCCTGGTACGAATACGAATTCCCTGACACCCAACAGTACACCATAAATCGAGTGTACACCACACCAATCGCAGCAAATAACAACACCTATTTTATAAACGAACTGCAAGCAGCATACTTTTTAAATACAAGTCGGTCACAGTTGAACTTTGGTATGAGTGAATTGGACTATCGATTCCAGTGTACAAACCTGGAATGATACGCCTAAGCATAGGAACAACGCTTGGCTATATTGGCTTCACCAAGCCACACCACGCATAGCACAATGCAAAAATACGGAACACACAAGAGAAATATCCGGACTCGGCATAGCAGTACTCCGGGCGAAATGCACCTACCACCTGGCAGGATATATACTTCCGTACAAAATTGATGAACGGTATAGCATGCATGTCCAACTAACCACATCAATCAATGCTATGCCCCACATTAATTTCTCCGGTTATAAACTACTCAATTAAAGAATAAAACCAAGAAGGAAATCGAAATAATCAAACCAATGGTATTCAACGACCGCTTCAGGGAACAAAGTGACGCTGTAAAAGACTTAGAAGCAGGAATCGCAAAAGAAGAGGAAGCGAGGGATGCCTGAATACAGATGCACATCACTACCCTTTATATCAGGATGCACCCTAATCATAATAATAACAATAACCGCTATCAGGATATTTAGAGTCTGCAAACGCCGAAAAAAAAAAAATGTGGAAACCGTCGGAACTAGAGCCGCGCCCGACATAAATATCATTCCAGTCCCAATAAGCATACCACGAAGAAAACAATTATTGGGAACCGAACGAGCCTCTACGATCGACCAGCACACTCCATAAAAAAAAAATACATACTAAAAAAAATAAATAAATAATAATAGTAACAATCATAACAATAATACTAAATAAATAAATCAATAAACAAAACTAAAATATAAATAATAATACAAAAAATAAAAACCATAACCCTACCAATATAACATAACATAACCAAATATATATGTAATAAGTACCCACCAACAAAATCAACCACCTTCCTTCCATCAACAGTATACCCGCAAAAATGGATTCAAGGGGAGACAACTTAACCCTGGCCGAACTAGACGATATCCTGGAAGAAGCTGCAAAATGGATAGAAGAACTAGGCATTGATCAACCGGACGACACAGGCAGCGAGACCAAAGCCACGGGACGGAGACCCCGAAGAGGATAAAACCGACGAACTCCTCGAACAACTAGCAAGGGACTTCCAAGCTCTCCAGGTGAGCGAAGCCAGAAAACGGAAGAGAAATAAAGAAGTAGGAACCCCCTGGAGGCCAATGCCACCCAACACAATGCGGGAGGAGGGACCCCCAACTCTCCTACGCCCGGCAGTCTTCAAATTTCAATCTGCCCCTCAACCAAATGACAAACCGGTTCGGAGTAGACGCCCGAACGAGGAAATTAATCGGGGAAGATATGGCATGGGTAAGACCCAAATACAATGGCATCAAAAACAAAATAAAAAAACAGACAATGTCATAATACATAATACAGAACTAAGACAAGAAACTTCTAGTTTTCAAAACACAAAAAAAAAATGATGGGGGAACTATTCTGAAGGAGGGAGGAGTGTTGTGATACAAGAAATACCCCTTGTCTGCGATCACTCGCAAATGTCTCCAAACAACTCCAACACACTGAGTGTTCCTAAATGTCCCTGACAATTCCTGAATGGGTTTAAATATACCCCAATAGCCCTAACTAGGCCCAAAACACCCGAAGCATCCCGGAAATACGCCCGTATGGCCCAAAATGTCCCAAACCAATTGTAAATTACGTCGACCATCCTCAACAAACAAAGTCATCCAAGTCGACGTAAATAAACTTCGAAACCAATCATAAAACTGACCTACCCCAACATGAAAACCGACCCGATCCGATCGTGATCAACAAATACACCATCACTCGCACCAAGTCAGCAAATTTAGCTGAGTTGGCAGAATGACCACAAAATGGAAAGCATAACAACACTTGTGCCCAGTAAGCATAAATGGCTGACTCCGCAGTTTGAACGGTCGGGCAAAATTATTAAAATTATTAAAATTGCAATTGAAGCTACTAAAGCAATTACTCCTCCAAGTTTATTAGGAATTGAACGTAAAATAGCATAAGCAAATAAGAAATATCATTCAGGTTGAATATAAATTGGGGTAACTAAAGGGTTTGCTGGAATAAAATTTATATATATTTAGATCACTTTACAGGTGAATGACAACTAATGAAACAAAGGAATGGGACCTGACAATAGATGGATGGCCAACCAGACGTTGATCTAAGCAATATTGGTGGGTCATCGGCTGCTCATTCAGCAGAAAAATAACATAAAAACCGATACAAATTGGACCGAAGTCAGTTGATGATCCCGGTCTGACGAAGGCAAACCTCTGAAGAAGGAAGACGCTGCCTGACGCTTCCCGAATCCAGAAGTCGCTACAACCAAGTCAAAATATTGAAGAAAGACGCTGCTTGGGAAATATCCAAAGTCGAGAAACCACTACCAGAACTAGAAGACGACCAAGCCAGAAGCTACCATCAGCTGCCCACGAGACTGAGAAGCTACCACCAGAAGACAACGTGAGCGAAAACAGGTAGAGGCCACCTGTGTCTGACTGTGTATTTCACGTCCAAACCGGCGTTGTTTGGCTGGGGGACAAAGACGTCGACAGAGTTTAGCACCCGAAGTCCAAACTGGCTCTTTGGCCGAGGGACTTTATACAAAGTACGTCATAAAACTGAAGTAACAGAGCAACTATCCATTAACTTCAAACCATTACAACCGGAGAAATAATTAATAAAGAATGATAAACCTAATAAGTAATATAAATAATAGAAATTGAAAGATAAAAACACCTAATACCAATTCGAATATAAATAGCTGATTAAAAAAGACTATTCTACATAAAAAGAAAAAAATAAGACACTAACAAATTTTAATAAAAATAATTAATAAAAACTAATATATACAATCCAGTAAAAGTAATCATCACTAAGATACCGATAAATAAATAAGAACAGCTAATAAACTCAAATAAGAACTAACAATCCGAATATAAATTGTAAAACTCATATCCATAAAAGGACGGGACTATCAACCCAGGATTTAGAGAGTAAAGTTGGACTGAAAGGGGCATTAGAGGACCCCCGAGCTGGACCTCGCCCCATCTCCATAGAAGAATACCGGCAGAGGATCTCTACGCCACAACAACGCAACAGGAGCCTTCAGTTAGCTGTGAAGAAAGAGAAGACTGGGGTAGAAGCTCGGCTCAGACGTGACCTAATTGAGGCCATCCGAGTTTGGGTCCTATCACAGCACAAGGAAGCGCGAGTCGCAGCCTGCATCAGGATAGACCGGCTAAAGAATGAAAGAAAGATCTACCGACAGCAGTAAGCGATGCAGAAGGGATCGACAAGCCAGAAACAAAAAAATAAAATTATGTATAGAAGTTAAGAGTTGAATAAATGTATTGACGTAAATAGAGAGAGTCTTATGAGATTTCCTCCCCTTGGTTACCCACATTTCCCACAAGAGAAAAATATCATAACACGAAGAACACCCTCCCATTATTGCCCCCCACAGTCACTGCAACTGCGCTGGCAACTACATGGCAGAGAGCTCCTCAGAACCATCTTAGTGCTCTGAGTGCTGTTCCCAAAACAAGATCGATCTCTGTAACCGAGTGAGTACCTTCCACGTAGACAGACGATATCATCAACTACATAGAGAAGAACATCGGTGTTTTCGTCAAAGAGAATAGGATCAACGTTTTGAAACTCTCTGAAGAAAGTTGTTCCTCCTTCAAAATCATTGTCGCACCCTGCTTTCTCAAGCTCCTGCTCATTAAGTCCAACTGGCCTGAGGATGTGCTTTGAAAGAATTCCTCCCTGCCGAAGATGTTCCCAGTTCCCTGGTTGGTTTAACACCGTGGGAGCACCAAATGCTGATTCTTGGAGATTTTAACCTTGCTACACTCAACTGGTCTCTCGATGTTGAATCGCTGAACGATTCTTCAAAGGTAACAACCCTACCACATCTTCCGAAATTGCAACCCTCAAATGAATCCAATTAACAATAGGAACAATTGTCTAGTTCAAATGACCCATCAAACATACAAGTTTTCAACTGCACAATTGAACTCTTCAGCGTCGACGGGCATCACCCTCCTCTTACCTTTACCTTGTTCCACAATCATCACACCAGCGTCACGATCCTCATTTTTCACCCACAACTCAACCTCCGCAAAAAAATCTATGTTATATTAAAGTGTATCTGCAGATTACCTGCCGTAACATGGATTTTTCGGGATGTAATCTATATAGCACCGAGATCTACGAAACACTGCACCAAAATATTTCCACTGCCTCGCTGACCTCAGCTCCTTCACCACCTAACCCAGCTGCAATTTGGTATAGCCGACAATGGAAATCTATCAGAAATTCTACCTAGAAACGATATCTGAAGTCGGCAGACTCCGAAAAATTCCGTGCGTTCTACACCCGTTTCGCTTCCTTGAATAGGTCTCTTTGCAATGATTATCTTTTGCAGATGTAGATCAAACTCCTGGTTAGTGCCCGTGAGTTCTATTGCTTTGTCAATCCAAAGAGGAAATCGAAATAGGACTGCTTACCTCATGCCATCTCAAACCTTGGTGAAGAGCGTGACGACCCTCTATCTATTTCGAACGTGTTCACCAACCGTTTCTCCTCCGCTTTCTACGATGGGACTCTTAAGTCAGAGAAAGCCTACTTCTCCTCCTTATTTTGCACCACAACTCCAGCTCATGTCGACGTCCCAAATCCATCCGTTTGTGAAAAAGAAATTTATGAACGTCTGCTACATCTAAGCACTAAGGACTCCCAAATCATCTCCTAACATCAGCATGGTTTCCTCATGGGTAAATCAACTGTTACTGCACTCGAACGTAAAGAGATGGCTTAAGCGATCTTTACTGATTTGAGCAAAGCCTTCGACAGTATCCGACACAGTTTAATTGTCTTAAAACTAAGAATTGCTCTATGGACCGCCTTTTTCCTCAGGTGGATCCACTCATACTTATATTACCGTATTTGCCGGGTGTCATTCCGCTCATTTCTATCCGAAAATATAAAGGCTACATCCGAAGTCCCACAGGGTAGTGACATTGGCCCCTTGCTCCTCATCTTCGCAACAAACGAAGCTCACACAGAATTTTCGATTTTTATCATTCTTAGTTACGCTGAAGACACAAAAAATGTTTAAATGGATAAGGAAAGGGGTGGCATACTATATATCAAAATTATTTTGTGCTTTTCAGTGGGTCGGCTTTGTGAAGGCAGTTCTTTTTTTTTTTTTTAAAGAAAAGAATTATTTTATTATGAGTTTAAATCTAGCAGGAAACATTAATTATCTAAGTTCTTTAAGACATTAATGCACTAAATTTTCAAACTAACGAAAATCTTAAAACACGTATTTACAGCTTCACCCCACGAGAGACAAACAAGAATGATATCTTATGATTGTGTTTTTAGAATTGTACCGAATTTTGGTTAGCTGGATTCCGTGATTCCATTCATAGATGTGAACCCCCGCTTAGACGTTCAACATTCTTTCCTCAATCACGAACGCTCTTCGTAGCACTCCCCAATAACTGCATAAATTTGTAATGAATTTTCGGCTACATCATGCCCTATATTTATCCCTCCGGTAAGGTTTTTAAGGCCTATGTACTCTAAAGGCCTACTTCCATTTATCCTTCTCTTCTTCTTACTCGTGAACCATCTTCTGTACTTAATGAACAATAATAGAGGTATTGAGACTTTCCAAATCACTGACCTTCTCACTGAACGAGTGGCTTGGATAGATTTTCCACTCCTCTCTTGCCTCAAGTTTTTGATCAATTGGTCCCGTAGTAAGACAAAGACCTTTATTTTCTCCTCGTATATATACTATTAAGATTCCGAACATATTCCTGGGGTTAAGCAACTCCACTAAGGGTTGCTTTTATGAAACGCTATTTTTATGAGATAATAGATTTGTAACTTACTATTCCCAATTTAACCTTATAGTGTAAGTACTAATAAATCCCCGTTGTCACGTTCCTACGTACTGTTATCAATGATCATTTAGCGTAGCGTACTACCTCTCTCGAATTTGACTCCCACACGTATGAGGTTATTCAACATTGTGAGCATCTTTGATCTTTGCGTTTCAATGGTCCCCCAACACTTGACTAAGTCCATAAAATGTAAAGTGGCTTGCTTTTATTTGATTCCCAGGTGATGTTGATTTTAAATAAGATGACACGTTTTTTATGTAATGAATTTAATTCGGTTGAATGATATACACAATGAATTAACGATGAAAACTGGTAGAACTTAATAGAAACGTGTTTTGATGAAAAATGGGGTGTATTTGTGTCATGGACATGGCCGTGTTGTATGTGAATACGTTTATGTAACGAGTTATATTTTTTAAATAAGAAGTTTTTATTTATGTATTTAGGATAATACAATACAACTTTACAATATAACTTTATTAATTAAAGGTCTGTGTTTAACTTCCATACATTTTGCTACTTCAATACAATCGATAGATTTTGACGACAGCTGACGATTAAAATTTAAATGAACATCGTAGCTTCTCCGAATAAAAGTTCTACTAATTGCAAATCTCGATATGCAGCAAAATAACCTCACAATGGCGGCGCTTCCTCCTCCACCGCGCACGATGCGTCACTGTCCTCCCTTATCGTAGTGATTTCATTGATCCTTAAGCTATCCAGTGGTATGATTTAATTTTGGATGTAGAGGATAGATTTGAATGTTATTTTGTTATTATTAGGTTTTTTGGATTGCGCCGTATGATAGCAAAGACTTATTCAAGTCAAAAGAGGTTGAGTGTTCGTTGTATTTAAGTGAGAAGAGCACGAAGCTGGTAGAAACAGAAGTGTCACACGAGTCACGGAAAGCAGAACGGCAGGAAAAGCGAGAACGATGCTGATGGTTGATCGTGATGGATATGGGGCTGGCTGGTGAAAATCCAAAGCGATATCATATAAATGTTAGATGATTCGAGTCTTGAGTGTTTAATTTTGAACATTTTGCCCGCCATCAGCAACAGAGTTGATGATCAATGTTGAGTGTCTTTGTTGTGAGGCGCCGCACCATCTAAAAACAAAAGGGGTTAAAACAGCATAATAATGCAAACATGAAGCACCTACCATACCCATAACACCGGATAACCTAAAAAACAAAGTACACAAAAAACACATATAATCATAATCACCATTTCATTCACCAAGAGAAGTGATGTTTATGTTCACGCTGACAATGTTAATGCGCAACAGTTCAGCATATAAACATAGCAAAGCATAATGTCACTTGTCACCATGGTCACCATCAAACAGTCACCGAAGTGGTTCAGAACAAAACATACCTAGAAGAAATCAAACATCAGACATCAGCTGGTTCCATAAAACTTACCTGAGCATCGCCGTCCACATAAATCTGCATAGAAACACATAAACGTACATAAAACAAACATAAACAACTGCACACTGTCACTCGCCATAGCCGACTGTCACTTGTCAAAGTCAACCACATGAGGAAAAGTGAGTTCTAAAAAACTCAACTAGTCACTACATGATGGAGCCACCGTACAATAAGAGGAATTTAGCAACACATGACAACATCGCAATAACGGATGAAATTCCCGGTTTCAAAATATAAAAAGCCGGCGAAAGCTAGGGAAACATCAGTTGTCAAAGCTCGACCTGAAAAGGAGAATATCCAAGGAAGGACAAGTGAGTGCAACTAGCGCCGAAAGCGGTCTGTAAGCCCATCGGTAACCAGGAATTGTGGTTGAAAGAGGTTGAAAAACCCATCATCCCAATTTCAAATTTCTCTACCGAACACGGTTCCAGTAACCTATCGGTCTTTTGGGGGCGCCTAAGCGAAAGTGGTTGTATAAACCCATCGTTTAACGTCCAAACCAACCAACCGAACACGGTTCCTGGAACCTATCGGTTTCTGGGGAATCCCCAAGTTGAAAGTGGTTGATAAAACCCATCAACTAGATTCTTAATCAACCAAACTAATGAGTTGGTCCATTCGTAGTGCCAGCATCACCCAAAAAGTCGTTGACGGAGGCTCTGCGTGACTCGGGGGCCGGTCCTAGGCCCATTACTCTAGAGGAGTACCGCGCCCGGAACGCAGCCAGACGGGAGGCTACACAGCCATCCCCCCTGCCCAACGTCCGTGTCCCGAAACGCCGTACAGGGAAGGAAGCTAACTTCCGCCGGGCTATAGAGGAGGTCCGGCGTCGCCTGTTGTTGGCCGTAGGTCAGGAACAACGTCCGCAAATCAGCCGGGAGTTGCAGAATCTGCACAACGAGCGGCTCAGGTATCGAAAAGAAAAGAAAGGTGATAAAAATAAGGAAAAGAAAAATAAATAGAAAAGAGAAAAAAAAGAAAAACAATAATAAGGGAAAAGAAGAGAATTAGAAAAAAAAGAGATAAATAAATAAGAGCGAACAGATAGAGATACCCTGGAGAACGAAAATTCGAATTCGCCCAACAGTCGGCAATTTTGGCTAAGTACAGCCGTAAGAATTACCCCGTAAAATAGGTTTAAAGTCATGATCGTACGAAAAGAAATTTGGATTATATACAGATTTTGAAATAAGGTTTAAGGAGCTATCACGAATTTGGTTTATATAGAGATCTTGTAAATTTGGATTGTATAGAGATTTTGCAATAAGGTTTAAGGAGCTATCACGAATTTGGTTTATATAGAGATCTTGTAAATTTGGATTGTATAGAGATTTTGCAATAAGGTTTAAGGAGCTATCACGAATTTGGTTTATATAGAGATCTTCTAAATTTGGATTGTATAGAGATTTTGCAACAAAGTTTAAGGAGTTATCATGGATTTGAGTTTATATAGAGATAATGTAAAGTTGGTTTATATAGAGAGTTTGTAATAAACTGGCATATGTAAGGAACTAGAATAAGGACTTTGATTTATCAAATGAGTTGTCAACCTTCGACATTTAACTGTAGTGAATTCAAGAACATGTTGTTAAAGTGAAGTTTGACAACTGAGAAATTAAACTACAACAACTGGCGCAGCCGCATTAAGGACCTAAAAGCACAGAAAATAATATTGATCAAAATTAATCAAATTAAATTGAAATAAGGTAAATGTTGAAGGTACGCTGTAGAATATAAGACATAAAATAGGATTGTTTGTATAAGTTATTTATTAAGGAATATTTGTATTAAAATTGTTACAAGCTGAAAAAAGAAAAAACAAAAAACAAAGATATACGAAATTAAAAAAGGATACAATAAAAGAATAATACTAAACACAAAAATACATAAAAACATAAAACAAAAAAAAAAGATACATAAAAAAACACAAAAAAAATATATGTGTATATAAATCCGAAAAAAGAAATATAAATAGGAAAAGAAATTAAAAATATTCAAGGAAAAAATATTTAGCTAGTAAAAATTAGTCATAACAAAATGATAAAACAAACGAAAAACACAGTATATGGCCCAGTCAACCCCGAAATCGTCTCTGAAATCATCTATAACTAGATTTTCGGGGTTTCTAGAATACTTCTCAATTGATAATCCGGAACCGGAATTCTCTACAGGCACTGAGGAAACCCACACAGGTGAAGAATCTAACGAAAAGAAGGACAACGAGGAAGGAACAAATAACAAAACTTACGTATTGATGTCAAGCAACCAGGAAACTTATCAGATAACAGAACCGGGAATAGAAAATCAGATAGAAGGAAATATAGAAACAGAAGATATACAACAAACACCAGAAGAGCCAGAAACAGACATAGTGCAGCTGAGACACGGGAGAAGGTATTGTAAGACGAACTTGGACCAAGGCAAAGACGACCACGCCAGCAACAAACAGGGGCCAACAGCAAACACACGAACAGAAATCGAGAAAAAAGAAATTGGGGAAACAAAAGAAATAGAAAGCAAGAAAATGGCAAACATAACGTTAGTAAACAACGTGTTACACAACAACGTACCGATATTAATGGGAGAAGACAGCCCCCGAAAACAAAACGAGGTATATGAATTCATTAGCTGCGCTCGCCTGGGATACGAGACACTGTCCGAAGTACAAGGTAAGGCGCTCTTTATAAAACTGTTGCCAACACGGTTAAGAGGAAAAGCCCTAGAAGCTGTACAAGCTAGAGTTAACGAGACACTTGAGGATATAATATAATAATAATAATAATAATAATAATAATATTTTATTTTCAATTTACGATATTTACAATGAATAAGGTTAGAAATATTTTAACAGCAATGGCCTTAGCCGTCTGCCGGAGTTAGCTCAGTATGCAAAAAAGAGAGAAAAAAAAGTAAAGAAAAAAAAAAATAAATAGATAAAGATTAGAGATTACAGAGAGAAGATTAAAGATTAAAGATTGACAAAACTAAGAATAAACTAAGTATAAACTAAGTATAACATTCAGTATAGGTACAATGAAGAGAAAAAGAAAATTTAGCACCTGTAATGGAGGACTCACTCATTTATTGAATAATAAAAATAGAGCAAAAATTGAGATGAATGGACAGATTAGAAGTCGGAGATCCAGTCATAACGAACTCTCCAGGCGTGGCGGGCAAACTGAATCAAAGGCCGTGGGTCCTGGTGCCCAGATAGGAAGGACTTCACTTCCTCCCTGGACAGCGTGCTTCTTCCGAGGTGAAGCATGCGAACCTCCGCTAACAAAGGGCATACAGCCAGGAAGTGGAAGATATCCTCCGGGACACCCCAGTTACACAGGGGCACAGTTCAGTTTCAGAGCTTCTGGTAAGCCAAGGCCTGTGGTTAAGGAACAGTAGCTCGCACCTCAAACGCAACATCCAGCGAGTTTCAGTAAAGCTCAAATTAAGGGATAAATTAGCCGTTACCTGGTCTTCGAACTCAACAATTAAGGCCTTGTATAGCAAAAATCTGTCAGACTCGATTGCCCGACTTAAGCACCGATCGATGTGAGTTTTGTTAATTGCAGGTATAAGACGTGACAACTGACCGGACCAGCTGGGTAAGCCATCTAGGTCGGCGCTAAACATACATGAGTGCTGCTGACATAGAGTTATCCAATGCTTAAACCAAAGGATTTTTTTGGAAACTACCTCCGCTGCAACTTTTTTCACCAGTCTATGATCAGGCAAACCAAGTGTTTTAATGCAGTATTTAATATGCAGATGGAGAGCGAACAATTCAAGAGGTTTCATGCCAGTTTCTATGTACAGCATGTAATTTGGGGAGGAAGAGGGCAGAGAAAATAACTTTTTAATAAAGTACCTCTGAAATTTCTCAAGTGTGTCACACGATTGAAAGCCCCAAATTTGAGCTCCATAGCAGACCAGTACCCGCGCTGTACCTTCAAAAATCCTATATTTAGCAGTTAGCGGCACATCGCTACTGTTCATGAGTGATGACCAGACTCTATTTAAGCCAAGTTTGGCTTGCGCAACTCTGTCCTCAATATGAGGAACAAACGAAAGGCGAGGACTTAAGATCATCCCTAAGTATTTGTATCTTGTGACGACTTCAATTCTATCGCCCTTGTAAAACCACTTTTCTGATGACTTGAGTCGGCCTCCTTTGCGAAAGACCATAATTTTGGATTTACTTGCGTTGACTTTCAGGTTCCATTGTTCACAGTATAGCTCAAGAATTTTTATATTCCTTTGGAGGGTCAGAGGGTTGTCAGATATCAACACGATATCGTCGGCGTACATTAGAACATTGACTTTCCTGCCACCAATCATTACCCCACCTTCAAGGAGTGGAGGCAGATCGTCAATGAACAAACTGAAAAGAATTGGACTCAAAAGACAACCTTGACGCACTCCAGAAGAAATCTGAAAAGATTCCGAGATTTCATCACAACAGCGGACTGACGCGGCTGCAAAGGAGTAGAGCTTTTTAAGTGTTGCCATAAATTTCGACGATACACCCAGGTTGAACAATTTAAGAAAGAGCGCTGAGTGATCAACAGTGTCGAACGCTGCTTTGAGGTCAATGAAGAAGCAGTATGTCTTCTTACCCCGCTCAGATAGCCTAATATTAATTAAATTGGTAAGAATGAAGAGATTATCCAGAACAGAATAACCTCGCCTGAAGCCAGCTTGGAACTCACTCAGTAGCGCATTTTCCTGCACAAATTGATTGAGTCTTGAAAGTAGCAGGGATGTAAAAATTTTCGCCAGAGTATTGAGGCAAGAGATGTCTCTGTAATTACTGACCTCGTTTGCATCACCCTTTTTATATATTGGAAATATTATTGATTCTCCAAAGGACACAGGAACGGCACCGTGCTCATAGATAGAGTTAAAAAGGCCCAAGAGGCTCTCAATGAATGATTCAGGAGCATATTTGTAGAATTCGTAGGTTATCCGGTCCGGGCCTGGAGCTTTGTTGCGCTTAAGGCAAGCTAACGATGACGTGAGTTCCTCTAAAGTGAATCGGGAGTCTAGTATAGAGGAGAGGGTTGATGGCTCGGCATAAGAATAGCAGTACTCCGTAGTTGGGTTAAGGAGAGACTTAAAGTGATTAACGAGCCTGTCAAGGGTTATATCTGGACCTATACTGAATTTTCTTCTGTGGAAGGAGTTTACTAGATTCCAGAACCTACGCCTACCTACCCTACGCGAGTCGCTGGCCGCTTGGAATTTTTCAGTGAGTGATGCATAATACTGCCTTTTATGCTCCTTACAAACGGATACATACTCCTTTTTGGCTTCTAGATATGCTCTTCTGGCAAAGTCAGAGTGGGTTTTCCGAAACAAATTCAGACATTTAAAGGATCTGTTCCTCGCACGAAGACAATTGAAATTAAACCACGGGCTCTTTTGTCGGATCCTAATAAAAGAAGGGGCTGCAAGAACTGGGGACGCTCTGGTAATAATGTCAGTCAAAACATTAGCGTAATCCTGGCAATTGTCAGGAAAGCTGTTAATAGAGGAGATGGACGAGTCGAGGTTTGAACAGTAACAATCTCTATCCTGGTCGCGCCAGACTAATTGGGGTAACAACGGGAGTGAATCGGCAACCGTAACCCCGGCATTGGCCAGGATGGAGAGTGAAAGTGGCAAGTGGTCGGAAAAGGATTCAGCGAGGACAGAAAAGTTTTTAACTAGGGGCAAACAATCATAAGACACACAGCAGAGGTCGATCACTGAGCACCCCATTGGACCAACAAAGGTAAACTCCCCATCCAAATCCCCCGGGGACCGGCCGTTCAGAATTACTAAATCATTCTCGTTACAAAAGCTAATGAAATTCGAACTTTGGGGACTTAAAAAAGTATCACGCGACGATCTGGAGGGATAAACATCAGGATTATTGGGAATCAATTCCTCGGGGAGAGATTGCAAGTTACCCGTTCTCACATTGAAGTCGCCAATTAGTATCAGCCTGTCAGTCCCAATAGTCTCAATCGTTTCGGAGAGTTTGCCAAAGTCAGTATCCCAGTGATTACAATTCAGATAGATAGGTATTAACGCGATAGGAGATTTATTGTCATTGTCGTAAAAATAGATGATTGGAAGTCCAGATACGTACGAAGAATGGATGTTCCTGAGCGATTTTTTTATGCCAATGAGCTTGCCACCACTTGCCCGTCCGACATTAGACCGTCTGACTGCCGACTCCCAAACTAGTCTATACCCAGGAAAAAAATTAACAAAATAAGAGTATGAGTCCTCCAATACAAAGGTTTCAACAAAGATGAAGATATCGTACTTGCTAACTAAGTTTAGAAAAGAAGATGAATGATTAAACATTTTTGACTTTAAGCCAGACACATTGTATGATAGAATTGAGGTTGAGCCTACATTACCGTAAGATTCTGAAAGACCTGTATTTTGGCAGACGGCTAAGTTATCTCAGAGAACTCGATGATCGCTGGCCGGGACCCTGCTGCTGGAAGCTAAAGGCTCTTGAGGGCCTCTTTCAAAGTAGTCCTTGGGTAGGGAATCCGACCTTATCGCTGATATGAAGTCGAGTAGATTTACTTTGACAAGACTGGACAGCTTCTCCTCTCCTTTCCCCCCAGAGTACAATAAGCCCTCAGCATCGGACCAGAAGAACTTCAGCCCGTCTACCAGCAGGTGATTAGCGCGAAGGCGCACACTGACGTCCTTGTTCACTCTCGCAATTTCCTTTCTAATTAATAAAAGTTTAGACCTCTTTGATCTAGTGACCTCCGGGAGGTCTTGATGAATGACAAATCCGGTCCCCTTCAGGCGTTTCGAGCTGGTAAGGATTTTTGTCCTGGTCTGGGAACAAGAGAGTGACACCATTAAAGGTCTCTTGGAGGCGTTCGTGGCTCCCAAAGGGAAAACACTTAGGTCGTTAGAGGAAACGTCAACTTTTAATAGGTCCTGACAAAAGTTTGATACGGTGGACTTAAGGTCCGTTGATGAGGAATGGTCGAGTCCTCTAAATATTAAGTTGTTCCGCCGAGCAGCCATCTCCAGTTCCTCTAATCTAGACTCGGCTTTAGCATTTAAAGATTTGAGATTTTCTAATTCGGTTTTGAGGGCCGCATTTTCCAGTTTGACGGAGGCAATGTCTGATCTGAGAGAGTCGATGTCTTTCTTGGTCGCCAGAGGTGCCAATTTTTCGTCGAATAGACCGGACACAACAGATTTTATCACCTTCGCAAATTGGGGAGAGTTAAAGTCCGCCATGTTCTCCTCTGAATTCGATTTTTTGGAGACTTTATTGGGTTCACCAGGAGAGTCTCTCGGACGCTTGTAGTGAGATGACTTGTTCGACATGTGCTGGTAACCGGAGAGCAGAGGTATCAGTTGGTGTTGTTTTGATAGTACGACGACGCAATGGCAAATTAATCCAACACTTGACGACGGGTAAATGTGATCGTACGGTTACCAAGTTTGAATTTTTTGGAAAAATTTCTTCGTTGACAGATTTTGAGAATCACTTTCCTTCGTCGATTTTTCACCCAACAAGCACCTATTGAACGCTTTGTGTCTGGTTTCCCTATTTTTGAGTGCCCAAATATGAAATTTTCCTTTCCTCACAACCGAATATTTTTTTCAAAATTTTTTGTACGCTCTGGTAACACTTTGCAGGTTTGTACTCGTATATCGCCAGCAAGAGACATCAAAGTTGAAAACAGTTATGCAAATTCGGTAAACTTTGTTTGTTTAATTTTTTGTTCTTTTTTTTTTTTTTTTTCCTTGCTTGTATTTTCACCGTGACATGAGAGGTTTTTATGAACGCAATTTGACAAATTCTTATATTTTATATTTTATTCTTATTTCTTATTTATCAAGTAAAGTCAAATAGTCACATTATCATTTCACGTGTATCACAGCAATTTTTTTAGCAAATAGTTTATTTTAATTTGCATCACTTCTTCTTAAGTTTTTTGAGTTTTCATTTTTGGTACAAAACACACTATCCATTGTATCACTCGGATTATCAAGTTAAAACGACATATGTCAATCTTGAAGTTGGATTCACTCTTAATTATAAAATGAAATTTAATTTAAATAACTATCGCACTTTTGCTTACTATTTTCCACGAATTTATCGACAATTGAAAATTTTCCTTGCAATCCACGAATTTCATGTACTGGCCTCACTCAAAGGTAACTGGTCCACTTGAGGATATATTCAACACCCTTAAATCAAACTTAATACAGAACACCTCCTACATAACACTGAACACGCAATTAAGAAACGTGCGGCAATTACCCATGGAAACATTGATGGGCTATTTCAATAGGGTTAAAACATTAATAAATGCTTGCAAGAACGCAGCAGAACAACAGTACGCCAACGGTGGTGAAGGACTAAAAATCGAAATCGAGGAAGTAGGTCTGCATTGCTTCAAGCTAGGGATAACAAACGCTAACTATAAATTTTACCTGCTCCAAGACTGCGACAACAACTTGGAAGCAAGACTGAACAATGTATGCAGCAAGGCACTGCAAATCAGCAGATGACAAGTCAGCAACCAGCAATCCCAGGGTTACACACGATGAGCCAACCCGAAATTCGGTTTCAAAATCAAACAACAAGGGAACTCCGAACCTTCGGACAAAACCAGCAAAAACCACAATACCCATCGGCGAGAAACTACAATGGATACAATAGTTACCACTCGATGCCAAGAAATGCCGTGGAAAACAACACCAATACACCTCGAGAAAGAAAGGATAAACGGCAGATAAGATGTCATTTCTGCGGTAGACCAGGACACGTGATAGCCGAGTGTCGTACAAAGCAGATGACACCATTCTGCATGATGTGTAAAACCTACGGACACTCAACCCAAAATTGCAACAACCAGAGGCAGCGTAACCATACGTATGCAGCTACTAATGACCATAGGAACCGTACCGTGAACCACACCACCGCAGCACCCCCAACAGAAGTATGTTACTTTTGCATAGAAAATTGACACACCGAAAACAGGTGCTTCCTAAAAGAAAAATGGGAACGACTGCAATTGGAAAAACAAGCGAAGACCTCATTTTCGGAAAACTGCGAAGTGACAATCGATCACACCGCGAGTCGTCACTAAATAAAAGAAAAATGTGTAAAGAAAAACCAAACATACCGATGGTAAACTTATCCCTGGACATCTTAGAAAACAAAATCAGTACATATATAGTTGACACGGGGGCAGAGATCAGTCTAATAAAAGAAGAAGAAATTAATAATCATAAGCGGGAGCTCATAAATAGGGAAGAAGTGATAACGCTTAATACGATTTCTGGGGAGGTATCATCGAAAGGCACCATAACAGGGCACGTAAAACTGGACCAAGTTTATCCGTGTAAATTTCACCTGATAAAATCCCTGACTCACACTAACGTAGTGGGTATACTGGGCAACGATTTCCTGTCCAGCAACTGTAATATCAAAGGACCTGCTAAAAGATTAACATTCCCATCCGAGGATGGCAAAAATAAAACAGTGATAAACTTTGTGGAGGATTAGGAACAGCGGGGAACTCGACAGCGTTTTGTTGACGTCATAGCTACAGATAGACCAGAGACGGAATCAGTCACCCGAAAAATTCATAGCGAAACTGCTATGGGGGATGACAGTACCGTGGATGCAGATAGCTACTACGAAAGACAAACAATAGCTACCCTACCAAGTCGTCAACGTTTTGGCGATGATATAGTTCCAGACAGGCCAGAAACGGGGACAGTCATCCGAAAATCTCTTAGCGAAACTGCTATGGCGGATGAAAACACTGCCAGTAGACACCATGATAAGCACTCACAGGAGAGTGAGTGGATGGACACGCTGACAGAAGAACTACCGGAAGGTTTAACAAAACTCTTCGAAACGGGTACATGCACGAAAAACCAGGAAACAGTGTGTACCGGGAGGAGCGAACCTAAATCTGACCAGGATCATGCTAAGGAACCCCACCCAAACGAAGAAGTCAAAACCACCAAACCCAGCGATATTATAATACCAGCTAGGTCCTTAACATTCGTTAGTCTGGAAACCAATACCACGGGCCCCCACCTCACACAAGGAAAGGAAATATCACCAGGTGTATATCTAAGTAACGCAGTGGGGCAACCTAACAACGAGAAAATAACGCTCAGTGTAATAAACGTGAATAACTATAAGGCAAATATCCGAAATCTAACAATACAAATGACAAGAAACCAAGAAGGAACGGCAGGTGTAGAGAATACAGACCAAATAACTAAGAAAAGCATACATTGTAACATAATAAAAACGGAACAAGCAAAAAGAGAGATACAAGTAAGGAAGCTGATAAGTGTAGAATCAGAATTAAATTCGGAGGAAAAGAGAGAAATGAACAAAATTATTAAGGACTTTTACGACGTATTCCACTTACCGGGAGACAAATTGGGCCACACAACCACTACCCAGCATGAAATAAGAATACAACCAGGACAACACCCGATAAAATGTAAGATGTACCGGCTACCGGAAACACAAAAAGCGGTAATAAATGAGGAAATAGATAGATTACTAGACGAAGATATAGTCGAACCAAGCTGGAGTGAATGGAACGCACCACTACTAGTAGTTCCAAAGAAACCAGGGCCTGATGGGCAGAAACGATGGCGAATCGTAGTCGATTACAGAAAATTGAACAATGTCACTGAAGGAGACGCGTACCCACTACCCAGAATTGAAGATATCCTGGACCAATTGGGAAATTCTCGGTACTTCTCAGTACTTGACCTCGCCAGCGGATATCACCAAATTGCAATGAAACCAGAAGATCGGGACAAAACTGCGTTCAGCACCCCTTACGGACACTACGCCTTTAAGCGTATGCCTTTTGGGCTAAAAGGAGCACCAGCAACGTTCCAGCGTCTCATGAACCACGTATTAACTGGGTTACAAGGTCTGCAGTGCTTCGTATACCTGGATGATATAGTTGTATACGGCAGGAATTTAACTGATCATCAAACAAAACTACGGGCGATACTACAACGATTGAGAGCGCATAACCTGAAGTTAAACGCGGAGAAATGCAATTTTCTCAAAAAGGAAATTATATACCTTGAGCATAAATGCACGACGGAAGGAGTGAAACCAGATCCGAGTTTGGTGGACAGCGTGAGAAACTTCCCTACCCCCAAAACAATCCGACAGGTGCAGTCCTTCTTGGGACTAGCAAATTATTATCGAAAGTTTATATCGGATTTCTCTAAGATAGCAGCACCAATAAATAACCTCCTGAAGAAGGATGTAAAATTTAAATGGGACGAAAATTGCACCAAAGCATTCAACACTATTAAAGATAAGTTAATCAGTCCACCGGTACTAAGATACCCAAATTTCAAAAAGCCGTTTGAACTTTACACCGACGCCAGTGGAGGAGCTCTCGGGGCAGTGCTAGCACAAGGCCCGGACAAGGAAGAGAAACCCATAGCCTACGCTAGTCGCACATTGAATGCCGCAGAGAAGAATTATTCGACCATAGAAGGAGAACTTTTAGCAATCGTATGGGCAGTGAGGAGCTTCAGATGTTACTTATACGGCAGACCATTCGAAGTATTCACCGATCACAAACCCCTGAAAGGAGCGATTAGGATTAAAGATCCGACAAGCCGAATACTTCGGTTGTGGCACAAGCTTTCCGACTACACCTTTGAAATCGAGTACAAGGAAGGCAGGAAAAACGGCAACGCGGACGCTCTGAGCAGAATTCCCTACGAGGTGATGGTGACCACACGAAAACAGGCAAGAGAGCAACATGAACAAACCTCAGAAACCGGGGAAGAGATTGCCCCAGCAAAAGAGCCCACGGAACAAAAACCACTGGAGGAACCATCCGTACAAGAAAAACCACAAATAAGAATCCTGACAGACCCTCAGGACATCGAGACGATACTACGCGACTGTCAAGACTCCCCTTTAGGAGGACACCAAGGAGTTCTTAAAACATATCACCGCTTAAGGAAAGAGTTATACTGGAAGGGAATGATGAGAGATATTAAAAAATATATACGAAAATGCAGGAAATGTCAAATAAATAAGTTAAGTAGAGAACACAGAGAGCCGATGATCATTACAGACACCGCCAAACAACCGTTCGACAAGGTTTATATGGACATTGTGGGTCCACTTCCAGAAATACCACGCGGGAACAAGTATATCCTAAGTTTCGAAGACGATTTGACTCGCTTCATGGACGTAATACCACTCCAAAATATGGAGGCGAAAACTGTGGCACAGGCTTTTGTGGAGGAAATAATAAGTCGTTACAGAATACCAACAAAATTAATTACCGACCAAGGAGCCAACTTCACTTCCGAAATGTTCAGAGAAGTGTGCAAGTTATTTAAGATAAGGAAGATCGAAACAACACCATACCATCCTCAATCCAACGGAGCATTGGAGAGATCACATAGGCCTCTAATCGAATATCTAAGGAATTTTGTAGACGACAATCAAACAAACTGGGATGAGCATCTGCGAGCAGCAATGTTCGTCAGGAACAATAGTATGCACACAACCACAAAATTAACGCCTATGGATTGCTTATACGGCTTCTCCGCCCCCCTTCCCAACAATTTGAAGAAAGCTCCCCAACCAGTATACGATCACGAGAACTATTTCCTACAACTAAGAAGGAAGGAATTTGGAAGAGAGTAAGATCCAGTCCAAAGAATACTACGATCAAAAGACAAATCCAATTAAAATCCATGTTGGAGATCAAGTGCTTCTCAGAAATACGGCCCGACGAAACAAACTGATTCAACACTGGACAGGGCCCTACCGAGTCACAGCAATAAATAACCCCGTCAACACAACAATTTTAATAAGAAATAAGAAACGTCGCGTACATAACAACCGTTTGAAATTATTTAATTTAGATCAGAACACCCACTCACACACACTATAGACCGAACATCATTAATAACTACAATATTCCTAATTACCAGATTTACAATGGACCAGAACAGTACACCCGTTGAAATCGATGACCTAGGATTGACCAAGGCCGAGTGGGACGACATCCTACGGGAAGCAGACCGGCTATACCAACAAATCCAACTTAATATCACCCTGCAGGAAACAGACCAGATATTCCAGCAACTGCAATTAGGCGAGCCTGAAACCGAAGATCAGTCAGCCATGTACGGGGATAAATACTGTCAACCCCAGGAGGGAACGAAAAACACCCGTAGACGAAACCCAAGGCGGAAAAACAAAAACCACTAAGTTAAGGCGAAACAAAATAGATGTAAATTGCAAAATGAAATAAAGAGAAACCAATGAATACAAGAGTTACAGAACTAGGAATTTAAGATTAAACTACCCTAAGTATAAAAATAACACTTATACTTGAATCGCGCGAACCCTCTAACCGCCTAACATTCAGAATTACAAACGCAGACTAATCAGGTTGAACCACTCTTACCACAAAAACCGCCACACTTCACACTACAAACTAGTACTAGTTCTTGTACCCCAGGAAACGCCACCCACCCGGGGGGGGGACTTCTAAAAGGGGGAGGAATGTTGTGAGACGCCGCACCATCTAAAAACAAAAGGGGTTAAAACAGCATAATAATGCAAACATGAAGCACCTACCATACCCATAACACCGGATAACCTAAAAAACAAAGTACACAAAAAACACATATAATCATAATCACCATTTCATTCACCAAGAGAAGTGATGTTTATGTTCACGCTGACAATGTTAATGCGCAACAGTTCAGCATATAAACATAGCAAAGCATAATGTCACATGTCACCATGGTCACCATCAAACAGTCACCGAAGTGGTTCAAAACAAAACATACCTAGAAGAAATCAAACATCAGACATCAGCTGGTTCCATAAAACTTACCTGAGCATCGCCGTCCACATAAATCTGCATAGAAACACATAAACGTACATAAAACAAACATAAACAACTGCACACTGTCACTCGCCAAAACCGACTGTCACTTGTCAAAGTCAACCACATGAGGAAAAGTGAGTTCTAAAAAACTCAACTAGTCACTACATGATGGAGCCACCGTACAATAAGAGGAATTTATCAACACATGACAACATCGCAATAACGGACGAAATTCCCGGTTTCAAAATATAAAAAGCCGGCAAAAGCTAGGGAAATCATCAGTTGTCAAAGCTCGACCTGACAAGGAGAATATCCAAGGAAGGACAAGTGAGTGCAACTAGCGCCGAAAGCGGTCTGTAAGCCCATCGGTAACCAGGAATTGTGGTTGAAAGAGGTTGAAAAACCCATCATCCCAGTTTCAAATTTCTCTACCGAACACGGTTCCAGTAACCTATCGGTCTTTTGGGGGCGCCTAAGCGAAAGTGGTTGTATAAACCCATCGTTTAACGTCCAAACCAACCAACCGAACACGGTTCCTGGAACCTATCGGTTTCTGGGGAATCCCCAAGTTGAAAGTGGTTGATAAAACCCATCAACTAGATTCCTAATCAACCAAACTAATGAGTTGGTCTCCGGGTTACACTGGTACTGCCTAAGGTGCCGCAAGTTCTCACTCTTTGCCTTATCCTCGCGCTTTATTGAGATTGAATCCGATCTGCGCAAGCTTGGTTGTAAACTGGCTGAGTCGGCGTCAATTCATACGTCGCTACTTGTAAAGATTAACTCCTTGAAAGAGCTCGACTCTCCATCTAACGCACGGCGCGAGCACCCTCTTGCTCCCCCCCCCCCCCCCCCGAGTCATCACCTCCTTTCCGCTCCACTAGAACAACTCGTTCAACTAAACTTGCAATTGCTCAGCCTCAAGCACCAGACATGATGGCATTCTCTCCTCTTCCCTCTCCACCCTTACCCAATAACCCAATTGAGTCACTTTCCCTATGTCCCATCTTGAATCAAAATAGTTCTTGCAAGCCCATCGAAACTGCTACTCGGGATAATAACCTGATTGACAGCCAGGCTATCGGTGGAAATCGTGGTGGTGCTGCTAGTTCCATTAATTCAACTCTACCGCCCTCTAATAGCGAGGCACCGGCTAACAAGGCGAGGAATTCGTTCCAGAGAACTCCCTGTACCTTGTTGACCGTGCCAAAAGTCCGAACCATCTTTGTGACGGAATTAATACCATCAACAACAGTTGAGGATATTGTTGGCCACATTTCTGACGTCATTGGCGTTGATATACCTGGTAACAACATCAAAGTATTTAAAATCTCTGAGAGGAGGTGCTCCTCCTTCAAGATTATTGTTCCTCCCGCTCTATTTGATCAACTTACTGATAGGTCTAATTGGCCTAAGGACGTATTCATCAAAGAGTTCCGACCAAGGGCACAAACACGATCTGCCGTACGAACACTCCCGATTAATGTGGCTTTGGCGAACGGTTCTGATCATTCCCCTGACGCTCAGCAAGTAACCTCCTTACTAGTAAAAAACGGCCAGTCCTCTCAATCTTTTACCAAAACGTGAGAGGACTAAGGACAAAAACCCATACCACTTATATCTCCTCATTATCCCTCCCTCACGACATCATATCTCTCACTGAAACTTGGCTATGCTCCAACATCAATGACCTTGAGGTCCTCGGCCACCAGTTCACGATTTTCCGCAATGATCGCTCCCTAGGTGACCCTAAGCGACGTGGAGGTGGTGTGTTAATTGCTGTGCGCTCTGCACTTGACGCATCCCTTCTCTCAATATCCTCTCGAGAACCCCTTGAACTCCTAGCTATCAGAATTCGCTTCTCGAATGTGAATCTCATAATCCTAACCTGCTACATCCCACCCCGGACCAACGAAGCTCCTTTCCATCTCCTATCGGATACTATTGACCAACTGGCTCAATCAGTGGAAGGGGAAGACCACTTTCTTATTCTCGGAGATTTTAACCTCCCATCCCTTACTTGGTCTGTTGATGAGGAGATTGACTGCTTAAAAGCAAACAATCCCTCCACGACTGCTGAGATATCGCTTGTTGACTGTATCGCCTCTAACAACTTATTCCAGATCAGCTCCCTCAAAAATCACAACCTTCGTCAACTAGACCTGGTCTATTCAAATGACCCTCAGAACGCACAAGTTTCCGCCAGTGAATTTGCTCTCTGCGACGTGGACCCACACCACCCTCCACTAAGCGTTAGTGTGTTTTTCCCTGCTGCTTCCCTCCCCCAATCTGATTCCCGCGTCCCGCGGTTTAATTTTCGACGTACAAACTACCTCAACCTTAACTCCCGCCTATGGAAGCATATTCTCTCTTAGACGTTGACGCAGAAGCGGATAACATTAACTGCCTCATTTCCAAATTCTACAACATTCTTTTTGACAGCATCTCAACCTCTACACCTTTACTTACACCCCGCCCAATTGATTCCTCCCCCTGGTGGTACACGAAGGAACTCAAGACCCTGAGGAATAAACGTAATTCCAATTGGATCAAATTCCTACACTCTGGCCGACTGGACGACTACAATAACTTCTACGTATCTTATAGTGAGTTTTCGTGTAAGGTTCACCTACTTTATAATGAGTACCTTTTAAATGTCAAATCCAAACTTAGGTCTAACCCTCGTGAATTTTTTACCTTCATAAATTCGAAGAGGAAGTGCTTCAAGGATAACTATCCACCATCTCTTTTGCACCTTGGAGAGGAGTTTGACCACCCTCTTTCCATTGCTAACTCATTTGCAAATTTTTTCTCTTCCACTCTCCAAGATGAGCCCTTTTGTCCCGACGAAGAGTATTTCTCATCACTGAACCCAGCCTCACCTCGTTTTGAACTGAACTTTTCTGATCTCATCCTGAGTGAAGATGAAGTTATCGCGCATCTTCTTAATCTCAAGGATGACTTCTCCTCTGGCCCTGACGGCATACCTCCTATTCTGCTTAAACGTTGCGCGAACAACTTAGCCGGTCCATTATGCCAACTCTTCAACGCCTCACTCAAATCAAGTACATTCCCCGATGCGTGGAAGGTTGCATTCCTTATCCCGGTCCATAAAAAGGGCTCCAAATCCCTAATTTCCAACTATAGACCAATTGCAAAACTTTCTGCTATCCCCAAGCTCCTTGAAAGTATCATTGTTGAGAAAATCTATCCTACCTTCTCTTCCCTGATTTCTCCTCACCAACATGGCTTTCTCAAGGGTAAGTCAACTGTTACTAACCTTCTCCAATTCACGTCCCAAACTATCAATGCCTTTGAACGCGGCGAGGTTGTTGATGCAATCTTCACTGACATGAGCAAGGCATTCGATAGCATCCCTCACAGCCTCATTATCCTTAAACTCAAGCTGGCAGGTTGTCCACCACCCCTCGTCTCCTGGATTGACTCTTACATCCGAAACCACTCCTACCGTGTTCAATTCCGTTCCCAACTCTCGGATGCTTTTACTGCAAACTCTGGTGTTCCTCAGGGCAGCCATATTGGTCCTCTCCTTTTCATCCTCACAACTAATGATGCCTTCACTGTAGTACATGACTCCACTATTCTAAGCTATTCGGACGATACAAAAATCTTTAAAGATATACGCCACCCTTCCGATGCCCATCTCTTACAAAATGATTTGAATCGCTTCGCCGTATGGTGCCACAAAAGCAACCTTCTGCTTAACACTTAAGTGTGAGCATGTGTGCTTCTCTAGGAAGCGCCACATTGTGGCGCCCACCTTCGCCATTAATGACTCAGTCATATGCTCTGTGGGACAAGTCAAAGACCTTGGAGTCCTCCTAGACTCTAAGCTCACCTTCACCGACCACATCGACCTGTGGTTCGCAAAGCCAATGGTATGGTTGGGTTTATACTTAGATGGTCTAGGGAGTTTGCGGATCCATACATAAGCAAGTCTCTGTTTTCCTCCCTCGCAAGACCAATCCTTGAATACGCTTCTCAAGTTTGGTCCCCCCACCATAATGTGCACTCGGGAAGGATTGAAGCTGTACAGAAACGTTTCCTGCGGGGTGCCCTTAGACACCTTCCATGGTCTGATCCTTCCCACCTTCCCTCGTACGCTGATCGCTTGAGACTCATACAAACTCTCTCCTGTCGCCGGGCGATTGCAGACCTATCCTTTGTACATTCCGTCGTCCAGGGGAGCATCTGCGCGCCTTTTATTATGAACCAGGTCGCAACCCGTCATGGCACTTTCAACCTCAGACACATTAACAAATTTGAAATTAGCTTCCACCACACCGACTATGGCCGGATGGAGCCAGTTACGCGTATGCTGCGTGCTTACAATCGGGTTGCTCCATACTTGCAATCTGCACAGGGTGTTAGCTGCCTTCGTACCCTACTACGTAACTGGGTGGAGACAGTCCCCCCTGTGTAGCTGCTTGGTGCATCCTAATTCGACAATGATCATCTAGTTTTTAGCATTGTTTCCTTTTTTTTTTTTTTCTTATCTTAAGAATAGTATAGAAATAGCTGTAGTTAGTTCTTAGGACTTTTCTCATCCTTTACGTTTCCTCACTTTTACTTGTATCTTTACCTGTATTTGGTATCTTCTCTTGTTTTAATCATATTATTGTTACCTTATTGGTATTGTATCTATACTTGTATTAAGTATGAATAAATGAAATGAAATGTTTGTTATTGTTGACTCGAGGAACAAACACATGTAAACGCACAAATACTACTAAATGAAATCAGCATATTTTGCTTCGGCGTTTCTGTTTATTTTCCCTTCCTTATTTAGTTATAAATTCAATTGCTGTAATGTGCCAATGAGAAGAAAATATTTGAATAAAAAATTTTGGTTTTTCATAAAATGTTAAGTGTTCATTAATAATTTCTCTACGCATCGATAAGTCTGGTGTGGTAAAATAGCATAATAAAACTATGCTACAAACGATTTTAAACAAATATTGTACAAGAAAAAACTACAATTGTCGAATTGTAAATATAGAGATCATTGATTGTAAACTGTACAATCGTCTGTTTCGCGTATCAACCACTTAAGCTACCGATAAAATAACTTTTTAAATTCATTAATTAATAAAGACAAGTTTCCTTCGTATATCCAGTAATTACTTTAAACAATAGTTCGATTAATAATAATTTGTTCAATAGAAACTATATGGGCCCCTTGCAAAGCACCTGTAAAATCTATTATTATATGAAAGAACTACTTTGAGCAATAAAATTCGGTAAATTTTTTTGAGAACATTTCTTAAAACTATTATTGGGAGCATTTCAAAAGAACTTCAAAATCAAAAATAACATGGGATTTGATATTTAATATTTTTTCAAAAGCATTGCCACTGAGTCAAATGTTTACATCGTCGTATCGCGCTGTCATTGTTTCGAACGAATCCTAGAAAATTCACTCTAGCGTTGTTTTAACGTCTACAACTTTTATCAATGATGTCTAACCGCGATTCAAAGTCGATCACGTCGAGACGTCACCAACAAATGTTGTTCAATATCGCTCCATTCTTGAACCCACCACCCCAGACAACCTAGGGAGGAATGAAAAGGCAGTGCGAATTCGACGGTCAAGGCGGGAATAAGCTTATAATATAGCATCATTTTAGTGTTATAAAATCGGTTATAGAATTTATCTCAAAAACAAATATTAAAGGTTGTAAGATTAATTATTAATTGCAAAACTAAATCTCAATGTTTAAAATAATTACTTTTACTAGGGGGGCCCCACTGCTCGCTACGCTCGCCAACCCTGCCGTTCGCTCCGCTCACTCTAATAGCTCGCGCATGGAGCTATTTATACAGTAGCATTGTAAGTAAAAAGGTTATTTAGTTCAGACTGTAGTAGCAATCATTTCAGCTCATTTTGCACGTCAAAGTACATCTATATTGAATGAGGCCCTATCTATAATTACCAAAAACCTTGCGGGTGCCGTTTTCGGATCTTAAAAGATCTTAAAATTTTCTCATACAAAATACTTTTTGTAAAAATTCTTTCATCTTCTGCCAAATGACCGTGGCTTTATGTTTCAGTAATACATATAAACACGCAATCGGTTAAACAATCTAACTCTACTGGCTACAACATACAGTAAACGGTGAGACAATATAGTCAGTCTTCTCCAGTTCGTCGACCGAGTAAGTCGCCTGCAAACTTATAATCTCACGAATTAGTTCTAACTACTTAATTAGTAAGTCTGATATATATTGTTGTTTTTTTGTTTCAAAAAAGAAAAGTGTTAACCATTTCTCTTGACATTTTTGCAAATAAGCTTTGTTTGCTAGTGAAAGTTTCTGGTGGAATAACAATTTTACTGTAAATAAATAAATAATTTAACAGTAATCCACTCTAAGTCTTAACAAACGCTTGTTTTGTTTTGATAAATTCCGCATATTGGCTTTTACGAAAATTTTTGAAATTCATATATTTTGTTAAGAACACCATCGTGTGTTCAGGAACTACAAATAACAGTTGACGCGCTAACTGATACTGTGCCACTATTGTTCTTATTCCGTGTGTTCCTCAACTGAAATTCTGACTTTTGAATTTCAAACTGAATATTAATATTTTGAATATTTTATAATATCTTGATATTTGCTGTAAAAGTTGACACTCTGAGACATTAACCGGTGAAGTGACCTTCAAGACTAGGCCCACTTCCGATGTGCTACTTTCAAAATCGGTTTCAAAATCGGATCACCTTCACGGAATTATCGACCACCGCTTCTTCCTCTTCAACAGTATACATACGTGCTTAGAGAGAGCAGAATTGTACAGTGATCCATCTTCATCTGCGTGTTTTGCTGCCAGCCACACTCTCGTGTGTTCGTGTGTTACGGTTCTGATCCTTACAGCGATCCCCAACAGAGGAACGGTGACGGTGACGTCAGCACAGGGTGCCTCCTACAATTTCATCACCGAAATTATTGTTTTAGCTTCGTTAATAAGTGCACTGGTATTGTTCAAAGTGCCGCAAACTCTCTCCTAGTGTACTTTCCTCTCGTCTTCATCATATCAGCACGGTTCTGCGCAAGCTTGGGTCTTCCCTATCGGCTTCTGTCGCCTTGCATGCCGAGCTTCAAAACCTCTTCGATTGCCTGAGGGATCCTCATCCATCTGGAGCTGCACCTTCCCCCAAATGCAGTTCTAAGGAACATCCCGTTGCTTCACGGCAAAAACCTCCCCCATCCAAATCCTCTAGACTAACAAGGGCAAATAAAGCCGCCTTGTCCCTTGCAGCCGCAGCTTTACCGCGCCCCGAAACCGTCCCACTAGTCGCCTTATCACCCCTTTGTCCTGCTACGTCTGGGATATCCCCACCATCACGGTCTGACCGAACTGTCCCTTCCGCTCCTTCACTTTCTTCCTCTTCACCGCAACCTGGTAACGCGGTTATCCCTGTCAGCGGTGACTGTGGCGTGCCTCCTAACTCAACGAATAATTCTCTTCCTCCCCCCGCTCCCCCTGTATCCCTTCCAGCTCTTACGCTTACCGCTCCCTCAAATGCCTATCTCACTGCCAACCCTATACCTATCCCCGTCGTGTCCTCCGACCTGTCGGATTCCCTGCTGATCAAATCAACTGCTCCCCCTTTCTCCACCTCCAGCTCTTCAGTACCTATTCCAGCCCACGCTTTGCAGACCGTCCCTCAAACTAGGTCTATATTTGTAACTGAGCTTGTTCCGTCAACTTCTACGGACGACATCCTTCGCCACATTGTTAACGTCATTGGGGTTGATGTTATCTCTAACAACATAAAAGTTATGAAGCTTTCGGCGGGTAGATGCTCATCATTCAGAATCATAGTCCCCCCCTCCCTCTTTGACTTTATCTTGTGTAAAGTCAATTGGCCTAAAGACGTTTTCATTAAGGAGTTCGTCCCTCGGAGACGCTCCCCTGCTAGCCTTGGCACTAACTCAGTCGCCGCCCCTACTGCCTTCACGGCCTCCTCTTCCACGCCAGGAAAAAACTACGTCCCCTCTCCATCTTCTACCAAAACGTGAGGGGTCTTAGGACAAAGACGCATGCTACCTTTCTTTCTTCTCTCACCTTACCCCACGACGTTGTTAGCCTTACGGAAACCTGGCTTTGCTCCAATATCAATGACCTTGAGATCTTCGACAAGGAGTTTAACCTTTACCGTAAAGACCGGTGCGACGGCGATCCTCATCGACGTGGTGGCGGTGTCCTAATCGCGGTTCGTCCCTCCTTTAATGTTACCCCTATATCGATCCCCTCCATTGAGACGCTGGAACTCCTCTCCGTCAAGATACACTTCCGCTCTTACAACCTTTTCCTTTCGACATGTTACATACCTCTCCGATCAGATATAACCGTGTTCATGCTCCTCTTTCGTGCACTTGATTACCTCTACAATCTCGTAGCTGATAGAGATCATGTACTACTTATCGGCGACTTCAACTTACCTCATATCATTTGGTCGCCTTCTTCTGAGTCTTATTATCTTACCCCATCTATTCCAACCGTGTACCCCGACACTACACTTATCGACTCTTTGAACTACTTTTCCCTGTTCCAACTCAACTCTATCCTCAATCTGAACCAGCGCTAGCTCGACCTAGTCCTATCGAATAATCCCACCAACGTAGTTGTTTCTCCCAGCACAGTCTCTCAGTCTCCCTCTGCGCAATCGATTTTCATCACCCCCCCCTCTCAATCTCTAAATCACACTTGCACAGCTCCCACCTCGCTTCATCCCCCCTGCCAGATAGTTTCAACTTTGGCAAAACTAATTTTGATCTCCTTCTTCACACCTTCAGTGGGTTCTACCTTAGTATGCCTTCCACCAATCTTTCTCTGCTAGTTGAAACCTCTCTACTCTACGAGGCCTTACATTCTTCCATCCGTTCTTCTACTTCTTTCTCCTCACCTATTCCTCCTAATTCTTCCCCTAAATGGTACACCCGTAATGTGAAGTCCCTGAGGAACCGTCGCAACTCCCTTTGGCAGAAATTTCTTCGCTCTGGGTCCCCAGTAGATCATAAAAACTTCTGCGCTGCCCACAGTGATTTCTCTTCCCTCGTTACCTCCAGTTACAAGGCCTACTTAACAACTGTTAAAAGCAATATCTCGGCGAATCCACGACTCTTCTTCTCCTTTGTGAACTCCAAACGGAAACGCAAAGGTGATAACTACCCCCCAACGATTTCTTACCTCGGCTCGGGGAGTGATGATCCCCTAACCATTGCGAATCTCTTCGCTGACTTCTTCTCCTCCACCTTTACGGATGGTCATTTTGAGCCTGACGTGGAATACTTCACTTCACTGAAGCCCTCCCTTACCTCGCCCCCTCTTAACTTTCCTGATCTGCATATTTCAGAGGTGGAGGTCCTCTCAGAGCTATTACGTCTCAAGAATGACTTTTCCCCCGGCCCTGAGGGAGTTCCACCCATTGTTCTGAAAAGATGTGCGTCTCTTATTGCTGGACCTTTATCTCATCTCTTCAATCTTTCTCTCCAGTCCGGTGTTTTTCCTGACTGTTGGAAAACCGGATTTCTAGTCCCGGTCCACAAGAAAGGTTCTAAGATTGATGCTACTAATTACAGGCCTATCGCCAAACTTTCCACCGTCCCTAAAACCTTTGAGAAGATACTAGTTACCAAGCTGTACCCCTTCCTTACCGCCTCCATCTCTCCTAATCAGCACGGCTTCCTCAAAGGTAGATCCACCACAACTAACCTTGTGCAGTTCGTCTCCTTCATCCTAAATTCCCTAGAACGTGGTGAAGTCGTCGAGGCCATATTCACCGACATGAGTAAGGCCTTCGACAGTATCCCCCACAATCTTATTTTATTAAAGCTTAAGCTGGTTGGCTGCCCTCAATCTTTCCTCAGGTGGATTGATTCCTACCTGGATCACAGAACATACCGTGTTCGCTTCCGATCATTCCACTCCAAATGCATAACGGCTACCTCTGGCGTCCCCCAGGGCAGCCATATCGGCCCCTTCTATTCATCACCGCTACAAATGACTTGTCCAGCGTTATCCAAAGCTCCTCACTCCTTTCCTATGCAGATGATACCAAGCTGTACAAAAACATTGTCAATCCTTCTGACAATATCGACCTACAGCTTGATCTCAACCGGCTATCTGTGTGGTGTTCCAAAAGTAACCTTGTGCTTAATGTTTCCAAGTGTGAGCATGTTTGTTCCACCCACACACGTAACTATGCTCCCTACATGTTCACAATTAACGACTCCCCGGTGAGGTCTGTTGACTGTGTTTCTGATCTGGGGGTCCATCTTGACTCCAAACTTTCCTTCCATGACCACGTTAACCACATAATCCGGAGAGCGGGTGTCATGTTGGGGTTCATTTCAAGATGTTCTAGGGAATTCTCTGACCCCTATGTTTTCAAAGTCCTTTTCACGTCCCTTGTCCGACCCATACTCGAATACGCCTCGCAAGTCTGGTCCCCTTACCATAACCACCTTATTGGCAGAATTGAGGCCATTCAAAAGCGATTTCTTCGTTTCGCCCTCCACCGTCTTCCTTGGTCCGATCCTTTCCATCTTCCTCCTTATGCGGATCGTCTTGAGCTAATCAACCTGCAATCTCTCTCGGGACGCCGTGCTATGGCCGATTTGTCGTTCGCCCATGGCATAGCCCTGGGACATATTATTGCTCCAGACATCCGCAGCCAGTTCGTTTGCCGCCCTTACGTACGATCCCTCCGAGCTCAAGAATCTTTCCTCATCAACTACCACCACACAGACTTTGGTAGGATGGAGCCTATTACGCGAATGCTAAGGGTGTATAATAAGGCCATCCCCCTTCTCCAAGCAGCGGGAGGCCACACCCACGCACGGTCTGTGTTTCGCTCCTTGGTCGATCTGTGTTTCGCTCCTTGGTCGATCACATGTCCTAATTGCAACTTCCCGGTCCTGTCTTTCCTGACCCGACTGGACACTACTACCATCCCATAAAGTCTCTTTCTTAATTTTTTTTTCTTTTTTACATTCTTAACTTTTGATATTTTATAATGCTAACTTGTATTAAGTTTAATAATAAATAAATAAATAAATAAATAAATATAGGTTGTTTGAGTAAGATTCCTGATTTTTGAAACGTTTGCCCCTGGGATCTTTTAATTGTCATCGCAAAAGCTAGAATGACGGGAAGTTGAGTTTCTTGAAAGGAAAAAGGCAAAAATACGTCACATGTGTCAAAATACGTGTGTTTCGGCAAACTCCTGCTAAAATCTCACAATCCAAAAAATTTTCTTTTGCATTTGAACTAAACGAATAGGTGTACCATTGACCAAGCAAGTCATGTCCTGTACACACATTACGAATAAGTAAAAGTATGCAATTTGGTTTTTAAAATAAATTTGTGGGATCGGGAGCCAACTTACATCAACTGAGTTTAAAAATTCTACTGGAAAATTATTTTGCTCTCTATAATCATCACTCAAGATTTTATCGGAACTCAAATATATTCGTTTCTCTCCGGCCAGGCTGTTAGAGATTTCTGCATCAATGAAAGTACAGCCTTCATATTTGGGAGCTAATATAACCGAATTGAGAATATCGTTAGACTTTATGGTTTCAGATACATTGCCATAAGTATCTGGAATCACGAAGTTGCAGCTAACTAAATGGGAAGGAATTTCAATAACATCTTGGCTGTAATCTGGAAATGTGGGTTAAGTTCCATTACCAAGAGATTTAAGAAATTCAACGAATTCAGTCTCATGAGGTAAAGCTTTCATGTTTTGAGTAAAAGTTATTTTGTGGAATTTTGAAATTTTGGACCATGAAGTGAGGCAATAAGCGGTATCTCAATAAGTGGTACACGTGTACCGTGAGATGTAGGTGGCAATATTCGTCAAAAATCTCCACAGAGTAAAATAGTCTTATATCCGAAAAGTTTAGTTGGAGTACCGAATGAATCGTTTACTGAAAAAAATTTCCTAAATAGCTAATAAGGCACGGTTATATGAATCATTTTCTGAAGAATTTCTTAAAACGTCTTCACACCTGAATATTTTGAATTCATTACACAAATCTAATGCATTTGTAGGAACGTTTCTACCACAAATAGGATAGGGCAAATAACTCTCTTAACTGCTGAGAGGACACTCTTTTACTTCTAATAAATATTCACGCCACTCTCCATAATTTCATGCGATACGTCGTGCATGTGCTGAAAATGTGCGGTAAATAATGTTCCCAACAGTACCCAAATCCTGATGGGACCTCGAACATGAAGCAAAATAGTCTCAAATGGAACATCTCAACATAAAACATAAAATAATGTAGCAATAGCTCTACTACTTCCTCTTTGAGGTTTTTCGATTTCTTTTCTTTATCTACCTAAATATAATGTATCGGCGTCTCTGTATATAGAAACTCGGAAGAACTAATTCGATTGATTTCATAGAATGCAGTCAATTTTGTTCTTCTGTGATTTTTAAGAGCTTGCTGAACATTTCCTTCCCTAAAGACTAGATTTTGCCGGTGAGGCAAGTCACATTCAAGTCGAACTATAATATATTACGTGACTGGTAATGCATTGGATACTCATTCATGCGCCAATGAGCTTCCGTAGATCCAACATAGTGACCGGACAAATAGCTATTGATTTCATCTATATAAACTTTGCCCTCAACTCTACCTCAAACTCTTCCAAACTGTAATGAGGCACAGTCGTATCCCTTATAAACATATTTGTGCATATTATTTAGGCTCTTAACTGTGCCAAGAACTTCCACATTTAAGTAGCAATAAAATTTCGCTAAAAGATATGGATTTTAAGGAACAGCATAACGGCTGTCAACAGAGTGGCCACGAAAGTCAACTGTTAAACTATTAACACGGCGCATCTAACATTGCCCTGAGTTGTATTGTAAAAGTCCTTAGAAAAGCTTTTGCTGCATTTACCATCTCTGATACCGACAGGGATACGATTCAATTAACCACATGAACCGTGCATCATGTGGTTTTTAACTAAATTATGAAGTAGTGGGAAAAACATTGTATATTGTAAATAACATATATCTGGAATTTCCGTACAAACGTACCAACCTTCATTTCCTACCTTTTCTTTTTTCTCTAAATTGAGGTTTTAAGGGCGAGCAGACAAAAGTTTGGAAATATGATATAACTTCAGATTTTCAATTTTAAACAGTTTTTTGCTCGTAGCGGCTAAATCTAGCATTCTAGGGGGTATGACCAACCCCTATTATATTTTCATTTCCCAACTTTTGGCCATATATCATATTTCTCTGAATTATGTTTTAAATGTGGGTCCATACAAAAGTTGGGAAACATGATAAAATTCAGACTTTCGTTCGCTTTCCGTAAATATTCGTGAAAGAAAATTTCGCGTTTTCTAGAAATAACTGTAAAATTGTGATTTTCCATATTTTTTGAAATAAAATTTGCATATATTTTTATCAAATTAGCAAAAAACAACGGTATAAGTAAACGATGGCCTTAAATTTGTCTGTGGTAATGCATCCATATTATTGTCTGTGGCCATATGTTCATTGTTTTGAGCTTTTTGTTCTGGAAGAATGCATTTTATGAGCCAACGGTTGCCTTCTTCCATGCAAAAAACAAAAGAATGAACATGTGAATATTGTCTGTGAGATGGCTTAATTTGCCCTTCACATTATCATTGGCATAGATATTAGGTTTGAGTGAAAAGAATGCACGTATTTGGCATAAATGGTTGTTTATTCAGTCGAACGTATGATCTATGCAAATGATAATGTTAAATAAGTATGTTCTTTATTTTAATTTTTTCGTAGAGAAATGCAATTTTATGTTAATTCTTTTGGTTTGTGTCACCAGTAGAAAATTGATCCATTTGGTTTGATTTTCGACTAATTTAGTACTTGTTACGTATCGGGGACACAAACCAAAAATTCACATATGGTTGCATATTTCCAGGCGAAAAGTAAAACATTCACACGCACACATTCCTCCCAAAAGCATCATCTACGCTATACGTGTGCTCAATTCACACATACTCTCCCATTGAATTTTTTAATTTCAATTTAAAATTAAACTCACTTATAATTAAATTTAAGAAAAAAAATAAGGTGATGCACATAGAGGAAAAACTAATCTTTCGAATGGTATAATTTTTATGCTGGTAATTCCACCTGGTTTCCTGTAAAAGGGATAACATGAATACGTGTCGCCTATTTATATATAGATTCACAATATTTTATATTAATTTTATATACACATATTTATTATTAAGTATATATATTCAGAAAGAATAATACGTTTATTATGAAATTACTAGAGCGGTATTGTTTATATTTTATGTGATTAAGAATGACACACAGACATCTATTTCTAATATTTTTATTGCCATTAACAAACCAGACATGTCCAACTGTTGCTATATGGTCACAGGCATATAGCTTTTCTTCTCCGTATTATCTATCAGGAAATAGATGAGCAGACTTTTGAATGATAGTTTGCTTTTATGTTTTGTAAATAAGGGTTTTTATTCACAAGTAAATGATTCGTGATTAAATTATTTAATTTTTATAACATATAAAAGCATTATAAATATTTGCAGATACCATGAACGTGAGTAATGAAATGGATGAGACATGTGTACGGATCGTACTGTTCATGAACGCATCCCAATTGACCTTAACCGGCCATGACGCTATTCCCTTCATAAACTCACCTGATCGCATTTCCCAGAATGCGATATTCAACGCGTCAGCATTGTTTATCACCAAGTAAACTCATCTGAGCTTGAACCTGACCGTCCTTCACCCGAAATGTCATCGACCTAAGCGAGAAGCGCATGCATAACCTCTTTTCTCAAATGACCTCTTACCTGTAGTTAATGTGAATTTAGTCACTAAGTAACAAAATTATGAGTTTTAGCATATTTAAGCAATTTTCACCTATATAAATCGAACCAATTATTAATAAAGGGCAGTTGTTAATTACAATAGAACTAAAGCCTTTCACTCCTTCGTCATAGTCGATCGTGTATAGGTCTAAGACCTTTGCACACTTCAACACAAGTCTTGGTGCAACACCTTGATTAGCTCTGTTAAATCTTCCCTCTTGTGAAAAAGAGTCTAAGAGAGTTAGTTAGAGGTGTATCACCTTAACTAATTACACCAAGGCACAGACAAAAGAGTCTGCGCTCAACACGTACGATCAATTGTATAATAATATTTCATGAAATCTTTCATATGAAAATACTTTAAAGATATATGAACTTGTGATTTTTTTTAACAATTCAATAACGTAAGAGTATTCAAAAGTTGCGGAAACTACTTCAACAAGAAAAATATAAGCAAGTTATCAAAGACGATAGATTGGTAGTCGTTCCAAAATCACCTATTGTCCTAGAATTATCGACCGCTATTGGAAAGTCTGACCCGTTATCAGCAAAAAATATATACACAATATTAAAATTGAATCGTTATGAAATGCTTGCTTTCATTCTGAATTTTCACAATATTAATTACGAAAAATCAATACCAATGAACAGCAGTTTTGATGATTCTAATGCCGGAATACTGACATTTATAATTGATATATCAGAGATATGGAAACATATGGAGATTGATGAAGTAAATTATAATATTATAAATAATATAATTAAATAATTAATTATAATATAAGAAGCTCAAGATCAACATACACGCTCAAACGAAATACCTGGACCAATTATCTATTTGATCAAATATTTAAAAGTACAAAAATACAGTGCCCCTTAACTTTCAAAAGTAATAGAATTAGCCAATCAGGATATGCGCTAAAAGTAACAGGTTACTGTTCAGAATATGCCTATGGATTTACATGATGTGTAGCAAATAAACCAGGAGAAAATCCACCGATTTAAATGGACTGCCAGTTAGACAAATATGACAACTCAAAGGGTCAAAACGTCAAGAAGTTGGTTAGGAGCTTGTGGAAGGAAAAATGTTAGCATCGATTTGGCAGCGTAGGGGAGCAAATAGGCTAATTAAACCTGGTGCTAAGGAGCCACCCCACTTATTTAGAGCAGCAACGCTTAGAAAAGCCAAACAGGATCGTCAAGATAATTTACTAGGAATAAAAATTCAAAACGTTTATGATAGTATTCAAAAACGAAAACATGATGTTACAACTGAGGGCGCTATTAGATCTATTGGCTTAGATCCATTCTTTGTTCTTTATTTTTCGAATGAGCAAATAGCTGTGTACCAAAAATATCGTGACAGTGTTCTCATTGATTCTACCGGATTATTCATGAAGAAGATGAAACTGCCGAACGGAGAACTTGGTCCCCATATTTTCCTTTATCAATGCATCACAAAAATAGAGAATAGCGCCTACGTGCCGTTTTGCCAAATGATCAGAATTTCTCCGCATTGGAAGTGCTCATCAGTCAACTTTTCCTCTTCTAAAAGAGGTGGTCACTGACTTCAGTAGAGCATTGTTAGGTGCAGTTGCTCGATCATTTACTCAAAAGAACTCATTAGCTGAATACTTGACGCACTGCTTTAAATTACTTTTGGGATTGGAATCAATAAAACCACCATGCTTTTTCAGATGAGACATCTGCCATTTTATGAATATGGTTGCAAAATGGCCATGTTGGAAACAGAATCAAAAAAGAGCGAAGCGGTTCTATCTACGAAGTATTGCAGGTTTGAGAGAACAGGAGTCATTACATAATATTGAAGAATACGCTAAAGCTATTTCTTATGTATCATTGAACGAAAATTAAGGCGATGGTAAATTGACTGATAAAGCCAAAAGTTTCCTAACCAATTCGATTAAAGGGGTTTCTGTAGAAGATATATATTTAGAAATGGAAGTGGAAGAAACAGATGATTTGAGTGACATCAATGAAGATACAAATTCAAATATTTTTATTTGGGCAAGTGATTTGTTTAAAGACTGTAAAAATCGTATTACGGAACAAAACGGAATTGGCGATATTAATCCATATTTTCTTCCAAAAGTTGCTGAAAATTTAAAAAAGCTCCTACCATATTTCCCACTTTTTAGTGGTGCGATGATAAAATTATTTGAATATGGTACCAAAAGACCAACATCAGCAGGAGATGAATCGGAATTCAATGATCTAAAAAATGGAGTTTTTCGAGATTCAGTGACCTCACGAGCAGACAAATTTTTGATTCGTCATATATCCTCTTTTTCTGGAAAGTTAAAGATAGGCCTGGCAAATCAAAATAATGAGCTCAGTAAAAACGTCAACTGTCAGTCAAGCAATGAGTCCAGTACAAAAATGGATAGAATTCAAGGTTAGCAAAATAGTGATGAAGATGTACCTGGAAATGGAAACATACCAGACTTTAAATAAGAGGAAAATTGGCGTAATAAAAATAAAAAGCAGAAAAAAATTCGATATATAGATCAAATGCCAGAATCCGACGTCAAGCAAAAGACTATAGTAAAGTTACCTGTGATCATAAATGGTATTTTTACTAAAAACATCCGGTTGGAAAATAAAACCATAATTTTATCGCATACTTGTGTATTTGATAGTATTTGCCAAATATTTGCAATGACATTAAAAAATTATAGTTTCGGGTATTATGGCACACCATAAGCCTTTTTTGCTATAAAAATCTAAGTGTTTGATATCAACCAGTCTGTTTAGTTATTCACGTTGTAGAATTCATAAGGAATCAATAACTAAAAGCTTAAGACATTAAAACTTCAAAGAATAAGAAAAACTAAATTTTTTCCCACAATTGAACATTCATTAATTCTAAACATGGTCGGGTATTATGGCCTATGACCATATTAGCCGTATATGATGTGAGCCATATTACCCGCCTAGGGTATAAAATTAATTACACTTCATTTTGGGGAAAAAATTTCACAGAAGAAGATATCAGTTTCCACTCGTGAGCATTTTTCGTGAGCTCATAATTTATCATAGCTCATAATAGACGCACTGAATAGCTCTGTATCAGGTGTGCCATATTGGCCGAAGGAACATTTTTGAAAAACAACGTCTAATATAAGACCCAGTTAACAAAATGTTTAAAAAAACTTTACCAACACTGTAGATTATATATTATCCTACTAAACTATGCAGAAACAATATAAAAACACTCATAATTTGAGATGCTGGAATGGTTTAAACTTGACAAAAAATAACATCGAAATATGCAGTTTGAGATCTTTGGCTACACAGCACACGGGGGGGCTTAGAAGTGCAGTGGAGATTAACTGAAGGGATGAGGGGTAGTGTTGCTTGGACGTGGCAGGTACATTTAACGTGAGTGTTGGTTAGTTTCAGAGAAACAGTACTAGGCCATATTGGCCAACTAGGCCATAATGCCCGACACTACTCTATGCGTTTAAATATGTTCAAAATTTATCATCAACGCCCTCTTCTTTTTTTAACCGGGCTTGGGACCGGCTTCGGCAGAATTACGGAGATGGTTGGACTTTTTATTCATTTATCTCTCTGTATGACTCTTTTGTATATTTACAACTCTGGTTCTTAGAACTACATTCCCATATTTTGAATAGCTTTTGTTAGTTTTGGCCGAAGTGTAATTTTTTCTGACCGTTTTTTGGCGAGGAAATAAAACTGTGTGCGCAGGAATTTTTGGACTATTAATTTTAGCAGAAGGCTGTGATGGATAGTGGTATGCATGTGATTTTTATTTTCCTCAAATAAATCTTTTCTCAGGAAGTACTTTTGGACCGCTGCAGATATTTTGTTGTGTATTGATTTATCCAAGACGTGTTCATTGGAAAGGCGGCTGGCTATTCTTATCTCCTTTTCAACTTGTTGACAAATTGCCACTGTTTTGATGGATTTTTTAGAAAACCTCTGGTCTTGTAACTAATAAGAGATGTAGAATAAGGGTTGCCTTGCACAGCTTCAACACAAATGCAACATCTTAAGGCTTTGCATATTTTAAACGCGACAAAGCCTGCAATGTAGACTACTTCATGCTTCGCATTTTCCGTCAGTTCCGATGGAATGGAAACGTAGCTATGATCGTCCAAAAATTGCGTATCAAGTTGCGAAAAGTCCTCTTCTTGGCAGGACTCGACCATAGCTGATCGGGAAGCAGGGGTCAACATTCGCGATGTTCAGGTAAGAAATCTGCTCTAAGGGAAGGCAATTCCCCATTCCTCCCTCTCTTAGTTGACATCGAAAAATTAGTTTCTTGTATACTGATGCAAACTGTTTTACGGATGGGTTGTTGTTATTTCCCAAACCTAGACGGATCGAAGCAAAGAAGAGCTCAATATGATCTTGATTGAGCTTATACAGCGGAATGAAAATCTGTTTCCCCGTTTTGATGAACCTACGGTATAAATATCGCACGTTTCTCAAGCAGCGTATGAGCCCCAAGAATCCCACATTTCTTCTTGAGTTTACCAAAGGCACGACTGTTGTCAGTTTCAATTGGGTGATGTAATTGATTGCCGTATCCGAATAATCATTAATTTCAGAAGCGTTACTCGCACAAATTGCTTTCTTTTCTGATTCAGACCCCTGTAATTGCCGACTATTTAAAATGTCAAAGATATCATTGAATATTCGGATAAAATTTGCCGTCCCCTCACCTTTAGCAAAATCTTTTAAGCGTAAAACTTCACGGCAAAAGTCCAAGCTATCAGCCACCGACCTACTCAGAGTCTGGACAGCCAACTTCACTTTCATCTTCTGATTGTGGAAGTAAATGTAAGCTTTTCTCAATTTGTTGGCTAAATGAAACTCTTGTAGGTCTTGTAAGAGTGTCAAATATTGCAAATATTTGATTAGCCTGCCATCGCCGTCCATAAATACTTTAAACTCGCCTAAAGTATTTCTCACAAGCTTAACCATATGACAAGGCTCCGGGTGAAGAATGAGTTTGTCCAGACTCTGATTTACTTTGATGTACCCCCTCCCATGGGTGTCTCTAACGTCTGAACCAAGTTGTTTAGAGACAGTTAAATTTGTAGCTGCGCCGTCAAAAGTCACTCCAACCACCCCTACGCCGCAATCTGTCAAAGTTTTCAAAAAGAGCTTTGTTATGTTCGTTTTCTGCTCGGCATTCATTGACGCAATGTGGAAATATCCCAAGGGAATCTTCCATGATTGATTTATACAAACAGCTAAGTAAACAAGTATTTGCGTTGCTATAATGTTACTTTTGCCACCGTCACCAACATCAACAAAACCATGAGAATTTTCCCCATCCCAATCAATATGTTGCCTAATACTCATTTCATCAAAAACAAGATTAACTATAATTTTTCCCTGAGTATTTTCGACAACTTTCCTTATTGCAGAAATTGACTCTGTTATGACACCAGGACTGCATCCAATTTTTTGATACCACTTTCTAAGGGTCCTGTTGTTGGACAAGCAATTTGCAAATGTTGTTCTGACGTATTCATATGCCCGAGGAGATAAGAAATTCAAATTAAGAGCGAATGCCTTAATTTGGGAGCTGAAGCCCTTGGGCAGTAATGTTGATTCGACCTTAATTATCTGCCGTTGTATTAGATCCTTACTTGGGCCACCCACTTTTTTCAACACGCCTTGCACACTTTGACAAATTAAATTCTTTTCCCGTAGTGACTTGTATAATTGGCCGATGGTATTAATTTTCCGGCAACTGCGTTTGGTTTTTTGTTTCAATGTTTTGATAATTTTGGACTTCTCGGACAATTTCTTTTGTAGGAGAGCTACCTTTAACCTAAGACGATGAGAAGTCCTTTGTTCTTCAAAGAGTTTTCGGCGTAAATTCTACATTCAACACTTTCTGTAAAATCTCCAACAACATGATCATAAAACCCCGAGGACAATTCAAAGACGAAACACTGAAACTTCAATCCTACAACTTTTTACAAACAAAACAGTCTACATTCTAAATATTTGAAAATTTTACCACATTTATTTGACAGCTGAAACGTTTTAAATTGGAAAACACATATTATATTTGGATATTTTTATTCTTCCTTAATGCGCAAAAGAGCTATCATTGGCTTCGCATCACTTAATGTGACAAGCACTATCAAGACTCCATTATTACAATTTTTTTCATTATATTATATTGACATATACACAAATAAACATATAGAAAGAGTAAATCGGTATACTTACTGCGACAGATAGGCCTGGATCACTAGAATCCATGAAACAATTCGCAGTTGCCTTTTCATTACCTACAGCTGATAGCATTGGGGAATATATCTAAATAAAGCAAGGTATTAGTTCTGTTCTAGAATTTACAATAAAGAGTGCCTACATGTTCTTGTTGCTCTAGAATTTTTGAATGTTCATTTGCTGGCAGATCAATGAATGTGGGAGTACTTTGTCCGAGGTCTTACTGTTGGGGAATCACCTAAAAAAAGAAAGGAATAAATAAATAAAATACTTTTATCCAAAAGAATGTTTTCCTTACAATTTCGTCATCTTCGGCCATACTGTGAGAGGGGTCTAACTGTTGGGGAATCACCTAAAACAAGAAAGGAATAAATAAGTAAAATACTTTTATCCAAAAGAATGTTTTCCTTACAATTTCGTCATCTTCGGCCATACTGTGAGAGGGGTCTAACTGTTGGGGAATCACCTAAAACAAGAAAGGAATAAATAAGTAAAATACTTTTATCCAAAAGAAAGTTTTCCTTACAATTTCGTCATCTTCGGCCATACTTTCATCTGTCCTGCTTCCATTGTTGATATGCACAGATTATATTTTTATCAAATTCTGATAAAAGCTATGAATAAATTACGGTTATTCGAGGAACTGCAGTATCAGACAAGTTCCTTTTGCAACCAATTTGTATAAAATCACTTGCTGTGAAGTCAGCCGAGCACACGAATGAACTTTTGGTCAATTTCATATTCGAAAGACCAAGAGATTCAATCCAGCATGTCCTGGGAAGCCGGCGAATGTTAAATTAAATTAAAATAACCTCATGAAATGGGGATTCGCATTGTTAATCGAAACTTAATTTTTGTATTTACACTTACCCCTTAACATCTACTACACTGGTCTTCGATTGCACAAAAATTGTTTCTCGAGTAAACAACAAACTTGACCGGCGAAAATGTAAATATGAAGTTAACATTTATCAAAAAAACCCTCAAATTACTGCATATTTACTTTCTTACCCAAATATTGAGCATTTTACATCATAGCACAAAACTGACCTATGCAAAGATACTCCATTTCTGCTTTTTCTGTGATTATACCTGCAGCTTGTAATGCAACACTTCATTCTAAAAAAAAAACACAATTTACAATGTATAATGCCCATTTGAAAATACTTATCTAACCTTGCTAATATAATAGTATAATATACAACCTAAAATAACAAACTATTTATTTAAAATCAACACTATTTAATTAAAATTGTTCACCAGATCGCACAAATTTTATAAATAAAATTGCAAAAATTTGCAACGCACAACTACAAATTTACCATTTGTAAAGTTTACACTTTATTAACTATCCCTACATCATGAATTCTAATGTATTTGTGGCACGAATACTCGACGCCTAAGCCGATAAGAAGCGTGAATTACATAAATAAATACCAACAGGATAGCGACACTTATATGGATATTAATGAAAATGGAAATTTGCATAGCTGTACCACACAAATACTATGAATTTGACTAGCTGTACCACAACAATACAAAGACAAACTAAAAACACATGGGAAATAATCACCAATACACCTAACGAGGAGGCACTCACACTAGAATTTTCCCAATAGGTGAGAAAATTTGACTAGCTGTACCCAAAACCCCCTGGATGTAGTGGTCTTGCCAAGCCATGAACCAGATTTTGTCTCTGTGTGAGTACAGGCCTATGGATTGGGACATTTTCATTCGCGGTGTCAGAATTGACGGAGGAGTTTTTCGCGACGCTGGTTAAATTTAAAAATTGTGAGTGTTTTTGTGCTTAAAAATATATTTTAGTGTTATTTTTTAAATAATAAATTAACAAGCGTCGTTGTCATTTTAGGAAAACATTGAAATAGAGAAATATAGTGCTAAAATAAGAACGTTTTTGTTTCGCGGTTTCAAATGTTTTGCTAAAAGTGATACCATACGTGAATTTAGTCATATAAGTTTCGTTTTAATTTTTTTACATATCTTTGTCAAATATTGAAATTTTTTAAAAAGAAATGAATTAGTGTTTTTTGATTAAATAAAAACAGTAAATGTAACTGTTGTGATTAGTAGAAGGCGACTTTTTATGGACGGATTAAGCAGCGAACATCGAGGGACTTCGTAAATATCTGGTACGTTAATAATTTAATTGGAAAAAGGTAAATTTTTTATTTTTTTTGGACGAGGCGACATCCGTTCATGCGGTATTTTTATTAATTAATATTATATTACTTTATTAAATTGTATTTGATTAATTGTGATATTTTTATAATTTTTAATTAGTATTATATATTATTTATATCACTTTTCGTATTTGATTAATTGTGATATTTTTATAATTTTTTATGAGTATTATATATTATTTATATTACTTTTTGTATTATTTGATTAATTGTAATATTTTTATAATTTTTTATTAGTATTATATATCATTTATATTACTTTTTGTATTATTTGATTAATTGTGATTTTTTTATAATTTTTTATTAGTATTATATATCATTTATATTACTTTTTGTATAATATGATTAAGTGTGATATTTTTATAATTTTTTATTAGTATTATATCATTTATATTACTTTTTGTATTATTTGATTAATTGTGATATTTTTATAATTTTTGAAGTCAGTTTACTTCAAAATGCCGCGTCGTTGTTGTGTGCCTAATTGTTCTTCGAACTATGACAGTTCTTTCGCGAAAGAAGGCTCAGTTTCAGCGTTTTCATTTCCAAAAAACGAGTCTTCGCTTTTTAATTCTTGGGTAAAGAGTATACCTCGTGATAACTGGCATTTTCGCATGTCTACTCGAAACATTTCCGGGATTCTGAAATTCTGCGAGTCAATGAGGTTGGTCGTCCTCTGAAACGCATCCGGTTAACGGAAACTGCCGTTCCCTCACTTTTCCGAAACTGTCCGCCTTACTTGTCAAAACAAGAACCATCATGTTCACGCAAAGATCCCAATATTCGCCGATAGAAAGCTCTTGCGCATTGCGAATAAATCAATGAAGAGTTCTTCAGTAGAGACCGGATAACCAATTTCAAAAATTTTCGAGACAATTTTAAGTCTCAATTAAAATTAAATGATTGGTTTATTAACATACATGCGGACAGTATTACTTTCTTCATTGTTGAAAAAGATCCAACTGAATTTTGCGAGTTCGTTGTTAGAATATCGGTTTCGGAGGATCTATTTGTTAGGGTTTTTATGGAAGATTCTGAATTGAGCGACCAAGATCTTTCATGGGTTTTGCCCAAATCCAAAAAACATAGTCTTTGGTCGCAAGTTGTGATTATTTTGAGCAGATATAAGCAATGACAAGAAACTCCTAAGCCAAGTCGCGAAATATGATTAACGGCTGCTTTGCGCAATCTTGAGGCAGCTTCTCAGGTTGATGATGGATACGAACATTCAGGAAAGTTGCAAATATTGATTAACCAACTCAAACACGTCTTTTCTCAAAGATCCCGGTACGACTTTTCAATCATTAGAATGTCTTTTGTGATATATTCGCATTCTGCTGCCGCATACGAATTTCTGCGCAAATTCATGTTCCTCCCTTGCAAAAGACACCTTCAAAGTATTTCGTCGTCATTTAATATAACACCTGATTTTAAAAATGAACACAACGGCGAACGGTATTTTGTGCATGCGATAAAGACACATAGTAATGTAGAACAAATAGGCGCATTACTAATTGACGAAATTTATGTTGAACCGTGCCTACAATTTAAATCCAATAATATTACCGGTTTGGCGGAAAATAATAGTTCAAAATTGGCTAGAACCGTTCAATCATTTATGATTAAGTAAATTTATGGAAAATTTAAGGAAATTGTTCGACTAGTACCGGTCACTAATATCTCTGGTAAGCATTTGCACGAACGTACCACAGAAGTCATCAAATTTGTGCAAAAAATAGGATTTCAAGTTCTTGTTCTTATTACTGATAATAGCAAAACGAATCAAAATATGTTCAAAGTATTTCAAAAAGAGTCACAGAACTATTTCCCCAATCCAGATTTCCCTGACCAAAAAGTTTTTTTGCAGTATGATACTGTACATTTATACAAAAACTTTCGCAATTATTGGATCAATTTAGATCCCCAAAAGCTTTTTTATAGTGATTTCAAGACCGGTGAAAGTGAAAAAGCTTCCTTTCAAGATATTTCTAATCTCTTTAACCGCGAAAGAAACCTGAGTGTTAGGAAGGCTTTCAAGTTAAATTTAAATACTGTTGACACTAGCAATCTGGATAGGCAAAAAGTTTGTTATGCAGACAATGTGTTCCATGATTCCACCATCGCAGCCTTGAAGTCCGAAGGTTGCTTCCAAACTGCCGACTTTTGCGAAATCATTCGCACTTGGCGGAAGATAGTTAATGTGAAGCAACTTCACAAAGATAGAGACAAAAGAAACGTTTACTGTAGTCCTATTTTCAATTTGTCTGGCGCCCAGATGGAATTTCTGACCAATTTTATAAATTGGCTTCACACCTGGAATCAGGCAGAAAATAATTTCAATACATTTTCTTCTGATACTTATCAAGCTGCAGTTCTTACAACGTCCACTTTATTGGACTTAGTAAGTTATACTTTGAACAATTTAAATTTAAAGTACGTTTTGCTAGAAAATTTTCTAACCGACGATTTGGAAGGAAGATTCCGCTTATATCGGTCTCTTTCTGGTTGTCGGTATAATGTTTCTTATACGGAACTCTTAGAATCGGAGAAAAAAATTCGAATTCACAATGTTTTTCTCCACATAAGGCAAAATTTTCAAAGCCTTATCGCAGATTATGGCGAAAATAGAGTTCAAGACAATATTGACACCACAATTTTTAAGCCCATTTTTGATTCGTCGTATCTTGCAAGTGTTCAAATTGATGAATCTGCCCATATATATGCATGTGGATATGCCAAATATGCAGCCGAGCGAAAAATCGATTGCGCCAGATGTAAGCTCGAAGTTATGAAAGACAAAGGTGTCCCTCTAGATGATGAATACTTTGATGCGATGCAACGTGGTGGACTCCACATCCCTACAGCTAGTGTCAAAACTTTATGTTTCCATATGTGTGCTATCTTCCAGTACATAATTTCTAATATGGAATTCTCCAAAAGTTTCTTCGGGACAACCAATCAGAAAGGTCTCTTAAGGGCTCTAGTTTTTGAGTCAACCCTTTCTGATAACTTTCATGTTGACTTGGATCGTGTATGCTCTTGGGGTGTAACCAATTTTGAAATTTTCAGCAAATTGTGCTCGCCACTGTGCAATATTTTATTAAATAACTACACGAAAGCCACAAATAATAGTTCTTTAACATTGAAAACAAGGAAACTTCAAAAATTTAATTAATATGCAGCATTCTATGTAATTTTTTTGTTATTAGTTTTCAAATTTATTTATATGTTAATGTGTTAAATTTTGTTATATATTCTTTTTTGCTATTTATTTATATTTTAATTTATTATATTTTGTTACTTGTTCTTTTTTGTTATTTATTTATATTTTAATTTATTATATTTTGTTACTTATTCTTTTTTGTTATTTATTTATATTTTAATTTATTATATTTTGTTACTTATTCTTTTTTGTTATGTACTATAACTATAGTATGCTTGACATTAATAAAAAAATGATTTATAACTATAAGAGACTGAATTATTTACTATATAAAGATTTTGTAATTTTCATTGTTGGATTTATTATTAAAGTTATTAAAAAGATGAATAAATTTTCCATTTATATATAATTACGCATTTGTTTACTTTAAATAAACACGATGAAATATGTTTTTTTTGCTATTATTTCATGTAAGTTTGTATATTAATTGTTGCCAATATTTTGTTAAATTGCTTAACATGAAGAAAAAATGATTTACGCCACAAAATGTTCTATTTATGTATATAAAACTCCCGCACACAAAATTTCGTATTTCCTTCTAAATTTCAACTTCGTCAATATTTTACTTTTCTGCATATAAATATATATTAATACTTCATTCTATGCAAGTGTAATCATTTTTGTATATAATAAAATTCATAAAATTAATTAAAAAGTGATTTTTATTATAATATATTTGCGTTTTTCAAAACTCGCCCGATGAAAATTTCATTTTTCATATGAAATTTCATATTCATCGATGTGGCAGCCGGCCTGCATGCTTTGGATGTCGTAGTAAACAATTCTGGTTCATGGCTTGTATTACTACTTCATCCAGGAGGTTTTGCTGTACCACGCTTTACATTAGTGTTTGAGTGATAACGCACACTTCTGTTCTTTCAAAGAGAGCGTCACTCACGTATTCTATATGAATACGCTAGGGCTTTTCCAGGTCTATTAATTTAATGATCACAACACATAGGCAAAGAAACAGAAATTTTTGCTCATTTATGTATATATATCTTAGAATAGAAGCTTAGTAATTATTAAGTAATAAGTACATCTGATACATACAAATGTCTGTTGCGACAAAACTCAGAATCAACTGAATCAATTGCACGACCTCTCTTAAATTATTTCTCTTAAGAAGCAAAGTATACGGTCTCTTGGTATAATATCCATCGAACATTTATACATTTAAATGGATTTCACTGAATGATCATTGACCATTTATGATCCTGGTCCCAACTTTTTTGCTGCCGAGACGCATGACGCGTGCAGCGTATGTGTTTCTGCAGACTTTAACACTTTTGCAATTCGGAACAAGTGCTCTCTCTCTCAAGAAATATCTCTCATTTGACACTCTGTATTTCCGTGGAGCCAGTTTTAATTGTTTTCTACAAAATTTAGCTCGGGGTGAAATATTATTTTATCCATTCACCCCATAGCAGGTGGATTTGTTCAAATTAATGAAAAAAGGTAAGTATTTTTATGAATTTCATATCTTAGAATCTCAAAAAAAAAGAAGCTTAACCGGAAAACCGGTGAATTTGATCGGTTTTTAACCGAACGGTTAAAATTGAACAAATAAAAACCGGCTGACCGAAAAAGCGGAGCTTTTAAAAATTTTCACATCCCTAGCTCATAGAGCTTTGTTCGACTTATTTGACTCTCAAGGGCAATTGGTTTAACATTGTCTTATAGGACGGATTAAATCAGAGAGACGTTTAGAATATTAAAGTTATCCTCTGATAGGCGTGAAAATATTACTTTATGAGTTGAAAATACTCATTCACAACTTTAAACTATTTGTTGATGACTTTCCAATATTCGTTTATCAAGTTAACATCAATTTCTTCTATGAATCATTACGACAGAACATTATAAGAAATGAGTTATTTTCTTAAGGTTAAAAGTTTGGGTAATAGTGTTTGTTTTCTGCGTTCAGGCTTCTTTATCGTGTATCAATCCATATGTGTGCCATATGATATGTCATTCACGTCTTCGTCAACCGTATTGTGTGAACATTGCGGTGCATGAAAATTTAAAAATGAGGCACTAGGAATGTGCTGAAAAACATATTATGGCATAAGATCACTATTTAATGGTAACGACAAACAAACCTATTTCATAGGTGACGACGATGTGCAAGTTGCAGTTGATGCAATGCGATTCCAGGCATCAAACGTCTCGTTATATCAACTTTAAAAATTTTTTTGCACCAACACGATGCAGATCAGTTATGCTTTAAACACAATCGGCTAGAAAATAGCAGCTAGTAAAATAGCCCGCCGTAGTTTTCAATGGAAGAGCACAAAACTGCGGCGTGAGCTATCGGCTATAAAATATTTCATAGCTGACTTAGAGCTATTTTATATTTTTTTTTGCCATAGCCACTGTGCTGCCAACTTAATACTCATAACTATTATGAATATGTTGGCTGCACTGAACAAAAATTCAAAGTTCAAATTTCAAATTCTTTTTCATGTGTTTTGACAACAACATTTATAGCTGCAATTGTGTTTCTTATTTTTAGCTCAACATAGCTGGCTACCAGTTATGAAATATTTTCGATATTTATAGCCCGTGTTGTATTAATGAAGTAGCGTTTGTTATAATTGGAGAAGAACTTGATACGCGTTATACAATTCTTCATACAACACTATTGTACGTGTTGCTGAACCACATCGGTCCTACGATGGGTTGCTTAATCCAATATATTGTATTTTGGGAGAGGAAGGACAGGTATCACTTCAGTTGAGCTATATTGAAAACAATTACGCTTTTCTTTTTCATAATAACGTGGCTTAGCTTTTGTCATTCTCTTATTGAGCACTATTGATACCTTAAATTTATTATCCATGTTACAGCGAAAATTTGTAGCCAAACGTTAATAAATAGCCAAAGATTTTTTGAAAGATACCTGCCAAGAATCAAAAATCTATAATTAAAGAATAACCTAAAACATAATGTATAGTATAAACATATACTGTATACACTATATAAAACATTTGCAGTATCACGTAATGCGCAGCAAAGCGGGCGGGCACAGCTAGTATTCTTATAAAACAATATGAAAATACTAATGTAGTTTAGTCATTTCCTGATTCTCATCAAAGTAAAATTTCCATTTTTCTTCGTAATATTCTCAGTAATACTGTGCTTTGTTCTTACTCCATTTACTCCATATAAATACGTTATTGCATCAAAGGCACATTTATGAATACGAGTATCGAGTAATAAGTAGTATCAATGAAGACGTAACATTGTATGAAAAATCAAAACTTTTTATTCAAAATTTTTTTTTCTCATTGGCACATTACAGCACATTGCGAGCAAATTACAGCATAATATTTTAAGTGTTGATAAAGTAATTTTGCGGAGCTAACTAGACATCACAAAAAGGATGTCTTAATAGAAATTCAATTCTTCAAGTAAATATATATATTTGACTATGTTTTAATGGCACAAATAGCACATCTTGAGCACATTACCGCACAATTGGTTTGGGTTTAATGAAGTGAAGTTGTAGAGGTAACTAAACATTATAAAAAGGACCTAGTCATAAAAGTTAAGTTTTTTAAGTAAATTTTTCTTACGTAGTACATGGTAGCACATTTCGGGCACATTTTGGCACATTTTTTTTTCTTTTAAATTCCAAATGTGTCGAGTCAACTTTTTGGACATCACTGATTCTCATTTTCTACCCATGTGAGGAACTGCAGATGGATTAAACGACCATAGAGTGCCATTGTCGATGATAAATTTCGAAACAATTTCATGCTCCCGAGTGCTTTGGTTGAAGAGTCTCCTTATTTCAGCGTCAGCTCCAATGAAATTTTTGGTATGACAGATCAGACAGATTTTGGCAATGAATGCTTCTGTTGAGTAGTCTCCCACTAGTTCCAGGTGTACAGCAACGGAAACCATATACACAAAGATGCAGATTCAAGCTTGGACTGATTAAGCCTTACCCCCTTTCCATGTTTTCAAGAGTATAGGACCAGCGTAGTCCACTATAGTGTGAGTGAATTTCTGGAGGGAATCACGAGCTTGAGGTAGCTGTCCCATAATTTGCTGGGCACGAACACCCCGTTGGCGAGCACAATGAATACATCGATGAATAAATGATTTCACTGGATTCCTTCAAAACCCTCTGTTTGTATTGACAAGCCATGAAGTAGGCCTTGTCAATGTGTTGATGGTATGGCGAAGTACGAGAAATTTATATCGTTTCCGCGAATTTAATGTAAATTAAGTGTAAAAAGTTATTATTTTATACAAAATTTAGTGTTAGTGTGATCATTATCTTAATTAATATAATATAAACTTTCTATCGGAAAATCCGCGAAAAGCGGTATGAATTTTGGCGTTTGTTTGTTTCGGTGCAAAACAAACGCAAATGTTCATTAAATTCATTAAATTTATAATAAATAATAAAATTATAATTTATTGTGAAGTTTTGTAGAAAAAGTAATCGTAGCAATATTTAAATTGCTCATTGGAAATTAATTGTAATGTTTCAAAATATCAAAAAAACTAAAAATTTATAAACAAATGTTTATAAATTTAACCTGTTAAAAATAATTCGTTTAAATTTCAATGTTCAATAATAAAGAAATCTGAGGAAATATCAAAAAGTGGTCTTTGATTCAAATTTTCAGGTGCAAAATTTGTTTAAATTTATACCATTAGTAATTAGTTCTTATACCATATAATTTTTTTTTTTATTTATTTTTTGTTAATTTTGCGTTATATTGTTATGTATTTCGTTTATTTGATTGCCTTTTGTTAATTTGTTCATAATGTAATTTTTGTAATTATGAAGTGTTTTGGGATGTGCATCAAAAATTTGGTAGAATTGCAAAATGTTTATGTTCAGGATCGAATTTTGATTGTTGGAGTCTACCGCAAGTCCCTAAAATTCCATCTTCGAATATCTGAGCGGTTAAGCGAGTAAGTCGTTTGGTAGAAGTCGAAGGTTAGCTGTGAGTGTCTTAAGTTCGTAGTTGAAATATGCGGCTTGTGTAGATTTTATCCAAAAGTTTCTTGCTGCTGTTATGTCCGAACGAGTGATGAGAAGAGAAGTGTCAGGCACTCTTTTGAATATCGATATGGTTTTCATAATGTTGGCAGTTATCCTCAGGAGTTTTGTTAATGAAGAGTACCGATGAATTAATTCACATTGATTCAAGGTGTCGAGTGTTGTTGCAGCATAACAACGACAAGGTTTGCTTCAATGGTAAAGGTCTGCACGTTAAGTGGTCGGCCTTAAGGCCAACATTCTGCAGACTGCGTAGGCCAGGTGGGTCCCGTCCACCATAAGTTGTTGTTAAGAAGCTTAGCAGTACTGATGTTTCGAGATGCACGGTCAGCTGGATTGTCTCTGCCCGGAATGTGGCGCCAATGTGCTCCTTGCACAAGATCATGAATCTGCAGAGTTCTGTTCTGGACAAGTTCTTTCCATCTGTCTGGTTGAGTGTAAAAACTAAAATCATGTTACTCGAAATAAAAATTTCATTATTCCGGAGAAAAGTAAAAAAAATATGGCACCGGTTAATAAGCAAAAGTGGGGAAAGATAACCGTCGCCAATAAACATTGTGTGAGCATTCAGGGTTGGTCAACGTATGGAAAAAAAAACAAAAAACTTTAAATGCTGGGTGGCATGGACGATCCTGATAATGCAGTTGAACATAGAAATACAGACACTAAAACAGAACCAACAATGAATCTAAGGCCACCAAAAAACTTAAATATGAACAGTGAGTTGAATATGGCCCAGAAATGGGAGGAGTGGTAAGAATTATTTGAAGACTACTTCACATCCAACGAAAGTGGTAAAAGTGCGACAATCCAAACTGCGAATTTGAAAGCAGCAATAGGAAGAGAAGCATTAAAAGTTTTGAACGCGTTGGAATTGACCGAAGAGGAGAAAAAGGAACCGAAAACTGTAAGAAAAAGTTAACGGTACATTTCACTCGACTGCAAAAAATCAAACATGCGGGTGATGTCAATTTCAACGAATCAGGCAGCAACAGCATGCATTATTGCAGGAGTTTCTCCAAAAGCTGAAAGAGCAAGTTAAAAAATGCAGCTACGGTCATGATTTGGCAAATGAATTTGTAATGGACCAAATAGTCGTAGGAATTCATTCCAACGAAACTGGACAAAGGCTGATGACAGAGGAAATGAATTTTGAAAAAGCAAAAAGAATTTGCAGGGCTGCTGAATGGGTTACAAAGCAAATTCATTAACTACCAAACAGCGAGTTGCCATTAAACGCAAGTGTTAATGTGATCGAAGAGCACGACAAAACATTCCACTGTAAGAGGTGCGGAAGCCAAAAAATATTTAGCATTTCAAAAAAGATATGAGAAATGCAAACATGAAGGGCATTTCGCGAAAATGTGTGAAGATTTCCCCGCTGCTTCCAGACACGTTCAGGGGAAAAACCTCACAAAGGGGAACTTCAATCAACTTGGGCTTGCCTTCTGAACACATTTTCCCAAATGGGTAACCACAGATCAATCGGAATTGTATGAAATACCTTTATTACTTATATTTCTATTCTTCTCTTACAATCCGTATAACCCTAATACAAATATAGTGCTCTTATTCTGCTTAATTGCTAGGTTCCTGTCTGCGTCGAGACGGTTCAGCTTCTTCTCGCGGCGGTATCTCTTCCGTTCATTATAAACCCACTGAAGCTCTTGATAAATCTTCGCGCGTTCCTGCTGCCCCGCGGCCATCCACAACCTTCGCTTGATTTCTTCTAGCACCTCCCTAAACTGTATCTCCCTCCCGGTCCTCTTTCTCGTGACAATCCTTGCTGGTGCGTCTAGTTGTGGTGGTGAAGATTTCTGTTGCCTCGTCCTGGAAGTCTCCATGGTAATTTGTCGGGGTCCGGCGTGCGGTATCTTTAATGCTTCCCGCATGCTTTCCGGAAGGCTCATTCCTGTAGAGCATACGCCTCGTATATTAAGTTTGGATTTATGCCCGAAAAGACTCGCGAGAACCATGTCCTCATCCACTTAGTTCGAATTATGTTTGGACATACTCACTGACTTCGGGGAAATGTGTCGCGTCCAATGGCTTCGTGTGTCTCTTGAAATGTCCTCCTGATGCTCGTCTATAGTGGCCTCCTGAAGACTGCTTGTGTTCGACTGAATTTTCCCTAATTTTTCCTGTCCATTTATTCATATTTTTCTTTTACGCCGCAATTCCGACTTTGTCAAACTCATGAAATTATTGTCCCAATTTTCCAATTTCACAATTTGCATTTCCCGAAAATGCATTTCCGGACATTCCATTTTATTTTTCCCGCAAAATGCATCTCCGCACATTCCATTTACTTTCTCCATTCCTCTAAGTAAGTCAATTCGTTCGTTTTACTCGACATTCCTCGTTCGGTCACGTTGATCACGTTTGATCACGTTTGACACTCTGTTGACATCTGGCGGTGACTGGTTTGACTTGTTACTGGACTAGTTTCTAGTACTTTTAGTTTTTTTAAGTACTAGTTTATAGTAGTTTGATCGTGACGTGACGTTTGAGTGACGCGATATGTGGCTGCCATGCGGACGATGGATGATGGGTGAGTATTTTGTATTATTATTATTAATATCTTTCTTTCAAGTGTTTCATTGACTAATATTTTCATCACATTCCTCCCCTCTCTGGAGGACCTTCCCCGAAACAGCAGCGTTGGTAGGGTGTTGGCGGTCAACTTCTTTCTTTTGACGTGTGGTTTTATATGGTGACTTGGTATTGCTTTCTAAACTATCCTAAACTGTGCTAATTTCAATAGTGGCATTAAAGAAGTGCTTCTTATATCAATGTACATTCTTGATCTATGCTAAGGAATCTTTTATTTATTTCCTTACACGTTAATAGTATATATTTTTGTCGTCTATTTAAATTCTAATTTTCATCAACATTTCCTTCTTTTATATTCCTTTTATTTTATATTATTGTTATGTTAGGTAAAATTTAAATTTCTACAGTATTCCTTAGGTTCGACTTAAGGACGGACGTCCCTTCTACAGATTTCTATAATGTTTGATTAAAATAAGTGGTTTGTTTTGTTCCCTATACCTGCTTATAAGCACTAATTTCTAATTTTTTACAATTCTTTATAATTTTTTAAGTATTTACTTATATCTTTTTTCCGGTTCCGCATGGTGTTTGGTATGCCGTATCTCGTTACTGATGGCCTAGTGTTGATGACATGCCTTTTGTCCTTGTTGGTGCCTTGATCTACCTCAACGTAGTTCTTCTTTTCGGTTTTGTGTTGTGGATGCCTGTAGGACTGCCCTCCAAGTAAGTCTATCCTCCTAGGTTCGGGTACAGTGAGTGGATCTCCGTGTAATGTTGCTCTCTCTAACTTACGTCTCATTTCAGCGATTTCGTTGGAGGCTTTAACCCTGTGCCCTTGATTTTTGTCTTGCGGTTCGTCCAATTTGAATTGACTGTATATTTGGTCGGCCTCTTGGAACGCTTCTTCCCCAGCAGCCTTTGTTAAACCCAGCTCGTAGACGGCCATGTCTGGTCTTTCGCGGCCTTTTGGTCCACCGGTGCCTTCGTCGAAGTTTTCCTTTTTGTTTACTGCAACATCTTCCCTGTTACCTCGACTATTCTTAGGGGTCGGATCAGTTCGAACGACGATACAGCAAGGCGTAGAACGTCGGGGGCTCGGTCGTGAGGGTTAAGGTGGAGGTTGACAACTCCTATTTCTGCAACTTTTGTAGTTGCGTATCACCACGATTAGGACTACGACTACTTTTAACCCTCCCGTTACTCCGGTTGTGGCGTGTAACTGAATTTTCCGGTGCCGTCTTTGTTGGTTTTCCGTGATTTTCGTGTCGAGGTCTTCTAGTGTTTCACTTATGCCTTTGGAGTGGTCATTTATTGCCACGGAATGCAAGATTTCCATCCGCGTTTCCGTTGTTTTTTGCTTAACCGGAGCTTGATATACGGAAAAGTCTACGGTCGGTGGTAGAATTTCCCCGGGTTGATGCAGGTTTAATGGTACAGCCATGGTACATGGTCTCTGTTATTCAGTAGGGTAGGATGTACTCAGCCAGGTGGTACACACATTTATGCTTCATCTCGACTATGCCCAAGCCAGTTAGCTGATAAGTTTGTTCCTGGCTCTCACACTGGCTTGTGAGGGGGGTCGGTTGTTGCACCCAATAAAGCCACGCGTTGTCCTGGTGCATTTATCAATACGCGTATCTGACAATTAGTTGGTACTTAATCAGTGGCTCGGAACAGTGCCGATGTACAATCGGTGCGTGTCGGTTTCGCTAAGACTGGATCGCCATGGTGACAAACGCTGTAAGTGGTGTTCACTTGGACGCATTGACTTTGATAGTCCAATAATGGTATTTGGACTTGTATGGGGGTTCCAACCTGGCCCTTTTCATAATCTATTCTTGCTATTTTTTGTAGCGTAACTGGGTCCATCGATGTTTTCGTCCCCTGTTGACTTACAATTGCCTTGGCGTAGACTTCCAGAATTTGCCTGGTTGGTAATAGTAATGGACTAAGCTCCCGTCTGTTTAGCGCTTCCAGTACTACAAATAAGTCCGTTATCTCTAAGTAAATCTGCTGTAATTCCCCCATCATGGATAATATTACTTCGTTGAGGTCTAGACGTGCATGTATTACACGGAGTTGGTCGGAGTGCTTGTCTTTTTCCCCTATTTTGGAGTTGAAAAGCTCGACTTTTTGTATCAACTTATTTTGCCTTATCGTTATCTCTTCGTTAGATTTACTCATAGCCTTTAGAAAGGTTTCATCACTGTGACTTGCTGTTTTACTAAATCCAGAGCGGCTTTGGTGTCATCTTCCAAATCCGCTAATTTTTGGTGAATGCGTTCCGAGTCCTCGCTATCCATGGTTCCGAAAATACTTTTTATTATTTTTCCCCCTAGGTTTATCAACCCTCTCTTAGTTCGACTGTGCGGTGTTAGCGTAAAATCTGCCTTTTCCATAAGTTCGCGTTTTTGTTTCCCCGGTTCTTGATTTCGGTTTGCCAGTGATAACAATACTCTTCCCCGACTAAGTTGTCCGTGTTGTCGCAGAGATGGCGTATTGCGGTTTCACATTATCCGAGGTATATCAGGTGTACTCCCCACGTTGGTTTGGGTAGACGGGTTACGATGGTGAGTGGCTCAATAATCCTTTGCGAGTAATCGGATGTATCTCGACCGGGGCTTGTTGGGTTGTGGCTCCCAATGTTATTAACGTAAGTAGAAGGAGCATTTCTAGAAAGACAGAGACGGTTTTAGTGGAACAGTCTTAACCTGTTGTTATGAACGCGTCGTTTTCGTTTCCCTATCATTATAGTACTACTGACCGGGCTGTTAATGGCTACTACCTTGTATGGGCCTACCCAGTGCTGGATCAATTTATTATTTCGGGCTGCGTATCTCAATAGTACTTGGTCCCCGATGTGAATTTTCAATGGAGTAGTCTTTTGATCGTAATATTCCTTCGACTGAATTTTTCCCTTTTCCAAATTCTTCGGGGCTGTTTGATAGGCTCTTTGGAGCTTGTTTCTTAGGTGTAGATAGTAATTCTCATGGTCATACACCGATTGTAGTTCGTTCTTTAAATTGTTGGGCAATGTGGCGGAGAACCCGTAGAGACAATCCATGGGCGTTAGTTTCGTAGTTGCATGCATGCTGTTATTCCTGACGAACATGGCTGCGCGTAGGTGCACATCCCAATCTATTTGGTTGTCATTGGCGGAATTCCTCTGGTACTCTACAAGGGGCCTATGGGATCTTTCTAATCCACCGTTGGTTTGTGGGCGGTACGGGCTTGTTTCGAGTTTCCGTATCCGAAATAATTTGCACACTTCCCTGAACGGCTCTGAAGTAAAATTAGCCCTTGGTCTGTAATTAGTTTTTTTGGTATCCTATAGTGACTTATAATTTCCTCTACGAATGCTTGGGCAACCGTCTTCGCCTCCATGTTTGGTACTGGTACGACATCCATAAAAAGGGTGAGTTTAAACTAGCTTCCACACACGTAAACTCCATCCTCGACAAATCGAGGAATAAGGTCAGCGTGATCTTACTTAATTTTAATAATTAATACATAAATAAAATCTATAAACTATGAAACCGATACCATGTTATAACATATGTAAAGGTGGATCCTTCCTTCCCTTATATTCACGAATAATACAGGTAATTTCAACCACAACCTTGGATAAACTCTCGAAAGACTTACTTAAAAGTACCTGGATAAATCATATCACATATCATATTCATAATTATATTTCAGGTTAACATCGATTTTCGTTGACAATGTTTCGTAAAATCCGTTGCCCATACACGTTAACAAAAACATTTTTCGGTTCACAAATACCTATTTTAGTTGACTGATTGAATTAGAAGGGGGTTTTAATTGACCAACCAAAATATACACTCCCGGCCAAAAGTTTAAGACCACCCGTAAAAATCTTTTACTATTTTCAAACATAATAAAGTCGTGGGTAATAAAATGGAAACTTGGACACTTGCACGAAGGAGTATTACAAAATATGGTGTGGCCGCCTCAGAGTCTTGATCTAAACCCCATAGAGTTCTTGTGGGACGAGCTAGACAGAAATGTTCGAGATCAATGTCCTTCTTCTGCTGAGAATTTGTAAAATGCCTTAAAAAGTAGTTGGAACAACATTACTCAACAAACCATTGATAAATTGATAGCTCGCATGCCACGAATTGTCAATGCACTTATAAAATCCAAAGGAAAATTTTTTGACGAAAAATCCGTTTAACGAGTTTTTAGTAAATTTTTTTCTGGTGACTGTATTTTATGTATATATCTTAAGGAAAACTATCTCTTATCTTTTGTACTACATGACCAATAAACATTTTATTCCCTAATGATAAAATTTTTGAGTTTTATTCCATTTTTCTCTTTTTAAAAAGGTGGTCTTAAACTTTTGGCCGGGAGTGTATATACATATAAAAACTGTTTCAATATCCACTCTGTATCACATTATTATTAAATCTTAACACTTAATGGCATAAATCTGCCTTTTAATGGGGTTAGAGCCTTGTCATAGGATATGGCTTGATTGTACATTCGCGCATGCCTACATAAAAAATATATGAATATACTCAAAAAGAATTTTAAATGCGTTCTCATCAATTGCCGTACACACAAAAAAACATACACAAAAACCAAAAAAGGGGGTCTTTCACTGTTTCACCATTGTCTTCATAGTCCATACGAAAGGATTCATTGCTGGATTGAAAATTGCTTAAAATACCTTTATCGGTTCGTTATTGACTAATACTAATTCTGTATTATGGTCGTCACTGTAAACGACATTAATCTCATCTACAAAACATCTAAGAAGGTTCGAAAATACGTGGCATAACTCCTTTTCGAATACCAACAAAACGTAGAATTGCGTTCGAAAAAACCGTCGAATGATTGCAATTGCAGGACCACCTAAACGATAATTCATTTCGGGACGAATTTACCGACTGACTTACCCGGGTAGATGCCACGCAGCGATGTTTATGAACCAATCTACTGAAACTCACTCTATCAACCTTTCGACTATAAATTTTTCGCAGCATGACCGAGAATGAGTATGGTAACCTCCATAGGATGCAGCGTTGGCTCTCAGGAGAAATAAAAATGCTATGCGAATCCCTGAAACTAGATCCACTAGAATATTATCAAATAAACTGTAAGCCTTGTCCGACTTGTGGAACCCTTTTTGCGAGAACGACTCCAAGAAAAGAAATCATCTTAAATACAAACCTCTAGATGATTAAACCAAATTAAGGTGTTTTGATTGCACTAAAGATTGGGTCGAAACTACGAAGGGATGTTTAAATAAAAGAATTCAGAATCTGATCCTCGCTGACGAACAGCAGGAAACAAACACCGAAGAACCCGAATTACGAACTATCGTCGTTTCTCCCATCAGTTATTTCAGCGCAGCCACTACGTCCTCCAATAACAATCGTGGGAAAATACCCCCTATCACTCGTTCCAAGAACGAGTCTTCCCCGACGTATAAAATCAACCTTCTTCGAGCTGAAACCGAACGGAGCAAACATTTATTGAGATTATCAGACAGCATTCTCACACAAAGTCTGACGGGGGCGAAAGGTCATTCTTCTCGACCATTTTTCATTTTGATTTTGTACAACGAATTACTTCTACTCTCTCTCCCCTAAACGAAGATTCCAGGTCTTACAAAAGAGACGAAATCCTTTTAAATTCTTTACTCAATGACAATGAAACTCAAGCTGTAAGAGCTCCCGAGTATGGCCTACTTAATGGTCAACTCGAGATGCTGACTAAAGTTTTCCCGATAAAAAAACGTAACCCAATCACAAATCACGTACTGGAGCATGCTTCCCGGATGAAAGGAAGACCACGGAACCCGACAAACTGGAATGAAATTGCCGGAGGACCAATTAACCCTCACAGACCTCAGCTTTAAAGACCTCCACCAAAATGCTTCAAATGTGGTAAACCTGGAGATATAGCACCACAATGCTCTGATGAAAACCGACAAATTCCTCCCCGAACCAAAACGCGTTCCGCATATCATATCTACGCCGCCTTCGTCAACAGGGCAAACTTATTTTGCAGATACTCTAAAAGACGGGAGGCGAAATCAAGGAGTGCCAGACTAGACCAGCCAACAATTCCAGGCTGCACTTCTCCAACTCATCGGTGGAAAAACAACGAGATCAAAGAGTCCAGGAAGAAAATCCCTCACGACCAAATACCCAAACCGATACAGAACGTATTGAGTCAAAAAACTCGTAAATGTGGAGACAAATGGTCGGACGATCACCGCTGCCGTAACCGAAGACCGACGTATAAAATACTATTTCAACGAAACCCCTCTTATTTTCGAAGAAAGAAGGATGTTAGAAGTACCTATCAACCTTGATCACCGAAACATTACCAGTGTCTCCCACAAACTTTCGGAAAATCCACCAAAACTGAACTAAAACACCGGATCTGAGATAAGTTTGTTGAAATTCTCCTCGTTAACTTCCGAAAGTAAATACAACCAGGACGTCATCTATAAGGTCAATACCTTACTTTCTCCATATAGCCCCGGATAGAGCCTTGCCTTGTAGACGTAGCTACTAGACGAATCCACCCTTCTCAAGCATTCATTTCCCATCATTGGCAAGGAATCTTCCCTACCTTACGACGGCCTACTCGGTCACTACTTTCTCCGAGGGACGACTGCTACTATCAACTACAAACCGAAAACCATTTCCTTATTGCTCTGTTGCGAAACCGCTTGTCAGAAAACCTCTATACAGAAAATACCAAGAAAAGCAGCTAGCTTCTCCTCTTGCTTGTTGGAGAACAAGTGACATTATAACTCTTCCAGCTCGGGCCGAAATGGTTATTTCAGTGCCAGCATCGACCAAAGCCGAAACTGAGATAGTCACCATTAACAGAGAAATCTTGCCAGGCGTTATATTGGGCAATAAAATAGCAAAACCAATACACGGATCAGTTGGTATCCTTGTTCTAAACAGCAATGAAAACAAAGTAACCCTACGAAAAGAAGATATCTGTTCAGGAAGAGCGGGTAAACTGTAATAAAACAACCTCCTTTTATTGAGAGGAAAATATGGAAAAAGCCACTCATTTATTGTCACTTTTATAATACATAGTACACTTTCCACTTTCCGTCCTTTCCATCTGAGCTCAGAACTCGTACCAAGTTCCCGGTCTCAACCACCAACGTTCCACCTTCTATTTCTTCTTCTTCTTCCCCTATTTGCCAATTAACCCTTTTTAAAGCCTTTCAATTTTCCTCCATATGACAACGGAGTTGCCATATGGAACACTCCGGGCCAAAACCAACTAGTTTTCAATCTATAGGTAATATACAAAGTTTCTGTACTGCTCGCCTTAACTTGTTAGTCGGAGTTTCCACAATTACGTGCCTTACTAAGCCCTCCTTGCTCGGTAATAGCTCAGCTTTCCTTCCAAGAACCCAACTAGCGGGCGGGAAATTCTCACTCTTCAGCGCAACTATCTGCCCTACTTGAACACTCTGCTTTCCACGTCTCCATTTTATTCGTTCTTGGAGTGTCGCGAGATATTCCAAATGCCATCTGTCCCAAAAATATCTAACCGTCCTCTGGCGATCTTTCCGTAACTTGACTACATGCTGTTCCGGTCTTTTGTCAATACCAAAGGGTAACGGGAGCACTAAGGATTCTCCAAATAAGAAATTACCAGGCGTGAGAGATTGCATATCCATAGGATCATCAGTTAACTTCGTGAGTGTTCGCAACTTTAATATAGCCTCGATTTGTGTTAAGAGAGTTAACAGCTGTTCATAAGGGAGAGACCTAGTCCCAACAACTCCCTTTTAATGAAATTTCGTAAATACTACCTTGATGAGGTGCTGCCAGGGTCATATATTACCATTCCGATCCTTTTGATATTAAGTGATCCAAACAATTCTTGTCTATCCACCTTTCCAAAGCCTCTCTCAGTTCCTTCCCTGCGAAAACAAATGGTGTACCATTGTCGCTGAATAACTTCTCACATCGTCCGCGTCGAGCTTCGAATCGTTCATAACAAGGGATGAACGCCAGTCATATCCGTAACGATGTCTACATGAATGGCTTGTAATGAACAATTTTACTAAACTGGAAAAACTTTTGGAAGTACCTGTACCTGAAAATGTAAAACAAAATATTTCACCTGAGTCAGCGGAAAACGCTGACTCATGCGACAACCCATGAAGGGAAATTTAAGCTCGAGTCAGCAGAAAATGCTGACTCTAGCGAAAATGCAACGGAATTTGCCATTGAGGTAGGTCGAGTCGATCGCATTTCGATCGATGTCGAAATTAATTTTAAATGGGTTATGGAAATATTCAAATATTATTGAAATATGTGATGCAACAAGACTTATTTGGTTTTATGCATTCCTGTCTTTCCCTGACTTGGTTAATTCTTAATCTAGATTTAAATTAATGCCCTAGCTAGATTTAAGTATAAATTAAGGTATGAATTGTACTAGTGGACAGACTTAAATATACACCTGTTAAGGAACAACGTTGTTTTAGACTCACGGAGTGGATCGGCCCTACGGCCATCCACTCCCGACGTTCTGACCTGGCCGCGAGGCCGATCAGGCAACATATCAGAAGAGTCGAAAGAAGAAGTGTATAAAGAGAAATAGAAATTCTACATTTCGCCCGTGGAAATCTACCATTTCATTTATTTTCTTTACATATTTCTGTTACATATTACATTTATTTGTTTTACATGTTTCCTTTACATATATTCTCTTTTACATGTTTCCTTTTCATATTACATTTATTCTTTTTACCTCTCCTTCCTTTACATTACTAATGTCCTATATTAATTTTAATCCCTCAATTACAAGTGTTTTATCCTAGTGTTTATAGTTCTTTAAATATTTACTTAAATCTACCTTGTGGTTTCTTTTGGTATTACGGATGCTGTATTTCTTGATGGGTGGGGTGACCATATAGTGTTTCAAATCCTCCGATGTCCTTCTTCTCGGCTTTTCTGCTGGATATTCGTAAGTCCGCCTGTCAAGTAAGTCTGCTCTTTTCCGTTCGGGTACAGTTAGTGGTTCCCCCCTTAACGTTGCTTTTTCTAATTTCCTTCTCATTTTGGCAATTTCACAAGAGGCTTTAAACATTTGATCGACCTCTGGACTAGGTTGTTTTTCCTGCTGTGGTTCGTCCAGTTTTAGTTGGCGATATAATTGATCGGCCTCTTGGAGCGCTTCTTCCCAACTAGCTTGGGTCAGTCCCAGCTCATCAATTTCGGTATTGAGGTCCTTGCGACTCCCTTCGTGCGACAGGTTTTCGTAGTTTTTAGCCGTAGTCGTCTGGATTCCTTGATTCTTTGTAGGTGGGGGCTTCGAATTAATTTTGATGGCAGTGACATTTGGTTCAGCGGCGATGGTGATAGCCGTTTTATCCGACGTGCGTATGGTAATCTTGCCAGATTGAACTCTGATGATGATATCCGCGCCGTAAGGTTCAGCCTGGATGGTCACCGCGAGTTTGGCTGCATCATCTCCTGATCGTCTGTGGTTTCCGGACATCGTGGGAACCTGGTAATTAGTGATAGGTTTAGCTTAAGTAATCTATTCCCCGTTTTTTTTCGTTATTATTTTTATTGTTATTGTTACTGTTATTATTGTTATTATTATTATTGGTATTATTGTTATTAGTTTCTCCTTTCGATCGCGGTTGGTTAAGGTTCGCTGGGGGTGGACCCCATGCCGGTTGGTGCGGGTCCAGGGGTCGTTGTATTACTCTCATTTCCCGTGAGAATCTGATCTCTTCTGGGTATCGTTACGGGCATAGATACGATTTGCACTCGTCGTGGGCTAGGTCGTGAGGGTTGAGGTGGCGGTTGACGACTCCTAATTCTGCAATTCCTGTAGTTGCGTATCACCACGATTAGGACTATGAATACTATGAACCCTCCCGTTACTCCGGTTGTGGTGTGTAGTTGGATTTTCCGGTACCGATTTTGCTGGCTTTCCGTGATTTTAGTTAGGGCTGTTCGAGACCAAGACGATACGAGAATTAGAGCAAATATCGGTCTGGTATCGGGAAACATGATATCGTATCGATCTCGAGGAACGATTCCGCAGTGCATTATCGTCTCGTATCGATATTGTCCAACATTATCTCGGTCTTGGCGAGAAAATATCGTTTATTCAGCATATATAAACTCATTTAGTGCAAACATTCTTCAAGGATGCCTTAAACACAGTTAGGCAAGAGCAAGTATATCTAAACAGCCAGACGTAGTACTTTTTTTTTATTAGTTAACTTGGTATTCTAAGCGAGGGTCTTTCACTGGATGACTTATAAACGATATGAACCATCGTTGAAGAATCAAAGCCGATTCCAAAAATACCAACTCAGGGCAAAATAGGGTAAGAGAACAGTCAGGAGACCAACTCTTAACAGAAGAACTGCCAAATTTATTAGAATTATTAGATTCTTCTATACTTTGCAAGATTCTGAGCAATACCCTGCCTATGAAAAATAGTACAAGGTTGGTGGAAATTGAGTTACAATATTTTCAAAATTTCTTTTTTGTAAGGACAGTTTATTTTTTTTAATTTGACAAATAAAATAAATTGAAAGATATAAATTCTGCATATAAATTTTTTTATGGATTTAATACCAATAAAGCGATATATGTAGAGTGCCCGGTACTCGAAGTGACCAATTTATCGGCAAAATTATGGAAAGGATTTCATGTCCAAAGTATTATAAATGAGCCCTACAGATTTCATTTTTCAATTGACTCTTCATCCAACCTCGCATGCACATCAATGATTGGATTTTACTATGGGTTAAGGAGCATCTCTTGGTGCTAACTATTAATCCGCCATCTGAAAAAACCCTTTCGACAGGAACTTATGTGGCTCCAGGACCCGGTTGAACTTTAGATCCGCCAAAATCTGGTTCTAATTTCAATCGTAGTTCACAAAATAGATTTGGCCTTGAAAGACCAGCCGAAATCTAACAGCCCTTGACAAAGTTACAACTTGATTTAGCCTTGTCTGACTCCAAGAAAATGATTGCGACTTTGCAACGAAGTCTCTTATCAAAGGCGCGAAGACACCACAAATATCCACAACCACAACCTCGTGGTCCCCTTATCGCATCGATTGACCATCGGTCGACGCGGTGAGAGTTACATTGTTGCGCTACTAGTGACAACTGCAGAAATTTCGGGGGGAGGTCCAAGGGTCAAAAAATTTTCCTCTTCCACTTTCTTGCAAATATTTGGGAGCGGGGGATGAGGTGGAGAAAAATATATCGCGAGACTCTGAGGGAAAATTATCGTTCCGACGATAAAGGCGAGAATGCGTACCACTAACTTATCGATATCGTATCCCGAGAAAAAGTTCAATATCGTCTCGGTCTCGTCTCGATTTTCGAGTCTCGAACAGCCCTAATTTTAGTGTCCAAGTTGTCGAGCGTCTCACTCATGCCTTTGAAATGGTCATTTACCGCTACTGGATGCAAGATTTCCATCCGCGTTTCCGTTTTTCGAGGTTTAATCGGTACTCGATATCTGGAAAAGTCTACGGTCGGCGGTAGAATTTCTCCGGGTTGATGCATATTTAGTGGCTGTATTTCCGTAATTCGGTATGGTAGCGTGTATTCAGCTAGATGGTACACACATTTATTCTTCAACTCCACTATGTCCAAATCAGTTAGTTGATAGGTTTGTTCTTGGCTCTCACATTGGCTTATGAGTGGGGTCGGTTGTTGTACCCAATAAAGCCAAGCGTAATCCTGATGCATAGCGATTAGTACGGGTCCCGCGTTTATCAATACGCGTATCTGACAACCAGTCGGTATTTGGTCAGTGGCTCGGAACAATGCTGATGTGCAATCGATGCGTGTTGGTTTCGCTAGAACTGGATCGCCATGGTGACAAACGCTATAGGTCGTGTTCACTTGGATGCATTGACTTTGATAGTCTAATTCCGTTAATCCGAAGTTCTGTTGGGACCTACTGGTGTTTAAGAAATATGTGGTCCCAATGTCATAGACGTAGTATGAGTTGTGCCCTGAATCTATCGGTGTCGTGTATATCCTGTTCAAGGTATATAATTGACCTTCCAGTCATGGTAGTTGGACCTGTATGAGGGTGCCTCCCGGGCTTTGTGCATAATCTATCCTGGCAATCTTTTGTAGCGTGATCTGGTCCATGAATGTTTTTCTTCCCTGTTGGCTTTCAAGTGCCTTGGCATAAACTTCCAGAATTTGCCTGGTTGGTAGTAGCAGTGGGCTGAGTTCCCGTCGATTAAGTGATTCCATAACTATAAATAACTCCGTTATCTCTAAATACATCTGCTGTAGTTCCGCCATCATGAATAGTATTACTTCGTTGAGGTCTAGGCGTACTTGTATTACGTGGAGTTGGTCGGAATGCTTGTCTATTTCCCCCATCTTGGAGTTGAAAAGCTCGACTTTTCGTGTCAACTTGTTTTGCCTTATAGTCTTCTCTTCATTGGCTTTACTCATAGCCTTTAGGGTGGTTTTCATCACGGTGACTGGCTGTTTTGCTAAATCCAAAGTGGCTTTCGTGTTATCTTCCAACTCTGCTAACTTCTGACGAATGTATTCCGAGTCTTCGCTGTCCATGGTTCCGAAGATGCTTTTTATTATTTTTCCCCCTAAATTTATCAGTCCTCGCTTGGTTAGACCGTGTTAGCGTATAATCTGCCTTGTCCATAAGCTCGCGTATTTGTTTCACTCGTTTCCTGATTTCACTTTGCCAGTGATAGCAATACTCTTCCCCGTCTAGGAGGCCCGTGTTGTCGCAGGGGTGATGGATCGCGGTTTCACATTCTGCCAGGTATTTCAGGTGTAGTTCCCAGTTTCCCAGTTTCTATATCCTGTGGGTCTGTTAAAATTTGTATGGGTGATCTTCCTCGTTCCTGTATACTGTTTGCTGGCGTAGACTCGGGCTGCTCGCCCGTGGACGGTTCCTCCGCTTCTACTTCTTCTTCTGGTGTTTCTCTTTGTTCCCTCGCCTGTCTTCGTGTGGTTACCAGCACGTCGTAAGGGATCCTACTTAAGGCGTCTGCGTTATTGTTTTTACGACCCTCCTTGTATTCTATTTCAAATGTGTAATCGGACAGTTTGTGCCATAATCCCAATATCCTACTTGTGGGGTCTTTTATTCTTATTGCTCCCTTCAATGGTAAATACTTTGAAAGGTCGTCCGTACAGGTAACATCTGAAGTTTTTTACTGCCCATACTATGGCTAAGAGTTCTCGTTCTATGGTAGAGTAATTCCTCTCTGCCGCGTTCAATGTTCTACTCGCATAAGCTATTGGCTTCTCCTCGCTGGTTTGACCCTGTGCTAGGACGGCGCCGAGCGCCTCTCCGCTCGCGTCCGTATATAGTTTGAACGGTTCTTTGAAGTTTGGTTATCGGAGTACCGGTGGGCTTATTAATTTCTCCTTTAGGTTGTCAAAGGCTTTTATGCAACCTTCGTCCCAAACGAATTTCACGTCTTTCCTTAGGAGTTTGTTGATGGGTGCCGCTATTTTAGAAAAGTCCGATATGAATCTCCTATAGTAGTTGGCTAACCCTAGGAACGACTGCACTTGGCGAACGGTTTTAGGTGTCGGGAAGTTTTTGACACTGTCTACCAGACTCGGATCAGGCTCCACCCCTTCTGTTGTGCATTTGTACTCGAGATATATAATCTCTTTTTTCAAGAAGCTGCACTTTTCTACGTTTAACTTGAGATTATGGGTTCTTAACCGTTGTAGTATTGCTCGTAATTTTACTTGATGGTCGTTTAAATTCCTGCCGTATACAACTATGTCGTCCAGGTACACGAAGCACTGCAATCCTTGTAATCCAGTTAACACATGGTTCATGAGTCGCTGGAACGTTGCTGGTGCCCTTTTCAGTCCGAACGGCATTCGTTTAAAGGCGTAATGCCCGTAAGGAGTACTGAACGCTGTTTTATCCCGATCTTCCGGCTTCATTGCTATCTGATGGTAGCCGCTGGCGAGGGCGAGCACCGAGAAATATCGGGAATTCCCCAACTGGCATTTTGGGGACTACTAGCAATGGTGCGTTCCATTCGCTCCAGCTTGGCTCTACTATATCTTCATCGAGTAATCTTTGGATTACCTCGGTTATTATGTCTCTCTGTGTTTCTGGCAGGCTGTACATCTTGCACTTGATTGGCTGTTTTCCGGGTTGTATCCGTACTTCGTGCTGTACGGTCGTGGTGTGCCCCAATTTTTCCACCGGTAAATGGAAAACATCTTGAAACTCTTCGATTATTTTGTTCATCTCTCTTTTTTCCTCAATGTTTAAGTTATTCTCCATACTTATTAGTTTTTTGATTTGGGCCTCCTTTTTGCCTGGCTTCCCTTCCTCGGTACCCGAGCAATAGACGACTTTCCGCTCGGGGTCTTCGGTGTCTTTTCCCCTCGCCGTTGTTTCCTCGTACTCTCGTAGTTTTACTGTCACGTTTTTAATTTCTACCTCGTGACTGTTTACGTTTAATACGCTCAGTTTCACTCTCCCGTTCTTGGTCTGCACGAGCGCATTGCTGATATACACCCCCGGCGTTATCTCCTCCCCCTCGGTTAGGAATTGTCCTTCTCTATCCGTGGTCATTTCCACGCATTTCACTGTCCTGGCTGGCATTACGATGTTTCTCGGCTCTGTGGTTATGGGCTCCTCTTTTGAACAGCTTCCCTCACAACTCTCTTTGTTTTGGGCTTTGTTATGGGCTGGAAGACATTTTACACTACTCTTCCTGGTACACATCCTACTCTCGTAGTTTTCATGCTTCGTACCTATCTCGAAGGGTTGTTCCAAGTCACTCAGTATTTCCGCTGTAGGCATTACTTCCCCTGTGCTTCCACATATTTTCGGACAGCTTTGCCTGGCGGTGGTGCTGCTTCCCGACTCCTTCTTCTGTCGCATTTCTTCTGACTGGTCAGCGTTGTCTTTACTCAGTGTTTCAGGTTTCTCTCCACTCCCCATAGTAGTGCTACTTTGGTCATCTCGAGTGTTCCCTCCCTGGTGTGACTTCGCTCAAGGCTTGATCCACCAGCAGCTATTACGTCCACGAAGTGTACGTCATTCCCGCGTTGGTTGCGGTTTTCTTCAAATTTTATAATTGTTCCTCTGCCAGTGCTTGTGGGTGGGAACACGAGCTTCTGTGCGGGGCCCTCGATATTACAATGCTTAGACAAGAAATCGTTACCCAATAATCCCGTTATGTTCCCATGATTGACAGTTTCTATAATATGGAACTTACATGGGTAAATCTTATCCAAATTTATGTGTCCTGTGATGGTTCCCTTTGAAGAAATTTCCCCTGAAATAGTGTTGGGTCTGATAGTTTCTTCTCTATTTATATCTCTTTTCCTTTCTTCGTTAATTTCGTCTTCTTTTATAAGGCTTATTTCGGCTACTGTGTCTATTATGAACAAGTTTTTACTTCTTTGGGCCCCATTCAGTGGTAGACTCACTATAGGGATTTCTGGACACGATCCACACCGCCTTTCTTTATCTTTTAGTGGGGACTCGCGGTGTGTCCAGTCGCCCCCTCGCAGTTTTCCGAGGACCTGTTTATGGTTTGTTTTTACAGCTGTAATCGTTCCCGTCTCTCCTTCAAATAACATCTGCCTTCCGTATGTCCAAGCGCCAGGCAAAAGTTACACTTTTCTTCTGTATCGTTTGCCGTGGTGTGATTCACCTGGCGACCCCTATATCCATTTGGACCTGGATTTGTTTGGTTCCTCCCGTGCGAGTTGCAGTTTTGTGCTGTGTGACCATACGCCTTGCAACTTATGCAGAACGGTGTCATTTGTTTTGTGCGACACTCTGCCATTACATGTCCCTCGCGGTTGCAGAAATTGCATCTTATCTGTCGGCGATCCGGCCTGCCTCATGGACTACCCTGATTCCCATTTCGATAGTTATTCCCAGGCGGTTGGAAACTATTCCTGCGTGTTTGCTGGTACTGTTGACCCCCATTCCTGCAGTTCTGGGGACCTCTCTGATGGTACTCCTGCTTGATAACAAACGGTTGATGCGGCCGTTGTGCGGCCATGTAAAAGTTGGGTTGGGTTGGTTGTTGCATCGGGCTGGCGACGTCCTGTTGCGGCTGCTGCATACACTGCTCCGTCTGTTCAAGTCTTCTGACCTTAGCCCCTATCGCCTCCAGCGTGTTCTCGACGTCTTGTAAGAGATAGAACTTGTAGTTTGAATTTAGCACTCCCATCTTGAAACAGTGTAGGCCTACTTCCTCTATTTCGGCTTTTAATCCATCTCCTTCATTAGGGTACTGCACGTCTGCAGCATTCTTACAGGCAGCAATGAGGTCTTTCACCCTATTAAAATACCCCAATAACGTCTCCGTTGGTAGCTGGTGAACATTTCGAAGTTGAGTGTTCAACGTGATGTAGGATGCTCCCTGGAGTAGGTTTGCCCTCAATGTTGAAATTATCTCGTTCAACGTGTCGGTTCCACCTGCTTGTATCACTTCGAGTGCCCTGCCTCTTAACCGTGTTGGTAGCAATCGAGTGAATAATACTTTGTCTGGCACCTCTGTGAGGATTTCATATCCTAGACGCGCGCAATTTATAAATTCGTTCACCTCGCATTACTTGCGGGACCCATCCTCTCCAGCCAAAATTGGCACATTGTTGTGAAGTATACTATTCACCAGAGTTATGTTGGCCATCTTTTTAGTTTCGTCCTCTATTGTACTCTCTTCTCCCACTACCTCACTATCTGTATGCCGTCGTGATCTTTGTTGTCTGCTATCGCTACAACCAGCTTTTCGCTCTGTTGTACTCGATTCGCCTACAGTCTCACTATCTGTATTCTTCCGGAGTTTTCGTTGCTTGTTACTACTACCTCCGGGGTCGGAATTAACTGAGTGTGTCCGGATATATCGCCTCCCGTTCCTGAGTGATACTACTTCTCGTAACAGGGGTCTTTGGATCTCTTCGTCGGTTTCTTCTGGTACTATGTTATCCACTGCTTGCACCCCTTTGTCCTCCTGTTCTTCTGCCTGAGGTTCCGCGTTATTTTCTTCCGTGCTGAATGTGAGTTCTACTTCTTGCTTATTAGGTGAAGCGCCCGTGTTTGTGTTGTTTTCGTTGGTGTTTTCTGGGTTTGTGCGGTCTTCCGCGCTGAGTGTGCCACCCTCTTTATTTGTGTTATCTCCTTCTGTGGATGCTTCACTAACAGCTAGTGCTTCCGGAATTTCCTCGATTTCTGTTTCCAATGTGAAGGAGTTTATTGTTTCTAAAAATTTCCTTAATTTTTTATTTACCGAAATTTTGGGTGTAGACGTGCCCATATATTCCGTTACTCTGTTTTTGCGTTGTTAACTGTATCATTGTCCTCTTATTATTCGCTTATTACTATTTTTATTATTATTGTTTCATCAGTATTTCTTTCTTTTTGTATATATATTTTCTTTCCTTGTTTTTTTTTCTTCCTCTTTTTTTTCTTTCCTATATTTTTTTTCTATATCTTTGTTTTTTTTTCTTTATATATGTATCTTTTTTTTATTATTTTTTTTTTAATTTTTTCTCTTTTCTTTTTTTTCAGATTATAACATCGAATGTACATTAGTTTCTTACGTGCTATGCATTAGTGTCTTATGTCATATACATTAACTTCAAGATATTCCGCTAATACAATATTTGATATTTTCACTTATGTATATTGTTTATTTTGTTAAGTTAATTAAGAACCCATTAAGTTCCTATCCCTAGCCTTAGTACATTTCTCATTTACTTATCGCTATCGACTTGTGTTCAGAAGTGTCTTTTACTTTATTTTCTCTTTTTGCTCTCAAACATTCTCAAATTTATTTATATTTATATTTTGACCCATCAACCGAGCAGTTTCCTAAAGGTTGACTAATTAAATTCTTCCTAGTTTTCTTTCTTTTCTTCTACTCTAACCTCCTCTTAACCAATTTGCTAGAGGTAGGTCCGAAAAGCGGCTGCGCCAAATTTATGTGAAGATTCTCCCTCGACTCTTTGTGTCGTTGAAGGAGAGAACCTCACAGTAACTCTATTTCGGGGGAGTACACTCCTGAACACCATTAAATAGTCGATCGTTAGACAACTTTAACATTTATTTTTTATACATATATTCTTCTTACTAATTACTAAATACAACTTTCTCTTAATCTAAATTGGACCGCTAATATTCGTTCGCTGGGTTGTACCTGGCCAGCTTCTTTGCCTGGCGATATCGTCTCCGCTCGTTATACAGTCGTTGGAGCTCTTGCTCCACCCTTGCTTGCTGCTCCCGACCCCCAGCCAGAAGGAGTCGACGTCGCGTCTCCTCGATGTCCGCCCGGAATCGCGCCTCCTAGCCCGTCCGTTTCTTCGGTGGTATTTCCGGTACCTCCGGAGTGGTTTTCTGGTGCGCCTGCCCCTTTCTCCTCTCCCGGTATTCCTCTATCGTGAGAGGTAGGGGTCCAACCTTGGGATTACGGAGCTCCTCCTGTAACTGCTGCTTTTTGTTGCTCACTGGGGGAGAATTGCCCAATGATTACAATGTAATTATGCTCGATAGGTTCAAAGAACCGTGGTCGAGGCTTAAGCGGAGAGGCTAAGAGCTCTCATCCGCTAGTTCTTCTTTATTGACGAGTGTTTCATACTCACTTTTTACTTGGTTGTACTGGTAGGCTTCCTGGTACTGGTAGTTGATCTGTTTGGCTGGTCTTCCTGGACGGCTAACTGGCTCTTCTCGTCTCGTCTGCTTGTGATCGACTGACTTTTCCCTAATTTTTGTTGTGTATTTATCCTCATTTTTCCATTACGCCGCAATTCCCACTCCGTCAATTTTCCCTGAGTGCTCGTTGTCCCAATTTCCCAATTCCACACTGCGTTTTCCGAAAATGCATTTTCGCACATTCCATTTTGTTTTTCCCGCGAAATGCATTTCCGCACATTCCATTGAAGTGGGTCAATTCGGTCACGTTGATCGTTCGACCTGCTGCTGCCATCTAACGATGACTAGGTGAATGAATTTCTAGTACATTTTAGTACTGATTCGTACTAATCGCTTTGTTTAGTACTGATTTGTACTAGTCTCGATCGTGACGTTTGAGTGACGTGACGTGTAGCTGCCATGCGAGTCTTTTGTCCCGTAAATCTTTTGTCTTATTGACGTGATAACGTCTTATAAATCGATGGCCGGCTGCACATATGAAAAATCGTGACTCATTGTCACGTTCCGCCTGAGGTGAGCGGACGAATGAGAGATTCATACATTAGTTTGGACTCATGAGAGATTCTTGAATCCACACTAATGCGCGTATGAACGAATCTCTCATGAATCCCGCGCGTATAGTATAGTTTGGATTCATGAGAGATTCGTTCATACGCGTATTAGTGTGGATTCGAGAATCTCTCATGAATCCAAACTAATATGCGTATGAGATTGGATTCATGAGAGAGTCGTTCATACGCATAATAGTGTGGATTCAAGAATCTCTCATGAATCCAAACTAATACGCGTATGAGATTGGATTCATGAGAGAGTCGTTCATACGCGCATTAGTGTGGATTCAAGAATCTCTCATGAATCCAAACTAATACGCGTATGAGATTGGATTCATGAGAGATTCGTTCATACGCATGATAGTGTGGATTCAAGAATCTCTCATGGATCCAAACTAATACGCGTATGAGATTGGATTCATGAGAGAGGCGTTCATACGCGCATTAGTGTGGATTCAAGAATCTCTCATGAATCCAAACTAATACGCGTATGAGATTGGATTCATGAGAGAGTCGTTCATACGCGCATTAGTGTGGATTCAAGAATCTCTCATGAATCCAAACTAATACGCGTATGAGATTGGATTCATGAGAGATTCGTTCATACACATAATAGTGTGGATTCAAGAATCTCTCTTGAATCCAAACTAATACGCGTATGTACGAATAAATAAATTGTTAATACATAGCATATTGTTACTTATAATTAATCTGCATAATTTAAGTAAAAAAATTTATTGAAAAAATTTACATTTTCAATTAGCTCCTTCTTTGTATTATACAAAATAATGATAATTCAGTGAAAATAATTCAATTCAATTCATAAAAGAAGGCAATTTTTCATCAATGCTTTCTTATGACGTTATCACGTAAAATTATCGTCCGTAAACCGACTTTACAGACAACCAATGTTTTTTTTTTTTTAGTAAAATCCTTTCTTTTTAGGATCCTTTACCTCAAGCAAACGAAAACAGCGAACAAACTCTTTTTCCTATCATACCTGCCTCTACCTGCTGCGAATTGCACTTCAAACGGTCCGGCATAATCTATTCCAGTGAATAAAAAAGATTTTCCAGCTCTTTCAGTTCACTCTTTCCGCCGGCAGGTCTGACATTAACTGGCTTTCCATCCTAGTATTATATCGAACACAGACAATACACTTGTGAACGAAATTGTGTAACTCTTTTCTTAATTTCGGAATCCAATGTTGGCCGAATAATTCGATTTATAGAAGCTTCTTTCCGAGAGCGACGATAAAATCTCTTTTTAGAACGAAGTTTTCCAGTACTTTCCATAACATTCCTTGAACAATTGCCTATAAACCGTTTTACATAGCAAATGATGTTTACAACTTTTTCCAACTTTCCAACATGTTCCAATAAGAACACGTTACTTTCCGACCCATTTCTCAATTGACCTTTAAACTCAATTAGCGAAAACACTAGATTCTCATTCAATTTCCTTAGAAATTTCTTCTGAAGTCTTTTCCGAAATATATTTCAAGAAATTTCTTTTCGGCCATTTATCTGGAGGTAGAATCGGCCACTCCGGCCATGCAACCACAATTTGTTTCTTACCATATCCTTTGACGAAACCCCTCTTGTCAGCAAATCTGCTGGATTGTTGATGCCACTGATATGGTTCCAACGCCTGATTTCCGTGTTACTTTGGATGGAAGAAACTCTGTTTGCCACATATGTTTTCAAATCTCGAGGTACTTTCCAAAGCCAATAAAACGCTACGCTTGAGTCCATCCATGAAACATAATCCATTGATGACCATTCCATTTCAAGCATTGTTTTCGTCAAAAACCGAGCAAGCAATTCTGCCGTGCATAACTCTAATCTAGGTATCGATACAATCTTAAGTGGAGCCGCACGTGACTTCGAGATAAGCCAATTAGTAGTCACCCTTCCATTAGGATTTCCAGAAATCCATGAATCTGTATTCTCATACCATTTCCTGTTCCAAGCCAACGCTCAGTTTTAAAACTTTCCAAATGAATAATTTCTTTCCAATATTCCCTCGCTTTAGTCTCCAATTCAGGTGGTCGATTGTCGTCTCAATCAACTCGAAATCTCCACAGATCTTGAATAAGAATCTTTCCTCGAACTATCACTGGAGCTACGTATTTAAACGTTGCGCAACTAGACCTACTATTTTCCTTTTTATCAATTCTCTTTCCAACATTAGTGACTTCACCACAAACGTCAATTCATCCGACTTCACCGACCATTTCAAACCTAAAATGTTTGTTTCCTCCGGGCTTGGAAACAGGATGCTCCTTTCCACCACTGAATCCATAGCTTTCAATACTGTTGTGCAATTGTACTTCTATCTTCGCAGTTGAAATCCCGCGACTTTCAATATCGAATCCATTTCTTTTGCCAGTTTAATCGCTTCACTCTCCGTCTCTTTCCCGGTTACACAATCATCCATATAAAAATCTTCTTCAATTGCTTTTGCTGCTTCTGGGTAGACCTCTTTCGCTTCTCTTGCGCATTCAGTAACTGATCGCAGGGCAATATATGGAGAAGATTTCATTCCGAATGTAATTACTGTCAGCCAATACTCACGTAAGGGTTGTTGATTATTTTCCCTCCAAAAGATTCTTTGTAGATTCCATTGGTCACATGCTAATCGAACTTGATTAAACATACGCTTAATATCAGCGTAAACGACAAATCAGTGCCTACGTACACGCGATAATGTCCAATGTAAATCTTTTTGTGATTTCGCTCCGAGCTTTTGAACATCATTGATTGAGTTACCTCTATCCGTCTTGCAACTTCCATCATAAACAAAGCGATTATTTTTCGCGATACAATGGTATGGTATGTGATAAACATATCCCCTGGCTCTTGGACTTTCCGAACCAGATTGCATATATCCCGAACGGATTTGGTCTCTCATTGCTTCTACGTATATTTCATTCCATTCCGGACTTTCAATTCTTTTCCTTTCCGTATACATATATCTTCTTAATGCGACTTGGCGTGAACTACCAATATCCATTCTCTCATCTTTCACCGGAATACGTGCAACATATTTTCCAGTATGTTCTCGAAAGTGGGTTTGCATGAAGTGCTCTAAAACACGCGACATCACAACACGATCTCAACCTAGACTGAAAAGTCAAAATGAAACATGGGGAAACGTAAACAACTCCATCAACTTACGTTGCTCTAAAAACCTCGCCCCGTCACCGGTAGATGGCGCCATGCAGAAGTTAAGTGCGTTTCGTTATTGACGGCAACCTCGCTCCAACGGTCAAAAATCCCGGTTTCTTGGAATAAAAAGCGGAGAAAAATTGGGGATATCACCAGTAGTTGGGATCAACTTCATACCTTAAAAGTCAGGCAGACCATTCAAGGGAGTAGACAAACAAGGAGAAGTAAGTGGTCCAAACCGAACAAGGTTCTAGAAGCCTATCGGTTTTCTGGGAGCTTGAGTTTGAAAGTGGTCATAGTAACCCATCAAACTCAAGTTCGAATTTGTCAAACCGAACAAGGTTCTAGAAACCTATCGGTTCTCTGCGTTGGGAGCTCGAGCTTGAAAGTGGTCACAGTAACCCATCAAACTCGAGCTCGAAGCTGCAAAACCGAACAAGGTTCTCGAAACCTATCGGTGCAGTAAGGAACTTCGTGTTGAAAGTGGTCACCAGAACCCATCAACCTAGTTCCAAGTACGGCGTCATTGAAGTGGCTATTTCACAGTGTCGCGGACGTCGCAAGCAACTTTAGAGGAGGCGTTGCGTGATTCCAGGGCCGGACCGAGGCCGATTACCCTAGAGGAATACCGAGCCAGGAATCGGGACAAGAAGCAGGTCGCCGCGCCATCGGCCGTAGAACAAGAGCGTCGTCCCGTGAAGTATCGAACTGGAGTGGAGGACAACTTCAAGCGGGCCATAGAGGAGGTCCGTCGTCGTCTGCTGCTGGCAGTGGGAAAAGAGGAGCGTCTACGGATCAGCAGGGAGATCCAGCGGCTCCATAAACACCGGTTGAAGTACCGCCGTAGCAAAAGGAGTAGGAGTAAAAATAAGAAAGAAATTGTAAATTAGATTAAGGAATGAAATAAAAACTGAATAAAATTAGGATTAAAACACAAACTGGAAATTTAGAAACATGAATTTAGTCAAGAACGTAAAGTCAATTTGAATCTGGCTGAGTAGTGAAATGAGAAAATAGTTAGTAGATTAGTTTATAGAAGGAATGAAATGGTCGCATGGACGTTTGATTTGTATAAAGTATTAGGAAGATAGCTAGTAGATTGGTAACATTAGCGTTTGATTTGTATAAAATGTGAGGAAAATAATTAGTAGATTGGTCGCTTGGAAGTTTGATTTGCATAAAATATTAGGAAGGTAATTAGTAGATTGGTCGCTTGGACGTTTGTTTTGTATAAAGCTTTAGGAAAATGAATGAAAATGTAAATGAGAATTGTCATTAGTATATGCACAATAATAAATATTAAGCCAACTTAAAACTTGTGTCAAGCCTACCTTCAACATTGAACTGGTTAACATTGAAAAGTGGAACCATAACAAAACGAATAAAAAATACATAACATCTGGAATGATTTCAAACAAGGTACTAGCTCTTGACAGACTCAATTCGGGGTAGCTCCCGTATCACAGAGGGATTTATAAACACTAAATTTTCAACTCCAATTCTTACCTTAGAATGTATTCACTACTATTCGAACTATTAAAGGTCTCTAAGTATGTTCTACACTCATCTTTAGTATTACTTATCTTTCAAATCTTTCCTGAAGTATTTTCCTTTTTATTTTTGGCATTCCTTAATTCATTGTTTAACAATCTTTCCTTAGCCTTTAACAAATTCAATTTTCCATTACCAATATCTAATTTATTTTTCCATAAATGGTTGTGTTTTTGTTGACGGGAAAACGTCGTTCTTCTCGTTGAGTTTGGACATTAGTAGCCAGTCTAACATTCTTGTGTTACAAAACATCCTCATTTTTCATTCGCTGATAACTACGAGACTAGTAATGCCATAACAACGTGTTGTGACTGAACCTAGGCCCAGTCACACATGTTCCATTATTTTCTCCCATTTTTCCCTACCCCCTTCCTGTAAAAAGAAAACAAAAACCTTTCATCGGAACCAATCCGTTCCCAGCCAAAAATGCTGACGACGCATTTTGGATCCCATGCGCGATAATTCTGTCGCGATCAGGCCTTATCACCAAGATGAAACTTGATCGCGACAGAATAAACAATCATGCGCGATAAATTTCCCGTTGCGATCAGGTTTTATCACTCTGATAGAATTTGATCGCAACCAAGTCGTAGCATCGCGACGAACTGTCGCAATCGGGTTTCATCACCGTCGTGATGAAATCTGATCGCGTAAGTTCGTAATAATTAATTAAGGCGCCGATTGCGCGCATTTTCCGTCGCCGTGCGCGACTCGCCGAAAGTGCGCGTCATCAATTTCTGTCCCGTTTTAAGGACCCCAAAATGACGCGCATTTTCAGTCGCTCTTTGTTTGGTGACACTACAAGTCGCCCAACCTCTGTTCTCTTGTTTTTGATAAAGCTTTTTTTTTTGTTTTTGATAGGCATGTTCTTTTGGAAAGTAAAAATTGCAATTTATAATATAAAAGTTAAGTGAATAAAAGTTGACTGAATAAAAAGTAAAATCGAGGATTTTCAAAAAAATAAATAGAAAAAGTAGAAAGTATTAAATATCGAAACAGATTGGAAATAACAAATTAATTGAATAAAAGTGAAAAAAAAGGGAATTCATATTTTGATGAGACCAAATGAAAATTTTAAAACTATAATTTATAAAACAAAAGTAAAGTGAATAAAAAGTTGACTGAATAAAAAGTAAAATCGAAGATTTTCAAAAAAAAAAAATAAATAGAAAAAGTAGAAAATATTATATATCGAAACAGTTTGGAAATAACAAATTAATTCAACAGAAGAGAAAAAACAGAGGGAATCCTTATTTTGATTAGACGAAATGAAAATTTTAAAACTATAATTTATAAAATAAAAGTTGATTGAATAGAAAGCTAAATCGAAGATTTTCAAAAAAAGATATCGAAAAGGTAGGAAATATTAAATATCGAAACAAACTGGAAGTAATAAGTAATTGAATAAAAGTGAAAAAAAATGGATTTTGACCTTGATGAGACCAAGTGAAAATTAAAATTTTAATTTGGAAACAAATTGGAAATAATAATCCCACCAAAAACATTTTCATTTCATTTTCATTTCAAAAAAAAAATTTCACACATCTAAATGTAGAATATATAGATTATATATCCTAAATTTTGCCGTTTACGTTGGTTAATGCTCGTTTACTCGTATATTTGCGTCACCCTATCTCCGTGTACCACTTCATGAAAACAAGCTCGTACTAGCTCCAATGAACCTGCCAATATCTTATCGTGATGTTTTTTACCTGTTTTCGAAAAAAAAAAACTTGATATAGATACCATAACTTGCATAGTCGACGACTCGTATAAATCTTAATCCTCGAGCGCATCCTATTGCTCCGAATTGAACCTCTCTCTCACAAATGGAAACCCTTTTGTTTGGAGAGTCCGACCTCGTTTTTTTTATCTTATAATCGCAAGGATTCTGCGGACCGATATTAAGAAATAGCTATAACCAATTCTAAAACAAGGAGATAGTTGATTAACGATGAATGTAACCGTTTAAACCCTAAAACTTATTTAGTTCGATCAAATACTGTAAATAAATACTATATTTTGTATTTTTAAGAAGAAACACCTTTATTTTGTATCGCAACTTTCTTTTTTAAGACAAGAAAATGTTGTGACTCAAAAATACTACGGCCGATAAACATCTAGAATGCTATCTGTGGCCTATATAAGAAAATATCCATACCCCACCCAAATTCCTAACCTTAGATCAAACACACCACATTAACCCGAGACCCATCCCACCGTACTTCCACACCACATTAACCCGAGACCCATCCCACCATACTTCCACACCACACTAACCTCAGATATACACCTTACCTTATGATCCCATCTTCACCTGAAAATTAAAATGAAAATGAAAACGAACCAAGTCACCCAGTGACCTAATTCCATAAGTACGAAAGTACTTTCGGTCACTAACCCGTATGGAGGAAATTAAGCATTTTCGCTGAAAATTGCCAAACACTCTCGGTCACTTACCTCGGAAATAGCTGACCCAGGTCCGTTCCGGGTCGATCACCTGACGAAATTACAAAAGGGAGTTTTGCTACTTCTGCAACAACGTGAACAATGTGCCAATATGGATCAATCAATATAGTATTGATTGATTGACAAAATCAAACTAACAGGTGGGGCAATCAGACTATAAATAATGAGCCACCAGCAACGAAAGAGCAGTGATGCACTCAACCCGTTCCTGAGTCTTTGCAGCCAACCCATTCCGGAAGACGTACCACGAAGACTAGACACATCCAGCCACAGCCACCAAGAGTCAGCAAAGAGTCAACCAGCCCCGTTAATCCAAAGACTAGACACATCCAGCCACAGCCACTATAATTTATAAAACAAAAGTAAAGTGAATAAAAAGTTGACTGAATAAAAAGTAAAATCGAAGATTTTCAAAAAAAAAAAATAAATAGAAAAAGTAGAAAATATTATATATCGAAACAGTTTGGAAATAACAAATTAATTCAACAGAAGAGAAAAAACAGAGGGAATCCTTATTTTGATTAGACGAAATGAAAATTTTAAAACTATAATTTATAAAATAAAAGTTGATTGAATAGAAAGCTAAATCGAAGATTTTCAAAAAAAGATATCGAAAAGGTAGGAAATATTAAATATCGAAACAAACTGGAAGTAATAAGTAATTGAATAAAAGTGAAAAAAAATGGATTTTGACCTTGATGAGACCAAGTGAAAATTAAAATTTTAATTTGGAAACAAATTGGAAATAATAATCCCACCAAAAACATTTTCATTTCATTTTCATTTCAAAAAAAAATTTCACACATCTAAATGTAGAATATATAGATTATATATCCTAAATTTTGCCGTTTACGTTGGTTAATGCTCGTTTACTCGTATATTTGCGTCACCCTATCTCCGTGTACCACTTCATGAAAACAAGCTCGTACTAGCTCCAATGAACCTGCCAATATCTTATCGTGATGTTTTTTACCTGTTTTCGAAAAAAAAAAAACTTGATATAGATACCATAACTTGCATAGTCGACGACTCGTATAAATCTTAATCCTTGAGCGCATCCTATTGCTCCGAATTGAACCTCTCTCTCACAAATGGAAACCCTTTTGTTTGGAGAGTCCGACCTCGTTTTTTTTATCAATATAGTATTGATTGATTGACAAAATCAAACTAACAGGTGGGGCAATCAGACTATAAATAATGAGCCACCAGCAACGAAAGAGCAGTGATGCACTCAACCCGTTCCTGAGTCTTTGCAGCCAACCCATTCCGGAAGACGTACCACGAAGACTAGACACATCCAGCCACAGCCACCAAGAGTCAGCAAAGAGTCAACCAGCCCCGTTAATCCAAAGACTAGACACATCCAGCCACAGCCACTAAGAGTTAACAAGGAGTCAACCAGCCCCGTTAATCCGAAGACTAGAGACGTCCAGCCACCTCCAACGAGAGACTTCAAGGAGCAAACAACCAGCCCAGTTAATAACAAAACAAGAAGAGTAATCCGATCAAGTTATCGGCTACCCAAAGACCTGAACAGCCCTCGAAGGCAGCAGGCATTAACCCAACGACAAATGAAGATAGCAGAAGAAAACCAGCTTCGAGAAGCCCTTAAGGACCTTACAGCAGGACCGAGACCGATATTCTTGGAGGAATATCGTCGACGATAATATATATTAGATATATTTTATATATTCTTAAATCCCCAAATAAAAATTTTTTTTTTTTTGATTGCATACATTATATTACCTAAGGTTACATATTATCTGAGTACATATATCTATTTCAAAATTTTTAATGATTGATTTCTTTAATCCTATCCTATGTTGGTTATACCAGTAAATGGTGGTTTTGTCAGCGACATCTCGTGCCGCTGTCTCGTCACTGTGGGCCATGTTGTATCGAAATTTGAAAAACTTTGGGTCCAGGAGGGGTCGGATACCAGTCCTTGCGCTTTCGATATAGGGTTCCGTTATCTCGGGTTCGGTGCTCTCCGCGGGTCCTACCTTGGGTCCGGTGGTCTCTTGCAATTCTCTTAAGATATGTCTTAGGTGTGTCGGTTTCGCTGTCATTGTCTTCTTCTTTGTCCAAAATCCCGAGTTTCTCGATCCATTCGGCTGTTTCTGCTAGGAGGTTATCTTATTCCTTTTGATCGTCGAGTCCGAGGCTGTCTCTCCTTTTTATTCCCTCTGGCGTTGGTTCTCTGCCAATGTGAGTTTGAGATGTTAGTAATTGTTGCCTTCTTTCTATTAAGTTTTTTATTAGGTGTATGATGTCTAGTTCTAGCTTAGGTTCTGCTTATTCTAGTCTCTCTTTTTCTCGATGTTGGTTAGTTTCATCCAAAGCACGCAAATGTTCATCCCAGTTCGTCTGGTTCTCGTCAACGACACTCCTTAGATAATCCATTAAGGGTCTATGGGATCGTTCCAGGGCACCGTTCGTTTGAGGGTGATAAGCTGTTGTCCCGGTACTGTTCTGGTTGGTATCCGATGGATTCCCGATTATCCATGCTATGGTTTATGTCTTGGCCTATTAAAGATACCTGTTGTCCTATTTCATACCGACTATGTGGTCCCGTGTTCATACATTGTTCTGTTTGTTCTAGCTTCGTTATTTTCCGCCCCAATGCTTCAACTGTATTTTCGGATTCTTGTAATAAATAAAACTTGTAATTGGCAATAAGAATTCCAATTTCAAAGCAATGAATGCCCACTTCCTCGATTTCGGTTTTTAGTCCTCCACCTTCGTTGGTGTATTGGGCTTCCGCGGCTCTTTTACAAGCATTAATCAACGCTTTTACCCGATTCAAATAACCGCATAGTGTTTCGGTTGGCAATTGTTGCACATTTCTTAACTGGTAATTTAGCGTGATGTATCCGGTCCCTGGTATTAAATTTGACCTCAGTGTAGCTATTATGTTTTCCAATGAGTCTCTTAGTCCTGACTGGACGTCATCCAATGCTCGTCCTCTTAGTCTTGTGGGCAGTAGTCTCACAAATAGCACCTGGTCCTGTGCGTCGACCAGTGTGTCATACGCTATGCGTGCACAATTTGCAAATTCATTTACCTCACTTTCTTTAGGTGGGCTATCTTCTCCGGTTAAAATGGGCACGTTGTTGCAAAGGACGTTATTAACTACAGTCACATTTGCCATTTTGTGTCTACTGATTGTTTCTGTTTGTAGCTTATTCACTAATTCTTGGTCCTTGCTCCCAGTTGGGAGCACCACTCCTTTTCTTAGTTTCTTAGTTGCACCACTTCTGGTCTTTCCAGATTCGTGTTGGCTACTTCTGTCGGATCTTTTTGATCCTCTGCTTGCATTGGTGAGTTTCCTTTTTCACCAATCTGATCCCCTCCGTTTGCGAACAATTCCTCCTCTGTATTTGTACTCTTAGTGGAGTAGGTGTGTTCGTGTTCTGGGCTCGTTTCATCCACCGTGTATGAATCTATTCTTTTCATGAATCTTTTCAAACTTATCTTTAAAGGTATCTTAGGTGTTGAGTGGGCCATAAATTTTCAATAGTGCTTCTAATTATTGCATTTTCCCCATAGTCTCTTTATAATCAATGGTCTTAATGGTAACTCTCTCCCATTGCCTTGTTGAGTCGTGGTTTGTGGTGCGTACGTTCGTAAGTGCGGCTGCGCCAATTAATGTTGGGTCCTTTTCTTTACCTTGGGATTTTAATACTTTTTTTCTCAAAAGTCCAGATTTATTGTTTAATTATTTTATTTGGCATACAAACTTCCCTTGAACCCAACCCTTATTATTATCTATTTACTTATTTCCATACAAATTTACTTAATCCAAACTATTTCCTAGGGAACCTTACTTCGGTAGTGCTGGCTTGCCCGTCTTCTTCTGGTGGCGATAATTTCTACGGCTCATCTTCAGTCTGTTAATTCTGTCGCTGGCTTCGCATTTCTGCTCCTTAGTAGTCGCCAGTATCAGCTCCCTTTGAGCCTCTTGGAGCTTTCTCTGGTAGTATGCCTCGACTCCGGAACGGGGTTTCTTCGGGGGACGTTTATAGGCTACTGCATTGGTTTTAGGTAACTTAGCGGCTTATCGTCGACGATATTCCTCCAAGGATATCGGTCTCGGTCCTGCTGTAGGGTCCTTTAGGGCTCGAAGCTGGTTTTCTTCTGCTATCTTCATTTATCGTTGGGTTAATGCCTGCTGCCTTCGAGGGCTGTTCAGGTCTTTGGGTAGCCGATAACTTGATCGGATTACTGTTATTGTTTTGTTATTAACTGGGCTGGTTGTTGGCTCCTTGAAGTCTCTCGTTGGAGGTGGCTGGACGTCTCTAGTCTTCGGATTAACGGGGCTGGTTGACTCCTTGTTAACTCTTAGTGGCTGTGGCTGGATGTGTCTAGTCTTCGGATTAATGGGGCTGGTTGACTCTTTGCTGACTCTTGGTGGCTGTGGCTGGATGTGTCTAGTCTTCGTGGTACATCTTCCGGAACGGGTTGGCTGCCAAGACTCAGGAACGGGTTGAGTGCATTACTGCTCTTTCGTTGCTGGTGGCTCATTATTTATAGTCTGATTGCCCCACCTGTTAGTTTGATTTCGTCAATTTATCACTACTATATTGATTGATCCATATTGGCACATTGTTCACGTTGTTGCAGAAGTGGCAAAACTCCCTTTTGCCATTTCATCAGGTGATCGACCCGGAACGGACCTGGGTCAGCTATTTCCAAGGTAAGTGACCAAGAGTGTTTGGCCATTTTCAGCGAAAATGCTTAATTTCCTCCATACGGGTTAGTGACCGAAAGTACTTTCGTTCTTATGGAATTAGGTCACTGGGTGAAGGTGGGATCATAAGGAAAGGTGTATGTGTGAGGTTAGTGTGGTGTGGATGTATGGTGGGATGGGTCTCGGGTTAATGTGGTGTGGAAGTATGATGGGATGGGTCTCGGGTTAATGTGGTGTGTTTGATCTAAGGCTAGGAACTTGGCTGGGGTGTGGATATTTTCTTATGTAGGCCACAGATAGCATTCTAGATGTTTATCGGCCGTAGTATCTTTGAGTCACAACAAAGACAAGATGGCTAACCAGAACGAGAATATAGAATGACACAGACTCGGGGTCAATAATGACAGGAACCGAATCATAAAACTCCGAGTCAATAACCATAAGAACAGATATAACACCATATAAATCTATAAATACTACTATAAATCAAATACTGCATTCTGATTCGCACCATTTTTTTGACACTCGTCAAAAGTACTGTTCAACAACCCTTTCGTGGATTAAGCCCGCTAGTTCCTTTTTTTTTAAGTTATCATTTTAATTCTTGACTAAATCCATCGAACGCTCAAATTAATTAGTTTCTTTGATTTCGACCCGTTAGTTATTTAAGTCTCTAGCAAATTCCTCAACTTCCATTGATCTAGGCTTCACGAATTGTGCATTATTGAATATTCGAACGACAGCTCTGGTCTTCGGTCACCTCTTGTTCAACAGTACCTGTTGAATACTTGGACAAAATTTTAATTAAATGAACGATGACGTTCTCACATATCCATACCCGCGTTGACATTAACGATGTGCGTTTTATTTTCTACGAGTTTTTAAGGTTGGCGTAAGAAAAAAGCATCAATTTGTATGTATTTAACACTTTATTTTTACAATGTACTATATAACAACTATTATTTCCGGATACTGCAAAAACCTACTGTGGCTAACTAAACAAAATGTGTCTTAATTGAGCTGCGTTTCGGTTTAGACTTCTCTATTTTATTTAGCGTCCCCAAGCTATTCCCTTTCCCTAAACCATTAAGGTGGGCTAATACTTAGGTGGGTTTCTTAGAATTCATAAATCAGCACAAGTGTCTATGATTTATGAACTCTAAGCGCAGATCAATTTACATATTTTCCTTGTTTTTTGATGACCTAAGTGGCTTGTTTTTTGATGTCAACAATCATGTGCATGCTGCAAAGAATGCAGTGGTCCCAAAAGGATCAATAGAACCTAAAGCGGCAAACAAAAAAGGGACATTCAACAACAAAAAAAGGACGCAGGTAGTTGTGATGCAACGCAACATCCACCCGGCCTTGAACGCACTGTGTTCAAAAGTCTACTGTTTAATCTATTTTTGACCTTTAATTGTGAATTTACTTAATAATTACTTATGATAATATTTTAACATTTTTATTATACTTCTATAGGAAGTGGTGCTAGTTTCTTGACGCACCGCTTGAAGACACCTCGTTGAGTCTTCACGCTTACGACTCGTATGATTTTATCATCCCCTGGATGGACCTCGATGGTGCGCCCTAGCTCCCAATACATAGGTGGCACGATGTCTTCCTTGACGGTAACAAGGGTACCGATCTTCAAATTGCTTTCATCTCCCTTGTGCCACTTACTGCGAGTTCTTAATTCAAAAATGCTGTTTGACCTGTTTAACCCGCTCCCACAGAGATAGTCGATATGTTCTTATTTGGTCGTAATTATACTTAGGAACACCTTTGGAAACATCTCCAATTAGGAAGTGGGCAGGAGTCAAGGCTATGAGATCATTAGGATCGGGAGAGATTGGTGTAAGAGGACGGGAGTTTAGAATTGCTTAAATTTCAAGGATATACGAAATTAATTGCTCGAATATAAACAGCGTCTCGCATACTGTGCGATAAAAATGCCTTTTAAAGGACTTGACCGCTGCCTCCCATAATCCACCGAAATGTGGCGATTTGGGGGGGATGAAATGCCATGTGATGTTTTGGGTTTGGATATAATGTTCATTTATGGGATTGCCCTTCATGTTTACTAAGTATTTTTTAATTTTCTGGAGTTCACTGTTAACCCCTACGAAATTTGTCGCGCTGTCTGAATGGACATTTGAAGGTACACCTCGACGGGAAGCAAAACGCGTAAACGCACCTAGACAACATTCTGCACTTAAATCTGTGACCAGTTCTAAGTGAATTGCCCGAGTCGCTAAGCACACAAACACAGCGACGTACGACTTTACCTTCTGTGTATTACGATGCTTTCGTTCCTTGATTAGAATCGGCCCACAATAATCTATACCGACGTTTTGAAACGGACGTGATTGAGTTACACGATTAATTGGCAAATCCCCCATTATGTACTCCGGTAACTTCGGATTTAGCTTGCAGCACGCAATACATTTCCTTATTATTAGGCGGGTCATGTTCCTACCATCTATGGGCCAATATTCATTCCTAATATTATTTAACGTTGCCTGTGGCCCGGCATGCCAGAGCTTTTCATGTGCATCCCAAATTATGAGCTGCGTCACATGGTCACTTCGCGGTAGCAGGATTGGAAATTTTTTGGAGTATGAAAGCTCAGCATGTTTCAATCTATCACCGACGCGGATAATATCATCTTTGTCTAATAGCGGTGATAAACGGATGAGTGTGCTGTTTGAATCTAGCAGTGCGTTCTTGCGCATTGCACTGAGTTCCTTAGCAAAGTATTGTGCCTGGGTAATTCTCATCAACTGTTGAGTAGCTTCTTTGATTTCTTCAACCAAAAAACTACCAGAAGTTTTTATTTTCGCATTGCAGTTTTTCACGAAACTTTTACACAGGGCAATAAAGCGAATTAGTTTATTTAGGGACGAAAACCGTTCTATTGTGTCATTGCTCGTTTGTCGATTAACTGCCATTAGTGCTACTGTACCGCGTTTTTCCGGAATAACTACCTTGGACAATTATAGTATATTCCACGACGCCTCGTTAAGTTTTAACCAAGGTGGGCCTTCCAGCCACAACTTATTTTGAATAAATGCGGCTGGTGTTTGTCCACGCGAAATGGGATCTGCTGGGTTCTCATTTGTCGATATATTATACCATTCGTTGATATTGGTATTCGACTGTATCTCCGCTACGCGATTGGCTACGAAATATTAGGTGTGTAAGGCTCAGTCCTTATCCAATTCAATGCGATTGTGGAGTCTGACCAGTAGCACGTTCTACTGATTGGCAATTGTAATGCTTCGATCGTCCCCTTTGTTAATTGAGCCAGCAACAGGGCGGCACACAATTCTAACCGGGGTAGCGAGGTAGTTTTTAAGGGTGCGACCCGAGATTTTGCGAAGATCAACCGTTCTATTGATCTATTTGAATTGTCAGTGGATCGCAAATATACACAACATCCGAATGCACTTTCGCTTGAATCAGCGAAACCATGGATTTGGTAGTCTATTGCATCATCAATAGTCACCTTCCTACCGACCTTAAATTCATTTATTATGGGAAGTTCATTATGAAACCTTAGCCACGCTGTGTGTACTGCCTGGGGTATTGATTCATCCCAGTCTAGTTTTTCTTTCCACAGATTTTGCATTAGCAATTTCGCTGAAATAATAGCGGGGCCTAGTAAACCGATTGGGTCAAATAATTGAGCGATTTTCGACAGAATTGTACGTTTTGTTACCTTATTTCTCTCTGGCAGTTCTTGTACCTTGTATTTTATCGAATCCGCGTAAGAGTCCCAGTGCATGCCAAGCATTTTTCTAGACTGGTTGTCTAGAGAAATATTTCGCGACTCATCAGTGTGTGAGACATTGATAATTTCGCTTTTATTGGAAGCCCACTTGTGAATTTCAAATCCACCAAGCTTGAGCAACTCAATCATCTGCGTTTTTAAAGCATTAGCTTCTTGAATCGATTTCGCGCCAGATAGAAAATCATCCACGTAGAAATCACGTGACAGAGCTTCGGCTAATGCTAATGCTAATGGATATTTGTGGCCTTCATCAATGGCCAATTGCTGTAGTGCTCGTGTAGCCAATAAGGAGGCACTGGCAGTGCCTTGAGTGAGCGTGGTTAGCTTGAAGACCCTGATCGGCTCGATGTTGTTATTACGCCAAAGAATTTTTTGGAATTCGCCATCTACTTCTTTAACCTTAACCTGTCGGTACATTTTCTGAAGGTCAGCTGCGATTACTACTGCATATAAGCGAAAACGCATCAGTATGTTAATAAGATCATCCTGAATAGTTGGACCACTCAATAACGCGTCGTTCAATGATACGTAAGTTGCACTTTTTGCGGACGCGCCAAATACTACTCGCACTTTTATAGTCAGATTGTTTAGTTTTACCACAGCATGATGAGGAATATAATAACCGGACTGATTGTCATACACGGCCGTAATATCGCACATGTGACCGAGGTCCTCATATTCTCGTAAAAATTCCCGATATTCATTCTTCAATGAAATATCTCTTGCAAGTTTACGCTCCAGAGGAAATAGACGATTTTGGGCTTGACTAAAGGAATTCCCGACTTTTGTTTGTTTTCATTAAAAGGCAACCGAACGATGAACCGACCATCGCCATCACGAACCGTCGACGATTAGAACAATTGTTCGCATATTTTGTCACTGGGTGACATATGCTTCTTTTTAAGGACTTGCTCTAGTTCCCAGAAACGCGTTATTTGTGAGTCAATGTCGCTGCTTGGCGATAAGCAAGCAATAAGCGCATGTTTATATTTAGCTTGTGGGTACACTTCACCTGTAACAATCCATCCAAGTATTGTTTTTTGAAGAGTTACGTCGCTGTTATTGGTGATTCGAATTTAGCCACTACTAAGTAATTTGAAGAGCAAAGTAGCGGCAATCAGCGCATCGATTTTTGCCGGCTTATTAAATTCCGGATCGGCAAGCTTAAGATTTTTTGGTACATCTAGCGCTTTCCTTTCGATATACCGCACTGGTAATACTCCAGTGATTGACGGTAGCGCCATCAACTCTATTTACTCAAAATAGTTAATATGCGATTTGATCCTAGCCATTACCTTGAAACGCTTTGTCGCCGTCTGACCAAGCCCGGAACACGGCGTGTCATGATTCTCCCGTTTTAACTTTAATTTGGACGCAAGGCTTTCTGTTATGAATTTACATTGAGCGCCACTGTCTAGAAGTACGCGACATTCGTGTTCGTCGTTATATGCGTCAATTATTTTAACCTTTGCGGTACCCAATAATACTTCGGATTCGGCAGTTGCTGCGTAAGCCTTTTTTGCGGAACCTTTATTTCCAGGTGAACCTGGCCTTTCACTGGATTGCGCACTAGATGATGCTAGCTGCGAATTGCTATTTGATCGTTCTATCAAATTTGTCGAATTACCGAAATGGAGTAGTGAATTATGTTTTCGACCACATTTCTTGCACATAGATGACGATTGGCACTCATTTGTGCTATGGTTATTTCGAAAACAGTTTAAGCACAATCTCTTAGTCTTAGCAGCATTGCTGCGTTCACGCGGTTGCAACTTTACGAACGTTTTGCACGAGAATATGTGATGAGAGCCTTCGCAGAACACGCAAGCAGAATTTCTTTGAGTGGACACGAAGGCATTCGCCCGAATATGCGAATTATTTTTGTTTGTTTATGAATGGCAATTTTTCAAAATTAGGCATTTCCTTATCTTCTAGCGTTCTTTCCAAAGATCTCTGCGTACCCTTATCTAATTTTTGTGTTCTAATGTAACATAGAAACGAGTCCCATTGATTTACCGACTCTTTTAATAATTTTAACGAACTTACAAGTTTTAGTGCCTTTTCACGAAGTGACCGTCAGCTACTAGGAGACTCTTTCGTTATCACAGGTAACTCGAATATCGCCTGCAAATGCGCGTTAACAATTTTTCGCGGTTTGTCGCATCGATCTCTGATTAATTGCCACGCCACGGTATAATCTTCGTCGGAACTTTCAAGTCGATCCAGAAGGTATAACAACTCTCCGCATAAAGATTTTCGCGCAATTAATATATTATCAGCATTATGAACTAACGATTGGAAGGCATTAGAAACGGCCTTCCACTCAAGAGGATTCCCATCAAATGGCTTAATATCTGTTTGAGGAAGCAAGGAACTGGTTTGTTGTATCCTTATGGTTTGATGTACAACAGCATTGCTGTCACTGATGGACGGAACAGGTGGAATTGGTGTTTGGGTCCCTAATTGTAACGCGTGCATGGTTTTACTTATTGCTCTCGCACATTTAAAATAATTTTCCTCAAACAGATCGCGCTCCTGCTGTTGTTCAGTATCTGCTCTCGCGTCATCCGTACTTAACAATATTAATTTTAGCTCATTTTAGGTACTTGAAAATTGCTGATAATAGACCTCAAGTTTATTTTGTCGCGGTTTTATGTCGTGGATATCAGCGTTTGTATTGTTACTTAAAAAAGAAGGGAGCTTCGTTACATTCGCCTTTATTGCTCCGCGCTGTTTAATAAGTGCCGCGAATTTATTACTTGGGTTTTCCATTATAATTTGTTAGTAACACAATTGAAGCAATTCACAATACAATATTATGGATTTGTAGGATAGGAAATTGCAAGGACTTACGTACTTTCTCGCGCTTCTCTATGGTGTCCGAACTGGGATGATTGTTCTCTACAACGGTTTTGATGATGGTATGATGATGATGATATGATGAATGTTGTGACGATGATGATATGACGATGATGATGTGACGATGATGATGTTGTGATATGCTGCTGATGATGATTACGATGATAGTGATGATATGATGAGATGATGGTGTTGTGATGTGATGATGATGTTGATTGTAGATTTGATGACGATGATGTTGATTGTTGGCTTAACTGGCAGTTGCTTTCCAAACGAGACGTGTGCTCAGTGTTTTAAATGTGAGTTAGCCTCTTTCGATAACTTCGTAAATACAACGGCTGCTTTCCAAATAGGACGTCCGGTAACTGAGTTTAAGTTAGAGTCTTGAGGTGGTGGAATTACGAATTACTTAGCTTAATGCTTGTTAAGTAACCATTGATTTAAATCCGCGTACAAATGTAATTCTTCATCAAATGTATGTTCGATCTGGCACGATTTGAATTTCACGTTATTTGTTTGTATAGTGTTTAATTAAGATTTTCACTAGCGCATAAATTGTTTTTAAATTTAAAGAAATGTTTTTAATGTTTTGATAATTTTTCTATAAATTCTTCTGATATTATATCACGTCATCTGAATTATTGATTAAGTTTGAATCTGCACACAACGCATAGCATTTTGTAATTAAGATTCACATTTTATTCATTATTAACTTTTAATTGAAATTCACAGGTCACTAATTTGTTTTTATTTTAAAGTCACTTTTTCCACAATTCTTGGTTTCAATAAAATCCGGCTCGGAGGACCATGTGTAATACTTGGACAAAATTTTAATTAAATGAACGATGACGTTCTCACATGTCCCGCGTTGACCTTAACGACGCGCGTTTTATTTTCTACGAGTTTTTAGGGTTGGCGTAAGAAAAAAGCATCAATTTATATTTATTTAACACTTTATTTTTACAATGTACTATATAACAACTATTATTACGGATACTACAAAAACTCACTGTAGCTAACTAAACAAACTGTGTCTTAATTGAGCTGCGTTTCGTTTTAGACTACTTTATTTTATTTAGCGTCCTCACGCTATTCCCTTTCCCTAAACCATTTAGGTGGGTTTCTTAGAATTCATAAATCAGCACAAGAGTCTATGATTTATGAAGTCTAAGCGCAGGTCAATTTACACATTTTCCTTGTTTTTTGATGACCTAAATGGCATGCTCGTGTGAACAATCATGTGCATGCTGCATTCTTTGTGTGGTCTCAAATGGATCAATAGAAACTAAAACGGCAAACAAAAAAGGAACATTCAACAACAAAAATGGGAGCAGGTAGTTGTGATGCAACGCAACTGTACCATTCAAACATCCTAATAATGTCTTGAACCACTTTCACGATCTTTGTCTTGCGCAAATGCAAATCAATTCAGAGATCGTCAAATTATATAACAACTTCAGTAAGGCGCCCAAATCTTCAAGAACAGCCGATTATATAAAAAGGAAACTCATCCTCTTAGAGGAAGCTTGGGAAAATTTTCAAAAGGGGCAAGTTTCTCTCAAAGATCACCCCGAACGGGATGACAACCACGAATATTTTACTCTTGACTGCTTAAATTCCAAACTCCAATAATTGTGTTACTTATTAGTTAAAACACTATTTATTCTTAATGTTAAATATTTAATTTAACAATTTCATAACAATAATAATTAATGATTAGTTCTGTTATTTATTTATTAATTTCACACAAAATAATGATTTAATATAAGTTAAAGTTAATCTTTATTAATTCAAATATTAAACAAATTATTATTAACTCAAAAACGTGTGCCAGTCAGACTGGCTAAATTATTACTGACTTTTAAAAACAGTTGAACATAAATTATAAACAATTGACTACTGAGTTCAATAAAAAAGCCTATTAAGAATATTAATTAAACAAGTAGAACTCAGTAGATTTATTTATTTAACATTAATTGTTTTAAGCTCATCCGCCAAGGTATGATGGTGGCACATCCGCCACAGTACAAGACCACGAAAGCGGCCCTTAGTGATTGGCTCGCTAGCTCCTTACTAGCTAAGGATACCAGCCAATTTTTCATACCTCCAGCCCCCAAAATTCAAAAAAAGGCTAATGCCGCCGAAGCCGAATCTGAAGTCAGCGAATCACCTAATCCTGGAAGGCTCAGGCCCCAAAAGGAAAGAAGCCAGGTGATCCGGAGAATCGTTTCTCAAATTACTCCTGACTTCCTCCGAGATGCCAGTAAAGTTGCCATACAAAACAAAATTTCCACCCTGAATAAGTATTGGGAACCTTTTGAGCAGACCCACTTCCAAATTTTAGCTGATTTGAACGATGACGAGGAAGAAGACCCATATTTCACTAATTATACTTTCGAGAACATCCAAGGCCAAAATGATAACAATTTCGATCTCCTGCAGGACGGGTGGCAGGAGAGATACCCTTTTCAAGAACCTAATATTCAGAACCAATTTAGTGCTACATTGGGTTGTATGCTACACCATACTTCACCAACTTTCGGGTTCTCCCTTGCCAATTCACAACAACTGTTGCCAGAATTTTCTGGAAATACCAGGGACCTTTTCCAGGGGCACCGACTCCTTACCTGTGCGGATGATATTTTTTCCACTGTGTCAACGGACGAGGATATATCAGCGACAACGTCCTGTTGAGATCCCTCCTTAAAGACAACGAGGCACAGGCCGTCAGAACCCTCGAAGACGGGCTGCTAAATGGCCAGCTGCAAATGTTTGCCAAGGCCTTTTCTGAAAAGAAACTCGCCTCAATGTCTGACTATATATTAGATTACGCGACGCGACTTAATCAAATCAATACCCCGAGACAGGATCCAACGAAACCCAGGGTAGATCAACCACAGCAAAACCCCTTAAGGAATAGTACCTATTTCAGATGTGGCCAGCCAGGTCACATCACCCCACAATGCCATTTGCCGCCCCGCACCGTACAATGCCAGGAAAGGTCTAACCCATCTGTAAGGAAACTAACCAATAATTTTGGACCTTAATGTAGTAAGATTGATAAAGATAAATTGAGCATATTCTTAGGGAATATGCATATGAAAAACTGTTATACTAAACTATTCTAAGATTAAACTGTCATACCTTAAGTATTGCATATATTTAGGAATTATACAAAATACTAACCATCCAAGCACATTTCGGAGCATTCGTTGAACTTGCTCCAATTTTGAAAATATAGACAAAGAAAAAGCTTAACTTAACTTAACTTAGGACTATTGCTTCACTCTTGAAACATAAGAAATAAGGTTGGAAATTGCAAGAAATAACACTAAGTTAGTCATAAGAAATTGGGTTATATTCAGAACAAAGAACCAAAATTGTACATGTAAACCAATAACATGTAACGAATAAATCAGTTATTGATTCGACGTCACAGGACAAACTTGTTTCATTAATCAATCTCGCAGACGAACATTATTAGCACGAGTGAGTGTTTGCCACATTGCATCTTGCAATGGCACTCTAAAAGAACACATTTATTGTACCTTTTTCGTTATTATTGGTACGTCCATCACATCATCTAGTCTAGTTAACGGAAACTTGTCGTCTAAAATCTTTTAATTTAGTTGACGAAAATCTACTACTAGGTATTTTTTGTTACCGGTTTTACGTGGAACTATAAGAAATGGTGAGTTATGTGGACTCACAGATGGTTCAATCACATCATCCTCGATTAATTTTTTGACTTGATTATCGATTTCTTCTTTTTGGGATTGTGGCAGACGGTAATTTTTTATGTATACTGGTGCTTTATCATGTAATGAAATTTTTTGTTCATAGAAATTATTGCAAGATAACATGTTCTTTGCAGATTTCCAAAATACGTTCTTTTGCCTTTATATCATTTATCTCAATATTTAATTCTTCCAACAATTTTGTATGTCTTTGCTCCTCCATTTTACTTATTTTACTTTTATTTATGTAATAATCGGATAATGGTTCAATGTCTACAGATAGGTTATCAGTTTTCACATCTTCATCCAGGCTAGTCATTATTTGTACATGTGGAATACCCTTAGATGGAATTCTCGTGTTGGCTACGAAAATTCCTGATTGAATTTCTTGACTTAATATTTCACTATCTGAATCTATTTCTAAGTCCAAAGCTTTAATTATCGTGCTTCTAGCTGGTATGGTAATGCTTGTATATTTCGGTATTCAAGTTTCAATTGGTACGGTAACTTCAGTCTCATAGCGAATACGTAGCGAAAGGTAACTTCAGTCTATACGTAGCGATAGTTCAAAACTTTCATAATCTATAATGCTTTTTGTTGCGGTTAGGAAATCGCGACCCAAGATTCCGTCAGTAGGAATTTGAAAATCATTACCAACCACGTGAAATTCATGAAAGATTGATATACTTGATATTGTTAAATTTACAACTATGGTACCTAAGGAATTCGTTTTGTTATCTGTAATACCGGTAATGGTACATTTTCTATCTGGATTTATGGAAGTCGTGCTATTTAAATTTTGTTGTTTGATTATAGATATGTCCGCTCTAGTGTCAATAAGGAAAGAGGTTTGTTTTCAAAACGAATTATTCTGAACATTTATGAAATTTGTTAGTGTCCTATCAAAGGTGTATACGGAAGCGGATTTGAGATTAGGAAATTTGTTTTCAAATGGTAATTGCTTTACTGCTCCCCCGACTCCTCGGGGATAGTCTCGTTTCCCGAGTTCAAAACGTTAACCCTATTAGTGCTATTATTGTTATTATTTGCCCAATTTCTCGACCGATTTTGCTGGTTTCTATTGAAATTTGTTTGCCCTTGTGCATAATTATTGTTTCTCTGAAATCGTTGGTAATTATTATTTTTATAATTATTTTTATTATGTGTAGAATTCTGATTATTGAAGTTTTTATTTTGATAATTATTCTTATTCTTGTTGTTAAACCTATCTCTATTTCTGAAGTTTGAATTTTGGAACCTTCTATTTGCATAGAATACCTTGGTGGTTCTAGTCACCTTCGCTTCACTAGCTATCTTAACAGCTTCCTGAAGAGTTTTAGGCATTGCTGCAAATACGGTGGATTTTATTGTGACCTGCAGGCCATTCTTGAAAGCATTTAACCCTATCTGATCATTTAGTTTCGATATTATTGCTCTATGGTTTTCACCTTGTTCGGATATCTGAACACTGTTCAGTTGCGCTATTAAATTTTCGATATGTGTAGCATAGTCTTTAACAGAGTATGTTGCGGCCAGGTAAAGAAAATAGCGGAAATTACGGACGCGGTAACGCATATGGATGCCAAATGTGATGGCCTTTATGACGGGTTTCGTTTCGGCAAGCCAAGGTCGAATTCCTTGGTACTTCCGGAAAAATCACGCCTCTTCATCCCTTCCGCGCTGAAAAAGTTGGATATATATTTGAAGCGAAGGGATGAAGCGGCAGTGCAAAAGGCATACTTCGTCGGGACAGATCGCTGCCCAAATACCCGCTTAGGACGAACACGTGGGACATTCGGTCCAACCCAAAATACACATAAGGGACATTCGGTCCAATAAGTTGCCAACCGCTAGTGTTAAAAATAGCATAAGTACAAAAATTGAATTGTAAATAGTGTTAAAATATAGTGTTTCAAACCAAAAAACGGACAAAGGCCTTTTTAACCCTTCGTCGTGGAGAGCACTCCAAATCCACGGGATAAATTAATCTTGTGGAAAAAACATTGGTCCTTCGAGCCGGATATTCGGCAATTTAATTGGTGAAGTTTGAAAATTTGAGATAGTTTGAACATTGTGGGAAATTTGAAAATCGTGTATATGTAATATGAACATTGTGGTTAATTTGAAAATCGTGAATAATTTGAGCCTTGTGCAGTGATGAATAGAACATAAATTAAGTTGAAAATCAGTAACTTATGCCTTCTAGTTTATTTTGTTAAATATTGTGATTCAAAATCACATAAAGAATATAAGTAACCGTGGATGCGCATTAGATGACAATTCGATTTCCATTTCGACTCTCAAGCTAAAAGTGTTTATTATTCGAAATTGTGCTTGTAATAAGCGAGAAATGAACAGTTCTAAAACGCGTTGAAAATTTCACATCAAAGTGGTTGGAATTTACACAAAGTTGATAGACTTTTTGTACACACTTCTATTAAAAGTGTCATTAGTGATTCAGTGTGCATCAATTCATCGGTCCTGAATCCAGCTTCGGTATCCAGGTGCATCATCGGTCCGGAATTCAGCAGACATCATACAGCAGCGACATTCAGCATCATCCCGCAACGAGGTATCAGCCGTCAAAAGTAAGGTAGGCCAGTTTTTCACTACCATTGTTTTTGAGAAAATATTCCTTTCGTTTCGACAATCACCTTCCTTGTTCGTGATCCCTTTAGCACTCTCTTTTGTTTTTAAAATACCCGCGGAATTTGTCAATTTTGTTCGAGTTTTGTTTGTTGTTTTGCTTCCTCTTGTCGTACAAAATGTCCATCGATTTGATAAAAGCTTTGAAAGTTCAGCGCGCCAACGCAAAGCGTGCGCTAACCAATTACCAAAAGTTTTTAGATTCGTTCAAGCCAGAAACAGATTTCCCTATTCTTGAAAATCGGGTCGAGGAAATGGTCAAAAATAGAGAACTATTCGAAAAATCTCAAAATGAAATTGAGGTACTTACAGAAGAATCCGATGAGGATTTCGACCAACAGAGGAACGAGTTTGAAAACAAATATTTCGAAGCATACGGCATTGCCACGAACTTGCTACAATCGCGTCCTTCAGTTAACAATCCCAGAGAGCAGGTTACCGCAGCCACCACCTTGTCCGGTGTTCCAACCATGGGACCTAACGCCGTAAGTGCCACGCTAGCTTCCAGTACTCTGCCTGCGATTGATTTGCCACATTTCAGTGGGTCCTATGCATCATGGCTCGGATTTCGTGATCTTTTCCATTCCATCGTCCATGAAGACGGCCGGATTCCGCCTATTCAAAAATTATTTTACCTGCGACGTTGTTTGACAGGTGAGGCCCAGGGAATAATCGATTCCATGACGCTCACACCTGAAAATTACTTTGAAGCTTGGAATCTATTGAATAAGCGCTACAATAATAAGAAGGTAATTAAAAGAAAACACATAAATGCTATATTGGAGCTTCCCGCCATCACCACAGAGTTCTCGACTCGCTTGTTTCTGGACAATCTCCAAAAACATCTCAGTTCCCTCAAAAGCCTGGGAGTTGTAGTAGAATCCTGGGACGGAATCCTCGTAGCCATTGTTTCTAGAAAATTTGATATGTTGCTTTGTGATAAATGGGAAGATTTCACAACCGGAATGGAAAACCCTGGTGTTACGATTCTAATAGATTTTCTGCAGCAACGAGCGAATCGGGAAGAAGCAGATTGTGAACAATCTTTTAACCACCCACCAACAGTGAGGGAGAAAAGAGTGCCAGTTTTTCGAAATGTCCCAAGGCCTCAGCAAGCCTTGGTGGCTGCCACAAATAAAGTAAGCTGTGGCATGTGTAAGGGTGATCACATGATACACACCTGTAAACGGTTTCTAGACCTCACACCTTCCGAACGTTTCAGAATTGCAAAAAAGTCTTCTCTTTGCTTAAATTGTTTAAAGAGCAATCATCGGGCAAATCAATGTTCCTCTGGCCATTGCAGAAAATGCAAACAAAGGCACAACACGCTCCTGCATCTCAGTGAACAAACCCCCTCTCGAGAGGCGTCAAATGCGTCAAACAAATCTCGTCAAGACACCGAGGATGTCACTCAAGGGACAAGTTTAAATTTATACTCAACAGCCTCTTCAGAAGCGCTATTAGCCACCGCCCTCGTCGAATTAATCGGTAGCCAAGGGAGAACCAAAACTTGTCGCGTGTTCCTAGATGCTGGGTCCGAATCCCACTTTGTCACGGAAGAAGTCGCCAAGTTCTTAAGGTTGGGGAGAAGACCGGTAGATATCTCCGTATCTGGATTGGGAGGTATCTCAACAAAGGTTAGACACGAGGTATCGGTATTAATGAAATCAAGATTCAATAAATTCGAAAAACAAATCGATTGCTTGGTGGTTCCTTGTGTAACAAATGCCACACCGTCAATTAATGTAAACCCATCGGGGCTCTCTATACCTAAAAATCTATTTCTCGCAGACCCTAATTTCCATCAAACCTCAAAAATCGATTTGCTGCTAGGAGTGAAACTATTTTACAAACTTCTGTGCGTGGGTCAAATTGCTCTTCGAGATCAGCCTGGAGCCATACTCCAGAAAACGCAGCTTGGATGGGTTATGGCCGGCGAAATAAGAAACCACCCAGCGTCAAAAACTCCTAAACAATGCCATCTTAGTTTGCAAACGGTTTCGTTGGATAAAACCCTTAGAAGGTTTTGGGAAATTGAGGAGATCCCGTCTCCTAAACTCTTATCCCCGGAGGAGCATGCTTGTGAAGAACACTTCGTCGCGAATACCTATCGAGAAGCAGACGGTCGTTATGTAGTCAGATTACCATTCAACAAAAGGAAGTCACAACTCGGTGACTCATACCATCTCGCCCACAAACGATTCCTCTCATTGGAACGCCGACTAGGCAGGGAGCCTGCCCTCAAACAGGAGTACCACAGATTTTTGAAGGAATACGAGGACCTTCAGCACATGTTTGTTGCCCGACAAGAGAAGGTACCGGATGGATTTTATCTACCACATCACGCCGTTTCGAAGGAGGATAGCCTAACCACCAAAATCCGCGTAGTATTTGATGCTTCAGCTAAATCAGCGTCCGGGATTTCGCTAAATGACACCCTTATGGTAGGGCCAAAGATACAGGATGATTTGGTAGAGATTTTAATTCGATTTCGTTCGTACCCATTTGCGCTCACTGCGGATATTGAAAAGATGTATCGCCAAATCAAGGTCGATCCGCAAGATGCGACTTTCCAACGAATACTTTTTAGACCAAAGACAGAGGAATCCATACAGGAATACATCTTAAATACAGTTACGTACGGCACATCATGCGCATCCTTTCTAGCTATTCGAGTACTTCATCAACTGATTAAGGATGAAGGTCACAACTTTCCTTTGGCATCATTGAAGGCATCAAAGGACTTCTACGTGGACGATCTACTAACTGGAGCCCAAACTCGCGAGGAAGCGGAACATTTAAGAGATGAACTTGTTCAGCTAATGAAGAAAGGTGGTTTTAACCTTAGAAAGTGGGCATCCAATGATCCCACTTTGATACAAAATCATGATGAGAACCCCCATTGCACACATATGTCACTCGATCTTTCGACTAATATTAAAACTCTCGGCATTCTGTGGAATGCGCAAGAAGATGTCTTATATTACGCCGTAAATCTGAAGGGTGAAAAACAACAGAGCTCAAAACGATCAATGCTTTCCCAGATAGCTATGCTTTTTGATCCGTTAGGCTTATTGGGACCTGTCATAGTACAGGCAAAAATTCTTATACAAAGGCTTTGGAAGGCTGGTGTTTCCTGGGACGAATCGGTTCCCCAGGACATTCATACGGAGTGGACGGAGTATAAGAAGCAATTACCATTATTAAGGGATATTCGCTTCTCTCGAGCCGTTGTTACTCCAGGTACCGTAAGCATGCAATTGCACGGTTTTAGTGACGCAAGCGAAAAGGCATACGGAGCTTGCCTATACGTTCGTATTGTTGGCGCTAATGGGGAAGCAGAGACGAAGCTTATTTGTTCGAAATCACGAGTAGCTCCAGTAAAGCCGCTCACATTACCTCGCTTAGAATTAAGCGCAGCGCTGCTTCTAGCCAAGTTGATGTGCATGGTGAAGCAAGCATGGACGATACCTACAGAGGAAACATATTTATGGTCGGATTCCACGGTGACTTTGCAATGGATAAATCTTCAGCCGCACTTATTGAAAACCTTTGTAGCAAATAGGGTCGCAGAAATACAAGGCCTGACTTCTGGGTGCCGATGGAGGCACGTACCGTCGCAAGAAAATCCAGCTGATCTCATATCACGAGGTCAAACCCCCCGTGAATTCGTGGGTGCCCACATATGGCACAACGGCCCGGACTGGCTTCGTAAGGCAGGAAGCCATTGGCCACCTAATATTGGATTAAACAAGGACGTACCAGATCTACGACCCCCCTCAAACAAAATCTGCATGAAACTTGAAATCTCAAAAGATAATTTGCTAGAAAAATATAGTTCCTCGCGAAAGTTGATGCATGTAATCGCCTATATTCAACGCTTCATTCACAATGCAAAACAACGAGACGAGCGCCGCCTTGGCCCTCTGATGAATTGTGAGATCAAGGCAGCAGAAAGGACGATAATCAAAATCGTACAATCTACAGACTTTTCCACCGAAATTGGGTCACTTAAACGCAACGAACCCTTGAGCGATCGAAGTGCTCTAATTCCGCTGGCTCCATTCTTAGACGAAAATGGCATTTTGCGGGTTGGCGGCCGGCTACATCATTCGAAAATACCAGAAGGCCAAAGGCACCCTATTCTTCTACCCTCGAAGCATTACATAACCAAGCGGATCATTCGTGAGGAGCATCAAAGATTGGGCCACGCTGGTGCTCAAACAACATTGTATGCCGTGCGAGAAAGGTTTTGGCCGTTAAACGCAAGGAACTTGACGCGGAACATCATTTTTGGTTGCACTACGTGTTTTCGAGCAAAGCCAAGGATTGTTAACCATTCGATGGGTAGCCTCCCTCAGGAACGCGTTTCTCAGTGTCGCCCTTTTACATTCGTGGGCGTAGACTTTTGTGGTCCTCTATATATAAAGGAAAAACGCTTTCGTAACCGCAATAAAGTAAAGGTCTACGTAGCCGTATATACATGCATGGCCACAAAGGCTGTACATCTTGAATTGGTTTGCGATCTAACGACCGAGGCCTTTATAGGTAGCCTCAAACGCCTATTTTCCAGACGAGGGAAATCGAAAGCAATATATTCGGACAATGCTACGAACTTTGTTGGTGCACGACGCGAAATCTCAGAATTATACAAAGTATTAAATTTGAACGAAAGCAATGGCAAGCTGAAGCATTATTATGAGAATGAAAATATCGATTGGCATTTTATACCACCAAGAGCGCCTCATTTTGGAGGTTTATGGGAAGCCGCGGTTAAATCATTTAAATCCCATCTTGGAAATACATTATTAACATATGATCAACTGGAAACATGTATTTTAGAAATAGAAGCAATCCTCAATTCTCGCCCAATATCCCCCATGTCCTCGGATCCAAATGATCCTCGTCCCCTAACTCCTGGTCACTTTCTCATTGGTAGTGCCTTAACTAGCTTTCCACAGGTGAACCTGCGAGACACATCCAGCAATCGGCTTTCAACATGGCAGCACGCACAGCAAATCAAACAGCACTTTTGGACCCGTTGGCACAAAGAGTACTTGCATCAACTCTGCACTCGCGCCAAATGGTCAAAAAATTCCAAAAATCTAGAAGTCGGAGTGCTCGTGCTGCTAAAAGAAGACAATCTCCCACCTCTACAGTGGGCCGTAGGCCGCGTTGCCAACGTACACCCGGGAGAAGATGACGTAGTTCGAGTAGCCACCGTGAAGACTGCGCACGGCACATACAAAAGATGCGTTAGGAAGTTGTGTCCGCTTCCAGTAGAATAAGAGCATTTTGACAAACCAGTTTTAAATAGATTAGGAAGTTTTTAACGATTATAGATTACAAATAGGTATAGATTAATTCATTATTTTAAAAACACCAAAAATGTAACTCAACGTAAGCAGCATAAGGCAATCAATGGGAGTCAAATGTAAAACAGTAGTATGGCATTGTAATCACATTTTTAGCTCGTTTTTTACTGAATATTCTCTAAGTATTTCTATTATATTGAACACACGTGTTCAAGGGGGGCAGGATATGTTGCGGCCAGGTAAAGAAAATAGCGGAAATTACGGACGCGGTAACGCATATGGATGCCAAATGTGATGGCAAACATCTGCGGTGCCAATGTGCGTACTTTCCGTATATACGCGAATTATTAGGTTTTTTGGTACGTTGTCCTTTTTCTTAATTGTTTTTCAGTATTTTTTTTTGTAATATCTTTGATTTTTGTTCCCTTTATGACGGGTTTCGTTTCGGCAAGCCAAGGTCGAATTCCTTGGTACTTCCGGGAAAATCACGCCTCTTCATCCCTTCCGCGCTGAAAAAGTTGGATATATATTTGAAGCGAAGGGATGAAGCGGCAGTGCAAAAGGCATACTTCGTCGGGACAGATCGCTGCCCAAATACCCGCTTAGGACGAACACGTGGGACATTCGGTCCAACCCAAAATACACATAAGGGACATTCGGTCCAATAAGTTGCCAACCGCTAGTGTTAAAAATAGCATAAGTACAAAAATTGAATTGTAAATAGTGTTAAAATATAGTGTTTCAAACCAAAAAACGGACAAAGGCCTTTTTAACCCTTCGTCGTGGAGAGCACTCCAAATCCACGGGATAAATTAATCTTGTGGACAAAACAGAGTAGTTTCCTTGAAAGCTCTTTGAGAGTTCGGTTTGAATTTTCAAAGGGGTTTTTTCTGTCTTAAATATGCCTTGAAGTGTGGATTTTAGTGAATCTAGGTCTGTTGGAGGCGTCAAAATACTTAATTTGTTTTTGACATTCTCGGAAAGCCTAGTCTTGAGAACAAACTTTATTAATTTACTTTACTCAGTCGCGTCCTTGAAATCATCATATAAGCATTCAATCAAGTTCAGAAAATTATTTAAGTTTTTAGTGTCACCCTGAAACTCAGGTATTACCTTTAAGCTGACTGATATATCAAATGAAGACGTCATATTGGTGATTTGTGTCTCGTTTTCTATAATTTTACTAATATGTCCTTCCAATGTGGCTTCTAAAGTAGAGTATGCCTTATTAAATGTTTCTTTTAATTCGTGAGCTAACTTTTGATCTATTTTAAATAGTTCGTGAAAAGCGACAGAAAATTTTCCTTTGGGCAAGAGTACAGTTAGTTAGGTCTCGGAAGGCGCGCACTTAATCGACATGAAACCTGTACAAATATAATCTATATTTAAAAATAAAAATTAAATATCTAAAGAAAAAATCCTCGATTTTCCCTCGTTTTCGATATATTTATGATTTTATGTGAACGTGTTTTTTCGGGTTTTCAGAAAATTCACGCATCCTACCGCAACAAAGTATTGAAATATCAAATCAACACTCAAGAACAAACAATTAATATTATATGCAAAACTCACAATTCTATCTAATTTTCGATATTTTCGTATTTTAAATATAATTCGAAATAACCTCAAAATTGACATACAAAATGGGGTGGTTGCGTCATGTTGGTGTCACGAATGATGTTGGCCACCTATGTGTGAAAATCTAACCTTGTGTGTTCGAGACGTCATTCACATATGTTCGGCTACGTTCGTTCTTATTATGTTATGTTTTAATGTTTATAATAAAATAAATGTATATTATTAATTTGAAATGTTTTTAAATTTATTATTTTTAATGTAAGAAAATAAATAAATATATATTGCGCAAACATTATTCAATTTTTGGACATATTCATATGAAGAAAACCCTTCAATTGTTTCTGTTTTATGATATTTGTTTCACGATAATTTTCCTGTTAATATATATTATTAGAAATTTTTGCAATCATTATTATTATTTTTCAAATTATAAGAGAGGCTATATACCATAAAAAGCATAAAAAACAAAATATAATCACTTTGATGGAATGAACTGAAATCAAAGGATATTTTTGCGTTTTGTAGGAAAGTTTTCAAAAAACTTATTTATGACGTTAAAAACATCAAAAGTTTGTATGGTAAGATGAAGTTTAATCTTGTTAGAAACTTATTTCAACTGTCCATTGTAGATTGGCAAATTTAAATTGTTCATTTTAGATTGACAAAAAGAGTGTTTGCAGATACCAGCTATTGAAAATATAGAAAACCTAGTTTATGCATTACCAACAAGTGGTGGTAAAACGCTAGTGGCGGAAATACTGTTACATGAACTTATATACCACGAGAAGAATGCGATATTTATGCTGTCTTATGTTTTATTTGTCCAGGAAAAGGTAACAAGAGAATCAGTCAGTATTGTAATTTACATGTTTGAGTATATCATTGTTTCAGGTTACTGCAATAGGGCCTTTTGCTTTGAATTGTAATTTCCTTGTTGGAGTACACAGCAAAAGAACAGCACAGGAAAGGACGTTGTCTATCACCAAGTAGAAGAATGAATCTTTATTTATAGTATCTATTGAAAAAGCTTCAATATTATTTGATAGCTCATGTTATCAAGAAGCCGCATTGAAAATAAAAGTAGTCTTACACAAACCTTGACACTATTCGTTTCAAATAATTTGAAATATTCAATTCAAAGGAAGTCTTTATTTGCTCTCTTTTTTCATGTGCTTTATACAAAAAAGCGTCTCACCTTATAACTAAAGTCTACTGAGATTTCTTCTCATCTCCTTTAGTCTTGGTCTGATCGTCTTTAAAATGCAGGAAGACCAAAGGAAACAGGAATACTCTGATCATCATCAACTCAAAATTGATAAACATAACATCACTGATGACTTACAAACAGATCCAAGATCTGTATACTTACGCACAAAACATGCTTCACAAATTTTTACTTTCCAACTTAGTTCAGTTACGGTTACATGCAAATTCGATGATCGTCATGGAACTGTGACTGTTGTACAAGTCCGCAGAACTGAAAATGTCCAAGACGAGGGCTTAGATACTAATTCGAATGTAGGCTTGTTAATAGATAATATATGACGCTTTCCACAGAGTTCAGTTGAACAGAAGCAAATGTGAATTCCTTTATGAAAACAGGCCAACAAAACGAACAGTGTTTTCAATATGATTTTTCAAAAAGGACCAAAAGGAAATCTTTACAGGACCTTGGAACTGACGAAGCTTGTATTCAAAAATATTTATTTGCAGATAGTCAAAATAAAGTGGACTTCAAAAATCTCAGACAATGTAAAGCTTAAGACCTTTATAAAATCACAATATGTTTTGGAATGATACTTATATGATTTACAAATTAGCACTAATAACATCAACGTTATACTTGACACTGAACTCATACAGTTCCTTAATCATAGCTCTCAATTCCCTGTCAACTGCTTCGCCCACTCGCTCATACATTTCTTTCGACAAATCAACCGCCTCTTGGTACTTCAAAAACTCCTCAACGTCGAAATCGTCCGGCTCATGGAGATTCATTAAAAACGTTGATGCGATTTGAATACCATAAATGTAATATTTAGCAAATTCTTTGATGAAGTTTTCGTGGCTAAATATGAAAATAAACTAAATGTTAAACATCAATTAAGTGAGTTAGACGAAGTACCTCATGAAATCTGGAATATCATTTTGTCCAATTCCCATTTCAGTACAGTATTGTTCTACTAGAGAGTTGCGGTAGCACTGAAAAATTTTATCAAAATTGGAAGATCTAACATCAACTCCAGTGGAGTTTGCAAGAAATACTGATAGATCGATCATTGGTGAAGAGTAACGTAAAGTTTGGAAATCAAATATTAGCACATCCACAGGTAGTTCCTTATCCTAAAGCACACCAGAAGTGAATAGAGGCATGGCTGTAAAATCAGAAACCTTCATACCTTTTCGTCATATTTGAATGCCAAATTGTTTCTTAAGTAATCGCCATGGCATATAACTGCATAGGGTTCAATTGGTTTCACCTTTTCTCTCCAATAAGCAAACGCATTTTGGAAAGCCTTAGCTAACTTCTCCACGAAATCCGATGACATACCCAAAACATGTTGACTAAAATTTTATTATAAATGTTATAAAGTATGTAATTCAACAAACTTGTATCTACCTTTCTCTAGCAATTTTAATAGCTCGTCCAGTACCATGTTTGATAACCTCGGTATACACACCTGTAGGATCGTGAGTAAAGCGTGACTCTACTAAGGAGTCTATAATCCTTTTGAAAGTTTCTGGACTTTTGCGCTTTGTCGCGTAAAATGTACCGTGGAATCTTCCGAGTTCCTTTACTATAAAATTACAATATTTCAGAATGTATTTATAACAATGTAGACTTTGGGAGATGAAGATGACAAATTATTTCTAACTCGGTAGTGATAAAGTTGATGTCATACTTCCATAGTGTCATTATTTGAAGATTACAAGATTACAAATGCGCTAGCATATTATGGGAATGCACTTGGTATGAAACGTTCGTACTGTGTATGCTCCAATAGTCTTACTGAAACCTGCAAATAATGATAAATCATGTGAAAATTCTCGATTTAATCGATAAATTTTACCTGTATGGTGCTAGACAGATGAGTAAAGCCTACATGGTCGTAGTCCACTTTGAATTGATACACCCCATACACATTGGGAATTTTGAATTTAGCCTGATATTGGCCACCGTTCACATTTTTCAGGGTAGTGCGGACGAATTGGAGTTGAACTTCCACTTTCCATCAATAAGTTGCTCGATAGCAATTTTATAAACTACAGGATCCGTGATAGTGTAAGCTGCTGGTGGTTGTTTCTCTCCTTCCTTTTGATAATCAACTAATGCTACACGCAAACGACCAGTTTCACCGAATACCCACTTACTAATGGATGTTGCTACTTTTTGGTTTCCTGACACTGGATAAACTTTTGTCGATTTTGTGTTTTGAACACTTGATGTGAATTCTTCATCTGAGAAAAAGTGAAGGGACCCAGAGAAAACTACACGGGCATTATTTCTTGCTTGCAATCCAGCAATGAGCAAAGTACCCCGACCAACTGCATATGGAAATTCTTTGATTGTATTCTCTGGGTCGAAACTGTATGCTACAGGATTTTCTTTGTCGGCGAGTAGAGCTGGTCCAGGGTAAAGGAGAGGATTTACGTCTTTCTGCCCTACAATTATTGGAGCATCAATAAGATTCTTTCCTGCAGTCAAGATTGTTGAATGATCTCCAGCATCGGAAACGTTTAAGTTTATGTGATCAATGACAAAAGCATCTGCGTTATCTACTTCGAAACCACATTGAGAAGTTAGTTCCCTCACAACATCACCCGTCTGTGGGTTTCCAGCTACCAACACGGTACCTGCGTCATCAATAAATCGTGTTATTCTTTCCGCATTCAAATCGCCTCCGAATTCGCCAACAGTCGGTGCAAATATAATTAAATTTTTATACAAATACTCTCCATATTTCGACAACAAAAACTTGAATCATCAGCCAATTTGTATATAACCGCGTTCTGGAAGAAAATATAATTTTAATTTCCCATTTAACTTCTCAGTAGGGAGACGTCACTATCCAAGCCGGCATTTTGACACTTGAAAATGTATACTTATTGAAGTATTGAAATATTGAAGCTTTTTCAATAGATACTATAAATAAAGATTCATTCTTCTACTTGGTGATAGATAACGTCCTTTCCTGTGCTGTTCTTTTGCTGTGTACTCCAACAAGGAAATTACAATTCAAAGCAAAAGGCCCTATTGCAGTGACCTGAAACAAAGATATACTCAAACATGTAAATTACAATACTGACTGATTCTCTTGTTACCTTTTCCTGGACAAATAAAACATAAGACAGCATAAATATCGCATTCTTCTCGTGGTATATAAGTTCATGTAACAGTATTTCCGCCACTAGCGTTTTACCGCCACTTGTTGGTAATGCATAAACTAGGTTTTCTATATTTTCAATAGCTGGTATCTGCAAACACTCTTTTTGTCAATCTAAAATGAACAATTTAAATTTGCCAATCTAAAATGGACAGTTGAAATAAGTTTCTAACAAGATTAAACTTCATCTTACCATACAAACTTTTGATGTTTTTAACGTCATAAATAAGTTTTTTGAAAACTTTCCTACAAAACGCAAAAATATCCTTTGATTTCAGTTCATTCCATCAAAGTGATTATATTTTGTTTTTTATGCTTTTTATGGTATATAGCCTCTCTTATAATTTGAAAAATAATAATAATGATTGCAAAAATTTCTAATAATATATATTAACAGGAAAATTATCGTGAAACAAATATCATAAAACAGAAACAATTGAAGGGTTTTCTTCATATGAATATGTCCAAAAATTGAATAATGTTTGCGCAATATATATTTATTTATTTTCTTACATTAAAAATAATAAATTTAAAAAAATTTCAAATTAATAATATACATTTATTTTATTATAAACATTAAAACATAGCATAATAAGAACGAACGTAGCCGAACATATGTGAATGACGTCTCGAACACACAAGGTTAGATTTTCACACATAGGTGGCCAACATCGTTCGTGACACCAACATGACGCAACCACCCCATTTATGTCAATTTTGAGGTTATTTCGAATTATATTTAAAATACGAAAATATCGAAAATTAGATAGAATTGTGAGTTTTTGCATATAATATTAATTGTTTGTTCTTGAGTGTTGATTTGATATTTCAATACTTTGTTGCGGTAGGATGCGTGAATTTTCTGAAAACCCGAAAAAACACGTTCACATAAAATCATAAATATATCGAAAACGAGGGAAAATCGAGGATTTTTCCTTTAGATATTTAATTTTTATTTTTAAATATAGATTATATTTGTACAGGTTTCATGTCGATTAAGTGCGCGCCTTCCGAGACCTAACTAACTGTACTCTTGCCTTCCTTTGATTTTAATTTGTCCTTGTCTTTAATAAATGTGATGAAGAATAACTTCGATTGGGATTTTTTGTGAATTTTAAAGTAATATTTTTATTGAGTCAATAAGAGCTCGTATCTTACTCATTCTTTCAGATCTTATACATTTTGTGCTACTTCATGCCTCCGAATAGTTTTGTTTATGTACTCCTTAATCTTTCTAAAAATGAAGAAAATGAATTTTTTTTTTTTCTTAAAAGGATAGGCATGTAAGGAAACTAACCAATAATTTTAGACCTCAATGTAGTAAGATTGATAAAGATAAATTTAGCATATTATTGGTACGTCCATCACACATCTACAATACACCACCTCCCGTCCGGGAACAGAGCCCCTGAAAACTCCAATCCAAAACTGATTCCGAAAATCTGGAATTATTGCCACAACAAAGGCCATACCATTGAAGAATGTCGGAAAAGGGAAGCCAACAACCGAAGAAGAAGGCCACCATATAACCTACAATCGCGTTAGAATTAATATAAAAATAATCAGCTCTTAGTGCTACTAACGCCATTCATTACTAATGACGTGAAAGTGTGTACTTGCCTATGTCTTTTCTTTTTCAATATAATAAAGCGTTAGTTAGTCTGAGTACAGCCTCCACGTGTGTTTCAATAAGTTATGGGCCCAGTCCCAATTTTCTAAAATTATCGATACAATTGTGTTAATTTTTTTTTACGAAAGAAAATATGTCGATCGGGCTATCTAGCTAATGTACCGAAACTCAAAGGCCACGAGAATGATGACGATTGGGCATTTGCAACAAGTAATTTTATGCTGCTCGAGGGTATCGACGTTGAAAACCTACCAGCGGGAATCAGTGAAGTTGAGATGAAGAAAGCCAAGGCTAAACTCGTGATGACTATTGACTCCTCATTGTACGCGCATATCAAAAGTGAGACTACAGTAAATGGTGTATGGAACAAATTGAAACAGTTGTTTGATGACACGGGGTATCAACGAAAAATAAGTCTACTTCGAACGCTGATCTCAATACGTCTTGAAAGCTGTGATTCCATGACAACATACGTATCTCAAGTGGTAGAGACGGCGCAAAAATTGAAGGGGACAGGTTTTGAAATCACAGACGAGTGGATAGGATCGTTACTTTTGGCTGGACTTCCAGATCAGTTTTCACCGATGATAATGGCGATAGAACATTCAGGAATCGCCATCAGTGCTGACGTCATAAAGACAAAGTTACTTGACATGTGTGAAGAGGTAGACAATACTGGAACAGACTCTGCATTTTGGTCTAAAGAACGGTCGAAAGTTGGAAACACTCACCGCGTTGCCAGATCATTAAGGAAATCAACATCAAATGACATGTCAACCGGCAGTAAACAAATAAAGTGTTATAATTGTAGAAAAATTGGCCATTATAAAAATAAGTGTCCCGAATTAAAAGCAAACAAACATACAAACGCTTTTAGTGCCTCATTTTTCAACGGGAATTTTAGCACAGAAAACTGGTACGTGGACTCGGGTGCAAACGCACACATGACGTCCGATCAAAAATGTTTACAGCGAATTAGACGTGTGCCTGAAAATAAAAATATAGTAGTTGCAAATCGAACGACTGTGCCTGTAGTTAGTGTTGGAGAAACACAGATTACGACAAGTATAAACGGCTCTCAGTACGATGTGATTGTGAAGAATGTTTTGTACATACCAAAGCTCACAACAAATTTGCTATCCGTAAGCCAACTGATAGCAAATGGCAACAGAATCACGTTCAAGAAGGATGTCTGTTTGATATATAATCAAGAGAACGAACTTATTGGTATAGCGAATATGATTAACGGTGTGTACAAATTAAACACAATAAAACCTGAAAATTTGTTGTCGGCAATGTCGATATGGCATAGAAGGCTTGGACATGTAAACAGTAAGTCGTTAAAAAAAATGAATGATGGTGCTGTAAAAGGAGTTTCTTTTGACAAGAAAGCTGACATACAGATCCAGAATTGTGAAGTGTGCTGTGAGGGAAAACAGATACGTTTCCCTTTTCCATCAGCTAACCATAGAAGTAAAAAACTACTGGAAGTAGTACACTCGGATTTATGCGGGCCGATGGAGACCAAGTCAATAGGTCAATCGAAGTATTTTCTCCTATTCGTGGATGATGCCAGCAGAATGACTTTCGTCTACTTCTTAAAGGAAAAGAATCAGGTATTTAATCATTTTAAAGAATTTCAGGCTATGGTTGAGAATCAAACAGGAAACAGGATAAAGACATTGAGAACTGACAACGGAGGGGAGTTTTGTTCACGGGAGATGGAAACCTTCCTAAAAGAGGAGGGTATTATCCATCAGAAGACCAACCCTCATTCCCCCGAGCAGAACGGAGTCTCAGAAAGGTTCAACAGAACCATAGTTGAACGAGCAAGATGTTTACTGTTTGAAGCAAATCTTCAAAAATTCTTTTGGGCTGAAGCAGTAAACACTGCGGTATACTTGAAAAATAGAACACCTGCCGGCAGATTAAGCACGATGACCCCATACGAGAGATGGACAGGTAAAATACCAGACTTAAGTCATGTCAGAATATTCGGAAGTAAAGTAATGATGCATGTACCCAAAGCTCAAAGAAAAAAATGGGATAAGAAGGCTGACAAATTGATACTAGTTGGTTATCCAGATAACGTGAAAGGATACAGATTGTATAATCCAAAAACTAAAAAAATTACTACGAGTAGAGATGTCATAATCATGGAGAAAGAAAATTCAGACAGAGCCCAGATAGTAGTAAATAATACAGGGGAAAATGAAGATGAAAATGTCAGAGAAAGAACTCATATAATATTAAAGAGTAAGGGAGAAAATAAAGAAGAAATGTCAGAGAAAGATGAAAACTCAGAAAAAGAAGAAAATTCATCAGAAAATACAGTTACAGATCCTAACGATCCTACATATATTTGTGATTCATCGAGTTCCCAAAATGATTCATTTCAATCAGTATCTGGAGAAAAAAATGAACCTATCATAAAGGAAGAAGTTCAAATGGAGGAGGTTAGTAAACGCAAGAGGAAACCAGTGGAAAGATATGGCATAACCAATCTCTGTATTTCGGACGAGCTAGAATCATGTGATGAAGAACTCAATTATGAAGCAACAATCAACGGACCGGAGAAAGAACAATAGAAACAGGCGATGACAGATGAGCTGAAGGCTTTCGAAGAAAATCAAGCATGGAAAATCGTAGACAGGAAAGAAGCTGACAGGATTGTGCAGTGCAAGTGGGTCTTCAAGAAAAAATTTGAAAGCGACAACAAAGTGCGGTATAGGGCAAGACTGGTGGCAAAAGGCTTCACCCGGAAAGAAGGTGTGGACTACACCGAAACATACTCTCCAGTGCTCCGCTATTCTACTTTGAGACTGCTGTTTGCGTTGAGCGTTAAACTTGACTTCCAGATTACTCATTTAGACGTAACGACAGCTTTCCTAAATGGATATCTAAAGGAAACTGTATACATGCAAGTACCTCCGAATTTAGAGTGTGAAGAAAATTGCGTACTTAAATTAAATCGTGCAATTTACGGTTTGAAACAATCGGCGCGAGCCTGGAATGAAAGAGTAAATGAATGTTTATTAAAATCCAACTTTGTTAAGTCAAAATTAGAACCATGTTTGTATATAAAAAAATGTAAACAGGGTCAGGTCATAATAGCCATTTTTGTAGATGATTTCTTCGTTTTTTCCAACAATAATAATATGGTAAATGAGATTAAAAATGAGCTAATGTCAAAATTTAAAATTAAGGACTTGAGGCAATTAAAACAATGTTTAGGTGTGAGGGTGAAAATGTATGAGAATGGCTATATTTCCTTAGATCAAGAGAAGTTTGTAGATCGTATTCTAAGTGCATTCAATATGACAAACTGTAAAGTTGTTGATACTCCGATTGAAAGTAACTTAAAACTAGAGAAAGGACTAGATGTTTGTAAACAATACCCATATCAACAACTAATAGGAAGCTTGATGTACTTAAGTGTTTTAACTCGCCCAGATATTGCTTATAGTGTAAGTTATTTAAGCCAGTTCAATAACTGCTACTCTTTTACTCATTGGAAGCATGCAAAACGAATACTACGATATTTATGTAAAACTAAATCTTACGGGCTAATGTTTAGTAAAGAAAATTGTAGCTTGGAAGGTTTCGTTGATGCAGACTGGGCGTCAAACACTTTGGATAGAAAATCTTACACAGGTTTTTTCTTTAAGCTTTCAGGAACCGTTATCTCATATGAATGTAAGAAACAACAAACTATAGCCTTATCAAGTACAGAGGCCGTATATATGGCGACAGGGGAGGCTTGTAAAGAGGCCATATACTTAAAAAACTTGTTATCTGAAATTATAGATGTTTATAATAATGTAATAATTTTGTATAATGATAATCAAGGCCCTCAGAGGTTGACAGAAAATCCATTATTCCATAAAAGGACGAAGCACATCGACGTGCGTCACCATTTTGTTAGAGAAGCGGTTGCTAACGATCTGGTAAAGATAGTCTATCTGCCAACGTCTGAAATGCCTGCAGACCTACTGCCCAAAGGGTTAAGTCGCATAAAACATGACCATTTCGTTAAAAGGCTAGGTATTCTAAGTATCGTTTGACGACTATACTCTATTCCTAGGTAACTAAAGTTTAGATTGTTTTTATAAGTGGAGGTGTTAGAATTAATATAAAAATAATCAGCTCTTAGTGCTACTAGCGCCATTCATTACTAATGACGTGAAAGTGTGTACTTGCCTATGTCTTCCCTTCTTCAATATAATAAAGCGTAAGTTAGTCTGAGTATAGCCTCCACGTGTGTTTCAATACACTCAAGAATAAAACTCCCCATAACCGTACGACCCTCATCCATAACCCTCACCCTGGCCATTAAAGTGTCCGTTAATCCATATACCGAATTCTTAATAGATACCGGAGCGGAGATCAGCTTAGTTCGAAGTCAGTCCCTGAAACCTGGTAGTAGGTATTACACTGATGTTATTTGTCATATCAATAAGGTCTTTTCTCAATCTACCTCCACAGAGGGTCTCAAAGTAAGCGAACTACAGCACGAAGGTGAAGATTTCACAATCGAACATCCTTTTCAAATTCTGAGGAATGTTTCGGCGATGGCATATGAAGGGTTATTAAGTCACGATTTTTTGACCAGATATAAGGCACAAATTGATTATGGGGCGCAGATACTGACACTCGAGGTCAGTCACAACTCGATTCCTAACACCTTGGAGCAATATCTCAGTGATTTCCCCCAGTTTCATCGAATTCCACGATTACGCGTCCTGGGCAAGACGTTACACTGCATCCGAAAAAGTTCTAGTCAATAGACACACGCCCTTGGCAAGACGTTAATCTGTCTCCGTCCTTATCTGTCTCCACGTCAGCACCTCCGTTTTCGTCTAAAACGCGTCCTGGGCAAGACGTTAAACTGCATCCAGAAACGTTTTTTTCAATGGGTTCTCGTCCTGCACCCAATACCTTCATCTTCGACAATATTTCTCCTCTCGTCCTTACCAGTTATTTCGACACCTTCTTCGCCAATTAGTCGTCCTTGGCAAGACGCTAAACTGCAACCAACAATTTCGTCTCCGTCGTTTTCATCACCATCCTCATCAGCGTCGTCTTCGCCTATCCCCTCTTCTTCAGGTCCTTCGACTCCGTCCACATCTTCCTCGTCAGTCTCGTCAGTTAAACGTCATGGGCAAGACGTTAAACTGCAACCAATATTATCCTTTTCCACTTCTGTGTCTCCAACAGTCTCTTCCTCATTTTCATCAGCCACATTATCGGCATCGTCAACATCGCCTCCGTCTGTTACACGTCCTGGACAAGACGTTAAACTGCACCCAGCAGCATCTCATTCCTCGCTAGTTAAATCAATAGTATCTCCTTCTTCATTAGTTGAATTAATAGTATCTCCTTCCACGTTCGTTAAGCCATCAATATTTCGTTCCTCATCAGTTAATGCAGCATCTCCTTCCTCGCTAGTTAATTCAGTAATACCTCCTCCCTCGTTAATTAAGTCAACAGTAATATCTCCTTCCTCGTTAGTTAAATCAATAGTATCTCCTTCCACGTTAGTTAAGCCATCAATATCTCCTTCCTCATCAGTTAATGCAGCATCTCCTTCCTCGTTAGATAAGTCAATAATATCTCCTTCCTTGTTAACTAACCGACCTGGGCAAGACGTTCAACTGCACCTAACAATAACTCCTTCCTCGTCAATACCTCCTTCCACATCTTCTTCTTTGTCATTCTCGGATCCTGGGCAAGACATCAAACTGCAACCAGTAACATCTTCTCAAAAAGGCATTCGTCCTGGGCAGGGCGGTAAACTGCAACCACATTACCACCCAAGTACCTTAAGCCATGCGATCATTCCAGCTCGAGCAGAAACAATCCACTTAATACCCACTACGGCTTCCACAGAAACGGTAATATCGAATAAAGAAATAATTCCCGGTGTGTAAATAGGCAATTCTATAGCTACACCTGAAAATGGAATGGTAAAAGTCTTAATCCTCAATACTACAGAGGAATACGTTAGTTTACCCTTCTATGATCTGGACTTAGAGTATCTAGATGCGAAGAATTTCGACATGATAACTCCAAACTTCGACCAAGATCCGATTTAGGGCAGAATAAAAAAAAGCAGAAGCTTGTACAATTGGATCATTGTAATGAAGAAGAAAAGACATCAATTCGAGATATCTGTAGAACATTCAATGATATACTTTATGTAGAAGGAGACATATTGTCCTACATGGACGCGACTACCCATAAAATTGAGGTAGAAGCTAATCATCCCCCTATATACACTAAACCATACAGGCTACCGGAGGCAAATCGTAAGGAAGTGGATAACCAAGTCCAGGAGATGCTAAAATCAGGCATCGTCAGACCATCCTATGGTCCCTGGAACTATCCCCTACTCCTCGTTCCGAAAAAACCCGATAAACAAGGGAATAAGAGATGGCGAGTAGTGGTAGATTTCCGGCGCCTTAATGATATCACGGTAGGAGACGCGTTCCCTCTATTTTTAGAAAAGGACGTACCCTTTAAATTTGATGCCCTGTGTGACGAAGCCCTTACGAACTTCAAGCAATGGTTAATAACCCCTCCCATCTTGGCATATCCCGATTTTTCGCGGCAATTTTACGTCACTGCCGATGCTAATGACATATATCTAGGAGCTGTCCTCTCGCAGCAGGACGAAGAGTAAGACGACCCCATTGTATACGCGTGTCGTGCTCTAAACGGTGCCGAAACAAGATACTCGACAATAGAGAATGAATCACTTGCTATCGTGTACGCCTTGGTAAAATTTCTTCCATACGTATATGGAAGAAAGTTCTCCATTATCACTGACCACAAGCCTCTAGTTTGGCTCATGAATCTAGAGGACCACTCGCCAAGATTGATGAGATGGAGAATCCGTTTAGAAGAGTACGACTACACGATAACCCACAAGGCCGGAAAACTTAAAACAAACGCCGATGCCTTATGTAGAGTAACCGCGGAAGTACAAGAGAACACTCCTGAGACTGATAAATCGGAAAAACGAAAGGACTCTAAAAACACAACCTCCCTATACGCGATAACAAAAAGCCACGCCAAGGTCACTGATAACCTGGTCCAGGATGCACAAACGAAGGCCAGAACTAGTAATGACAACTACTTATCATCATCCCTTATTGAAACTTACGACTCTTTATTACTGTCTAAACCTGTCCGTGCTAAATTCTTTATCTCGCCCACAAGTGACACTAATCTCGAACGGCGTTTAGCCGCCATGCTTAGAATTGATTTGAGCGAAATCGATTTCTCCCTCGAACGCAAAATATTCCCTTTCAAAGAATCCGATGTCATTGTCAAAAGAGTAATATTTCCCCATCGCACCGCTCAGGATGAGGACAATCTTAACACTAACATCTCTAAATTCGTATACCTTGCTGTAGGAAAAGGAACCTGAAGACCATACACATAAGTATTCCGAAACTGGAACTACAGACCCTAATGACGCTTAAGGACAAAATCCGTAACGCGATTAAAATCGACACAATACTCCATGTCGAAACAATTAGGTACTTGGATGACCCTGAAGAAAGGGAGCAAAAAATAAATAATTTCCATTTGCTACCCACGGGAGGTCATCAAGTTATATCTCGGACCTTGAAGAGGATCAAGAAACAGTTTTATTGGGAAACAATGACCCAAGCTTTTGTAACATTTATCAGAAACCTTAAACGGTGTCAAATAAATAAAGTATCGCGAAATCCTAAGATCCCTATGAAAATAACTTCAGTGAGTTCCAAACCTTTCGAAAGAGTCTATTTAGATGTTGTGGGGCTACTACCTCTTTCGTACCTAGGAAATAAATACCTCCTAACTTTCCTGGATGATTTAACAAAATTTTCGGAGGCAATCCCTGTTCCCAATGCCGAATAGACCACCCTCGCGGAAGCGTTTACTATTACAATCATATGTAGACACGGGATACCTGAAAGCATCTTGACTGATCAAGGTGCTAACTTAATCGCAGGAGTGTTTCAGAAAGTCCCGAAATTCCTAAGGATCAAGCGGCTGAAAACAACTCCCTACCACACTCAGTCTTACGGAGCCCTAGAGAGAAGTCAACGAACTCTATCGGAATACATCCGTTCTTACATAGAAAAGGATCCCCTGTCGTGGGACATCTGTCTACTCCCCACTCAAGTATCAGATATTCTCCACACGAACTCCTTTACGGTTTTCCCGCCGAAGTTCCAAACCATCTGGAGTCTTCCCCCGAAATTGGGTACAATTACGATAATTATGTCTATGAACTCAAGGCGCGGCTATGGCACTGTCAACAAATCGCTAAACAAACCTCGTTAGAAAATAAAGAGCGATCCAAACAATACTACAACAAGGGAACACCACAAAAATCCTTTGAAATCGGGGACCTGGTCCTTCTAAAAGCGAGAACAGAGGACAACAAATTCTCACCCTTGTGGCAAGGCCCTTACGTTATAACTCAGGTGAATATCCCCGAAAATTCGACAATAAAATTAAAAAACAAGGAAAAACGTGTACATAAAAACGACCTAAAAAAATTCATACATCCATAATTTCTTAACTAATTACTAAGTTCTTAGCTTTCTCTCGCGGGGAGCTGGCAATCCAAATTACTCCTCTCACTTCCACGGTCGGCTTATACTTCGAAGAAATAGGACGAAACTGTTCACAAGCGAAAGGAAGATAATAACTTACTACAACCTAGCGGCCTTCCAGGAAGTATACCTCTCAATATTAAGAATCACGGGTAAGCTTCAGCAAATGTGTAGCCAGTTGGCCTCTGAGACGCCCTTAAAATCGATCTGTCTCTCTGCTATCGCGCAATTAGATAACTTGGAGGAAGCGATAGAAAACAAAAATAGGATTATATATCCGCCTCTTAGAAAAACTAGGTCCCTTTTTAATTTTGTCGGGAAGGTTACCAAGTCCCTTTTTGGAATCCTTAATGGGGACGATGCACAAATATACGACGAGGAAATCAGGAACCTTCAACAAAATAATTTCCACTTACATTTCCTATTAAAAAATCAGACTTTTATTTTGGACGCGACCATCAACCTAACCAATAAAACTCGGGAAAGCATTCGGAGAGATGCCGTGCCGTGATCTTCTCGAAATTAATCACTCTTGAATCCAACATTTCCAAAGTGGAGAGTCAAATGCATGTGACTGAATGGGCTACCGAAATCAACTCTCTTCTCTCATTAGTTCTTATAGTTATAAACCAGTACCAATTCACTCAATCGGACTTAATAGAACTATTAGCGGATGTAAAACACGGCAAATTTCACCTTACATTTATAACCCCTTAACAGATAGAAAACCTCCTCCCTACCATTCGACAGGAAATGGACCCTCAAAGGACTCTTACGCTCGATCCTCTCTCCAACATGATCTGGAAAATTTACAAGCTCTCTAACATGTCTGCTTCAATAATCATCTTTAAATTAATCATTGAATTAAAATTACCCTTACCCTTTGGAGATACATACCAAACTTTCAGGATTCTCCCATTACCTACAAACTACAGCGATTCCTTATGCTATATTCAACCCTCTTCCAAAGTCCTGTTGATAGATCTTAACTGGCAGCATTTTGATAAAATGAGCATTAGCGATTTTCATGACTGTTTATCTTCAGACGCCTCTCAATACTTCTGTCGAGCAAAATTCCCTATTTTTAATGCTCAGTCAAGTCCATTTAAATGTGAAATTGCCCGCATAAGGTTTGGCGTAGATACATTCCTGTGTCAACCTACTTGTACCGAGCGTACCTCTTACTGGATTTCCCTCTCTCACCCTAACACTTGGATCTACGCCACCAAGACACCCCGTGATGCCGACGTTGTGTGTAACAACTCTGTTCAATCTTTTGAATTAAATCAGACAGCGTTACTCCACATTGAACCGACTTGCTATCTCAGAACCAGTAACTTCATCACACATAACCAAAACGAGAGGCAAGGCTCTAGTTTCTCCCATACTATGCGTCACGTAAATGTCACAGCTCTCTTGGTAACCAAGCCTGATACTAAATACACGACTCCAACCCCTCCCGAGGACCCTTATATCAAAGAATCCCCAAGAAAACCAGAGGACGACCTGGACGAATTGGCAGCAAAAATTTCACAGCAGAAGGAAGACGAACAGGTTCTGAACCCCTTCTGAATCTGAACAACACTACCTCCCTTATTCTCGTAATTGGATATATGCAATTATGTAAAAGAGTACGCCAGCGAACCCTACCTCTCCAAGTCGTAGCAGAACATTGAAGCAACATTCCTCCCACCCCAAACCCCAGACTCTCGTTGTTCCACATGAGGATTCACCAAACGATTTAACGTCCTAAGCATGATGTTAAACAGCTCCCTTCAAGTCCTTCCCCCTCTCAGTAAGGACCCTTTTCGTTCATCCCGGCCATGACGTTGAAATGTTTTCCCTCTCACAAAATAAAGGCCCCTCCCCCCTTTAAAAATCATTTCTCTTCGTATAATTTTCCCATTATTTTTTCTCTCTTTCTCTCCGGTTTATTTTCGAAAAAGTTAAAAACGGTTTTGTCTCTCTCAAAACCTCCCTTTCTTTTCTTCTTTTCTCTGTTTCAACCGTTGGTTTTCTTTGGGTACATCCCAAATTAACATCTCACTCGTAACGAACGTCTCACATCTCACTACACACAGCTTAACGTCTCCATCGTCCTAAGCACTTTCTCCCACCGCACTCTTCACTCTCTGTTCCTTGGAATACTCTACGGCAAAAGTAATTCTGTAAGAGCCATACATTATGTTTAAAACTAAAAATTCAAGTAAATGTGTGCATTTTGTATAATTTCTACACTAAAAGTACAATAATTATGTTTCTGAATTTTTTCAATAACTTTTTATGCTGTTGCTAATCAATAAAGGTTAAGCTTCATGCAGGCGTTGAGACTTCCATCCGTTAAACGTGATCGTAGGTTGGTCTTAATGTTCTTGAGATGTGAGAAAGACTGCTCGCATGCATACGTAGAGCCAAAAGTTGTCAGTACAGCAATACTCACACGCTGCAGTGTGTGGTATGTGACGGGAAGCGCGTTCCAAGTTTTGACAATCAGCTGGTCTGCGTGTTCAAGTTTTTTCGTTTCTGCCCTTTGTGTTGGCTCTGCTCGCTGTCGTGCAAGTCTTTCCACATGATCATTCAGTGACTTGAACTTATTCACCCACATGTCTGTGGCCTTGAAGTCACCAGCTTGGAGCTGAAAATCTCGGACGGAGACACCGGGGATGCAACTCAGGTCAACGCTGTCCACTGCATACTCGTGTGGATGGGTGAGGAACTTAAAAAGACGGGTGTGCTTGCGAAATTCTCCAAAGCGCGCTTTAAATGTCTGCAGGAGATTAGAGGTGAAGCCTGCTAGCTGCTGAATATTAAGGTGTTGAGCAGCGTCACTTAATGTGCACGTTTCTATGAACTCTCTCAGTTTTTCAAAGTGTAGTAAACGACCGGTTTCAATGTCGGCGATGAAGAGTTCTAGCTTGTTTTCAAATGCGAACAGTGCTTGTTGCAGTGATAAAATTATGATTCCAAGGCCTTGCATTTTCACATTGAGCTGATTTAGATGTTCAGTCATGTCTACGAGATATTAGAACTGCAGGAACCACTTTGTGTCAGCTAACTCGGAATGCTCGACATTTTTCATTTCAAGAAAAGTCCGGATTTTGCTCAGACAGGCCGCAAATCGGCTGAGCAACTTTCCCCTTGACAACCAACGTACGTTGCTGTGTAGAAGCAGACTAGGATAATTACTCCCAACCTCATCAAGCAGTGTTTTAAACTGGCGATCATTTAATGCTTGGGCAACAATAAAGTTGACTACTCGGACCACCAGCGACATCACCTCACCAAGCTGCTCGCCAAACATCTGAGCACAAAGCGCCTCCTGATGTAGAATGCAATGAAAGCTTATGATGCGTCATTTTTCATACTCACAAAGAAGGACGACAAATTCTCTCTTTTTTCCCACCATGCACGGAGCACCATCAGTGCACACCGAAACAAGTTTATCCATCGGTAAGTTTTTTTCTTTAGCGAACTCAGTAAATGACTTGAATAAATCCTGCCCTCTTGTTGTGCCTTTCATAGGGAAAATAGCAAGACTTTCCTCACGTAGTGTATCACCGACAACATACCTTGCAACGACGCTGAACTGGCATAAATTACTGACGTCTGTTGACTCATCCAAAGCGAGAGAAAAAAACGGTGCGGCATTAATTTCCTTCACTTGCATTGCCTCAATTAAATTTTACATCATGATCCTACGATCGTGAACAGTTCTTGCCGACAGAGGTATATCTTTTATCCGCTTAATTATTTTGTCCTTATCCGAAAAGTCATCAAAAAGTTCATTGGCAACATACTCGCTTTGGCATACTCCCCATCTGTGAATGGTTTTCCGTTTCTCACAATAAAGCGAGATTGTTGTTGATTAACGTTGGGTAAAACTGTAAATAAGTATGGCGTGAAAACACGTTAGGACGAAGATTTGGTTGCCTTTGCAGAGAACTTTACAAGTGCTCTAAGTACCTCATGTAAAGCAATAAACATATTTGCCGAAATATAAGTTAAATCGGTATTAAATTGAAAACTGAGTAAAACTAGGTAGCGTTCGCGAAGTCGCACACAAAATTGAGCCGAGCGATCGCGATATAGACACTCTGCTTCATAGTCACTGTGGTACTGTAAAATTTAGTAGCAATTGGTTCAAATCGATACCATAAGTTAGTTAACAATTTTTCGAATGAACGAACCAAAATTAGTACGAAGGTTTGTGTCATGGAAACCTAAATTTAGATTTTATGTATTTAGAACGATTACTGCGTTTTTTTCCAAGAATTCCAAAATATACGACAAACAAAATACAATCTTGACAAAAAATCGCTGTCTTTCTAACAATAAACGTTAGTTTTCTTGTATAAATGAAGCTATGGTATTGATCCTAGGTAATTAGTTTTCACGTGCTCGAACCAGAATTAGCTTTTACATAAAGATCTTAGCACAGGCACCTGCTTGTTTCCGGGGCTTCCGCCAATTTGCTGTGGGGATTCGGAAACTTTGAAGAGAAATTTCATTTTGGGTTACTCAAACCGTAGCAAGTGGATTTTTACAGGTTCTTGAAAAATAGTATTCTACTTTATGAATTTTGAATCATAGGACAAGAAAGATCCCGGGAATTAGAAAAAAGACAATATTCTTCAGGTTTTGAGGGTACTTTTCCGGTAAAATTTTGAATTTTCAACAGTGTTTTGCCCCTAGTGGCTAAACGCAGCGTCGAAGGGTGTTCGTATGTATGCCCGACCCCCATTATTTTGTCATTTTCTACCTCTTTGTCGTACATGATTTTTCTCTAAATTGAGATTTTAAACGTGTACATACAAAAGATTGGAAAATTTATAAAATTCAGATTTTGGACATATAATGGTTTTCTGCTCGTAGCGGCTAAACGAAGCATCCTAGAGAGCTCATATGTACAACCGACACCCCTTACTTTGATATTTTCTACCTCTTTTTCATATATCATTTTTCTCTAGATTGAGTTTAAAGATGTGCATACAAAAGATGGTGAAAGTGATAAAATTCAAATTATGAATTTTCAACAGTTTTTTGCCCGTAGCGGCCAAACGAAGTGTCCCACGGTGTTTAAATGTATGAGCGACCCCCATTATTTTGACATTTCTGCATTTTTGTCGAACATTAATTTCCTCTACTGTGAGTTTTTATAAATGTGTCCATATCCAAAATTACGATTCTAGCTAATAATTTTGTAAATCATTGAAATCTGATAGTAAAGATGAATGAATTATTGAAGAAATCTGACAGTAAAGATGATTGAATGGATTACTGAAAATTGTTTCATATCTTCAATATATACACTCGTAATCAAAAATCTTGTCGAATATATACACTCGTAATCATAATACATATACAAATAGATTCATAAATAATATAAAATACAAAATACTAGAAATCCCATTATAACAAAAAGTCATGATTAATAAGATAAAAAGAAACCAAGTGCATGTCGGACACACATAAGCTAAGGGTTCCTTAGAATGCCGTATAAGGTATTGAGTTAAAGAAATCTTTGCTGGCAGCTTAAAACATCGAATATCTACATAATGAGCGGTGAGACTCTTATTGTTCAAACCAAAAATCGTTTACTCTTTTTATATAGTTCTACTACCTTTAATTTTTTCAGATTTTTCTGGCTCGAAAGTTAGAGAAGGGGGACACACTTTTGACGTCTTTAGAAGCGTATATTTCGCGAACGATTAGCTTAAAGGAAAAAAGTTTCTAACAACATCATTGTCATTGTTAAAGACCTATCCAAAAATACCTCACACTGTGCAATGAAAAAAAAAATCTTGTCCCTCAGACACATGTATGGAGTGCCACCCTTAATAAAACTGCATTTCTGCATTTTCTAGCGGTTAACAGGAGACACCTTACTTCTAAATTTCATTTATATAGTTTTAATAGTTTCCGAATAAAATGGTTGTGACATACGGACAAAAGGACATGACGAAACTATAAGGATTCCGTTTTCCTACGGAACCCTTAAAATGATAATTAGAGTAACAGGAATCAAGAAATTTCAAGTTTAGCATTTTTCACAACAATAAATAGCATAAATGACATCTTTTCTAAATTATTTAACATAAAGTAGAGAAGCTGGGTAATTCAACAGTGTAAAGGAAATAATAATTTATAAACTATAATTAAATAGGGATCACAATAGGATAAGAACTAAGATAGAAAATACAGGGAGAGGCATCTAACATTTGGAATACGAACTACCGTATATTTGGAGTTTGATAGGCATAATGACTTTCCTGAGCTAACAGAAAGTTAGTCTTATGTTTGACGTTTACAAAATGGGACGCTTTACGCTTGAACAAAGTTGGGGACTATTGAAAACTTACTTCAACACCGCTGAGTTTTCTACGGAAACCATAAGAAATTTACGGAAAAAATTTGCCTTCCAATCAGTTGATCAATCAGTGAAGCGAGTTTGTGAAACCGATTCGTTATTGGACAAAACAACCAGTTCCCGTTTTCGTCTAGTGCGCACACCCGAAAACATTGCTGCGGTTTCGCACAGTGTGCATGAACATCCATCAACACCAATTTGTCATCGTTCTCAGGAACTGAACATTTCTCGCACTTGTCTGATGAGAATTTTGGCTACAAACAAGAGTGCTAGAAATGAAGCCTCATGACCATTTGATGCGTTTTTTGTTCGCCTATCGCATCGGACGGGCTGAAGATCGTTTGGTCGAAGATGAACATTTTTATCGAAAAATTGTCTTTTCCGATGAAGCTCATTTCCACCGTGGAGGCAATTTCAATAAGCGAAATTGCCGCCCTCAGGGTCAATGGCGAGCGTGACAGAGCCATGTTAAATGGATTTTAGTTTCCACGAGTTGAAGAGTGTTACATGGACGGAATTTGGTTCCAACTGGACGGGGCTGCGACACAGCCAACGTTACAATCGGTCTTTTGCACACCGCTTTTGAACATCGAATAATAAAGCGAAATTCTGAATTCTGATTCTATTAAGGATATATGTTACGCTTATCATCCAGAGACCATTGAGTCCTTGAAACACGAAATTGAAGTTGCCATTCATGAGATTGAAGCCCAAACAATCGAAATGTACTGAAAAATTGGATTGATCCGATGGGGTACTGTAAGGCCAGCCTTGGGAGTCATTTGAATGATGTTGTGTTTTACTCGTAAATGGAAATGTTCAATCTTTCTAATAAAGTTATAGTTTTGGGCAAATATTCATTAGTTTTTTTCATATCCGGTTCAAATTCCAAATCGTATATGGCCCAACTTTCGGTAGAAAAACAACGAGATCAAAGAGTCCAGGAAGAAAATCCCTCACGACCAAATACCCAAACTGATACAGAACGTATTGAGTCAAAAAACTCGTATATGCTTAGACAAATGGCCGGCCGATCACCGCTGCCGTAAACGAAGACCGACGTATAAAATAGTATTTCAACGAAACCCCTCTTATTTTCGAAGAAAGAAAGATGTTAGAAGTACCTATCAACCTTGATCACCGAAACATTACCATTGTCTCCCACTAACTTTAAGCAAATCGACCAAAACTGAACTAAAACACCGGATCTGAGATGAGTTTGTTGAAATTCCCCACCTTAACTTCCGAAAGTAAATACAAACAGGACGTTACCTATAATGTCAATACTTTACTTTCTCCATATATCCCCGCCAAGGGCCTTGCCTTGTGGACGGAGCTACTAGACGAATCGAACCCTCTCAAGCATTCATTTCCCATCGTTGACAAGGAATCTTCCCTACCTTACGACGGCCTACTCGGTCACTACTTTCTCCCAGGGACGACTGCTACTGTCAACTACAAAACGAAAACCATTTCCTTATTGCTCTGTTCCGAAACCTCTTGTCAGAAAAGCAGCTAACTTCTCCTCTTGCTTGTTGGAGAACGAGTGACATTATAACTCTTCCAGCTCGGGCCGAAATGGTTATTTCAGTGCCAGCATCGACCAAAGCCGAAACTGAAATAGTCACCATTAACAAAGAAATCTTGCCAGGCGTTATATTGGGCAATACAATTGCAAAACCAATACACGGATCAGTTGATATCCTTGTTCTAAACAACAATGAAAACAAAGTAACCCTACGAAAAGAAGATATCTGTTCAGGGAGAGCGGGTAAACTGTAATAAAGCAACCTCTTTTTATTGAGAGGAAAATATGGAAAAAGCCTCTCATTTATTGTCACGTTTATAATACATAGTACACTTTCCACTTTCCGGCCTTTCCATCTCAGCTCAGAACTCGTACCAAGTTCCTGGTCTCAACCACCAACGTTCCACCTTCTATTTCTTCTTCTTCTTCCGCTATTTGCCAATTAACCCTTTTTAAAGCCTTTCAATTTTCCTCCATATGACAACGGAGTTGCCATATGGAACACTCCGGGCCAAAACCAACTAGTTTTCAATCTATAGGTAATATACAAAGTTTCTGTACTGCTCGCCTTAATTTGTTAGTCGTAGTTTCCACAATTACGTTCCTTACTAAGCCCTCCTTGCTCGGTAATAGCTCAGCTATCCTTCCAAGGACCCAACTAGCGGGCGGGAAATTCTCACTCTTCAGCGCAACTATCTGCCCTACTTGAACACTCTCCTTTCCACGTCTCCATTTTATTCGTTCCTGGAGTGTCGCGAGATATTGCATATGCCATCTGTCCCATAAATGTCTGACCGTCCTCTGGCGATCTTTCCGTAACTTGACTACATGCTGTTCCGGTCTTTTGTCAATTGCAAACGGTAACGGGAGCACTAAGGATTCTCCAAATAAGAAATTACCTGGTGTGAGAGCCTGCATATCCATAGGATCATCTGTTAACCTCGTGAGTGTTCGCAAATTTAATATAGCCTCGATTTGTGTTAAGAGCTGTTCAAAAGGGAGAGACCTAGTCCAAGCGACTCTCTTTTAATGAAATTTCGTAAATACCACCTTGATGAGGTGCTGCCAGGGTCATATTTTTCCATTCCGTTCCTTTTGATATAAAGTGATCCAAACAATCCTTGTCTATCCACCATTCCAAAGCCTCTCTCAGTTCTTTCCCTGCGAAAACAAATGGTGTACCATTGTCGCTGAATAACTTCTCACATCGTCCGCGTCGAGCTACGAATCGTTCATAACAAGCGATGAACGCCAGTCATATCCGTAACGATGTCTAAATGAATGGCTTTTGTCCTCAAGCAGACGAGAACAGCGAACAAACACTTTTTCCTATCATACCTGCTTCTACCTGCTGCAAATTGCACTTCAGACGGTCCTGCATAATCTATTCCAGTGAATAAAAAAGATTTTCCAGCTTGTACTCTTTCCGCCGGCAGGTCTGAAATTAACTGGCTTTCCCTCCTAGCATGATATCGAACACAGACAATACACTTGTGAACGAAATTGTGTTACTCTTTTCTTAATTTCGGAATCCAATATCTTTTCCGAATGTTTTGCATCATGGCTTGAATACCATCATGCTTTAACTTCCGATGAATATTATCGATTAAAAGATATGCTTATCGTGACCCATTTGGTATGATGACGGGGTGCCTCATTTCATAATTGATCTCCGCGTTGGATAGTCGACCTCCAATTCGTAATAACCCTCTGTTCTTTCCGGTATTTACTTGCCATGACGCAATGCAGTCAATTCTTTATTATAATATTCCTCTTGTATTTTATGTAGAAGGTATGTCATAGCTTCCACTTGCTCCGTCAATGTCGGCCGTATAATTCGATTTATAGAAGCATCTTTCCGAGAGCGAAGATTAAATCTCTTTTTAGAACGAAGTTTTCCGGTACTTTCCATAACATTCCTTGAACAATTGCCTATAAACCGTTTGACGTAGCAAATGATATTTACAACTTTTTCCAACTTCCCAACATGTTCCAATAAGAACACGTTACTTTCCGACCCAATTCTCAATTGACCTTTAAACTCAATTAGCGAAAACACTAGATTCTCATTCAATTTCCTGAGAAATTTCTTCTGAAGTCTTTTCCGAAATATTCTTCATGACACTTCTTTTCGGCCATTTGTCTGGAGGTAGAATCAGCCTCAGAATTTGTTTCTTACCATATCCTTTGACGAAATCCCTCTTGTCAGCAAATCTGCTGGATTGTCGATGCCACTGATGTGGTTCCAACGCCTGATTTCCGTGTTACTTTGGATGGAAGAAACTCTGGTTGCCACATATGTTTTTAAATCTCGAGGTACTTTCCAAAGCCAATAAAATGCTACGCTTGAGTCCATCCATAAAACATAATCCATTGACGCCCATTCCATTTCAAGCATTGTTTTCGTCAGCAACCGAGCAAGCAATTCTGCCGCGCATAACTCTAATCTAGGTATCGATACAATCTTAAGTGGAGCCACACGTGACTTCGAGATAAGTAAATTAGTAGTCACCCTTCCATTAGGATGTTCCGCTCTTACATACAGCACAGCACCCATTGCAGGACACTATCCGAAAATGCATGAATCTGTATTCTCATTCCATTTCCTGTTCCAAGCCAACGCTCAGTTTTAAAACTTTCCAAATGAATAACTCCTTTCCAATATTCCCTCGCTTTAGTCTCCAATTCAGGTGGTAAATTGTCGTCTCAATCAACTCGAAATCTCCACAGATCGTGAATAAGAATCTTTCCTCGAACAATCACTGGAGCTACGTATTTAAACGTTGTGCAACTAGACTTACTATTTTCCTTTTTGTCAATTCTCTTTCCAACATTGGTGACTTCACCACAAACGGCAATTCATCCGACTCCACTAACCATTTCAAACCTAAAATGGTTGTTTCCTCCGGGCTTGGAAAAAGCATGCTCCTTTCCACCACTGAATCTATTGCTTTCAATACTGTTGTGCAATTGGACTTCCATCTTCGCAGTTCAAATCCCGCGACTTTCAATATCGAATCCATTTCTTTTGCCTGCTTAATCGCTTCACTCTCCGTCTCTTTCCCGGTTACACAATCATCCATATATAAATCTTCTTCAATTGCTTTTGCTGCTTCTGGGTAGACCTCTTTCGCTTCTCTTGCGCATTCAATAACTGAGCGCACGGCAATAAATGGAGAAGATTTCATTCCAAAGATAATTACTGTTAGCCAATACTCACGTAAAGGTTGTTGATTATTTTCCCTCCAAAAGATTCTTTCTAGATTCCATTGGTCACGTGCTAATCGAACTTGATTAAACATACGATTAATATCAGCGTAAACGACAAATCAGCGCCTACGTACACGCGATACTGTCCAATGTAAATCTTTTTGTGATTTCGCTCCGAGCTTTTGAACATCATTGATTGAGTGACCTCTATCCGTCTTGCAACTTCCATCATAAACAATGCGCTTATTTTTCGCGATACAATGGTATGGTTTGTAATAAGCATATCCCTGTGATGGTCCTCCTTCGGGATACCTAAAAAGGGATCAAAACAATAAATAAATACTAACCAAAAATACTTACGACTCGTTGATCCATTCCGCAACTGACGTCTGTCAACGAAAGAAACAATGTGACGAAATTATAGACAATTATAGCACCCATACAACAGCAATGATCTTGTAAGCGCAGGTGACTCACAGCCGCCAGCAACCACTAGGTGGCACCACCAGGGCGGAAGCGCAATATGGCAACGTGACGATCAATGACAATGACCATCGATTGAATATTGATCGGGAAAATTTTGTATATTCGGCACAAAATTTTCTGATAAATAACGGGAAAATTTGGATGACAAGATAGTCTGGAGAAACGACTTCCCGAGGTGTGCCCGCGACAAAGGAAATCCAGCAGAAGAAACTTGGACTTAGCCGAAAACCAGTAGAAGCTTGGACTTAGCCGCAAAACCTGTAGAAGCTTGAACTTAGCCGAAAACCAGTAGAAGCTTGGACTTAGCCGAAAACCAGAAGAAGCTTGGACTTAGCCACAAAACCTGTAGAAGCTTGGACTTAGCCGAAAACCAGTAGAAGCTGGGACTTATCTGCCAGTAATCCAGTAAGTAAATACTAATTAACATTGCGAAGATCCACGTACCGAACACGGTTCTTAGGAACCTAACGGTCCGGGTTGGACTGACCGAACACGATTCCAAGGAACCTATCGGCTCAGATCTGCAAACGCGAAGTACACATGTCGTTTCACAGGGAATACGCCCCATGTCGAACTTGTCAAGTCGTTCGCTAGAGGAGGCCTTACGGAACCCAAAGGTGGGATCGAGACCCTTAAGCTTTGAGGAGTACCGGGCCAGGCAGAAGTGTCAACAGCGGGAAAACACACCTCCAAAGAAGGAACCACCGTCGGCGAAATACAGATCGGGGGTGGAGGCAAGAATTAGAAGGGAAGTCGAGGCAGTCCAGCGTCAATTACTGACGGCCGTGGGTCAGGAAGAACGATTGCGGTTGGGAAAAGAGATTCAGCACCTCCATAATAACAGGAGAAAGTACCGCCAGGAGAAGAAGCGGTCGGACAGTAAGAAGAACCCCAGGCAGAGTTCCTACATTTCGACTCAGAGTGCAAGTCTAGGATAAGGCAAGATTGCTAATTAGTACTATTAGAATTTTTGTATTAGTATTAGAATTAATAAAACAAAAGATGAAAACGAACCACCATTCAATCTTTGAATCCATTCATCTTTCGTCTTCGTATAAACAAATAATGTCGACCCAGAGTGTACCCTCAGCGATCGAACAATTGCATGGTTTAGCTCCACAAAAGGAAAGGCGCTAAACACGTGTATAACAACTAGCGCAGCCGCATTTAAAAACCTACGTTTGAGGAAAAATATAAAAGTATGGTCAAATAGAAAGGCCGTTTGGAAGATTTAAAAAATAGTCTGTTTTTAGGAAAATAAACTAAAATTTTTGATGAGCACTTGCACAAAGATCGGGAAATATAAAAACAATTGTTGATGGTACACAAGAGGAACCTCGAGAAGAGGCAAGAATAAATGATAATAACATAAGAACTTTATGTTGAGAAACAAACAGGCAAAAAATTTTATAACGGTATTGTATAAATGTTATAACGTAATTGAAACTAAATTGTCAAACTGGAATTGTAAATCACATTTTATAAAGAAACGAATGTAATTTAGTTATAAGGCAGAACTGACATTGTATAACGTTAATTAAGGTAAAAATGTATATAAATTGTAAGATATAGAGTATAGATAGAACCACATATGTAATTTGGTTGCGAATAGAGCCAGCTGGAAGGATAAAAATAATAAAGAAAAAAAATAGGAAAAAAATAAACGAAAAATAAATAAGTGAAATAGGAAAAGGAAAAAAAACCAAAAAAAAGAAAAAAAAAATTAAAAAAAATTGATTGCACAATCCACACCAAAATTACCACTCACTGAATCTGTAAGTAGGTTTATGAGAAGACTTGACGCGGTCTTCATTAACAACCCAGACCCTAATTTCCCTGACCAAGAAGATCAGCCAAATCAAGACGAAGAGGAATTGCACAACGAACTAGCCGCTAGCCAGGAGGAGCAAGAAGGTCAAGACGAGAAGTCGCACCACGAACCGGAGTCACCAAAAACGCTGAAGCCGGAACGGAGTGACGAACCCGAAAGCCGCGATTATAGCGAAGCAGTTACTCCAGAGGACGAATTTCAACCTGACGGAGCGGGACACCGGCACGAGCAAACAACGGATCGAGGAGAAATAACAAACGGAGCCCGTCTAAGACCTGAGATAGTAGCGCTCAGGCGTGGGAGATATTACCTCAGCACATTTTTCGACCCGGGAAGCTATAACTGTGACCGGAACGGCCCAAGACCAACAGAACAGCAAAAGGTACCACCAACAACTACTGAGGAAACCACGAAAGATAAGGACAAAAAGATGGATAATGTGGAACTAGTGAACAACATCTTGTACAATAATGTACCAATCCTGATTGGAGAGGATAGCCCGCGTAAACAAAGCGAAATCAATGAGTTTGTTAACTGCGCTAGACTTGGCTACGAGACTCTCACGGAAGTACAAGGTGTTGTTCACCAGGTTGTTGCCGACACGCCTGAGAGGACGAGCTTTAGAGGCAGTGCAGGCAGGAGTATGTGACACGCTAGAAAATATTTTCTCCACGTTAAGAGCCAGTTTATTCCAAGGCACCTCCTACATTACTCTAAAAACCCAATTGCGGAATGTCCAGCAACTACCCACAGAAACACTACTGGGGTACTATAACCGAGTAAAAGGGTTAATAGATGCCTGCAAGACTGCGGCAGACGTTCAGTATGCTAATGGCGGAGATGGTCTGAGGACCGAAATAAAAGAAGTGGGGGTGCACTGTTTTAAAATGGGTGTACTAGATTCCAACTACAAGTTCTACTTGTTACAAGATGTGGAAAACACACTTGAGGCTCTAGGATCGAAAGTCAGAAGGTTGGAACAAACCGAGCAATGCATGCGACAGCCACCGCACATCGCGGCCAGCACAATGGCGCAAAACCTTCAGGTGCCTGGACCCAACTTGTACATAGGGCATTGCAACACGCAACTCTACTCTCAACAATTTGAGGGGAACATACGGTCACCACAAAGAGATAACCATGGCACTTAAAATAGAAATGGGGGTCAACAATATCAACCACCGCGCAGAGATAACCAGCAAAACTCCTATAACAACTATAGGAACGGAAACCAGAACACATCACGGGATAGACCAGAGCGGCATCAAATAAGATGCCATTTTTGTAACAAGATAGGACATGTGATGGCAGAGTGCCGTACAAAGCAGATGACACCTTTCTGCACGGCTTGTAGAACGTATGGGCATAATACGCAGAATTGCAACAATAACCGCCAACGGAATCAGACGAACCAATCCAATGAGTACAGGCAACGCCAAGTGAACCACACCACTGCGACACCTGCACCGGACCAGTGCAATTTTTGCCTGCAGACCGGACGCATAGAAAGTAGGTGTTTCCTTAAGGGAAGATGGGAGCGCCTACAACTGGAAGAGCAGACGCGAACAAGTACTTCGGAAAACTGCGAAGGGGCGACCGAACACACCGCGCGTTATCACTCGAAGAATATGAAAAAAGGTGTGACCAGTACCCTAACATCCCAATAGTGAGCTTACCTCTAGATTTCACTAAAAAAAGAAAAAATAAATTCATAATAGACACGGGCGCAGAAATAAGCCTGATAAAGGAAGAGGAAATCAAGAAAGACAAAGAAGAATTAATAAATAAGAAAGAAATCATCATGATAAACACCATTTCTGGGGAGGTATCATCAAAAGGTACCATAATGGGACAAGTTGAACTAGATCAACACTATCCATGTAAGTTTCACTAAATCACACCAACATAACTGGTATACTGGGCACTGACTTCTTATCCAGGCACTGTAACATTGAGGGCTTCGCAAAAAGACTGACATTTTGGTCCAAAACCGGCAAGGAAAGAACAACTATAAAGTTTGAAAAGATTTGTAACCATGGTGAAACAGGGACATGCTTTGTTGACGTGATAGCAACGGACGGGAGAAAAACTTAAAGAGACACCCGAGAAACTCACAGTATGCAAACAGTATCTGTTGGGAGGGGTGACAACCTCGATCTCCAGGAGAAGTGTCGCGAGGAGGCACATACCAGCCCACAATGGCGAACCGAAACGACAACCATCAACGTCTGTGGGAATAACCCTGATCTACGTATTGACGAAGGGGTAGAATCACCAACGGAGGAGGTAATGGAAGATCTAGCACAACTCTTTGAAGCAGGCACTCAGGACGGAAGTCCGGAAACCGTGCGTGCGGGGAAGAGTAAGGATAAGTCCAATCCTGCTCAAGACCATACTCGAAATTATGAAGACCCTGAGGACAGAAGCCCCGACGAAGAAATAACGACCACGGAGCCCAAAGATGTCACAGTGCCCGCCAGATGCGTTAAATTCATTAAAGCAATAATCTATGTCCGGGGACAGCAGTTGACCGAAGGAGAAGAAGTACTACCAGGAGTATACGTGAGCAACGCACTGGTCCAACCTAAAGATAGAGAAATAGTGATAAGCCTAATGAACATCAATAACGAAAAATTGGAAATTAAGAATTTAAAAGTAAAACTGAGGAGATACGGTAAGGATATAGACCATGTGAGCGAAGCAGAAAAAATAACACAACCACAGGTATATTTCAGTGTAGTAAGTAACGAGGAGCCGGGAAAAAGGGAGATGCAGATTAAAAAGCTAGTCAATATGGACGCCAATCTGAACGAGGAATAAAAAAAGGAAATGAATAAAATAATCACCGAGTTTCAGGACGTATTCCACCTGCCAGGAGAAAAACTGGGACACACAGCTACGGTGCAGCACGAGATAAGGATAAAAGAAGACCAACAGCCAATCAAGTGCAAAATGTACCGACTGCCTGAAATGCACAGGAACGTCATAACAGAAGAGATAAACAGACTATTGGATGATGACATAGTTGAGCCAAGCTGGAGCCAGTGGAATGGGTGTGTAGGGGTGTTAGTAGTCCCAAGGAAACCGGGACCTGATGGCCAGAATCGATGGCGAATTGTGGTCGACTACAGAAAATTAAACGAGGTAACCGAAGGGGACGCGTACCCACTACCCAGGATAGAGGATATCCTGGACCAGTTGGGAAATTCCCGTTACTTTTCTGTACTGGACCTCGCTAGAGGCTACCATCAGATAGCCATGAGACCCGAAGATCGGGATAAGACTGCATTTAGCACCCCGTATGGGCACTACGCTTTCAAACGTCTGACTTTTGGGTTGAAAGGAGCACCAGCTAAATTCCAGCGACTGATGAACCACGTGCTGACAGGCCTACAAGGTCTACAATGTTTCGTATACCTGGACGACATCGTAATATATGGTAGAAATTTAACCGATCTTCAGACAAAGCTACGAGTAATATTAGAACGACTAAGGGAACACCAGTTGAGATTAAACGCAGAAAAATGTACCTTCCTGAAGAAGGAAATCATATATTTAGAGCAAAGGTGCACCACAGAAGGAGTGGCACCAGACCCGAGCTTAGTAGAAAGCGTTAGAGAATACCCAACACCCAAGACCATCCGACAAGTGCAGTCGCTCTTGGGACTAGCGAATTATTATAGGAAATTCATATCAGACTTCTCCAAAATAGCGTCCCCCATTAACAACCTTTTGAAAACAGACGTGAAGTTTAAGTGGGACGAGAATTGTGCAAAGGCATTTAGCACACTCAAAGAGAAATTAATGAACCCACCGGTACTAAGGTACCCAAACTTAAAGGAACCCTTCAAGTTATATACCGATGCAAGTGGAGAAGCTCTAGGGGCAGTGCTAGCACAAGGACAACCCCCAGAAGAGAAGCCTGTCGCCTACCCTAGCCGTACATTGAATGCTGCAGAAAAGAACTACTCAACAATCGAGCGTGAGCTCCTGGCCATAGTTTGGGCAGTGAAGAACTTCAGGTGCTATTTATACGGAAGATCTTTTAAAGTATTCATGGATCACAAGCCACTAAGAGGTGCTAAAAGGATCAAAGACCCCACAAGCAGAATACTCCGCCTATGGCACAAACTCTCCGACTATACGTTCGAGATAGAGTACAAAGAGGGGAGGAAAAACAACAACGCCGACGCCCTAAGTAGAATCCCCTACGAAGTTATGGTGACCACCCGCAAGCAAGCAAGGGAGGAACATGAAAAAACCGAAGAAAGGCAACCAAAAACCCCATCAAAGGATAAAAACGACGAACATGAGGTACAGGGCAATACCCCTGAGCTAGAGAATCTACAGATAAGAGTCCTAACAGACCGCCAGGAGATCAAAATCATCCTACGTGACTGTCACGAGGCCCCTCTGGGAGGCCACCAAGGTGTATTCAAAACATTGCAACGATTGAAAAGAGAATTCACCTGGAAAGGAATGATAGGAGATATACGGAAAAATATATTAAGAGGTGCAAGAAATGCCAACTGAATTTACTACAACGGGGATATCAAACTGCTCGAACTAATTTGGAAGAAGGAAAACTCATATCGAAAGAGTACTACGACCGGAAAATAAACCCGGTAAAAATCCATGTAGGTGACCAGGTACTCCTCCGAAATGCGGCACGGAAAAACATACTTATTCAGCATTGGCTAGGACCTTATAAAGTGGTAGCCGTGAATAGCCCGGTTAACAGTACCATTTTGATAAGAAACCAGAAACGGCGCGTCCACAACAATCGGTTGAAATTATTCAACTAAAACCCACACCCTTGTCTTTCCAGAATGGTACCTACATCGATAATAGTACTAATGGTGATAGCCCCAACCCAGCAAACACCGGTGGAAATACATCCAATAAAGAATCATGGAGTGCTGTTCGAGCCCCTAAGGAAGGTGCAGACGTACCACGAACACTGGATTATCATTACACGCCTACCTAGACCAACGTGGGAGCCACATTTAAATTACATCAATGACTGTGAGGCAGCCATAAATCAACTCTGCACCGACACTAGTAGCCTGGCAGGAGAAGGAAATTGTCACCACTGGCAGGGAGAAATAAAAAGACAGGTGGCGCAGATAGAGGACCTTATAAGGCTCCACACTAACGTCGCGAAGTCGCGCAAAAAGGGGGCTACTGAATCTGGGTGGCAAGATTATGAAAACCGTATTCGGAACAATGGACAGTGAAGATTCGAAAGATATCCATCAAAATCTGAGCTAGTTAGAAGAGGATACTCAAACTAATTTGGACCTGGCCAAGAAACAGGTCACGATAATGAAGACTACGTTGAAGGCCATGAGCGATACCAACAATGAAATGGCCGGACGACATAACAAGCTGGTGCAACGAGTAGAGGACCTTAGGGTAAAAATGAACAAAAAAGCCAACCACTCGGACCAACTTCGGAAAATGCATATAAGATTGGATCTCAACGAACTCACAATATTATGCTAGGAGAGTTACAACAGATCTATCTAGAAATCACGGACCTGTTCATAGCACTAGAATCCCTAAACAGAAAGGAATTAATTCCCTTACTAGTACCAACAAAGCAGATCCTAGAGGTTTACACTAACGCCTCTGAGAAATATAACGGAAGAAAAACCACCATGGACCCCATTACCTTAAAAAGGATAGCAACAGTAGACTACGAAGGCGGCCAAGGAGGAACGTTGATTCAAATACAAATACCCCTATTAGAAGAACAACCATACATCCTAAACAGGATCTACACCACTCCGATTGAAACGGGTCACGACTTCTACTATGTCTACGACGAAGAGAGTTCATATTTTTTAAACACCAGTCGATCGCAACACAATTTCGGTTTAACAGAGCTGAATTACCAAATTCAATGTACCCATGTTAACAGTACATACAGCATCTGCCAACACGGGGACCCATTGCTAACAAAACCTACACGCACGGACTGCATATCGGCACTGTTCAAAGCAACAGATCAAGCTCCGGTCAGTTGCCGTATACGAATATTGGCGAACGTGAGACCAATAATAACGCCCATGCACCAGGACAACGCTTGGTTATATTGGGTCCTAAAACCAACCCCACTAATAAGCCAATGCGAAAATAATGAACTAAAATACCAATTGACTGGTCTAGGAATAATAGAGTTAAAAAGGAAGTGCATATACCATCTAGCCGAGTACACCCTTCCTTATAAAGTAAATGAGAGGCACCCTTTACACATACATCAGGCAAAAAATATACCGCCACCTAAAATCGACTTCGCAAAATATAAAATACCGTTAGAAAATACGGAAAGGCAAAAAGAACAAATAGAGATACTGCACCCGATCGCCCTAAGTGAGCACCACAAGGAGCATATCGAGACGATAGATGCCCTGGACATCCAAATCAAGGAATCAGAAAAAGCACGTCGTAGTAGAATCCAGCTACACACCACGACTGGTCTATCAGCAGGATTAGTAATAGCAATGGTCATCGCGATCACAGTATGGATCTGTAAAACAAGAATCTCACAGCCAGCGCAACCCTCACGAATAAAGCCGCAACGAGAACCACGAGTTCAGTTCGTGTCAATGCCAATCACAATCCCGAGGAGGGATCAGATAATCAACACCCGAGAAACCTCTGCGACGGTCAAAGAAATCCCTACTACGGCTCGAGAAACCACTACTAAAAACCGAGAAACCCAGGCACCTTCGGAAACCTAAAGGCTAGTAAATAAGTGGAAAAAAAATATATATATATTAATTAATAAACAATAATGTAATAATAATAATACTAATAACAATAACAATAAATAAAAATACCCAGAGAGAAGAATAAAAATACCAAACAATGACAATTACCAGAATACAAAGATGCCCGCCCCGAACACGTAAGGTGGACGATTCGGAAGCCCGAATAACTACCCAGAAGTCGTCATTCTTGAGGAATAACCCTGCAAAATAAAAATCAACATGGGTCCGCTTCAAGTTATCGTCGAAATCCATAATCTACACTCTGCACGCAGACCAGCAGATGACGGAAGCCCAAGAAATGAAATGAAATGAAATGAAATGAAATGAAAAGAGTATGTGGGAGGACATCCTCGGATCAGCCGACAAGCTGTATCACCATCTCAAACTGGGGGAACCGGAAGAAGGCAGACAAGGCCACCCTGACGAAGAAGAAAAATTCCAGTAAATATCGGGTCCTCAGCTAAGCATCCACCACTAGGAAGGAAGGAAGGTGACCACTTGGGGCATAAGCCATGCTCGAAGCAGATCCTTAACACCAAACGAGATAGAACCATCGACGTAAGTAGGTGGCTAAAAACTAAATAAATTGAGATAAATAGGAAAATAAGAAAATTTTAAAACATTGTAGTTAAGAAAAGATCATTGAAATAATGTAACCTAGTAATAACAATTGACCAAACCGCAGCTTGGTTAAAAAAATAAGAAAAAATATAAGACACAATATCAAATTTATTAAAAGAGAACAAAGCGAAAATTGGAAAGTATGTTAAGAAAACGGACGTTGTACTAATAACGGATTAAAATGTAACTACTAAGAACGTAGGATCTAGGAACTATAATAAAATACAACATATACTTTGTAAAGCAATGGAAAATGATCCATGGAAGTCAGTAAAGAAAATATGAGGAATTGTTATTAACTAGGTGTCGATTAGGTCCAAATATAACAAGTGAAGTAACTAGTGCCCCTAACACCAATGGAAAGAACCGCCGACCCCCCAACATCGCTTCCTTTCCTTGGGATGATCTTCTACAAGTTGGTGGAATGTGATGGTCCTCCTTCGGGATACCTAAAAAGGGATCAAAACAATAAATAAATACTAACCAAAAATACTTGCGACACGTTGATCCATTCCGCAACTGACGTCTGTCAACGAAAGAAACAATGTGACGAAATTATAGACAATTATAGCACCCATACAACAGCAATGATCTTGTAAGCGCAGGTTACTCACAGCCGCCAGCAACCACTAGGTGGCACCACCAGGGCGGAAGCGCAATATGGCAACGTGACGATCAATGACAATGACCGTCGATTGAACATTGATCGGGAAAATTTTTTATATTCGGCACAAAATTTTCCGATAAATAACGGGAAAATTTGGATGACAAGATAGTCTGGAGAAACGACTTCCCGAGGTGTGTCCGCGACAAAGGAAATCCAGCAGAAGAAACTTGAGCTTACCCGAAAACCAGTAGAAGGTTGGACTTAGCCGAAAACCAGTAGAAGCTTGGACTTAGGCGCCAGTAATCCAGTAAGTTAACACTTATTAACATTGCGAAGATCCACGTACCGAACACGGTTCTTAGGAACCTATCGGCCCGGGTTGAACTGACCGAAAACGGTTCCAAGGAACCTATCGGCTCAGATCTGCAAACGCGAAGTACACATGTCGTTTCACAGGGAATAAGCCCCATGTCGAACTTGTCAAGTCGTTCGCTAGAGGAGGCCTTACGGGACCCAAAGGTGGGACCGAGACCGTTAAGCTTGGAGGAGTACCGGGCCAGGCAGAAGTGTCAACAGCGGGAAAACACACCTCCAAAGAAGAAACCACCGTCGGCGAAATACAGATCGGGGGTGGAGGCAAGATTTAGAAGGGAAGTCGAGGCAGTCCGGCGCCAATGGCTGACGCCGTGGGTCAGGAAGAACGATTGCGGTTGGGAAAGAGATCCAGCACCTTCATAATAACAGGAGAAAGTACCGCCAGGAGAAGAAGCGGTCTTGGACTTTCCGAAACAGGTTGCATATATCCCGAACGGATTTGGTCTCGCATTGCTTCTACGTATATTTCATTCAATTCCGGACTTTCAATTCTTTTCCTTTCCGTATACATATATCTTTTTAACGCGACTTGGCGTGAACTACCAATATCCATTCCCTCATCTTTCAACGGAATACGTGCAACATATTTTCCAGTATGTTCTCGAAAGTGGGTTTGCATGAAGTGCTCTTCCACTTCCGATTCCTCAATTGACAGAGCAGGATATTCAACATTTTGATCCTGGATCCGTAATCTTTCCAATAACTTATCCAACTGATCTTCCTGTTTGTATTCAATGGCAGGCATTGCTTTCATTTCGTCCGCATTCTTTCCAAAAACAATCAATCCAAGTTCAGTTTTCAAAATTGTTGTGCCGTTGATGGATCCTTCCACTACTGAAATTATCATTTTCGCAAAAAGTCCTGCACCGAAGAGTAAAACCACCGGTGCTGGTTCCCAGAAATTAGAATCCGCCATCGGTACCCTAGGTATATCGATGAATTGACCACTGTTCAAATATTGAGTTGGTAATGTAAAGTTCCACCGACTTCCCTTCGGCAAAACACAGAAAACATCCTTCAAAACGTTATTTGACTCATACCATTGAATTTTTATGCCGTATAGCGAATGGATTCCCATCTATGCTAACAAATTTTCGAGCTGTAGGAATCTGGAATGATTTCAATCAAGGTACTAGCTCTTGACAGACTCAATTCAGGGTAGCTCCCGTATCACAGAGGGATTTATAAACACTAAATTTTCAACTCCAATTCTTACCTTAGAATATATTCACTACTATTCGAACTGTTAAAGGTCTCTAAGTGTGTTCTACACTCATCTTTAGTATTACTAACCTTTCCAATCTTTCCTGAAGTATTTTCCTTTTTATTTTTGGCATTCCTTAATTCATTGTTAAACAATCTTTCCTTAGCCTTTAACAAATTCAATTTTCCATTGCCAATATCTAATTTATTTTTCCATAAATGGTTGTGTTTCTGTTGACGGGAAAACGTCGTTCTTCTCGTTGAGTATGTACATTAGTAGCCAGTTTAACATTCTTGTGTTACCAAACATCGTCATTTTTCATTCGCTGATAACTACGAGACTAGTAATGCGATAACAACGTGTTGTGACTGAACCTAGGCCCAGTCACACATGTTCCATTATTTTCTCCCATTTTCCCCTACACCCTTCCTGTAAAGAAGAAAGAAAACAAAAACCTTTCATCGGAACCCATCCGTTCCCAGCCAAAAATGCTGAAGACGCCGTCGTGATGAAATCTGATCGCGTAAGTTCGTAATAATTAAATAAGGCGTCGATCGCGCGCATTTTCCGTCGCCGTGCGCGACTTGCCGAAAATGCGCGTCATCAATTTCTGTCTCGTTTTAAGGACCCCAAAATGACGCGCATTTTTAGTCGCTCTTTGTCTGGTGACACTACAAGTCGCCCAACCTCTGTTCTCTTGTTTTTGATAAAGCGAAATTAAAACGGCCGTCACTGGGAAAATCCCGGCTCGCAGATAGGCATGTTTTTTTGGAAAGTAAAAATTGCAATTTATAATATAAAAGTTAAGTGAATAAAAGTTGACTGGATAAAAAGTAAAATCGAAGATTTTCAAAAAAATAAATAGAAAAAGTAGAAAGTATTAAATATCGAAACAGATTGGAAATAACAAATAAATTGAATAAAAGTGAAAAAAAAGGGAATTCATATTTTGATGAGACCAAATGAAAATTTTAAAACTATAATTTATAAAATAAAAGATAAGTGAATAAATGTTGATTGAATAGAAAGTAAAATCGAACATTTAAAAAAAAAAGAAATAGAAAAGGTAGAAAATATTAAATATCGAAACCGATTGCAAATAACAAGTAAATTGAATAAAAGTGAAAAAAAGGTATTCTTATTTTGATGAGAGCAAATGAAAATTTTAAAACTATAATTTATAAAACAAAGGTCGATTGAATAAAAAGTGTATTGAATAAAAAATAGATCGAAGATTTTCAAAAAAAAATAATAATAGAAAAAGTAGAAAATATTAAATATCGAAACAAACTGGAAGTAATAATTAATTGAATAAAAGTGAAAAAAAAGGGAATTCATATTTTGATGAGACCAAAAGAAAATTTTAAAACTATAATTTATAAAACAAAAGTAAAGTGTATAAAAAGTTGACTGAATAAAAAATAAAATCGAAGATTAAAAAAAAAAAATAAATAGAAAAAGTAGAAAATATTAAATATCGAAACCGATTGCAAATAACAAGTTAATTGAATAAAAGTGAAAAACAAGGAATTCTTATTTTGATGAGAGCAAATGAAAATTTTAAAACTATATTTTATAGAACAAAGGTCGATTGAATATAAAAATAGATCGAAAATTTAAAAAAAAAAAATAATAATAGAAAAAGTAGAAAATATTATATATCGAAACAGATTGGAAATAACAAATTAATTGAATAAAAGTGAAAAAAAAGGGAATTCATATTTTGATGAGACCAAAAGAAAATTTTAAAACTATAATTTATAAAACAAAAGATAAGTGAATAAATGTTGATAAAATAGAAACTAAAATCGAACATTTTCAAAAAAAAAAAAAAAATAGAAAAATAGAAAATATTAAATATCGAAACCGATTGCAAATAACATGTTAATTGAATAAAAGTGAAAAAAAAGGAAGTCTTAATTTGATGAGAGCAAATGAAAATTTTAAAACTACAATTTATAAAACAAAGGTCGATTTTGTAGCAGAATTTTTTTTTTGTTTGTTTTTTTAATAATAAGTTATAATAACAAGGAGTACCTATATCTGTATATATATATATCTGGGGCATCAATTTTTCGATCGGATCAGACCTCAAGCGTCAAAATTGCAGATCTCATACAAATACCCATCCCCTAGTTTAACAGGTTGGGGGATAAAAGTAACAAGTTTTATAATTTTTTTGTTGTGTGTGTACTTATACTAGCTTACATACCAAATTTCAGCTTTGTAGGACGTTAGGATATACCCTAAGAATTTTGATGATCATCAGTGAGTCAGTGACGAAATCAGGGTTCTTTAGATACCAATTAAATCTAAAGTATAAGAGCTATGCAATTAAAACTTTATATGTTTAATGAGCCTGCTAGTGGCAACATATTCTGAAAACTTTGTTGATCTGGCATAATCCAAACCAAAGTTATAAGGGTTCAAAAAAACGACGAAACGTTTCAAGAAAAGGTAGGTAGTGCCCTTGCGCTTGCGCTTCGTTTGGCTCGTCTTGGCGGGGGCACTGTAGTTCATTGAATGAAAGTGAAAAATAAGGTAGATGAAAAAAAAATATTAGTAAGCTAAAGACTTGACGCTAAAGCTAATCGTAAGCTGTATGTTTGTATTCTGCTAGGCCTTTATATACCAATCTTTTATCTTTGCCTTCTAATAAAAGTACTGAAAAACGTAAAAGGATTTTAGTATTTCCTCCAGTGAGGTGCAGGTGAACTTCTCCTTCGAAAGCACTCCCTGCTCCTTTCCCAAAGTCATTTATGGGATAAAACATTGGGTGGCAGCGGTCGGATTGCCGATCAGATCCCAGACAAATTTTTTTTTTTCTTAAGAAAAAAAATATATAATGAAATAACTAATAAAATAAAAGGAAATAATACGTGAAAGTGTAGTGTAGTGGAAAGGATTTTTGTGCTCCAGGCGAGCATAAGCCAAACCCCAACTAAATTTATCTCCGGGGCTCCAAACTTGCCCGAACCTTTAGGGACCGGCGCGTCCACTCCCAGACAAAAGGAACTATCATCAGCCAGCCAAGACACATACTCCTCAACTGTCCAACGAAGGAAGAACTGAACATGAAGTAGTGAGTTATAGCTTAAGTTTAAACAAAAAAAAAAATTCACAAATCTAAATGTAGATATATATTATATATAATTGTAAGCCACTTGAGAGCCCTTTTTACTAATTTATAAAACTTAATTCGTGCGCCTAGTAGAAATCCTAGATTTCCCCTACCCAAGGTAAGAGTCTAGGACAGTCCAAGGGAATTGTCGCGCTGACATTCCGGACTCTACGCACCCAATAACACAAGTCATAATAAAAACACGAAAGGGAAAAATTTAACTACCCTCTCGTCTTCCTTCACCAGCCCTTGCTTCCGTTTTTTTTGCCAGATGAATTCCAACCCGCATTCCGAATCGCATCCTTGTATCTCTTTTGCTGTCGGGAAATATGTGAGCTTGGAGCGACATATTGAGGGAACTTTCCAGACGTCCTCCCTCCAGATCTTTTCTTAAATTTCAATTTTGGTTGAACAACCGTGGACGTATCCGAAATTTTGCCGTTTACGTTGGTTGATGCTCGTTTACTCGTATATTTGCGTCACCCTATCTCTATGTACCGCTTCATGAAAACAAGATCGTACTAGCTCCAGTGAACCTACCAATATCTTATCGTCATGACTTTTCTTTGTTTTCGAAATAAAGCTTTACATAGATACCATAACGTGCATAGTCGGCGACTCGTATAAATCTTAATACTTGAGTGCATCCTATTGCTCCTAATTGAAACCCCTCTCACAAATTTAAACCCTTACTTTTTTGAGACTCCGACCTCTTTTTTTTATCTCATTATCGCAAGGATTCTGCGGACCGATATGAAGAAATAGCTATAACCAATTCTAAAACAAGCAGATAGTTGATTAACGATGAATGTAACCGTTCAAACCCTAAAACTTATTTAGTTCGATCAAATACTATAAATAAATACTATATTTTGTATTTTTAAGAAGAAACACCTTTATTTTGTGTCACAACTTTATTTTTTAAGACAAGGAGACAAGATGGCTGACCAGAACGAGAATATAGAATGACACAGACTCGGAGTCAATAATGACAGGAACCGAATCATAAGACTCCGAGTCAATATTCATAAGAATAGATATAACATTTCCTCCGTCCTTTGTATAAAAATTAGCATTACGTAGGCATAAAGAAATTTGGAGGTCGGCGATGTCGTCTTGATCTTCGTAGAGGTGGATTCTGCTCAGTGTTTCTATTTCCACCTGGTGAGTAAGGTGACGGTGGCCAAACTGGCGGTGTTCAAACCAAAATTGAAAAACTTTATTTATATGATCTAAATTTGGCCAAAAAAATTTTCTAATCAAAATTGAAACACTTTATTTTTCTGATCTATATATTTGTTCAAAACCAATGTGTGTTTTACTCGAAGTCACCAATGCAAGTGAAGTTTTTCAGTCCGATGTGTAGTTAGTAGCAATTAACTTGTTGGATTTGACGTTCAGTGGCTAAAGGGGTTGCCAATGTTTCAAAATCCGTTCATGCTGCCCCCAGTACCGTCTCAGGACAGTATTGTTATCTGTGGTTGATTGTTGATGGATCGCCGATGGATTGGGTGGTGCCGTGGTTGATTGGCAATGGACAAAGTTTATTCACCGGTTGTTTCATTGTGCCGTCCTTTGTTTTTAGCGTGGCAACACGCACCAATTGATCTTTTCCGGGGTGCACCTCGATGATTCTGCCCCTTGCCCACTCGTTTGGTGCTAGACGATCATCTTTGATGAGAAGCAGGTCGCTTACGTCAAGGTGTTTTTGTTCTTGTTGATACTTTGGACGATATTGTAGATGTGAGAGCCAATCCGATGACCATTTGGACCAAAATTGCTGGATCATTTGTTGTAAGGCAATGTAGTTGTTGCTGAGCGTTAGTCTTGCGGTTGACTGTTCTGGAGGTGGTGCAAGTAATGCATCGCCGATTAAGAAATGACCGGGTGTTAATACGTCCAAGTCATCGGGGTCTGCTGTAAGCGGACATAAAAGACGCCAATTCAGACATGCTTCTATCCGGATTAAGACAGTTGAGAGGTCCTCATACGTCATGCTAATAACCTGCACGATACGTTTTAAATGACATTTCGTTGATTTAATATTCGCCTCCCAGATTCCTTCAAAAATCGGTGCGTGTGGTGGCTTGAAGTGCCATTGAATGCCTTTGTCAGCAAGTTGGGCTACAACATTTTTTTCAATCGATTCAACAAATGCCCTTTGGTTGATGACACTGTCAGCCCCTACGAAATTGGTTCCGTTGTCATTAAAAATATCATGACAGAAGCCTCGACGACCGATGAATCTATGCAATGCCATGAGAAAATGTTCGGTTGACATTCCAGTGACGGCTTCCAAATGAAGTGCCTTTGTTGCAAGGCAGATGAAAATTACGATGTAACCCTTATACTTGGTGTTGCCCCGAAATTTCGATGATTTGAGCTCGAAAGCTCCGGTGTAATCAATTCCAGTTGCTTCGAATCGTCTAGTACGTTGATTGACCCTGTGAAATGACCGCATCATTTGACTTGATGGTTCTGGTTTAACTCGAAAGCAAGTTATGCACTTTCGAATTTTTGATGCAACAGATTGTCGTGCTTTGACGACCCAATAGTTTTGCCGCAGATTGACTAAGGTGAGTTGTACTCCTCTATGTAACTTGTTTTGGTGCGAATTGTCGATTAACAGCCGAGTAAAATGATGCCTGTTTGGCACTATGATTGGATGTTTCTGGCAATAGGGCAAATTCGATCGTTGGAGTCTGCCCCATACGCGAAGCAATTCTGTTGAATCTTCGATGAACGGAGCTAAACCCTTGATTGTTGACTTGTTGGGTAACGGTTCCTTCGATTTGATGCAAGCTATCTCTTGTTCGAAAGATTCAGCTTGGACCAGTTTGATTAGTTTGTGCAGACTTTCTTGCAGCTCGATGACTAGAAGCGGTCCCTTTCTTCGTTGCCATTGATTTTTCTTACAAGCGTTGTAACAGTAACGATGCATCCAGGCGTTTACGCGAATTAGTTTAGTTAATGATGAATAGTGATAGATGATTGAATCACCTTTGATGACTACATGAACTTGAACTTTGGTTGACCTTGCTTCCAGTTCCTCTTCGGTGAATGTGTGAATGTTCTGGGGCGAGGTTGGCCAATGGATGCTATCTTGACTGAACCATATTGGACCCTTCCACCATAAGTCGAAATCGGATAGCTTCTTAGGTGTTAGGCCGCAAGTAGCACAATCAGCCGGATTTGGCTTTGTATCGACGTGACTCCAATTTACTTTCGATGATCTAGCCAATAATTTTCTCACACGATTTGCTACGAAAGTCTTCCAATGTGCTGTATCGCCCTTTATCCAGTGCAGTACTATCATGCTATCACTCCAAAAGTACGTTGGAATGTTGTTGTTGTATAAACGAAGATGTTCCTTTGTCCATAATGCAATTCGGGTTGCTATTTCAGCTCCACATTATTCCACTCGAGGTGTTGTTAGTATTGGTTTCGTTGATGTTGTTTTGCTTTTGGCGGTTAATAGATGGGTGTACACATCTCTATTTTCATCTTGAATCCGAATTTATACTGCGGCTGCGAATGCCATAGTTGCTCCATCACAAAACGTATGTAGCTGTACTGATTCGATTTGCGGTGAATAGTTTATCCATCGAGGTATGGATATTCCGTTGTTTGCTGGAAGTTCGGTGACGACCTCTGTCCAATCTCTGTTGATGTTGTTTGTTACCTTATCATCCCAGTCCAAAGGTGTGTTGTTAGATCCTTGATTGCATGTACATACTTGCTTGAGAATAATTTTTGATGTAACGATGACTGGTGCGAGAAATCCTAAAGGATCGAACAACTGAACTGTGGTTGATAGGATGGTTCTTTTTGTTGCAATAGTTGAAAGTTGGAATTTCAATTTGAATTTGAATACGTCTCCGTTTGGTTGCCACTTTGACTTGATTTCGTTTGGTAATGGCAGCTTCAAGTGAATCACCGCCTGATTGAACATCGCCAACGTACATTTCCCTTTTTAGTACATCCTCAGCTAGTGGGTAACGTTCTCTTTCATCGTTAGCTATCCGATGTATGACACTGATCGCAGTACAAGGTGCTGAAGCAGTGGCAAATGTGACTGTTGTGAGGCAATATTCTAGAATGTGTCCTTCTTTGTTGCGCCACAAAATCTTTTGATATCGGATATTCTCGGGATGCATGTCGATGCATCTGTACATTTTTTGGATGTCAGCGTTGAAAACAAACTTATACAATCTCCAATTCAACATGACTGCTGGAAGCTCATTTTGAAGTGCCGGTCCAATGCATAAAATGTCATTGAGTGACTTTCCATTAGACGTTTTTGATGATGCGTCGAAGACAATGCGAAGTTTGGTTGTCAAACTTTCTTCACGGAGCGCTGAAGTGATGTTTGATTTGTTTCCGTTACTGTGTAGTTTTCGTCCTCCGTAGATGTAGATACAACAATTTGATTTAAGTCAAAATATTCTTGAATACCTGCTGAGTAACGTTCCAATAGTGATTCTGAACGAAGCAAACGTTTTTCCATCTTGTGGGAACGATTGATGGCCATTTGTTTCGATCTACCCAACGTTTGGTTCGGATCGAAGTGTGTTTTGAGCGGAAGTCGAACCATATACTTTCCCGATGCCTGGCGTGTGCAGTGTCGTTTGAAGAAGTCGATGAACGATTTTTCCTCCTGGGATATGATACGTTCCCCTGAGACTTGCTCCGCTTCGAAGAACCGCTGAACAAGAGTTTCCAATGCTGGATTGATTGCTGTGTGATGACAGTGAATAGTGGCTGACCGATTGGTAGTTGAGGCTGCTGCTGCCACTTGACCATACAAAATCCAGCCGAGATGTGAATTTTGTGCTATAGGATGATCAAGCCGACCGATTAGCATGTTTGGCAACAGAATGGACGCATGCATTTCTGTTCCAATGAGCAAATCAATTTTGTTTGGATTAAGATATGTTGGATCTGCTAGCACCAAGCCTTTGATGTGTGGCCAATCCTGTGGTTCAATTCGATTACTGGGTAAGTTCGACGTGACTGTGTCCACTACAAACGCCGTTTGTACCAAAGCCTCAAAGTGCGGATTAAGGCTCGAGCGCACTCTTTGCTAGTTCCCGAAATTTCGCCGACACCACTATCGTCGGTATGTAGCGGAGTACGCCGCAACCCCAATGCGCGTGCGGCAGGGTTTGTGATAAGTGTGCCCTCTGAACATTGGTCGATGAGAGCTCTCAATGTCATTGTATGACCAGTGTACACGTTGACGACTGGGACTAATGCTGTTGCTAATGATACCTTTGCTGGTTGCCGCGTTGTTCTTCCCGAGGAGACGCTAGCGGCGTAAGTTCTTACCTCGGATGAGTCGCGTGCTTGTTGGGGTTTAGCCAATGGTGCTGTATTTAACGTTGGGTTTGCCGTTTCTGTGCTTCCGTTAAAGGTGAAATGTAATAGTGTGTGATGTCGCTGCCCACAGGTCTTGCAACTGGATTTGCTTGGAGACTTGGAGACGAAATGAGTGTTGCTCAAACAATTTATGCACAGGTGCAGTTGATCAGCGATTTTCCTTTTTGCAAAACAATCCCGCGATAAAAAATCCGGACACGATCTAATGTGGTGTGATCCTTTACAGGCGGCCATTAAACACTTCTCTGTGGAGGTTGTAGTTATGTAATACGCTTTTCGTTGTATCGATGAGTTTCACCGTGATGATGTTGATTTTCGATCATTTGGTTGCTTTGGTGTCGCCTTTTCGTTTTGACCCGCCCTTTATTGTATCGATTGCCTACTTCTCTCGATGTAACTAACACTAATCAAACGAGTTTTCAAAAACTTCTCGAATTCCTCGTAGCTTGGAATGTTGGTTTTTTATCCCAAATGGCGCTCCCAAGCTTGAATCGTTTCCGGAGCTGGCTTCTTGATCGCAAAGTGGGTTAATAAATCATTAATATTATTCACGTTGAGACGTTGGAATTTCGTTGCACAGCTCCTTAATGTGATTTGCATCTGCCTCATTCCTTTGTCATGAAGGTTAATGCCACAAATTCTTCCACTCTTTCTGAGAATACAATGCATGGATTGTCATACCGTTGCTTAAGCATCTCCCAAGCGATCGGGTAATTTGCTTCGGACAGAAATAACTCATGGATATCTCTATGTTGTACTATTTTCAATGCAGTTCGAAGGTAATGAAATCACTGTATTGAATTCAACTCCGAATTTCGATGGATTATCCTCGTGAAGGTGTCGTTAAAAGCAGGCCAATCCTTTGGATCTCCCGAAAATGTTGGCAACGGTATTTCGGCAAATCGTGTAGTGGATGCATTTTGAAGTATCCATATTTTGAAGTTGTAATGACACGTACTTTCAATCCTTAAATTAAAAATGCATGGATCAATAAATACAATGAATGAATGAAATTCAAGTTCTCTTTATTGCGACGAAGGAGAAGTAGAAGGTATATCCTATTATTTCAGGTTAGGTCTGGACACCGTTATATCCCTCCACTCCATGTGCCATGTGCTGACCTGCATTGATAACGAACCACGTGGAAACCACTGAGAACGAATCGTGATTTTGCACTCCAAATGTTATGCGATTTTGTATTGATATGCGGGATGTTGGCCACTTTAAGCGCCTTGTTGCTGAGGCTTTACCGGCACAATCTATCGATATGACGTAGCACTTTCCTCCCATGGGCCACCAAAAAATGTTCAAACCAAAATTGAAACACTTTATTTATATGATCTATATTTGTCCAAAAAAATGTTCAAACCAAAATTGAAACACTTTATTTTTCTGATTTATGTATTTGTTCAAAACCAATGTGTATTTTACTCGAAGTCACCAATGCAAGTGAAGTTTTTCAGTCCGATGTGTAGTTGGCAGCAATTAACTTGTTGGATTTGACGTTCAGTGGCTAAAGGGGTTGCCAATGTTTCTAAATCCGTTCAGGCGGTGTTGGCTCTTGCTGTACTAGAAGGCACAGATCTTAGATTATAGAGAACAGGATATGACACGATGACAGATGAGCGTGCAATTTTAACGCAACCTAACAAAATTTACTAACACACTTGAACGAAACACATTGACGTCGGAAAATTTTTGAGGACGACAATGAAACAAGTAGATTCTGGCACAAACATTTGAAAAACACAAATCTATTCTTTTATAAACATTTATTACTAATTTTTACTCATGTTACACTTCTTTATTATTAAATAAACTATTAAAAAATTTCAGTATACACTTTTATAAAAGTTTTATACTACTACTCCACTGCGCGGTTTTGACACGAATTTCACAACCGATGCGTCATTTATTATGTTCCATATTTTCAAACTTTAAATTTAATTAGAAAAACAATGTGTTTCACTTTGAAAACAATTAAAATAATTAAAGAAAATATTGAATTTCACATAGGTAACAAATAAAATACTTTCTTCCTCTCAAGGATATAATTTGAACAATTTTTCCGACAATTCACTTCGTGTTTTTCCTTTATGACTGATATATTTTCTTAAAATGAGAATGTCACTTCACAGGACTGTTACTATCACTCCAGTGTACTTCACTTTATTTTATTTTCAACAAATTACTAATTTTTTCCAATGAAATACTACAAAATTCATTAAATCTTGCTTTGTTTTGACATTTCATGTTCAATTTATTTACAAACACTAACCCCACCACAGATTTTTATTTGATAAAAAACGAGTTCAAGTTCAATTTTCGTACACCAGTTGGCTCCCACGCTAGCTGAAAATGAAAAACGGGTGTGACCCAAGATGAAAAAGGTGCGTGCCTATGCTTTGACAAGCAAATTTATTTTAAATTTTCTGAATTTAAATCTAAAGAAAATCAAAAAAAACTATGCAGGGGACGATTGTAGGGTATGTTACATCTATTGTAAATAAAAATCTGGCTTAAGAACCTGTAAATTATAAATTGAATTTTTTGATGACATAAAAGAAAATGTGCGCCTGAGCTGGTGGATTACGTCTACAAAAGGGTTGCAAGTTCACCATTAACTCGCAAGCACGCTCATGTCGCTGCTGTGCCCCTATATATATACGAGTTTTCGATAAGATGTCATATCCTGTTCTCTATAATCTAAGGCACAGATGCTCCAGGACTTCCCCAGGTGCCGGATGATGATTGTTCTCGTAATAATGAATTTTTCGTTCAATCCTCGTTGGCTCAATTATTTCAGTTGTGTCTTGTTTGATGTACGCATTTGGATTAGACAGCTGAAAGTTCCCCATTTGGTAAATGTGTCGTTTAACAGTTTTTCCATCGTAATCGATTTCATAGTGTTAATCGCCAGTTCTTGAAGAGATGACCCCTGATATTCATTTATCCGTACGCGGGTTATTTGAAAGAAAGTAGACAAGTTGTCCTGTCTCAGTCATTCGGCTTTGTTTATTTCCAGGACGTACTCAATCCAATCGTGTGTGGATGCTTCGCGCCAAGAACAGTTGAGCAGGTGATTCTCCTGTAGCAGATGAGGAGCTTTTCTGTACTGTCTCAGAAACTCATTAATGTCCCGGTGTAATGTAGTCTTGGTAGTTTGCATTTGAGCAAGTGAATCCTTCACTGTTCCGGGTGATATGGGGCTGTCAACTTATGGTATACAGTACCTTGCAGCTTAAGAAACGTATTGAACTCTTCAGAAACAAATTTTTTGCCGTTATCTGAAACCACCGTGATCGGGGATCCATAAGTAGCAAAAAAAACATGGACACTGTTGCAGTACTTGTCGTTGTGTTGGTGATCTTGACTTTTACCCATTTACTGTAAGCATCTACCACAATAAGAAGCATGGTATCTGCAACAGGGCCTACATTATCTATATGTATGCGATCCCATGGCTCTTTAGGATACTCCCAATGATGAGTTTTGAATTTGGCTGGCGCAGGAGCATGTTTAGCGCATTCGATACATGTCTTGGCAATGTGCTCGATGTCTGCGTCGATACCCGGCCAATAAACAAATGATCGCGCAATGCCTTTCATCTTTGTCATCCCAACGTGTGCTGCGTGTAAGTCATTGAGTATAGCAGGTCGCAAAAAAGTAGGAATTACCACTCTATGCTCAAACAATAAGCATCCAGAAGCTAAAGAGAAATTTTTTTCTGGCGCTTTATAGCGATTGCGTTCTAAGTCTTGACCATACTGTAGGATTTGCACTATTTTTCCTAGATTTTGATCTTTTCTCGTTTCCAAAGCGATTTTTCCCTCGCGAACTGGAAGCTGATCAACCTTTCGAAGGATGAACATGTCCATTTCATCTAAATCCTTGCTTCCTTCCTCTTCTTGAGATGTAATTTTGCGTATACTTTCCGGTTCCTTCAGTGGTACTCTGGAACAGTAATCTGCATTTGCGTTAGCTTTAGTTGGTTTAAATTTGACTGTGTAATTGAAATGGGCTAGATAATCCGCGTCATTTTCCTTTCTGCTTATACATTAGACCCGAAGACTTTTTCTGGATGGAGAATTTGTATGAGTGGTCGGTGGTCTGTTATAAGAGTAAAATGCCTTGCGTATAAGTAGTAGAAGAATTTTTGACAAGCCCAGACAATTGCTAACGCTTCTTTATCAATTTGTGGATATTTGTGTTCTGTGGAATACGCAATGCTACCTGAAAGAAAAAACGGATCAATGAACTTAATTAAAATAAAAATTTAAATAAGCTTACACAGGTGTCATTCCCATGACACCAATTTGACGTGCATCCGGCGAACCAAGTCTCATGACACAAATTTCGAAAAAGTGTCAAATTCAACCAGCGAACTACTTTTCGCTCGCTGGATGGATTGGGCAATCATTTCCGTTCTCACAAAAATCCACTGAACTTTCCCACAGTTCAGGTGACTACCTAAGCCACGACCGCAGCGCAAAATTTCGATATATACCGCGGAAATTTAAAATTGTAAGTTAGTCATAAGAAGTAATCTGTTCAAGTAACTTAAAGTAACAAAAATAAAAGTATAGTTTAAAAACTTATTTTTTTATCGAACCCAAACTCCCAGTCTCCTTGATTAATTAATTACCTTTCCCTTCCATTATGGGTATGGCTTGATAGAGCGGCACCCTTTTGGAAGAATCCCGAAATATAAAAGATTAATTCCCGATCTAGTAACCGAATGTGGCTGAGGACACGACATGGCGACCGTGACATCCTGCTTCAATTTCACATGGTAAATGCAGATACCAGTTGGAAAACGGAAATTCCAAGAAATTAGTAACCAGAACGTGAAATGACGGAGAAATTATCAGCGAGGCTGAAAAGTAAAAACCCAGAGAGTGCAACAGAAAACTTAACGTTGTATCCAGCGAAAATTAATATAAGCAGTCTAAAGTTTCGGGTAACACCGGCAAACAAAAACAGGGAGCAAAGTAGAGTTTATGAGGGTAATATAGGACCCAAACCTATTAAGATAAAAAAATATTTGGAAAAAAAAATAATAATAAAACCAAAAAACAAGGCAGTAAATAATGTTAGAGGCGGAAAGCGCCATCAATTTTCAAAAGAAATAGATAGATATAAGCAACTAATTGTGATATGCGGAACAGAGGAGGAAAAAATAAAATATAACATTTTGTTAGCTAAAGCAAAAAATGAGCTAAACAGGTTAAGAAAAAAGAAAAAAATTAATAATTGAAGATACTAATAAATGGTGTGAAAAAAAAAATTTTCTACGTTTTAAGTCAGTCATTTTCATATTAAGAATATAAAAGAAAAATAACAAAAATGGGAACCACTAACTCAAAGAAAAACGAAAATACAGGGGAGATAATCAACAATGTTACAGTCCAAGATGTGGTACAAATTGAAAACGCGACGATAATATTCCTTCTGGTAGCAATTTTGGCAGTACTTGTCTTCAATCTAGTTTACAAAATTTACATGAACCATAGAAGGGGACTTCGTAAACGTTATCTTAGCTCACCAGCCAGAGTAGCTGTAATTGATAAGTAAGGTACATATTGTAACCAATGGAGGTGCTGGAAAAAATTAAAGAAGAACTCAAATCCATACTATCAAATTTTAAAAAACAGATAAATAGGGGATACACAACTGATACTTTAGAAAAAAAAGAACAAACAGTTCAAAGCCTATTGGAGACAGCAAGTAATTTGAAACCGGTAGAAACTACGTTAGGAGAGGCTTGCAAAATAACAGACACATTTGAAGAGATAGAAAATATAGCTAATCAAATAAGGAAATTAATAAGCGAGCAGAAGGAAGCAAATCGAAACAGGGAAGAAGTTAAAGTAAATAGTGAGAGTAAAGAGGAAAACCGAACCGCAAATATGACGTTTGATATAAAAGTGGCAACAGCCTTAGTGGCACCTTACAATGGAAAGGAGGAAGAAACAGAGTCATTTTTGGATGCTATTGAGCTCCTCGACGAACTCACTCAGCCGACTGATAAGGAGATAATGTTCAAATTCATTAAAACTCGTGTTACCGGCAAAGCAAAATTGGCAATAACGGAAGACGTCAAAACAATTGAAAGCCTCAAAACAAAAATTCGTCAAAAATTCGCAATTAAAATATCCTCAGACGTCATTTTGGCCCAGCTAAAGGCAACACAGCAAGGGACTAAAAAGCTCGTCGATTATATTAGTCAAATTGAACATCTGGCCAGCCAGCTCACAAAAGCGTTTATTTCGGAGAAAGTGGTAACTGGTGAGCCAGCAGAAAGGCTCGCTGAAAAATTCGCCAAGCAGGCATTTGTGGACAATGTGGCTAATCCGGAAACATCCATCATCCTTAAAGCAACAAACTATACCAAACTGTCTGATCTTGCAGCTAAAGCTATATCAATAGACAAGCCGAACCAACCTAGTGTGCTTCATTTCAATGCACAACCGAGGAATAACGCGTTCAGATTCAAAAATAGCCAACACCAATCTGACGACTCTGGGTGGAAACAGCAAAATCAATGGCAACAACGTGTTATGATAATAACCACTATTGGGTTCATAACAATGGATCGAGGAGTGCTTATGGGCAAGATCACTCGACCCTCATGCATTTACTTTAATAAATTGACACGTTTACAATAATTTTATTTATTCCATATATATTAATTTACATTTTTATTTTAAGTTAAGTTCACCTTTAGTTAAAATTTTAATTTCACTATTTCATTCTTTAGTTCAAATTTACATTTCGCTATTTTGTTCTAAGTTAAGTTCTATCCATAGTAAATAACAATATCATATGCAATTTTTGTTTCGTACATTGTTTTAAATTAAGTTTAATTTGATTCAGATTTAGGTTTCACATTCTTATTTTAAGTAAAGTTCAATTTTAGTTCAAATTTTAATTTCACTATTTTATTCTTTAGTTCAAATTTACATTTCGTTATTTTATTCTAAGTTAAGTTCTATCCATAGTAAATAACAATATCATATGCAATTTTTGTTTCAAACATTGTTTTAAATTAAGTTTAATTTGATTCAGATTTAGGTTTCACATTCTTATTTAGTTCACATTCACATTCTTATTTTAAGTAAAGTTCAATTTTAGTTCAAATTTTAATTTCACTATTTTATTCTTTAGTTCAAATTTACATTTCGCTATTTTATTCTAAGTTAAGTTCTATCCATAGTAAATAACAATATCATATGCAATTTTTGTTTCAAACATTGTTTTAAATTAAGTTTAATTTGATTCAGATTTAGGTTTCACATTTTTATTTTAAGTAAAGTTCAATTTTAGTTCAAATTTTAATTTCACTATTTTATTCTTTAGTTCAAATTTACATTTCGCTATTTTATTCTAAGTTAAGTTCTATCCATAGTAAATAACAACATCATATGCAATTTTTGTTTCAAACATTGTTTTAAATTAAGTATAATTTGATTCAGATTTTGGCTTTACATTCTTATTTTATTCACCTTCACATTCTTATTTTAAGTAAAGTTCAATTTTAGTTCAAATTTTAATTTCACTATTTTATTCTTTAGTTCAAATTTACATTTCGCTATTTTATTCTAAGTTAAGTTCTATCCATAGTAAATAACAATATCATATGCAATTTTTGTTTCAAACATTGTTTTAAATTAAGTTTAATTTGATTCAGATTTTGGCTTTACATTCTTATTTTATTCACCTTCACATTCTTATTTTAAATAAAGTTCAATTTTAGTTCAAATTTTAATTTCACTATTTTATTCTTTAGTTCAAATTCACATTTCGCTATTTTATTCTAAGTTAAGTTCTATCCATAGTAAATAACAATATCATATGCAATTTTTGATTCAAACATTGTTTTAAATTAAGTTTAATTTGATTCAGATTTAGGTTTCACATTCCTATTTTAAGTAAAGTTCAATTTTAGTTCAAATTTTAATTTCACTATTTTATTCTTTAGTTCACAATTTTAATCTCTGAATAATTTTTAATGCAACAGCGCGAACTCCTTCTCAAAACCGACTGCATGCCGAACCAAAATCCCGCAGTTTATATCTGCATTCGGATAATGGCCGGACAGCGGAACTCCAATCCATGAAAGACCAATTCTTATCCTTTCGATTCTATTGATCTTTCATGGACTGGGAGATGTCCATTGTCCAACTCAACTGATTCCCACGGAATCAGTTGAGCCCGGCTGCAATGCACAAAAGATCAATTCAATTTTTAACGTTCAATAGTTGAATTGATCGTTTGTGCATTTTGGGGGCGGATATCCCTGGGAATAACAGATGGTTCGTTGATTCCCAGGGAATCAATAGGGAGTGCAGAACGGGATATGCAACAATGAAAATTATTTTGCATGCATTTTTCGTGATCCCGTTATGCCACGCGCCGAAGTCACAGGGTGGTTATGGTGCTTCGGAGTTTTAGTTTTAATTCGTTGTTATGAAAATTAATTTTCATAACACACCATCCCCCTAGGGGAAACAAATTTTTTATTTTTAGATAAAAAAAGAAAAATTTTGTTTGGGACAAATCGTGCGTGCCATTTACAATGTATTTTACAATATTTATTTGTTCTTATATCTATCTAGGTTTATGCACACGTAGGTGGGACCCTTTCTCCCCTTTTTTTTTTTTTTTTTTTTTTTGGGGTATAAGGTTATTTGGTTCTGGTCAGGGGGGGGTACTTATCGTGAACTGGCAAGCGCGCGAGTGTTACGGTTGTACTCGGACAAACAAAATACTAAAAAGTGTATAGCGAGTTAAATATCAGTTAACGTGGAGCGCGATACAACGAACTTTAGGTATTAAAAGATCAGAATGTAGATCAATAATTCATAGATTTCGAGGGTCAAGAATTTTCCTCATTAAATAATAATACCACAAAAAAAAATTCCGAAACATTCATTGAAATCACCCAGGACTTGGCCAAAACGCATATGTCACTAATGATGTACAAACCGAAAGCCTTATTGAGCGAATAAAAGCGGTAATGACTACGAAGGACTGAAAAATGGACAGTAGATTATCTACTCAAGCACAAAATACCAATAGAAAGGTAACTCCTCCAGGAGTAGAAAAAGAAATTAAGGCAGACTGCTCTACTTCAAATGCTGAGATTAACGGTAAAACTTTAGCAAATACCACGAAATCTGAATATATACCAATCGGGTGAAGGTTAAAATTCTTAACAATTGTAAATCAAAGAACAACAAAAAAAAAAAAGAAGAAGAAGGCTGCAGAGTACAGTGTAAAAGGAACTTGCGCCAAATTACAACAGATTGAGGCTAGGTTGTTGTATTTTCAAATCCGAGTGATATTCGACGGAGATAGGCTAACTCTATCAGGGATAGGAATTCAATTATTAAAAAAAAATACAAAAAAATTCTTAAACATTGACTTATGGTGAATCATAACGAACCAGAAATCTGAACCTAACAAAAATCCTCGAGGTGAGCGATGCTATTTCTTTCTTTACTTGTACGATATTTGATCAGGGGAACGTTGAAGACGGAGTCAACGAGAGACAGTCCGGGAGAGAGAGAATAATCAATAAGGAATATATGAGAAAAAAAAATGTTACGATAGGAGTTATTTGTTTTCGAAATATGGTTTTAGGTCATTATTATGGACTTTCTTCGTCTTCTTGTTAATCTTGATAGTTGTGTTTTCTTTTGAGTTGACTTGTATGACTGTATAGGGGCCTTGCCATATACGTGACAGCTTGCTTTCCTTTGTTCTGGCCTTTAATAAAACTCTATCTCCGACGTTGAAGCTTTTCCCTTTTGTACCTTTGTCATAGTATTTTTTTGATTTTTCCTTGGATGTCAAGATGGTTTCTCTGGCTATTTTGTGGCTAAGTTGTAGGCGTGACCTTAATTCATTGACGTAGCTGTCGTAGTTATAACAGACGGAAGGGGAGTTTTTTAAATTATTGGGTACTTCGGCCGGAAATCCGTATAACAGTTCGTGAGGGGAGAAATTGGTACTGGAATGTGGAGTTGTATTGTAGACGAACATAGCGTACGGTTTCCAGGAGTCCCAAGTTTGACGGTCTCTATCAGTATAGGAGCGTAGATATTCGATTAGCGTTCGGTGGCTTCGTTCCAGGGCGCCATTGGTTTGAGGGTGATAGGGCGTAGTAGTTATTCTTCTTATTTTTAACAATTTCGAAACTTCGGCGAACATTCCTGCTATAAGGTTGGCTCCCTGATCTGTGAGTATACTCTCAGGTATCCCGTGCCTACAGACAATGTGCGTAACGAAGGCTTCTGCTAAGGTAGAGGATTCGGTATTGTGCACGGGTATTGCCTCGGAAAACTTGGTGAGATCATCTTGGAAGGTGAGGATGTATTTGCTGCCGGAATAAGAGATTGGGAGGGGTCCAACTACATCGAGATACACCCTTTCGAAGGGTTTGGAGCTGACTCCAGGGATTTTCATGGGGATCTTGGGGTTTCTAGAGGCCTTGTTAGCTTGGCAAACCGTGCAAGATCTGATGAAGTTGGCTGTGTCCTTGGACATTCCCTTCCAGTGGAATTGTCTCCTTATCCGTTGTAGGGTCCTCCACACTCCTTGGTGGCCTCCCGAGGGTAGCTCATGGAAGTCTCGGAGTACTTGCTTGATCTCTGAGGGGGTGTTGAGGGTTTTGATATCATCTATGTAAAGATTGATCTTGATTTGATTTGACTTCAGGATTTTTCGTATGACAGTTTTTATAATCATTATGGTTTTTAGGGGTACTTTCGGTATTGACAAATGAGTTTCTGGTAACCTTAGGTTTTCCGATAGTTTGAGGATGGAAGAAATAGCTTCCTCTAGTTGTTCCTGATCTTGGGTGGTTTGAATATTTAAATTTAGCTTATATATATTATAATCCTTCTTGTCACAGGAGAGGGAGTTGAGTTCTAGAAGAGGTATGTTACTATTTAGGTTTAGTTTGTCGACCAAGCGTTGTTCTAAGTCGCTATTCGGAATTGGTAATAAAAAAAATTTTGGGGATAGGTTATTATATAGTAGGGACTCGTTGCTTTCTCTTAAGACTGTTTCTTCGTTAGTAGGATTATTGGCAAATATTTGTTGAGGTTCGGGATCAGCATCGATCTCTGCTTTCTGTAATTCCTTAGCCTTGGCTCTAGTCACCACATTGATGTTTTTCTGTTTTTCTCCGTTCTTTTCGGAGGGTAGGGGGGTTCATCTGAGATGGCCCGACTGAGAGCATCGGCATTTACGTTGAGCCTCCCAGGTTTATGTTTGATGTCGAAGTCGTATTCTTCTAGTCGAATTCTCCACCTCATTAATCTTGAAGATGGATTTTTTAAGTTCATCATCCAAACTAAGGGTTTATGGTCAGTTATCACGGTGAATTTCCGGCCGTATACGTACGGACGAAATTGTTCGATGGCAAACACGATCGCTAGTAACTCCTTCTCGATAGTGGAGTATCTCGTTTCCGCAGCGTTTAGCACTCTACTGGCGTAAGCTATTGGTCTGTCTCCTAACTCGAGGTTCTGGGATAAGACGGCTCCAATGGCTGAATTGCTGGCATCGGACGTGACGAAAAATTCCTTGGAGAAGTCTGGGTAGGCAAGGAATGGGGCCTGGATTAAACATTCCTTGAGGATAGTGAATGCTTCGTCGCACTCCGCGTTAAATTTAAAGGGTACATCCTTTTTGAGTAAAGTGGTGAGCGGTTTGGCTATTTTGGAAAAGTTTTCTATGAACCGCCTATAGTATCCGACGAATCCTAGAAAGGCTCTGATGTCCTTGGCCTTCTTGGGTCGGGGGTATGTCTTGACACTTTGTATTCTCGCCGGGTTAGGCTTTACACCGTCGTCAGTTATTAGATGTCCTAAATACATAATCTCCTTTCTCAAGAAATGACACTTTTCTACTTGGAGTTTCAGATTGTACTCCATAAGTCGTTCAAACACGGCCGTAAGTCGGTTATTATGTTCCATTAGGTTATAACCATGAACCACGATGTCATCCATATAAATAAAGCAATGGATGCCCTGGAGGCCCGACAAAACGTTGTTCATGATGCGCTGGAAGGTCGCCGGAGCGCCTTTTAACCCAAAGGGCATACGGTTATATTCATAATGACCATACGGGGTGCTAAACGCGGTTTTCTCGCTATCTCTTGGGTTCATTAAAATCTGGTGGAATCCATTAGCCAAGTCCAAAGTAGTGAAGTATTTCGATTTTCCCAATTGATCTAGTATCTCGCATATATTGGGTAAGGGAAACGCATCACCTACTGTGACGTTGTTTAGCTTACGGAAATCAACCACAACCCGCCATTTCTTGTTTCCATGTTCGTCCGGTTTTTTAGGGACTAATAACAGGGGGGAATTCCAAGGGCTATTTGATGGCTGGATGATTTCGTTCTCTAGCATGCCTTGAATTTGCCGATCTACTTCCTTTCTGTTTGCTTCGGGTAATCGGTAAGGCTTCGTGTAGATAGGAGGTTGGTTAGGAATTGTGTCGATAGAGTGTGTTGCAGCGTTAGTGAACGTCAGGTGGTCTCCTTCTAAGAAGAAGAGACTGTTGTATTTCCTGACTAATTCCTTAACGCTGTCAGCCTCTTCGTTGTTACAGTGGTCCAGCTTAACGAGTTCTAGTAACTTCCTAATTCTCCCTCTTGTTGGATCATGGTCATAATCAGGCAGTGCTACGTCGAAGTCTTCCAAATTTTGGTAATCGAGATGGATCTCTTCTCTTCGTATAGTTACATCTTCCTCGTTGTTGTTGAGGACAAGGATATCAACAGACCCGTGTATTGGTTTTGCAATTGTATTGCCCAATATAACACCTGGTTTGATTTCCTTGTTGACAGTGACTATTTCAGCTTCGGATTTGGTTGATAATGGCACTGAAATGACCATTTCAACCCGAGCTGGGATAGTGATAACTTCACTTGCCCTGTCCAACAAACAAGACGAGAAGTTGGCTGCCTTAGTTTGCTTCCGGGGTGACACCTTCGTGTTTGGATTTTCAGGGGAGGTGTTCGAACAGGCGTTTTCGGAGCCTATCATTAGGGAAATAGTTTTATTTTCGTAATTAATAGTGGCGTTTGTTTTTCGGAGAAAATCGTGACCGAGTAGCCCGTCATAATGCAGAGAGGATTCTTTTCCAAGTATGTGAAACGAGTGTTCTAAAGTGGTGGATTCGTTTAGCGACAACGTCCCTAAGGCTAGGCCTTTGGTGGGAGTAGATTTTGAGAATAAGGTGGTGATGTTATAGATTACATCCTGGTTGTATTTGCTCTCTGGGATTAGGGAAGAAGATTTTAACAGACTTATTTCCGAACCGGTGTCGAGGATGAATTGGGTTTTGGTTGTTTTGCTTATATTTAAGGGGAAGGCGATGGTAAGATTCCGATGGTCGAGGTTCAGTGGTAATTCTAACATCCTGGCCTCTTTAGGGTTGAGTCGGCCTTTTGTTACTTCAGCGGTGACTGGCCGACAATTTGTCTCCGCATTCACTAGTTTTTTGGTTCTGTAGGGGCTACAATTTGTGGAATAGGGGAGGAAGGGGTTGAGTCCGGATTTCCTTGATTCGCTGTGTTTTCCACCGAGGGGGTAGGAGTGCGGAACCTGGAGTTATTATATTCCCTAGTTCTGCATTCTTGAATTTCGTGACCCTTTTTCTTGCAATATCTGCAAAAGGAGGTTATCTTACTGACATAAGTGGAGTAGTTATGGTGAGGAGGGCGTGTATTGGTTGGGGGAGGAATTTGACGGTTTCCTTGGGAGCATTGTGGTGCAATATGTCCGGGTTTTCCACACCTGTAGCAGGTTGGAGGTGGTCTTTGCTGCTGAGGTCGACTGGGGTGAGTCGTTGGCAGCAAATTCTGGCCTCTAGCATTATTGTTCTGGTTCGCAGGTCCTCTAGAGAAATCGTTCTGGGTTGTATGGCTCTGTGGTCTTGTTTCTATCCTAGAGGCGTGTTCTAGCACGTGGTTCGAGAGAAGGCTTAGTTTTTTTACTGGGTAAACCTTGGCTAGCATCTGGAGTTGACTATTTGATAGGCCATCTTCGAGAGCTCTTACGGCTAGGGTTTCATTATCGTTGATTATGGAACTTAAGAGGATTTCATCTCTGGTGTACGACCTCGAAGCTTCGTTTAGGAGAGTGAGAGTAGAGTTAATACGATGCACGAATTCTCTAGTAGGTTCTTCGGGTTTCTGGCGTATCTGATTTAGCTGATTTTGCAGTGTAAACCTCGAGAGTTTGGTTTCGAACTTAGTACAGAGTGCCGATTTTAAATCCTTCCAAGAGTAGTCCTGATGATATCTAATTACCTCGTACGCACCTCCGGACAGTTTATTTTTGATAACACTCAGGAAAAGTTTGTGGTCAGTTTCGCATTGGACAGTAAGGAAGACGTCATCTGCGCAGGAGATAAATTTTTTGTAGATTCTTTGACTCACCTTGAAATTCGGGAATAAGGCTTTGTGCGAGAGACAATGAAAATGAAGATACGAATTTGGTCTGATTCTTGACTGCAGACGTATTTCCTAAACGTCCAGATGCGTTGGGCTCGTCAACGAATTCCATTAGGCGATCTATGGCATTGTAGTATTTAGTCTCCGTAGATTCGAAAATTCGAGAGGAGAAATATTCCAGATTTTCGTCTTCTGGTGTAAAATCCTTGATCAATTCGAAGTGGATGTCCTTGAAGGTTTCCCAGTATTGGTCGAGAAGACTGACCCTTCGATTTATAGTAGCCTGATTGGCTCCCACCAGGCTTTGTGCAAGGACACTATCGGCTAACCGCAGTAGTTGTTTGCTCCGTTCGGTTTGAGTTTTGAGTAAATTAATTTTTGGCGTCGAAGCAGACACATTACGGGAGTGATCGACAAGGGGTGTTGGTCCCCCTTGATGATTACTAGGAGGGTCAGAAGGCATATTGACTGAGTCGAGATTGCTGTTAGGTGAGGTGACGGTATTTTGGGATTCGACTTCTTCGGTGTCCGTTCCTTGTTGTTCGTTGTTTAGGGTTAAGATCTCTATTCTCTTATTTGTGCCTTCTTTAGTGGTTTCGCACCAGTCTCTAGTGCCGTCAAGACACCTGAGTCTAGTATATTCGTCCAGAGGGTTGAATTTAGGATGGCTCTTTATTTTAGTGTCGTTTTCACAAAAACTAACCCACAAGTCGGATAAGGTTTTCAATTTGTTAGTTAATAATCTGATGGATTTGGTCTCAGGAATGGATGCGTGTAACCTTCTTATTTCCGCTGTAAGTCCTGATTGAGATTTACAGAGGTTGTTATACTCATTTTCGGTCATTACGCGGATAAAACTGTCAAGTAGGGGTAGGTCGAATATGTGGATATGGGTTATCGATTATTTCTATATGAGTGCGAAACTAGAAACTAGGAGTGGAATAAGAGGAGTCGAAAACATCAACTATCGTTTATTCTGTGTAACTGGAATTTGATAGGTCGAAACTATATTATTATAGATCATACTTTTGATGATGTTCTCTTATTCATCGGCAGTTAACAGTGTTGGATAGCTAGGATGGCTAGCAATCTGGAGGATCAGAAACATTGCTACGTGACATCTACCCGGATACGTGTTGGTAAATTCGTCCCGAAATGAATTTCCGTTTAAGTGGACCTCTAATTTTAACCATTCGACGATTTTTTCCAGGGCAATAGTTACCTTTTGTTGGTCTTCGAGGGGTAGTTTTGCCACGTATTTACGAACCTTCTTAGATGCCTTGTAAATGAATTTAGTGTCGTTCACGACTATGACCATGTTATAGGTTTAGAAGTAACCATGGAATTATTCAAATTAGACCATAATAAAAGATCGTTGAGATCAGAATCAAAATAAGAAATCAAGTTGTACCAGGGGGCGGAAGTAGAGAATATAATACGACGTTGTAGTAATTATAGGGGGGGCAATATGTAGGAATTAAAGGTTTGTGAAGACGGTCGAGAAGAATTAAGCCCAGGGGTGAATTAAACGAATTAGAGCGAAATTAAGGATTCATTCGGGAATAATTTGTACCTCAAGATTTCATCAATTTAAGCGTACTAAGTTGCTTCGCGGCAAGAACGACTTAAGAACTTCTAGTTTGAAAGTGCGTTATAGATGTTCATTACTCATATTGAACAAAAAAAAATTCAATAGCGTGGTCTACACTTTTCCGAAAGGGTATTAAGAACGCGGTTATTTAATGTTCGTTAGTTCCAATTCACTTAGAAATTAATAATTTTTATTCAGATCTCTCGCCTGCCTCAGCGAAAGTTTTAAGGAGCCTTTAGGCTTCGTGTGCTCCTCTGAAGGAAAATGATTGTTTTATTAAGTACTGAACGGTTTATTCGAGATCGCGATTTTTAAGTTTAAGCGAACGGGTTTACTGACATTGGGTTAAGTTTATGAGTTAGTTTCTGGTTAAGTTTCTTGTAACTTTCCATAAATTTCAAAGAAAAAGGAAAGGATCCCCCTTTACAGACCTTTTTGTGTTTTTTTTTTTTTTACAGTTGTTCTTAATTCTATTATATATATAGGTATATATATTCAATGAGCAAAATTGAATTAAATTACGCTGACCTTATTATTGATTCCCGTATCTCTGGATCTCTGGAACTACGCAGGTTTTCTGGATACGCGGGATTTCAGGATACTCTGGATACACAGGATTTCTGGATCACTGGATTCACTGGATGCTCAGGTTACACAGGATTTCCGGATCACTGGATTCACTGGATGCCATCAGTTGTGGCAATCCCACCGCTGCCACCAAAATTTTTTGTTATGATAATAACCACTATTGGGTTCATAACAATGGATCGAGGAGTGCTTATGGGCAAGATCACTCGACCCTCATGCATTTACTTTAATAAATTGACACGTTTACAATAATTTTATTTATTCCATATATATTAATTTACATTTTTATTTTAAGTTAAGTTCACCTTTAGTTAAAATTTTAATTTCACTATTTCATTCTTTAGTTCAAATTTACATTTCGCTATTTTATTCTAACTTAAGTTCTATCCATAGTAAATAACAATATCATATGCAATTTTTGTTTCGTACATTGTTTTGAATTAAGTTTAATTTGATTCAGATTTAGGTTTCACATTCTTATTTTAAGTAAAGTTCAATTTTAGTTCAAGTTTTAATTTCACTATTTTATTCTTTAGTTTAAATTTACATTTCGCTATTTTATTCTAAGTTAAGTTCTATCCATAGTAAGTAACAATATCATATGCAATTTTTGTTTCAAACATTGTTTTAAATTAAGTTTAATTTGATTCAGATTTAGGTTTCACATTCTTATTTAATTCACATTCACATTCTTATTTTAAGTAAAGTTCAATTTTAGTTCAAATTTTAATTTCACTATTTTATTCTTTAGTTCAAATTTACATTTCGCTTTTATTCTAAGTTAAGTTCTATCCATAGTAAATAACAATATCATATGCAATTTTTGTTTCAAACATTGTTTTAAATTAAGTTTAATTTGATTCAGATTTAGGTTTCACATTCTTTTTTTAAGTAAAGTTCAATTTTAGTTCAAATTTTAATTTCACTATTTTATTCTTTAGTTCAAATTTACATTTCGCTATTTTATTCTAAGTTAAGTTCTATCCATAGTAAATAACAATATCATATGCAATTTTTGTTTCAAACATTGTTTTAAATTAAGTTTAATTTGATTCAGATTTTGGCTTTACATTCTTATTTTATTCACCTTCACATTCTTATTTTAAGTAAAGTTCAATTTTAGTTCAAATTTTAATTTCACTATTTTATTCTTTAGTTCAAATTTACATTTCGCTATTTTATTCTAAGTTAAGTTCTATCCATAGTAAATAACAATATCATATGCAATTTTTGTTTCAAACATTGTTTTAAATTAAGTTTAATTTGATTCAGATTTAGGTTTCACATTCTTATTTAATTCACATTCACATTCTTATTTTAAGTAAAGTTCAATTTTAGTTCAAATTTTAATTTCACTATTTTATTCTTTAGTTCAAATTTACATTTCACTATTTTATTCTTAGTTAAGTTCTATCCATAGTAAATAACAATATCATATGCAATTTTTGTTTCAAACATTGTTTTAAATTAAGTTTAATTTGATTCAGATTTAGGTTTCACATTCTTATTTTAAGTAAAGTTCAATTTTAGTTCAAATTTTAATTTCACTATTTTATTCTTTAGTTCAAATTTACATTTCGCTATTTTATTCTAAGTTAAGTTCTATCCATAGTAAATAACAATATCATATGCAATTTTTGTTTCAAACATTGTTTTAAATTAAGTTTAATTTGATTCAGATTTTGGCTTTACATTCTTATTTTATTCACCTTCACATTCTTATTTTAAGTAAAGTTAAATTTTAGTTCAAATTTTAATTTCACTATTTTATTCTTTAGTTCAAATTTACATTTCGCTATTTTATTCTAAGTTAAGTTCTATCCATAGCAAATAACAATATCATATGCAATTTTTGATTCAAACATTGTTTTAAATTAAGTTTAATTTGATTCAGATTTAGGTTTCACATTCTTATTTTAAGTAAAGTTCAATTTTAGTTCAAATTTTAATTTCACTATTTTATTCTTTAGTTCACAATTTTAATCTCTGAATAATTTTTAATGCAACAGCGCGAACTCCTTCTCAAAACCGACTGCCTGCCGAACCAAAATCCCGCAGTTTATATCTGCATTGGGATAATGGCCGGACAGCGGAACTCCAATCCATGAAAGACCAATTCTTATCCTTTCGATTCTATTGATCTTTCATGGACTGGGAGATGTCCATTGTCCAACTCAACTGATTCCCACGGAATCAGTTGAGCCCGGCTGCAATGCACAAAAGATCAATTCAATTTTTAACGTTCAATAGTTGAATTGATCGTTTGTGCATTTTGGGGGCGGATATCCCTGGGAACAACAGATGGTTCGTTGATTCCCAGGGAATCAATAGGGAGTGCAGAACGGGATATGCAACAGTGAAAATTATTTTGCATGCATTTTTCGTGATCCCGTTATGCCACGCGCCGAAGTCACAGGGTGGTTATGGTGCTTCGGAGTTTTAGTTTTAATTCGTTGTTATGAAAATTAATTTTCATAACAAACGGCAGAATGGCTACAACGGGTATAATGCAAACAGGCAATATCAAAGACCTGGTAATAGGAACAGTTACACACAATCGCCAGGAGGATTCCAACCGAATTTCAGAAGAAATAACCAACAGAATAGAAATTCATTTTGTCCGAACAATAACAACAGACCCAACACTCAAAGAGTACACTGCGTAGATGCGGGGGAATACCAAACCCCTCAGCCAGATGCAGATCCGAGCCAGCTGGGGGGACAGCAGCAAATCGGAGAATCTACAATGTAAATTTAAACCTTAATAATTTCATAATGGCCTTCGTCGAAATGAGTGGAAAAAAATGTACTTTTCTCGTAGATACAGGAGCCGATGTATCTTTGTTCAAAAGACATCTGATTAAACCAGATCAAATGTTCTATCCAAAAAATAAGTGTACCCTACGAGGTATTGCGAACACCGCACAAATGTCAATAGGTTCGACAGAAACTACCCTAATATTCAACAATGAAATATCTCTGAAACACACCTTTCATATAGTGGATAATGAGGTGACATTCGAGGCTGATGGAATTCTCGGCATTGATTTTTTAGTGAAATACCAAGCTAACATCAATTATGATACGTGGACCTTAACGTTGTATTCATCAAGAGAAGTAATAGAGATACCGATCGAAAGCAGCCCAGAAAAAGACGCGTTACTCATACCACCAAGATGTGAGGTCATACGAGCAATTAACGCCATTAGTAGTAAGACAGAGGATCTGGTTGTACAAAATAGAGAAGTTTCGCCAGGAGTTTACATAGCCTCATCAATAATTTCGGCAAATAATCCTATGATAAGAATCTTAAATACCACAGATAAAATGGTAAAAATTAGCACAAATGAAATAGAGACGAAGCCATCATCAGAGTATCAAATTGGCCAAAGTGCAACAAATGACGAAAGACTCAAAAACCTCATCCCAAAACTTGATTTTTCAAGCACTCCAGAATTCGCAAGAGAACAGCTCAAAGATTTGTGCTCTAATTACCACTATATTTTCGCCCTGTTAGACGAGCCGTAATCAACAAACAATTTTTATGAACAATCAATTCAACTTAAGGACAAAACTCCGGTCTATATCAAGAACTATAGATGTCCAGAAGCGCATAAAGAAGAAATTGACCAACAGATAAAAAAAAATGCTAGGTGATGGGATAATAGAGCATTCAGTATCGGAGTACAACTCGCCCATCCTTTTAGTGCCAAAGAAGTCAAAGAGTCAGAAATTGCGGCTGGTAGTAGACTTCAGAAATTTAAATAAAAAAGTCATTGGAGATAAATTTCCATTACCTAGAATTGAAGAAATTCTAGATCAAATGGGGCGGGCCAAATTCTTTTCAACGTTAGACCTTATGTCAGGATTCCATCAAATACCAATAGAAGAATCATCAAGAAAATTCACAGCTTTTTCAACGAATAAGGGTCATTACCAATATCGCAGACTCCCTTTCGGGCTAAATATAAGTCCAAACAGTTTCCAAAGGATGATGACGATTGCAATGCCGAGCCTGCCACCGGAAATTGCTTTTCTTTACATTGACGATATAATTGTAGTGGGTTGTTCATTAAAACATCACCTCAAAAACCTTCAATGCGTGTTTGAAAAGCTAAGAGAAAAAAATTTAAAATTAAATCCTGAAAAGTGCAAATTTTTTCAAACTGAGGTCACTTTCCTAGGACACCAAGTCTCAGAACAAGGGATTAAACCTGACAGTTCTAAATATGAGGCCATTAAAAATTACCCAGTACCGAAAAACGCGGACGAAACAAGACGCTTTGTTGCATTCTGTAATTATTATAGGCGATTCGTGCCTAACTTTGCAAACATGGCACTTCCATTGAATAAACTTTTACGGAAAAATGTAAAATTTGAATGGACAGAGGCGCAGCAAGAAGCCTTCAATAAATTAAGAACGGCACTCATGTCCCCAATTATTCTCCAATACCCAAATTTTCAGGAAAAGTTCATTTTGTCCACGGATGCATCGAATGCAGCTTGCGGAGCTATACTATCCCAGAAATTCGAGGACGATGATCTACCAATAGCATACGCAAGCAGAACTTTCACACCAGGAGAACGAAACAAATCGGTCATTGAAAAGGAACTAGCAGCTATACATTGGGCAGTGCAACATTTCAGACCATATTTATACGGCCGGAAATTCGTGGTCAGAACTGACCACAGGCCGCTAACATATTTGTTTGCGATGAAAAATCCGTCATCAAAGCTGACACGAATGAGATTGGACCTTGAAGAGTATGATTTTACAATAGAATACATAAAAGGAAAAGAAAATAACGGACCAGATGCCCTATCACGAATCGATATAGATGATTTGAAAAAAATTAATATTTATTATTATCCGCCGAAACACTAAAAGATATGAAAGAACTAGAGTTCATAGCGAATGGCCACGCTATAGAAATGCTAGTACATGAAAAGAATACAGTAGTCACAAAGCGGTTACTTAAGAAGAATAAAAACGAATCAATGGAATCCGCACTAGAGCGAGAAATCCAAATATTTGAAAGAGAGTTATATAATAAAATTCACACCGAAAATGTGAAACTTTCTGCAGAAAGTGATATATTCAGATATATTAATATGACTGCATTCAAGAAGATATGCAATAGAAGTTTAAGCCATTTATCAATAAAACTATATAAACCGCCAGTTTTTGTGACAGATCACGAAAAGATTGAAGAAATTTTAAAGCTACACCATAATGCACCTACTGGAGGACATGTAGGACAAGCCAGGATGTACAAAAAACTAAAAACGATGTATCGTTGGAGACATATGAAAAAGTCCATTGCGAGATATGTTTCAAGGTGCGAACAATGTATCAAAAATAAACATCAGGTAGAAATCAAGGAACCATTGCAAGTAACGACAACCCCAGTCAAAGTGTTTGAAATAGTTTCAATAGACACAGTTGGCCCATTTACTAGATCTGCAAATAATAACAGATACGCCATAACGCTACAGTGCGACCTTAGCAAATACGTGGTAGTTATTCCAGTGAGAGACAAGGAAGCGAACACGGTAGCAAGAGCTATAGTGAACGAATTTATCCTCAGATATGGCCCAATGAATTTTATAAAGACAGATCGAGGCACAGAATATAAGAACCAAGTGTTTGAGGGGATATGCAAATATCTTCACATCGAACAGCTGTTTGCAACAGTAGCTCATCCAGAAACTATAGGAGCATTGGAACGCAACCATAAACATTTGAACGAATACCTGAGAAGCTTCGTAAATGAAAATCGAGATGATTGGGATGAATGGATCCCATACTATTCGTATTGTTACAACATAACACCTAACACTGTACATAGTTATACACCTTTCGAACTCGTGTTTGGCAAAACCTCTTCAATACCTGTACAATCGGCTCATAAGCATCCTGACCCTGTATACAATCACGAACTATACATTAGTGAATTAAAGTATAGACTACAAAATAGTATATCCAAAGCTAGGGAATACTTGTTAGATTCAAAACTAAAACGAGTTGCAAACGAGCAGCACAAACGCTACCCCATAGAACTAAATATTGGAGACAAGGTTTACCTGAAATCAACACACAACCGGAAAATGGATCCCCTTTTCGTTGGACCTTACGAGGTGGTTGATATATCCACTGTAAACTGCGTCATAAAGGATAATAATAATAAATTAATAAAGGTGCATAAGAATAGGCTAAGGAAACAAAACAATTCATAATAGAAACCTAGAAATAAGGCACTCAAAGTAGCTATCGTAAATAATAAGCAAAATGTATAAATAAGTAATAGAAATAAGGCCGACAAGAAAACTGTTGTAAAGAAAGATTTTTCTTTGAAAAACAAATAAAAATCTTTCTTCGAAAAGGGGGAGGATGTGGAATTCGCAATGATACCTGAAAGCAAAAACGGATCAATGAACTTAATTAAAATAAAAATTTAAATTAGCTTACACAGGTGTCATTCCCATGACACCAATTTGACGTGCATCCGGCGAACAAAGTCTCATGACACAAATTTCTTAAAAGTGTCAAATTCAACCAGCGAACTACTTTTCGCTCGCTGGATGGATTGAGCAATCATTTCCGTTCCCACAAAAATCCACTGAACTTTCCCACAGTTCAGGTGACTACCTAAGCCACGACCGCAGCGCAAAATTTCGATATATACCGCGGAAATTTAAAATTGTAAGTTAGTCATAAGAAGTAATCTGTTCAAGTAACTTAAAGTAACAAAAATAAAAGTATAGTTTAAAAACTTATATTTTTATCGAACCCAAACTCCCAGTCTCCTTGATTAATTAATTACCTTTCCCTTCCATTATGGGTATGGCTTGATAAAGCGGCACCCTTTTGGAAGAATCCCGAAATATAAAAGATTAATTCCCGATCTAGTAACCGTGGAACTCATTGTTCGGCTGGCATATGCGATTGGCCCTTCTGTTCCATCCGGAAGTCGATGCGATAATACTGCGCCCAAGCCTACCTTGCTAGCATCTGTAGCTAAGATTAGTTGTGAGGATGGATCATATGGCATCGATACTTGAGGTGATATGAGAATGTTTTTTAACCACCGTATGCTCTTTCAGCATTATTGGTCCATTTAAAAGATTCTTGTAACAGCATGTCTCGAAGAGGAAGGGCTCTTGTAGCCAAATCTGGTATGAATGCATTGTAGTACGTTGCCTTCCCTGTAAACAACTCCAATTCTTCGGCTGTTTTCGGTTGAGGTGCATTTCGTATTGTCTCTATATGTTTATCGTATTTGTGAATTCCTAGTGCGTCAATTCTATGGCACAAAAACTCAACTGCAGAAGCTGCAAAAGTACATTTGGAACGATTAAGGTGAATGCCATGTTCTTTGAGTCTGATCAACATAATATCTAGCGTTTGTAGTAAGTCATCGAAGGAGTCCGAAAAAACTAGTAGGTCGTCGAAGGAATTAAGCACTGATGGTATATTTTTTATCACGAATTCAATTCTGCGTTGCCAAATCGCAGGTATATTGGCTGCCCCATAAACTGGCCGGTTTGGTCGGATTAGTCCATGTAAAGGAGGGTCAGTGCCTCACTAAATTCATCGTCAACCACCAAATGTGTAATTGCATCCGTGATATCTAAGTGGCAAAATATTTTTGCTCCTCTCATTTTGTTAAAAATATGTTCTTGTTTAGGGATCGGGTGCTCGTCTACGATTATCCTAGGGTTTAATGTAGGTTTGTAATTACCTGTTATACGAATTTTGCCGTTTTTCTTCGTTACAACATGGGTAGTAGATGCCCATTCGGAATGATCGACTTGTCTGTAATGACCAGATTTTATTATTGCATCAATTTCTTTAGCGTATGTATCTCGAAGAGCGTAGGGTATTTACCGTGCCCGTGAAAAGATGGGTTCCGCTCCGGGTTTCAAATACATTTTCACTGGAGGACCTGTTAATTTTCCCGCGGTTGAGCTTAAAAATGTCATCATGTTTCTTGAGAAGCGTTTGCTGGCGGTTAATCTGTTCTTTTGTGAGTTTGGGAGATACTGCGGTAAGATTGTGCACATCGAGTGGTGTGAATATCTCAGTTAGATTGACCTCGGCAATGAATTGAGCGAGCCATTCTCGACCGAATAGCGAATCATAATCACCTTCGATTACGTACAAGTTAAGCCGACGTGTGGTCTTTCCTACCGTATTATTCACCTGTATACGGCCGATGCATTTAAGGCGGTGATGTGTATAACTAGCGAATTCTCTGTCGGTTGTTTTTAAATGGGCATTCGGTTTTAATTTTCGCAATGTATTACTACTGATAATACCGCATGGAGCTCCAGTGTCTAGCTCCATATCAAGATTTACACCATCAATTTCAACTTTAAGCATTTTACGATCAATTGGTGCGGTTGTGTGAATTTCCTCGACTCGATTCAGTCGAATCATAGAATCAGTTTCTTGTGACGAGTCTACTATTTTGAATGTGATGTGTTTGATTTGTCCTTTTTTCGGTTCTACATTCCTTAGCAATATGTCCCGTCTTTTTACAGAAGTTGCGTTTACTCTTTAAAAATGGGCGTTGCGCGCGAAAATGTGACCCTGCGCACCCATAGCAGAAAAGATTGTGTTTCTCATCCACAACGCCGTGATGTGCTGCTTCGTTATCTGTAGTCCTATACTTCAACATCGTATATGACATCGTATATGTTGATGTCCTCGTTTTGGCGTAAATATGCTTGATGTTTTGTTTGTACTGCTGTGTCGTCGATAACAGCGTGTGTGTTGTTTCTGCTGATTGTACTTTAACCTCTTCAGCTGTTTGATGCGTCGACTCAAGAGTGTGCGCGATGTTATATGCGTCCGTAAATGTGGACGGTTTCTTTGCGATCAAAAAGGCCATGCAGTAGTTGCTCAATCAACATCCTATCTAGAAATGTATCATACTCAAAGAATGCTGCTCCTTGCCTTAAACGAAGAGCGAAATTAGCTATTGGTTCGCCCTGCTTCTGCGTGATGAGGCGGAATTTCACACTTTCTGCGTACTTGTTTTCCGTCGTATTAAAATGCCCTTTTAATATGTCCCATATTTCATTGTATGTGCATTCCTCTGGCTGTTTTGGAGCTATTAAGAACTTTAAAGCATCGTTCAGTTCAGAACCCATATGAACTCGAGTGTAATTAGCATGTTGGTCGTCCGGAATTTTGCTTACGTTGAGGGCCTACAGAAAATGTTTGAAATAATCATCAACTGTTGTGCCGTCACTAGAATGAAATGTTTGAAATGAAAATGCGGGTGACTTAGCTGACGCAGCAGATCCTTGTTGGCTTTCCGGAGGCTTGATAGCCGCAGAACTTATTGCATTTTTTATCGCTTCTGTAAAGGCTTTGACCAACTCTTGCCATTTTGTTTGAAAAACCTCTTCTTTCCACTGAATATTTTGAATTGTTTCCTTACTCGCAATCGTTCTTGTTAAACGCCTTACGTGGATTTGTTTATCCCACTTCTGACACCAATTTTTGTATGTTTAAGGAGAAACACCTTTATTTTGTATCACAACTATATTTTCTAAGGCAAGAAGACAAGACCAACCAGAACGAGAATATAGAATGAAACAGACTCGGAGTCAATAATGACAGGAACCGAATCATAAGACTCCGAGTCAATAACCATAAGAACAGATATAACACCATATAAATCTATAAATACTACTATAAATCAAATACTGCATTCTGATTCGCACCATTTCCTTTGACACTCGTTAAAAGTACTGTTCAACACCCCTTTCTTGGATGAAGCCAGCTAGTTTCTTTTTTTAAAGTTATCATTTTAATTCTTTACTAAATCCATCGAACGCTCAAATTAATTAATTTCTTTGATTTCGACCCATTAGCTATTTAAGTCTCTAGCAAATTCCTCAACCTCCATTGAACCAGCCTTCACGAACTTTGCATTATTGAATCTTCGAACGACAGCTTTGGTCTTCGGTCAACTCTTGTTCAACAGTACCTGTTGAATACTTGGACAAAACTTTAATTATATGAGCGATGACGTTCTCACATGTCCATACCCACGTTGACGTTAACGATGCGCGTTTTATTTTCTACGAGTTTTTAGGGTTGGCGTAAGAAAAAAGCATCAATTTATATTTATTTAACACTTAATTTTTACAATGTACTATATAACAACTATCATTTCCGGATACTACAAAAACCTACTGTGGCTAACTAAACAAAATGTGTCTTGATTGAACTGCGTTTCGTTTTAGACTACTTTATTTTATTTAGCGTCCCCACGCTATTCCCTTTCCCTAAGCCATTTAGGTGGGCTAATACTGAGGTGGGTTTCTTAGAATTCATAAATCGGCACAAGTGTTTATGATTGATGAACTCTAAGCGCAGATCAATTTACGTAATTTCCTTGTTTTTTGATGACCTAAATGGCATGCACATGTCAACAATCATGTGCATGCTGCATTCTTTGTGTGGTCTCAAAAGGATCGATAGAACCTAAAACGGCAAACAAAAAAGAGATATTCAACAACAAAAAAAGGACGCAGGTAGTTGTGATGCAACGCAACATCCACCCGGCCTTGAACGCACTGTGTTCAAAAGTCTACTGTTTAATCTATTTTTGACCTTTAATTGTGAATTTACTTAATAATTACTTATGATAATATTTTGACATTTTTATTTTACTTCTATAGGAAGTGGTGCTAATTTCTTGACACACCGCTTGAAGACATCTCGTTGAGTCTTCACGCTTACGACTCGTATGATTTTATCATCCCCTGGATGGAGCTCGATGATGCGCCCTAGCTCCCAATACATAGGTGGCACGATGTCTTCCTTGACGGTAACAAGGGTACCGATCTTCAAATCGTCATCTCCCTAGTGCCACTTACTGCGAATTCTTAATTCGTTAATGTATTCTCTGTGCCACCGATTGCAAAAATGCTGTTTGACCTGTTTAACCCACTCCCACAGAGATAGTCGATTTGTTCCTATTTGGTCGTAATTATACTCAGGAACACCTTTGGCAACATCCCCAATCAGGAAGTGGGCAGGAGTCAAGGCTATGAGATCATTAGGATCGGGAGAGATTGGTGTAAGAGGACGGGAGTTTAGAATTGCTTCAATTTCAATGATATACGAATTTAATTCCTCGAATGTAAACAGCGCGTCGCATACTGTGCGATAAAAATGCCTTTCAAAGGACTTGACGGCTGCCTCCCATAATCCACCGAAATGTGGCGATTTGTGGGGGATGAAATGCCATGTGATGTTTTGGGTTTGGATATAATGTTCATTTATGGGATTGCCTTCATGTTTACTAAGAATTTTTTAATTTTCTGGAGTTCACTGTTAACCCCTACGAAATTTGTCGCGTTGTCTGAATAGACATTTGAAGGTACACCTCGACGGGAAGCAAAACGCGTAAACGCACCTAGATAACATTCTGCACTTAAATCTGTGACCAGCTCTCAGTGAATTGCCCGAGTCGCTAAGCACACAAACACTTTACCTTCTGTGTATTACGATGCTTTCGTTCCTTGATTAGAATCAACCCACAATAATCTACACCGATGTTTTGAAACGGACGCGATTGAGTTACACGATTAATTGGCAAATCCCCCATTATGTACTCCGGTAACTTCGGATTTATCTTGCAGTTCCTACCATCTATGGGCCAATATTCATTCCTAATATTATTTAACGTTGCCTGTGGCCTGGCATGCCAGTGCTTTTCTTGCTCATCCCTAATTATGAGCTGCGTTACATGGTCACTTCGCGGTAGCAGGATTGGAAATTTTTTGGAGTATGAAAGCTTAGCATTTTTCAGTCTACCACCGACGCGGATAATATCATCTTTGTCTAATAGTGGTGATAAACGAATGAGTGTGCTGTTTGGATCTAGCAGTGCGTTCTTGCGTATTGCACTGAGTTCCTTAGCCAAGTATTGTGCCTGGGTAATTCTCATCAACTGTTGAGTAGCTTCTTTGATTTCTTCAACCGAAAAACTACCAGAAGTTTTTATTTTCGCATTGCAGTTTTTCACGAAACTTTTACACAGGGCAATAAAGCGAATCAGTTTATTTAGGGACGAAAACCGTTCTATTGTGTCATTGCTCGTTTGTTGATTAACTGCCATTAGCGCTACTCTACTGCGTTTTTCCGGAATAACTACCTCTGACAATTGTAGTATATTCTGCGACGCCTCGTTAAGTTTTAACCACGGTGGGCCTTCCAGCCACAACTTATTTTGAATAAATGCGGCTGGTGTTTATGCATGCGCAATGGCATCTGCTGGGTTTTCATTTGTCGATATATTATACCATTCGTTGATATTGGTATTCGACTGTATCTCCGCTACGCGATTGGCTACGAAAGTATTAAGTGTGTAAGGCTCAGTCCTTATCCAATTCAATGCGATTGTGGAGTCTGCCCAGTAGCATGTTCTACTGATTGGCAATTGTAATGCTTCGATCGTCCCCTTTGTTAATTTAGCCAGCAACAGGGCGGCACACAATTCTAACCGGGGTAGCGAGGTAGTTTTTAAGGGTGCGACCCGAGACTTTGCGCAGATCAACCGTTCTATTTATCTTTTTGAATTGTCAGTGGATCGCAAATATACACAACATCCGAATGCACTTTCGCTTGAATCAGCGAAACCATGGATTTGGTAGTCTATTGCATCATCAATAGTCACCTTCCTACCGACCTTAAATTCATTTATTATGGGAAGTTCATTACGAAACCTTAGCAACGCTGTGTGTACTGCCTGGGGTATTGATTCATCCCAGTCTAGATTTTCTTTCCACAGATTTTGCATTAGCAATTTCGCTGAAATAATAACGGGGCCTAGTAAACCGATTGGGTCAAATCATTGAGCGATTTCCGACAGAATTGTACGTTTTGTTACCTTATTTCTCTCTGGCAGTTCTTGTACCTTGTATTTTATCGAATCCGCGTAAGAGTCCCAGTGCATGCCAAGCATTTTTCTAGACTGGTTGTCTAGAGAAATATTTTGCGACTCATCAGTGTGTGAGACATTGATAATTTCGCTTTTATTGGAAGCCCACTTGTGAATTTCAAATCCACCAAGCTTGAGCAACTCAATCATCTGCGTTTTAAAAGCATTAGCTTCTTGAATCGATTTCGCGCCAGATAGAAAATCATCCACGTAGAAATCACGTGACAGAACTTCGGCTAATGCTAATGCTAATGGATATTTGTTGCCTTCATCAATGGCCAATTGCTGTTGTGCTCGTGTAGCCAATAAGGAGGCACTGGCAGTGCCTTAAGTGAGCGTGGTTAGCTTGAAGACCTTGATCGGCTCATTGCTGTTATTACGCCAAGGAATTTTTTGGAATTCTTCATTTACCTTAACCTGTCGGTACATTTTCTGAAGGTCAGCTGCGATTACTACTGCATATAAGGGAAACCGCATCAGTATGTTAATAAGATCATCCTGAATAGTTGGACCACTCAATAACGCGTCGTTCAATGATACGTTAGTTGCACTTTTTGCGGACGCGTCAAATACTACTCGCACCTTTATAGTCAGATTGTTTAGTTTAACCACGGCATGATGAGGAATATAATAACCGGACTGGTTGTCATACACGGCCGTAATATCGCACATGTGACCGAGGTCCTCATACTGTCGTAAAAATTCCCGACATTCATTCTTCAATGAAATATCTCTTGCAAGTTTACGCTCCAGAGAAAATAGACAATTTTGGGCTTGACTAAAGGAATTCCCGATTTTTGTTTGTTTTCATTAAAAGGCAACCGAACGATGTACCAACCATCGCTATCACTAACCGCCGACGATTAGAACAATTGTTCGCATATTTGGTCACTGGATGGCATATGCTTCTTTGTGGGGACCTGCTCTAAATCCCAGAAACGCGTTATTTGTGAGTCAATGTCGCTGCTTGGTGATAAGCAAGCGATAAGCGCATGTTTAGATTTAGCTTGTGGGTACACTTCACCTGTAACAATCCATCCAAGTAACGATTTTTGAAGAGTTACGTCGCTGTTATTGGTGAGTCGAATTTAGCCACTACTAAGCAATTTGAAGAACACAGTAGCGCCAATCAGCGCATCGACTTTTGCCAGCTTATTAAATTCCGGATCGGCAAAATTAAGATTTTTTGGTATATCTAGCGCTTTCCTTTCGATATACCGCACTGGTAATACTCCAGTGATTGACGGGAGCGCCATTAACTCTATTTTTGACTCAAAATTGTTATTACGCAATTTGATCCTAGCCATTATCTTGAAACGCGACGTTGTCGCCGTCTGACCAAGCCCGGAACACGGCGTCTCATAATTCTTCCGTTTTAACTTTAATTCGGACGCAAGGTTTTCTGTTATGAAACTACATTAAGCGCCACCGTCTAGAAGTACGCGACATTCGTGTTCGTCGTTATATGCGTCAATTATTTTAACCTTTGCGGTACCCAATAATACTTCGGATTCGGCAGTTGCTGCGTAAGCCTTTTTTGCGGAACCTTTATTTCCAAGCGAACCTGGCCTTTCACTGGATTGCGCACTAGATGATGCTAGCTGCGAATTGCTATTTGATCGTTCTATCAAATTTGGCGAATTACCGAAATGGAGTAGCGAATTATGTTTTCGACCACATTTCTTGCACATAGATGACGACTGGCACTCATTTGTGCTATGGTTATTTCGAAAACAGTTTAAGCACAATCCCTTAGTCTTAGCAGCATTGCTGCGTTCACGCGGTTGCAACTTTACGAACGTTTCGCACGAGAATATGTGATGAGAGCCTTCGCAGAACACGCAAGCAGAATTTCTTTTCGTGGACACGAAAGCAGGCACCCGAATATGCGAATTATTTTTATGTGTTTTTATTAGGAAATTACTTGTATCGAAATCATCACCGCGTTCCTGTTTGTTTATGAATGCCATTAATTTTTCAAAATTAGGCATTTCCTTATCTTCTAGCGTTCTTTCCAAAGATCTCTGCGTACCCTTATCTAATTTTTGTGATATAATGTAACATAGAAACGAGTCCCATTGATTTACCGACTCTTTTAATAATTTTAACGAACTTACAAGTTTTAGTGCCTTTTCACGAAGTGACCGTCAGCTACTAGGAGACTCTTTCGTTATCACAGGTAACTCGAATATCGCCTGCAAATGCGCGTTAGCAATTTGTCGCGGTTTGTCGCATCGATCTCTGATTAATTGCCTCGCCACGGTATAATCTTCGTCGGAACCTTCAAGTCGATCCAGAAGGTATAACAACTCTCCGCATAAAGATTTTCGTAGGAGATAAGACTTTTGCGCAATTAATATATTATCAGCATTATGAACTAACGATTGGAAGGTATTAGAAAAGGCCTTCCACTCAAGAGGATTCCCATCAAATGGCTTAATATCTATTTGAGGAAGCAAGGAACTGGTTTGTTGTATCCTTATGGTTTGAGGTACAACAGCATTGCTGTCACTGATGGACGGGACAGGTGGAATTGGTGTTTGGGTCCCTAATTGTAACACGTGCATGCGTTTACTCATTGCCCTCGCACAGTTAAAATAATTTTCCTCAAACAGATCGCGCTCCTGCTGTTGTTCAGTATCTGCTCTCGCGTCATCTGTACTTAACATTATTAATTTTAGCTCATTTTGGGTACCTGACAATTGCTGATAATATACCTCAAGTTTATTTTGTCGCGGTTTTATGTCGTAGATATCAGCGTTTGTATTGTGAGTTAAAAAGGAAAGAGCTTGTTTAATTAGTGCCGCGATTTTATTACTTGGGTTTTCCATTATAATTTGTTAGTAAGACAATTGAAGCAATTCACAATACAATATCATGGATTTGTAGGATAGGAAATTGCAAGGACTTACGTACTTTTTCGCGCTTCTCTATGGTGTCCGAACTGGGATGATTGTTCTCTACAACGGTTTTGATGATGGTATGATGATGATGATATGATGAATGTTGTGACGATGATGATGTGACGATGATGATGTTGTGATATGCTGCTGATGATGATAGTCACGATATGATGAGATGATGATGTTGTGATGTGATGATGATGTTGATTGTAGATTTGATGAAGATGAAGTTGATTGTTGACTTAACTGGCAGTTGCTTTCCAAACGAGACGTGTGCTCAGTGTTTTAAATGTGAGTTAGCCTCTTTCGATAACTTCGTAAATACAACGGCTGCTTTCCAAATAGGACGTCCGCTAACTGAGTTTAAGTTAGAGTCTTGAGGTGGTTGAATTACGAATTACTTAACTTAATGCTTGTTAAGTAAACATTGATTTAAATCCGTGCACAAATGTAATTCATCATAAAATGTATGTTCGATCATGCACGATTTGAATTTCACGTTATTTGTTTGTATAGTGTTTAATTAAGGTTTTCACTAGCACATAAATTGTTTTTAAATTTAAAGAAATGTTTTTAATGTTTTGATAATTTTACTATAAATTCTGCTGATATTATATCACGTCATCTGAATTATCGATTAAGTTTGAGTCTGCACACAACGCATAGCATTTTTTAATTAAGATTCACATTTTATTCATTATTAACTTTTAATTGAAATTCACAGGTCACTAATTTGTTTTTATTTTAAAGTCACTTTTTCCACAATTCTTGGTTTCAATAAAATCCGGCTCGGAGGACCATGTGTAATACTTGAACAAAATTTTAATTAAATGAACGATGACGTTCTCACATGTCCCGCGTTGACCTTAACGACGCGCGTTTTATTTTCTACGACGTAAGAAAAAAGCATCAATTTATATTTATTTAACACTTTATTTTTACAATGTACTATGTAACAACTATTATTTCCGGGTACCACAAAAACTAACTGTGGCTAACTAAACAAAATGTGTCTTAATTGAGCTGCGTTTCGTTTTATACTACTTTCATTTATTTAGCGTCCTCACGCTATTCTCTTTCCCTCAACCATTTAGGTGGGCTAATACTTAGGTGGGTTTCTTAGAATTCATAAATCAGCACAAGAGTCTATGATTTATGAAGTCTAAGCGCAGATCAATTTACATATTTTCCTTGTTTTTTGATGACCTAAATGGCATGCACGTGTGAACAATCATGTGCTTGCTGCATTCTTTGTGTGGCCTCAAAAGGATCAATAGAACCTAAAACGGCAAACAAAAAAGGGACATTCAACAACAAAAAAGGACGCAGGTAGTTGTGATGCAACGCAACAGTACCCTTCAAACATCCTTATAATGTCTCGACACACGTTTCACGATCTTTGTCTTGCGCAAATGCAAATCAATTCAGAAATCGTCAAATTAAATAACAACTTCAGTACGGCGTCCAAATCTTCAAGAACAGCCGATTATATAAAAAGGAAACTCAGCCTCCTAGAGGAAGCTTGGGAAAATTTTCAAAAGGGGCATGTTTCTCTCAAAGATCACCCCGAACGGGATGACAAGCACGAATATTTTACTCTCGACTGCCATGGGAAGGCCCACGATTGGTACTGCGGGCTTAAGTCCCAAACTCCAATAATTGTGTTACTTATTAATTAAAACACAATTGATTCTTAATGTTAAATATTTAATTAAACAATTTCATAACAACAATAATTAACTATTAGTTCTGTTATTTATTTATTAATTTCACACCTTTCAATCTTTATTAATTCAAATATTAAACAAATTATTATTAACTCAAACACGTCTGCCAGTCAGACTGACTAAATTATTACTGACTTTTAAAAACAGTTGAACATAAATTATAAACAAATGACAACTGAGTTCAATAAAAAAGCCTATTAAGAATATTAATTAAACAAGTAGAACTCAATAGATTTATTTATTTAACATTAATTGTTTTAAACTCATCCGCCAAGGTATGATGGTGGCACATCCGCCCCAGTACAAGACCACGAAAGCGGCCCTTAATGATTGGCTCGCTAGCCCCTTACTAGCTAAGGATACCAGCCAATTTTTCATACGTCCAGCCCCCGAAATTCAAAAAAAGGCTAATTCCCCCGAAGCCTAATCTGAAGTCAGCGAATCACCTTATCCTGGAAGGCTCAGGCTCCAAAAGAAAGAAGCCAGGTGATCCGGAGAAACGTTTCTCAAATAACTCCTGACTTCCTCTTAGACGCCAGTAAAGTTGCCATACAAAACAAAATTTCCACCCTGAATAAGTATTGGAAACCTTTTGAGCCGACCCACATCCAAATTTTAGCTGACTTGAACGATGACGAGGAAGAAGACCCGTATTTCACTAATAATACTTTCGAGGACATCCAAGGCCAATATGATAACAATTTCGATCTCCTTCAGGACGGGTTGCAGGAGAGATACCCTTTTCAAGACCCTAATATTCAGAACCAATTTAGTGCTACATTGCGTTGTATGCTACACCATACTTCACCAACTTTCGGGTTCTCCCTTGCCAATTCACAACGACTGTTGCCAGAATTTTCTGGAAATACCAGGGACCTACACCGACTCCTTACCTGTGCGGATGATATTTTTTCCACTGTGTCAACGGGCGACGATATATCATCGACAACGTCCTGTTGAGATCCCTCCTTAAAGACAACGAGGCACAGGCCGCCAGAACCCTCGAAGACGGGCTGCTAAATGGCCAGCTGCAAATGCTTGCCAAGGCCTTTTCTGAAAAGAAACTCGCCTCAATGTCCGACTATATATTAGATTACGCGACGCGACTTAATCAAATCAATACCCCGAGACAGGATCCAACGAAACCCAGGGTAGATCAACCACAGCAAAACCCCTTAAGGAATAATACCTGTTTCAGTTGTGGCCAGCCAGGTCACATCGCTCCACAATGCCATTTACCGCCCCGCAGCGTACAATGCCAGAAAAGGTCTAACCCATCTACAATACACCACCTCCCGTCCGGGAACAGAGCCCCTGAAAACTCCATTCCAAAACTGATTCCAAAAATCTGCAATTATTGCCACAACAAAGGACATACCATTGACGAATGTCGGAAAAGGGAAGCCAACAACCGAAGAAGAAGGCCACCATATAACCCACAATCGCGTTACTCACAACCCTTGACTCCTCTGTAACCACCGAATCCTCCTTAGCCGTCATCTTCGCATTCAATCAACCCGGAAAACTCCAAGATGCGGGGGAAACTCGTCGGCAATCCCCCGCAGATCGTCATTCAGGCCGACGTACATGGAAACCGGACCCAACCTTCCACCACTCAAGGATGAAACTCCCCATAACCGTACGACCTTCATCCATAACCCTCACCCTGGCCCTTAAAGTGTCCGTTAATCCATATACCGAATTCTTAATAGATACCGGAGCGGAGATCAGCTTAGTTCGAAGTCAGTCCCTGAAACCTGGTAGTAGGTATTACAGTGAAGTTATTTGTCATATCAATAAGGTCTTTTCTCAATCTACCTCCACAGAGGGTCTCATAATAAGCGAACTACAGCACGAAGTTGCAGATTTCACAATCGAACATCCTCTTCAAATTCTGAGGGATGCTTCGGCGATGGCATATGAAGGGTTATTAGGTCACGACTTGTGGACCAGATATAAGGCACAAATTGATTATGTGGCGCAGATACTGACACTCGAGGTCAGTCACTACTCAATTCCTAACACGTTGGAGCAATATCTCAGTGATTTCCCTCAGTTTCATCGAAGGACTATAAATTCCACGATTGCGCTTCCTGGGCAAGACGTTAAACTGCATCCAACATCATCTTCTTCTTCATCATTCTCGTCAATTACGCGTCCTGGGCAAGACGTTAAACTGCATCCGAAAACGTTCTATTCAATAGACACACGCCCTTGGCAAGACGTTAAACTGTAAACAATAACATCTTCTTCGTCGCCTTCGACAATATCTCCCTCCTCGTCCTTATCTGTCTCCACGTCAGCACGTCCGTTTTCGTCTCATACGCGTCCTGGGCAAGACGTTAAACTGCAACCAGAAACGTTTTTTTCAATGGGTTCTCGTCCTGCACCCAATACCTTCATCTTCGACAATATTTCCCCTCTCGTCCTTACCAGTTATTTCGACACCTTCTTCGCCGGTTAATCGTCCTTGGCAAGACGCTAAACTGCAACCAACAATTTCGTCTCCGTCGTTTTCATCACCATCCTCGTCAGCGTCGTCTTCGTCTATCCCCTCTTCTTCAGGTCCTTCGACTCCGTCCACATCTTCCTCGTCAGTCTCGTTAGTTAAACGTAATGGGCAAGACGTTAAACTGCAACCAATATTATCCTTTTCCACTTCTGTGTCTCCAACAGTCTCTTCCTCATGTTCATCAGCCACATTATCGGCATCGTCAACATCGCCTCCGTCTGTTACACGTCCTGGACAAGACGTTAAACTGCACCCAGCAGCATCTCATTCCTCGCTAGTTAAATCAAAAGTATCTCCTTCCTCGTTAGTTAAATCAATAGTATCTCCTTCCACGTCAGTTAAACTATCAATATTTCGTTCCTCATCAGTTATTGCAGCATGTCCTTCCTCGTAAGATAAATCAATAATATCTCCTTCCATGTTAACTAACCGTCCTGGGCAAGACGTTAAACTGCACCTAACGATAACTCCTTCCTCGTCAATACCTCCTTCCACATCTTCTTGTTTGTCATTCTCGGGTCCTGGACAAGAAGTGAACTGCAACCAGTAACATCTTCTCAAAAGGGCATTCGTCCTGGGCAGGACGGTAAACTGCAACCACATTACCACCCAAGTACCTTAAGCCATGCGATAATTCCAGCTCGAGGAGAAACAATCTACTTAATACCCACTACGCCTTCCACAGAGACGGTAATATCGAATAAAGGAATAATTCCCGGTGGGTAAATAGGCAATTCTATAGCTACATCTGAAAATGGAAAAGTAAAAGTCTTAATCCTCAATACTTCAGAGCAAGACGTTAGTTTACCCTTCTATGATCTGGACTTAGAGTATCTAGATGCGAAGAATTTCGACATGATAACTCCAAACTTCGACCAAGATCCAATTGAGGGCAGAATAAAAAAAAGCAGAAGCTTGTAAAATTGGATCATTGTCACGAAGAAGAAGAGACATCAATTCAAGATATCTGTAGAACATTCAATGATATATTTTATCTAGAAGGAGACATATTGTCCAACATGGACGCGACTACCCATAAAATTGAGGTAGAAGCAGATCACCCCCCTATATACACTAAACCGTACAGGCTACCGGAGGCAAATCGTAAGGAAGTGGATAACCAAGTCCAGGAGATGCTAAAATCAGGCATCGTCGGACCATCCTATGGTCCCTGGAACTCACCCCTACTCCTCGTTCCGAAAAAACCCGATGAACAAGGGAATATGGGATGGCGAGTAGTGGTAGATTTCCGGCGCATTAATGATATCACGGTAGGAGACGCGTTCCCTCTACCAAATAAAACAGACATACTGGACCAACTTGGGAAATCAAAGTATTTTACGACGCTCGACTTGGCCAGTTGATTCCACCAGATAAGGATGGACGACAGGGATCAGGGAAAAACAGCCTTCAGTTCGCCTCATGGCCATTACGAATACAATCGAATGCCAGTCGGTGGAGAGAGTACAGTTAGTTAGGTCTCGGAAGGCGCGCACTTAATCGACATGAAACCTGTACAAATATAATCTACATTTAAAAATAAAAATTAAATACTTAAAGGAAAAATCCTCGATTTTGCCTCGTTTTCGATATTTTTATGATTTTACGTGAAAGTGAAATTAAAAATCAATACTCAAGAATGAACAATTAATATTATATGCAAAAACGCATAATTCGATCTAATTGTCGATATTTTCGTATTTTAAATATAATTCGAATTAACCTCAAAATTGACATAAATGGGCTCGTTGCGTCATGTTGGTGTCATGAACGATGTTGGCCACCTATGTGTGAAAATCTAACCTTGTATGTTCGAGACGTCATTCATATATCGGCTACGTTCGTTTTTAAATTTTATATATTAATATTTATAATAAATTCAATGTGTGTATTATTTAATGGAAATGTTTCTAAATTTATACTTTCAACTGTAAGAAAATAAATAAATATATATTATGAGAACATTATTCAATTTGTATGATTTTTGGAAATATTTCTACGAAGAAAACCTTTCAATTGTTTGGGGTTTCATATGGAGAAATTATTCTCCCAGCTCAACTTAAGGAGCAACTCCTTGGAACGAATATTCGCGTAAAATATCCTTTTACCCTCAGTTAATCTGGAAACAGAAATCAGTCGTTTTCGTTATGTAAAATATCATCGAAGGTAGTAGCCATATAAGCATATAATTATAACAAAAAAAACGGTTTGCTGGGTGGGCACCTCTTCTTTTTATATTTTACTAGGGGGCGCCCCCTGCTCGCTACGCTCGCCAACCCCCTCCTTCGTTCCCTATGCTCACTCTAATAGCTCGCACATGGCTTTCCATAAACAGTAGCATTGTCAGTAAACAGGTGATTTAGTTCAGACTGCAGTAGCAATCATTTAAGCTCTTTCAGCACGTCAACGTACAGCTTTATTGAATGAGGCCCCAAAAAGATCTTAAAGTTCCTCATAAACAACACTTTTTTATTAGTTTTTTGCTCGTAGCAGCTAAACAATATGTTCATTCCTCATTAGTTTGTCATTTCCCAGTTTTTGGCCATCCATCATATTTCTCTAAATTATGTTTTTAAATGTGGGTCCATAGAAAAATTAGGAAATATGATAAAATTCAGAATTTTGTTTGCTTTCCATAAATATTCGTGAAAGTTAAGTTCGCGTTTTCTAGAGATAACTTTAAAATTATGACTTTCTCTAATTTTTAATAAAAAATTTCCATATATTTTTATCAAATTAGCAAAAAATAATGGTATAAGCAAACGATTGCTTTAAATTTATCTGTGGTAATGCATCCATATTATTGTCTGTAGCCATATGTTCATTGTTTTGGCTTTTGTCTGGAAGAATGCAATTTTACTAGCCTTCTTCAAGGCAAAAAGCTAAAGAATGAACATACGCCTATTGTCTGTGATATGGCTGCATTTGCTCCTCACCCCTCACATTATCATTTGGAAAGATAAAACGTTTGAGTGGAAAGAATACACGTATTTGTCATAAATGGTAAGCTATTCAGTCGAACGTGTGATCTATGCCAATGATAATATTAAATAATTATGTTCCATATTTTAATTTTTTCGTAGAGGAATGCAATTATATGTTAATTTTTTTGGTTTGTGTCCCCAGTAGCAGATTGATCCATTTGGTTTGATTTTCAACTAATTTAGTACTTGACATTTATTAGGGACACAAACCAAAAATCATCATATGGTTGCATATCTTCAGGCAAAAATCAAAACAATCACACGCATACATTCTTCCCAAGAGCATCATCTACGCTATGGGTGTGCTCAACTTACACATACTATCCCATAGAATTTTTTAATTTCAATTTAAAATTAAACTTATTTATAATTAAATTTAAGTAAAATAAATTAAGTGATGCACATAGAGGAAGAATTAATCTTTCGAATGGTATAATTTTTATCCAGTTAAGTCCACCTGGTTTCCTGTAAAATGGATAACAAAAAAACGTGTCGCCTATTTATATATAGATATTAGAAGGTTTTGAATCTCCTACTGGTTTGTCTTTTAAACGTACCTTGAGACGAGAATCCTCAAATCAACAACGTTGAAAACTAGATATTATATACACTTTCCGGACCCCAAAAATAGCTCATTCACTTATTTTTAGAGTGGAAACAAGGTATTCACATATGCATGTGGAAATGATGCTGTTTCTATGAAAATTTACAAGGAAAGTCTTCTATTTGTTGGATGTTACGACGGCTTCATTTAGGTTATAAACAAATCAATTGGTGCACAACTAGGAAGATTTCCAGGATCTTGGAAGGTTTTGCCTTCAATATACATAGTAGCTGACAAAGTGAGTGACAGTAACGTTTTTAATATTAAAGCATCATTTTTCTTTGCAGTGAACATCTAGAGATTCTCATATGCAAGTCATGGATATACCAAAGTATACTTTAGCTCTTGGACAGTAAATGTGTCCTTTGAATCAACTCCTTTAATGGGAATATTTTGTACTAAAGCAGATTATATTAAACAGCATTTGGTTTTTAAATTTATTTCAATCCAAGTCTAGTTTAAGATTGAGGAGATAGTATATATAAGATCATACATCAATTTTTAACAAGATATGATATAGAAGATAGAAAAGACGAAAATGATAGTTTAATTTTGCATTCGCAAATTTATTTGGCTATACGAAACTATTCTACATAGTCCTCCACACAAAGACTAGCATTGGTACCTCCAAACTCGAAAGCATTTTTCAGTGCTATTGGACGCACTCCTGCTCTCCATTCTGCCTTACATGTTACAAAATTCATATTCATTCCCTCGTCGACCTTTTCTATATTTATTGATGGAGACAAAGACGTATGATACATGCCCTGGTGGTATTCCTTCAGAATTTATAGCAAGTTGCAAAGCTAAAAATGCACCTCAACCATCCTCGCTAGGTGCTGTGAAATGAGCAGCATTACCAGAAAGGCCATGACCCAATATTTCTGCTAATATATTTGCTCCACGACGTTCAGCGTATTCCAACTCTTCCAGAACAAGAATAGTCGAACTTTCACTAGTAACAAAACCACCCCTTTTTATACCTTTTGTACGGTCTAGATTTTTCTAGACAATCGTTGAACGATTCACTCAATGCTCGCAGCCTACAATATCCAGCAACAGACAATGGATCGATACAACTTTCTCCACTACCACAAGTCATCACATCCGCATCATTGTACTTGATAAATCTGTAAGCGCCTCCAATTCCATGGGCTCCTGTAGCACAACCTGTATACTCCTGTCTACTAATCTACCACATGCCATGTTCAGTAGCACTTTGGGAACAAAAAATGGACTTAACTTTTTACAACTACTTTTACAAGCCTGATATAAGGTATAAATGTCTACTAAGTCAACCATTCCCATTGCGACACAAGCCCCTAATCTTTCTTTAGTTTTTTCCTTCATAGCCTTGAGCTTTCCTGGCAGCCACAAGAGATTACATAAAAGCAGCAGACATGCATTTTGTTTCACTTTTTAAATATTTTTCACCTAAATTGAGCACATTTCTATTAACTTGGCAGCAATCTTTGAGGGAAGGCTCTGGTAGCTTTCTTTAGTAAATTTTTGTATGGCACACGAGCTGTTACCTAACAAGATTTTCCCATGAATCTTGAGCATTGTTTCCTAGTGGGTTAACAGTCCCTAAGCTAGTCACTACTACTCGTTGGTCTGATAAACTGTGTTGACATCGCAAGTGGCTGGATATAAGTAGTAAGCTGTGGTCTTAAATGTACAATGAAGCGTTTAATGCTCATTTCTAATCCGAATAGCACCTAAAAAAGAAGCTGAAATTAAAATTATATATAATATGATGTCTGGACTCGGACTGTAAATAGTTTCTATTACCTACTCATGACAGCTGATTTGGCAGTTGAGCACTGAACTGTACTTCTGAGAATATTCCTGACCCAATTATTTTTGAAACTTAAACGTATGGATTCCAATTGCTTCCGTCTTCAAGTTACAAATAAATTGTCTTTTTCCGGACAGATCAAAATACCACCGACCAATTGCTTGTATTTGCACAATGACATTAAGTTCCGACCAGCATTTGAAGCTCGTACAATCACTCACTTTGAAAAATTAACACCAGCTGCTAAGAATGATGTACAACATATCACACATAACGTTCCCAGCCTGTAAACTATTTCGTAGGCTATTTCCAAAAGTTTTCGTTCATCTGTCATCTAAGTGATGATCCGCCATGCCACGGGGAATGATTTTTTCCAAAACTGGACTCAAACTCCCACACACATCTTCGAGAGCTTTCACGAATGTATTTTTATACTTTCTCTTATGCTCGGTGCACAAATTTGGCAGACACGAGTCATTAGAAATAACTTCCGACACAAGTCCAGCTAGATGATCTGGATCCGCTCTGGACATTTCCGTACTGTACTTGAATTATAAAAAGAATAAAACAAAAACATGACACACATAATATGTGTAGAAATACTGTATATGTCCAGCCCATTTGAATTGATTTCTAAAATAACTTTTCCACACTTTAGATACTCTCTGAGCTCTACCAAACGGAAGCCACTAGAAAATATTTCTGGTAAGTTTCCCATGGTTGCTCTCATCCCGACTAATTGAATTCCAAGCGCCACGACCCACATCGCCTAACGAGTGCACTTCGTTGACAACTACTTAATCAATTTCTTTTCAGAGCACTTTTTGCCTCTATTACGCTACCACATACCATTATTGAAGCTTTTTCAATAGCAGCTATATACTATTAAGGTTTGTTTGTTCTTCACCGTCTTTTCCCTGCAGTGCACTCTTAAACAAGGAAATTAAAATTCAAAGCAAAAAGCGCCATTGCACTGACCTGAAACAAAGATACTGAAACTATATGTAAATTACAATACTGACTAGTGCTCTTGTTACCTTTTCCTGGACAATTGAAACAAAACAGGACGGTCCCAAAAACGAGATCCGTTTTTGTGACTGTACTCGTGCCCTCTACAACAACGGATGACATCATTTCCCATATTACAAGTGTCATCGGACTTGATGTAGTTGCTAATAATATTAAAGTGATAAAACTCGCGAAGGGAAGCTGCTCTTCCTTCAAGATTATTGTCCCGCCAACCCTCTTTGATCTTATCCTCTGTAAATTAAACTGGCCGAAAGACGTGTTTATCAAGGAATTCCTCCCAAGGGGTCACCCCTCTGGAAGTCCTGGTTTAGCACGTCCCGGTGCCCGCGTCACCTCTCCCGCCTCAACCTCACCAAGAAAAAACTTCCCACTCTCTCTCTCTACTACCAAAACGTGAGAGGTCTCCGAACCAAGACGCATTCAACCTTCCTCGCATCCCACTCCTTACCTCATGACATAATATCTCTGACAGTAACCTGGCTCTGCTCTAATATCCATGACCAAGAGATCTTGGGCCATGAATATTCCCTGTTCCGCAAAGACCGATTCCGTGGAGATCCGAATCGGCGGGGCGGTGGTGTACTAATCGCTGTGCGATCTTCTTTTAATACCTCCCTTTTACCTATTTCTTCGTGTGAACCCCTAGAGCTAATTTCCATCAAAATCCGCTTCCCAATGTATAACATTATCCTAATTAACTCATACATCCCTCCCCGATCCGATGTTAGTGTATTCCTGCGCCTTACTCATGTACTAGGCTCTATAATTGATTCATCATCTGCTGACGATCATATACTCCTGATCGGTGACTTTAATCTCCCGAACATTGTCTGGACTGCCGACCCCGACTCTAACTGCTTTACAGCCTCTAATCCCTTGTCTCCTACGGCCACTTCCGTAGACTTTTGATTTACTGACTCAATCATCTCTTACTCTCTATCTCAAATCAACCCGGTCAAAAACCAGAATCAGCGTTTGCTGGATTTGGTCTTATCTAACGATCGGAGTAACGTGACTGTCTGCCCCAGCAATAATATCCTCTGTAACATTGATCCTCACCATCCTCCCCTGACTATTTTAATCAATTTTGCTACCCCCACCCAGGCTAAATCGTCCCCTCCTATTCCAAGATTTAACTTCCGCAGAACCAACCTGGACCTCCTTTTGGTCAGCCTCAAGAACTCATTCCCTGAAACAGATCCTGAAGAACTTCAGGTCAACAACCTTACCCCACGCTTTTACAGCGCCTTCCATGACTCCATTTGCTCCTCCACCCCTCTCTTTTCCCCTCCCTCCCCTGATTCCTCACCACCCTGGTACTCCAGAGAGGTTAAGGCCCTGAGAAACAAACGCAATGCATTTTGGAACAAATATCTTCTCTCCGGCTCTCGTGATGATTATGAACGGTTCTGTACCTCGGACTCGGACTTTACGTCTCTAGTAACCGTCCAGTATAGTAAATATCTGTCCCTAATGAAATGCAACGTTACCCTAAATCCCCATCTGTTTTTCTCCTTTGTCAATTCTACAAGGAAACGAAAAGGGGATAGCTACCCTCAGTCTATTTCTTATCTTGGTAAGGAATATGAAGACCCACAATCCATTGGAAACTCATTTGCATCTCTCTTCTCTCGTTCCTTCTTGGATACACAATTCGTGCCGGATACTGAATACTTCTCCTCACTGAATCCTACTCCCTCCGTCATACCCTCTTCCTTCCCTGATCTTCATATTAATGAGGAGGAAGTCGTTGTTGAGCTCCTGGGCCTCAAGGACGATTTCTCTCCCGGCCCGGATGGAATTCCCCCCGCCATACTTAAGAGATGTGCAACTCTACTTTCCCCTCCGTTAACAAGACTGTTCAACCTTTCTACTCAATCAGGTATATTTCCTGACTTCTAGAAGGCGGGCTTCCTGAAACCGATCTTCAAAAAGGGCTTGAAGATCGAGGCAGCGAACTACAGGCCGATCGCCAAATTACCCGCTATCGCTAAAATTTTCGAAAAGATTCTTGTTGGCAAATTATATCCATTCCTCTCCTCCATTATATCTCCACACCAGCATGGGTTCCTAAAGGGGAGATCCACCACCACTAACTTGGTTCAGTTTACATCTTTCACCCTTAACGCTCTTGAACGTGGCGAAACTGTCGAAGCTATCTTTACCGATATGAGTAAAGCCTTTGACAGTATTCCACATAGCTTGATCGTTCTTAAGCTCAAACTGGCAGGGTGCCCCGACTTCTTCCTCAAATGGACTCGTTCCTATCTAAGTAACCGTACCTATCGAGTTATATTTCGATCAACCCTGTCTAATACAATAACTGCGACAAGTGGCGTTCCACAGGGCAGTCACATCGGACCTCTACTGTTTTTAGTTGCTACCACTGACGTCTCCAAGGTCATCATGAACTCCTACATCCTCTCGTATGCAGACGACACCAAGATCTTCAAGAACATTACCCACCCCTCGGACTATCTAGAACTACAACAGGACCTTAATTGCCTCTCGACTTGGTGCTCCAAAACCAACCTCGTTCTTAACACCTCTAAGTGCGAACACGTCTGTTTCCACCGGAAGAGGAGCCACATGGCTCACACCTTCTCCATTAACGGCTCCACAATTAGCACAGTGAACTACACCCTTGATCTTGGTGTCCACCTGGATTCGAGACTCTCCTTTCAAGAGCACATAAATTTTGTGATTAAGAAATCTAGTGCCATGTTGGGCTTTATCACAAGGTGGGCTAGGGAATTCGATGACCCCTACATTTATAAAGCCCTCTTTATATCGCTTGTTCGCCCTCTACTGGAATACGCCTCACAGGTCTGGTCTCCGTATCACAGACTCCATATAGGGCGTATCGAGTCCGTGCAGAAGCGCTTTCTGCGTTTCGCTCTCCATAAGCTACCCTGGTCCAACCCCCTCCACCTCCCTTCTCTATTCGGATCGCCTGAAGCTGATTAATCTGCAGTCTCTCTCTGGACGCCGTGTAATGGCTGACTTGTCATTCATGCATGGCATCGTCCAGGGAAAAATTGTAGCTCCACTTATTCAGGAACAAGTTGTTCTTCGCACTAGCGGCAGAAACCCTAGATCTGCAAGCTCATTCCTCTTAAGCTTTCACCACACGGACTTTGGTAGGATGGAGCCGATCACCCGCATGCTGAGGTTATATAATCAGGTCGCCCCCCTCCTGCAGGTCGCGGATGGTAATAGTAATGTTAGGTCCACCTTTCGGACCTACGCAGACGTTCTTTCTACTCTTTAAACCTCAATACACGTGCTCTTATTTTTCCCTTAGCTAACAGTACAATGTACCTCTCTATATATTACTTTATACACATTGTTATTTTTTACTTTTATCTTTCCTCTTTAACTTTATATAATTATTTTTATTAATGTGTATTTTTCACATTTTAATTTTCTTGTTTTTGTACTAAGGAACTTGTACTAAGTTGTTAAAATAAAATAAAATAAAATAAAACGACATATTAGTTCACATAGCATTAGTATTTCCGCCACTAGCGTTTTACCACCACTTGTTATTCGTGAAAAAACTAAGGTTTCTCTATTTTCAATAGCTGGTAGCAGCTAACACCATATTGTTGACAATCTAAAATGAACAATTTATTGACATAAGTTTTTGGCAAGAGTACAGTAAGTTAGGTCTCGGAAGGCGCGCATTTAATCGACATGAAACCTGTACAAATATAATCTATATTTAAAAATAAAAATAAAATACTTAAAGGAAAAATCCTCGATTTTCCCTCGTTTTCGATGTATTTATGATGAGTGAACGTGTTTTTTCGGGTTTTCAGAAAATTCACGCATCCTACCGCAACAAAGTATTGAAATAACAAATCAATACTCAAGAATAAACAATTAATATTATATGCAAAAACTCACAATTCTATCTAATTTTCGATATTTTCGTATTTTAAATATAATTCGAAATAACCTCAAAAGTGACTTAAATAGGGTGGTTGCGTTCGAGATAAAGGGTGGTCGATAGGGTGGTTGTGTTCGAGACGTCATTCACATATGTTCGGCTACGTTCGTTCTTATTATGTTATGTTTTAATGTTTATAATAAAATAAATGTATATTATTAATTTGAAATGTTTTTAAATTTATTATTTTTAATGTAAGAAAATAAATAAATATATATTGCGCAAACATTATTCAATTTTTGGAAATATTTATATGAAGAAAACCCTTCAATTGTTTCTGTTTTATGATATTTGTTTCACGATAATTTTCCTGTTAATATATATTATTAGAAATTTTTCCCATCATTATTATTATTTTTCAAATTATAAGAGAGGCTATATACCATAAAAAGCATAAAAAAACAAAATATAATCACTTTGATGGAATGAATTGAAATCAAAGAATATTTTTGCGGTTTGTAGGAAAGTCTTCAAAAAACTTATTTATGACGTTAAAAACATTAAAAGTTTGTATGGTAAGATAAAGTTTAATCTTGTTAGAAACTTATTTCAACTGTCCATTTTAGTTTAGCAAATTTAAATTGTTCATTTTAGATTGAAAAAAGAGTGTTTGCAGATATCAGCTATTGAAAATATAGAAAACCTAGTTTATGCATTACCAACAAGTGGTGGTAAAACGCTAGTGGCGGAAATACTGTTACATGAACTTATATACCACGATGTCTTATGTTTTATTTGTCCAGGAAAAGGTAACAAGAGAATCAGTCAGTATTGTAATTTACATGTTTGAGTATATCTTTGTTTCATGTCACTGCAATAGGGCCTTTTGCTTTGAATTGTAATTTCCTTGGTGGAGTACACAGCAAAAGAACAGCACAGGAAAGGACGTTGTCTATCACCAAGTAGAAGAATGAATCTTTATTTATAGTATCTATTGAAAAAGCTTCAATATTATTTGATAGCTCATGTTGTCAAGAAGCCGCCTTGAAAAATAAAAGTAGTCTTACACAAATTTTGACACTATTCGTTTCAAATAATTTGAAACATTCAATTCAAAGGAAGTCTTTATTTGCTCTCTTTTTTCATGTGCTCTATACAAAAAAGCGTTTCAACTTATAACTGAAGTCTACTGAGATTTCTTCTCATCTCCTTTAGCCTTGGTCTGATCGTCTTTAAAATGCAGGAAGACGAAAGGAAACAGGAATACTCTGATCATCATAGAAAATGCGCTAGCATATTATGGGAATGCACTTGGTATGAAACGTTCGTACTGTGTATGCTCCAATAGTCTTACTGAAACCTGCAAATAATGATAAATCATGTGAAAATTCTCAAGATAATTTAATAGATAAATTTTACCTGTATGGTGCTAGACAGACGAGTAAAGCCTACATGGTCGTAGTCCACTTTGAATTGATACACCCCATACACATTGGGAATTTTGAATTTAGCCTGATATTGGCCACCGTTCACATTTTTCAGGGTAGTGCGGACGAATTTGAGTTGAACTTCCACTTTCCATGAATAAGTTGCTCGATAGCAATTTTATAAACTACAGGATCCGTGATAGTGTAAGCTGCTGGTGGTTGTTTCTCTCCTACCTTTTGGTAATCAACTAATGCTACACGCAAACGACCAGTTTCACCGAATACCCACTTACTAATGGATGTTGCTACTTTTTGGTTTCCTGACACTGGATAAACTTTTGTCGATTTTGTGTTTTGAACACTTGATGTGAATTCTTCATCTGAGAAAAAGTGAAGGGACCCAGAGAAAACTACACGGGCATTCTTTCTTGCTTGCAATCCAGCAATGAGCAAAGTACCCCGACCAACTGCATATGGAAATTCTTTGATTGTATTCTCTGGGTCGTAACTGTATGCTACAGGATTTTCTTTGTCGGCGAGTAGAGCTGGTCCAGGGTAAAGGAGCGGATTTACGTTATTCTGCCCTACAATTATTGGAGCATCGATAAGATTCTTTCCTGCAGTCAAGATTGTTGAATGATTTCCAGCATCGGAAACGTCTAAGTTTATGTGATCAATGACAAAAGCATCTGCGTTATCTACTTCGAAACCACATTGAGAAGTTAGTTCCCTCAGAACATCACCGGTCTGTGGGTTTCCAGCTACCAACACGGTACCTCCGTCATCAATAAATCGTGTTATTCTTTCCGCATTCAAATCGCCTCCGAATTCCCCAACAGTCGGTGCAAATATAATTAAATTGTTATACAAATACTCTCCATATTTCGACAACAAAAGACTTAAATCATCAGCTAATTTGTATATAACTGCGTTCTGGAAGAAAGTTTAATTTCCAATTTAACTTCTCAGTAGGGAGACAACTGGTTTCATGTTTTCGTTTACTCAAATGTTGATTATTTTTTAAATGAAATATTAAAAGCCATTAATGAATTGACCAAAAATTAATCAATTCATGCATGAAGTTACAATTATGTCGAATATAAGGTTATATTCAAAGAGTTGAACATTAAACTATAGAGAAAGATAGTTTAACAATCATTTTACTATTAATATACTTTCTATGGATGCCTTCTGAAGACTGATTCCTACATTTTGTCTTGTTGATTCAACAAATTTATATATGAATAAAAACAATTAAAGAATACAAACCAAGTTACAAGTTTACGAGAATTAGAAGGATGTTTGTGTTTTCAAGATCCATTAACCATTTCATGATTTCATCACAAAAATCCTAGCAGATCATAGTTTTAGTTGTCTCGAATAAATTAAATTTGAATACATCCCAGTAAAGAATCAATATAAGAACTATCTTTTTCACACATTGACTTTTATTTTAACGATGATATCAAAATAAATTCATGAAAAGTAAATAATTATCAGTAATGTAATAATGTTTACCATACTATTAGCTTCTTAGTTTTTTAAATCCAGTTTGTTTTCTATTCTATTCATACAAAATTGAGTGTGTTGAGTCGTTTCTTTGATTTTCACTTACATTAAAATGGTATTATTAGAATTTTTGGTTTTTCATTAACTATAAAAATACTTCTGTGCCTCACAGAGAATATTTAGTTGTTCTGTGTATTATTTTCAATATTAATTTATGTTCACGAAAATAAAGAATAATTCAATTTTCAAGCATAAATAAATTTCCTTAAAATATAATAAAGAAATGCATAGTGAAAAAAAATGTCCTGTTGCACTTAAATTTTATCATATCACACAGAAACTATAACTCATTTCTTTATGTCTGTGTAGCATGATTGTGCAAAAGTTATAAAAATTTAACTTTTATTCCATCACATTGAAAAAAGAAAGTAATTCTTGTGATCGATTGTTTATTTATGTATCCATTTATTTATTTACAGTTTTACTGGTTTTTTTAAGCAAAAATTAAGATATATTTGAATGCAACCTAAACTTAAAACAATTTATGATTTTGGTTTAGGTTTCTCTCTCATGAAAATTTTTACAGAACCTATTCAATTACAAAAAGCAATAATTATTTAATAAGTTTGAATAGCTAAACACTTAGTTTTTATACATTTAATTGTATATAAAACTAATATTTATTAAGTTTAATTTTGAAACACAAATATTTGAAGTGAATAACAAATAATTACAAAAGGTGTGAGGTATTGAAGGCAATTATATTTTATATTTAATTAAAGTTTCAAAATTGTGTATAAAAATGATTAACGTTTCTATTGATCAGTTTTGTTGATTACAAAATTTTATTTGTGTCATGAATGTATCGTCAAGTCAATTTAAGAAAAGTGTACTCACATATTATATCAAAATGAAGACTTAATAAAATTTTTAGTTAATCATCTTAAGCTCACCTTTTTCAGTTACATTGAACATATTATGCTTATTATCTTACTACTTTGTAAACAAAAACTACATAACTTCTTTAAAAATTATCATAACTTAATCCTCAAGTATGTAAAATTTAATTTGCTCTGTAAGCAAATTATAGTGTGTCTAATATAATAACCGCATAGAAAACATTAAAATGTCTGGTTGAATTGTTTTATGCGTAACCAACGTACAAATATTTGTTTATTTTAGAGAAAATTATGACACTTTTAAATGTTTTTTAAGTTTATGAACATTATACACATGCATACAAATTGTTCATTTAAGAATGAGAAAAAATCTACAGTTAAGCTCATCAAGAAAAGAAAATTTCTATGATATACATGAAATTAAAAAAATAAATCTAAATAAATTTTTAGTATATATCTGTGTGTAATGCATAGTAATTAATAAAATATATTTATATGCGCTAGTTCTTAGTAAATTATGCACAATAACTCTTATATGCTGGTGTATTTTCTTGTGTTTAATTTTGTTTAACACTAAAGTCACGATTATCTCCTGCTTCCTTTCCTGATGTTTTGTCTAGAATTGCTTCGGCTAGTTCGCAGAACGCTCTTTCAATATTTATATTCGATTTGGCGGATGTTTCCATAAAACAAATTCCTTGTTCACTTGCTAAAATAATCTAAAATAAGTAAAATATGTTAATAAAATTAATATCTTATATTGAAACTAGCGATGACCCGCGACTTCGTTCGCGCAGTGTACCTATAAGTGACTATACGTTGAATTAGGTGATTAATGACCTTTTTTTTCAATTCCTACAATTGAAATAGGTAGTGACCTTATTAAATTAGCTACTTATCAACAATTAAAAAAATTTTTGCGGGATTAATAAAATAAAAAAAATTTGGTGAAGACCGAGTTACGGAACAAACCATTGTTCCACATAATCTTCCATGAAGGAAGAAATACCCTCTTCATGAGAAGTGGGCTCATTGGTCTTTATCGAACCTATTGTTCGAAAGAAAAATACTGTTTGAGTTTTTACAAAAAATTGTAATAGAGGATGTTGTTGAAACAGATGTGGTGCGGGTTTAATATAAAATATAGCTTATTACCAGATCTGAACCCGCTCCGCCGACGCATGTGTATTTTAACTATTTTAATTTAAATATAATAAGGAGGTAAAAAGACTATGTTTATCGATTAAGTGAATGTCTTGCGGTTAAATGAAAGAGAAAGGGGTAAAAGAACAAAATAATATATTATTGGAGAGCAAGTGGATTAACTATATTTTTGGTTTGACCGTTTTCTGCATAAATATAAAGATTGGACGGTTTTCCGACTCTGGAGCACGCGACGTATAATTGTCCATGAGCAAAGCAGTCGTTTTCCAAATTCAAACCGCACACTTGCAAAGATTGTCCTTGCGCTTTATTTACCGTCATAGCGAAGGCCAGACGTATTGGAAATTGGAGCCTTTTGAACTCAAAAGCCATGTCGGAGGAAATCAGTGGTATTCGTGGAAGTAGAACGTCTTCACCTTTATAAGGTCCAATGAGAATTGTTGCTTCAATCAGATTATTCATCAACTTTTTCACAACTAATCGTGTGCCATTGCATAACTTCGGTTGATTAATATTCCGGAGAAGTATAATCGGCACTCCAATTTTTAAATTTAGAATGTGGGGAGGCATTCCGGGAACATCGAGAGAATTAAGAAATTCTGTTGGAAAATTGACGGCGTCATTTTGGTTCATCACGGAGTCAATGGATTTGTAAATCACAGATTCCCCTAAGATTTTGTTGAGAATAACATTGTTCATTTCGTGCACATCGATATTTTTTGCCGCTAAAATTGTTCTTCCACTCAACCATGTATGATCTTGGTAATTTACTTCGATGTTCTGGAAAACCTTGTCTACTAAGTCTTCTTTTGAATTCACGATACTGCAGAAATCTGATGGCAAGGTGATTTTCCCTGTTTCTTGATTCATGGGCAACGTTCCGTTCCCAATCTCCAATAACTGCTTCGAAAATACGTTAACTGTAGGATCATTTTGAAGATAAACTCTCATATTTGTTTCCAGGTGCATTGTTTTTACTGAGCTCCAAAAAATTGAGTACTTCAAGCAAGCGTGCAGTTCTTCAAATGGTGTTGAGCGAGGTATAACTGGAAGTGTTTGTCTAAAGTCACCGGATAGCAATACCAATGCTCCACCAAATGGGTGCTGATTATTCCTCAAATCTTTCAATGTTCGATCTAGTGCTTCCAGTGACTTTTTGTGTGCAATTGTGCACTCATCCCATATAATAATTTTGCACGTTTGAAGAACCTTTCCCATGCCCGATGTTTTCGAAATGTTACATGTAGGGTTTTCAATGAATTGCATGTTCAGAGACAGTTTAAGAGCTGAATGGGCCGTTCTGCCTCCTTCCATCAACGTGGCAGCTATGCCTGAAGAAGCAAGAGCTAACGCAATATCGCCAGCTGAACGTACTTTGGCGAGGATTAAGGAAATTAAAAACGTTTTTCCTGTTCCTCCTGGAGCGTCCAAAAAGTACAAACCACCAGAGTTGTTAGATATAGCCTGTAGAATTGTTTGAAAAGCTATTTTTTGTTCTTGAAGGAGTTTAGGAATATTTTCTTGAACGAATAGTTGTAGTTCATTTCTGTTATATGACCTCTCTCTTAGCAGCTCTCTGTCGAACGATGCATTGATAGACCTATTGGGGGTTGTCATCCCTAACTGTGTCAGCAATTTCGCGCAAATTCCAAGACAAAGATCCTCTATCATGATTAGCGCTTCATTGTATATTTCTTCAGTGAAATCGAAGGCATGATTACATAGATTTTGTCGCATTCTGTGCAAAATATCTTCAGACATGTAATCTTTATATTTCTCCCACAATTGCACTGGTTGTGATGGTGAACACGTAGATAGTATAATTGCAAATATAGAACGAATTTGAAATGGGTTAGAGGTGGCGCATGAATCCTCCATTGACTTATCCCAATGATCATCATTTTCTAGCAAATTAAGTGCCTGGCACGCACTCCGATACGTATTATGGACCATTCCATTAACTGTTCGTAAATTAATAAATGACGTTGGGCCACGAACAGTAAACAAAAGCAAACGTAAATAAAAACATTCAGCATTGTTGGGATGTACCGTGTATATTCTTCCTAATGCATTTGATGAAAATATTCCTGGTTGTCCAGCAACGTCCTTGCCTCTTTTCCTTCTTTCAAAATTTTTTCGTGAAGTATTCCAAGTGTAATATGTCGGTATGTCTGCATATAGTAAACTTCTCGCAAATCCATCTCTTTGGCATAATTGAAAAAACGCTGTTAAAGTTGTGTTAGGTGGATTTGTTGCCCTGTCTTGTATATTTTGTTCAGTGAAATACACCCTTTGACCGTTTTCCAGGTGGACACTAAGATGAACGACAGTTGGAGACCTTTCGTGGATTTGAAATCCCAAAATACGCCACACAGCTTCGTTACTGCTAATATACCTGCCAATTTGATATTGAGAAATTTCGTCCGAGTTGCTTGTAGATGAAACTCCAAACACGGCCATATCGCTTCCTTTGTTCACGTATTTACAAATATATTTTATCGACTTTACAGAATTGCAATATTCGACATTTATATGTGCTTTGAATGTTTTTGATAAAAGAGGTGAATATGGAACAACCCAACGATTATCGACTTCAATGTCATTGCCTCTAACTTTCAGAGTAATAGTTTTCCCATTGTCTTCTGTACTTCTTCGGCGATATAGTGGATAGCCATCATTGCCATTAATTGTATCTCTTACCAACTGTCGCGGATAACGTTTAGAACATATTCCGTCGATCATGCATGGTGAGTTATTATTGAATGATCCACACGGTCCGTGTATCATGTTTTTAATCACAACTTCAAATAACTCCTTATCAACTGTGACATCAGGTATTTCAGCAGATATGACGTGATCAATTTCAGTTGGCATTATTTTCGTTGTAAGCCATATTAAAATATGTGCATGTGGCAAACCTCTTTTTTGCCACTCTACAGAGTACATCCAGCATCGCGTTTCTCCGAAAACATGACTTTTGGTGATGAAATCAATTAATGAATTTAGTTTTTCTTTAAAAACTCGTGCTACTATGTCATGGCGATCAATTGGTGTCTGTCCTGGAAGTAGTAGATCTTTTATTTCCTGCCATGCTGGATTACATGTGAAAGTAATAAAAAGATCAGGACGTCCATATTTCCGTACATAAGTAATAGCGTCCTGGGCATATTCTTGCATATGTCGGGGACTACCAGTATAAGTTGAAGGCAGTATAACCAACTGACCTATATTCCTTATATCACCATCATTATTAATAGCGTCTTTCAAATGAATGTATTCTTCTGACCTTAGTTTTTTCTGATTGAGCCGAATGAATAGGAGACGTTCTGATTCTATTTTTGCGTACATATCCACGATGTACTGATGGAAAAGTTTACCGCCTCTTAGAATATGGTTATCCTTATTTTTGCGAACCATTATTCGATAGGAATAGTAGTTCATTGAAGAAACTTTTTTCGCTGTGTGTTCACCTGTGACTGGGTTTATCATTTTTATGTTGAAGTGATATCCATCTTCACCGTTTGGAAACAGTATTGGATATTGTAGTGGATCGTAGCACCTATGAGTCTCGGCAATTCTTGTTAAATGCTCATTTCTGCGCTGCAAAACGATATCGCGAGAATAAAATTCTTCGCCAGCCATGACAATTGCTATCTCATCAACGGTTGGCGCGTTATAACGTCTAACATGCTCATTGACTGGTGTTTTATCAGCACGAATTACAATTCTATGACTGTCTGATGGCATCATTTCAATCGCATATTTGAACATCCGAACTAAGAGATTATTGTCATGAAACATTTTTTGTAAGGGCTCTACAATACGTCGTTTAACTACGTTAGAAATTTGGCAGCGTGCACTCAATTGATCATTTTCATCTCCGATGAAGTAGATTTGAAGAAATTTATGATTATTGTTGGGGAGTGGAAGCAAGGAGCCAGCTCTATGGTAAATTTGTCCCTGGATTTTAAATGTTGGCATAAAATTCTCATTAATAATATTAGCGCCAAATGAAGTCATTTGGAAAGTGGAATTGTAACTTCGGATATTTTTGACAAAATGTTTTGAATCATTTGTGTAGCCATTTAATAAAGATTTCAGTGGTTCTCTAAGTTCCTCAAGTTCGGGTAGTTTAACTTTGCCACCAACACAGCACATTCGCGGAGTTTCCCCTTTAAATTTCATTGCTTCGCAGTGCGGGCAAACTTTGTCCATTTTTCCGATTTGAACCAAATCACTTAAATAATATTTTATGTGTGGGTTGTACCGAAAAGCAATTCTGTGATATGAAGCTCGAGCATTCAGAGAAAATCGAGCACGTGTTCGCCGTTGATCTTGTACTTCTTGGCGTTGTTGCGACGATTGTGTTGTTCTTGTTCTTCGTGATTGATCTCTAAAGGCTTCGATTCTTTCTTCCCTCTGATCGGCCAATGGTTCTGAACGTCTTTGAGAAGCTGTAACTCTCACACGTTCAATATTAGCTGAGCGTTGCTGATTGGTGTGATTTGATCTCCTTTGGCGTTGTGAATTTGTGAACCGCGAACAGCGGCCAATATTTGAACGTGGGCGAGGCATTACAACTGTTTATTAAATTCCTAAGGTTATAATGCTTAAGGATAAGATCCTAGCGCTAACTGAATATTAAGCCCAGATAATAAAAGAAATAGAAAAATCTTATAGATGAAAGGAAAGGAATAAATGGGATAGATTTCAACAATCTATAATAATTCTAAAAAGCTCACCCTTTGATTATGAATACCAAGGAAAATATACGAAATTTCTTTCACGAAAAGTTATTTCCACATAAATATCAATCACACCCAATAAATTTTTAATTTAAGACAATTTTGTTCAATTCAAACTTGTCACCTTGTCCAACAATCTATAATAATTCGAACTCTCTTTTATCTCACTTTTTGATTATGAAATGCAAAGAGGACATACCAATTTTTGTTCGAAAAATTGCTTGAACATAAATTAATCACACCCAATAACTCTTTAATTTAAAACAATTTCGTTTAATTCAAACTTGTCACCTTGTCCAACAATCTATAATAATTCGAACTCACTTTTATCTCACTTTTTGATTATGAAATGCAAAGAGGACATACCAATATTTGTTCGAAAAATTGCTTGAACATAAAGTAATCACACCCAATAACTCTTTAATTTAAAACAATTTCGTTTAATTCAAACTTGTCACCTTGTCCAACAATCTATAATAATTCGAACTCACTTATATCTCACTTTTTGATTATGAAAAGCAAAGAGGACATACGATTTTTTTCGAGAAATTGTTTGAACGTTAATTAATCACACTCAATAATTCTTGAATTTAAAGCAATTTTGTTTCATTGTAACTTTTCACTTGAACGTTGCAAGTAAACTGTGAAATAGAATAATAAAAATTACCAAATAATTAGCAATCGAATGTCATATTACCCCTGAGACGATAAAAAAAATAGGGAAGGGATTCATGTTTTGCTCATGAGACAATTATTCACAAATTGGCTCTAATGACCTAATAGTAAAATAAACAATGGAAAGAATTATGTTTTAAAATGCTCATATTCAAATTCAACAACATTTTCCGATTCATAAAAAGAAATTATTTTAAGGGCGTGTGACGGACATGGTACTACCAATTCTGTAGGAGGAATTTCATGAGAAACCAAAATGTTAAAATTACTGTTCCACAATAATTCCCACGTATTGTCATAAGAGGATACGTACCAGTCATATAATTCATCCATTAAGGTGCCTACAGACGATCATAGAAAAATACATCATATTATAGGACATATTTGTATCATATCATATCTATGACATATTATATGATGAACTGTACACACACGGTTTTGAAAATATGACGAAAACATTTTTGCTGTACACACGACACAATTTAATATGACATGTATTTCTCATATTGTGTGGTGTTCGAAGTTGCCAAACACAAATTGTATTTCATGAATAATAGAAGTGAGCAAATTGCAGATAAAATGAGTGATGAATAGAAAAGTGTTTGAAAATTATAAATAAAATATAAAAATTATAATTTATTTTCCTGATCACCATGCTACTTTTTATTTGCAAAGTAATTACACGCTTCATAAATATTACTTAGTTTCGTCACAGACAGAAAAATTGAACCCCAAAACAAACAGTCAAAATTTAAAACTGCCGCCACTTTTCAAAATATGTTTTCACCAAAGATTTCTTTTCCATCGAAAATGGAAAAGAAAAATATGATATATTTATATGTCATATATACATATGATGAACTTTTCACACGATCATATAATATGATATATTTCTATGTTATATATATGATGAAACATCATAGAAATATATCATATTTCTTCGTCACATTCCGTGTGTACAGCTTCATCATATTTCTTCGTCATATATATGATGAAACATCATAGAAATATGATCGTCTGTAGGCACCTTTAGTTCAGCGATTGCTACACCAATTCATTCATACAAATTTTCCATTGACAGCGAATACGCAGCGTTACTCATCTCTCTCGTGCTTAGGAGAGAGAGTAATTGGTAACGCTATGTATTCGAGAGACACGATTTGATTCTCATTTTCATGAACTGCTTAGTTTCTCTCTTAGAAATATTTCGCGTGACGGAGCGACAATAATTGCACGATCTCTCTTATATTCTATAGTAGATTTTCTCTTGAGTGTCATTCATGGATACAGATCATTGTTTTCAAATCAAGAGAACTCTACTTAAAATTAAGAGATATTATGAAATCAAAGTACCGAATTGTTCTCGCGAATACAGTTCATGCTCAAGAGAGTGAGAGAAATCGGTAAAAATTTGTACTCGAGAGAAACGATCGCTCTTAATTTATTTATTTCAAGCTTTCGCACGGAAAGAAGATGCTCTCTTAAAATCAAAACGACCAAAACTTTAAAACTACCATATCTCGAAAAGTTTTAACCGAATTTCTTTGAAACTTCACAAAAACATTCTCCTCCTAATAAGACTAAATCCTGTCAAATTTCATAAAACTTGTCCCGGTAGATCCGGAGTTTTGCCGCGACAAACTTTTGTGAAAAGATCTTGTTTTATATATATAAAGATTTGACTCCTAGTAATTAATAGAATTATTTGTCTAACTGTGTGCTGTCAAATAAGGTTAAACCAACTAAGGTTGGTTTACAATGCTAATTGTGTTATAGAATATTAGACAAAATAGTAACACTGAACTTAATGCAATGTAATTTATAGTGATTCCCAGAAATAAAGTAAATGTTGAAAATGAATTGAAATTTTTATCTCTTATATTACATATAATTTATTCGTGAAATTTACCATATTTATTATATTTAAAATTCATTGAATTTACATGTTTGAAACTTTATGTCTCGGAAAACTGAAACTTTAAATAGCGATATCTCGAAAACGAAATGAGATATCGAAAAAAGTTAGCTAACATTTTATTTTTATTTTACCTCATTTAAGTAGAATTCATCATCAGATTTCAAAACTAATGAATATTAGAATCATTATTGCAATTTAAATGGCTCGATCATCACGCCTACGGAGCTTTTTCCAGAAATACGTTTATCTTAACAGACACAAATTGAATTGAAACTAGAAAAATTACATAAGATATTGACAAAGTGTTATCTATTGTCGCAAAGCGTTGGTTGAAGATAGTAGCATGAATAAATTAAAAATAGTCGGAAATACAAACAGCGATAAAATAAAATTTAGCATTTTCTTTACCGCTTCTCCACGTTCTTTAGTTACAACACGTCAAACATGTAAATAACAATACTGACTGATTCTCTTGTTACCTTTCCCTGGACAAATAAAACATAAGACATCGTGGTATATAAGTTCATGTAACAGTATTTCCGCCACTAGCGTTTTACCACCACTTGTTGGTAATGCATAAACTAGGTTTTCTATATTTTCAATAGCTGATATCTGCAAACACTCTTTTTGTCAATCTAAAATGAACAATTTAAATTTGCCAATCTTAAATGGACAGTTGAAATAAGTTTCTAACAAGATTAAACTTCATCTTACCATACAAACTTTTAATGTTTTTAACGTTATAAATAAGTATTTTGTAAACTTTCCTACAAACCGCAAAAATATCCTTTGATTTCAGTTCATTCCATCAAAGTGATTATATTTTGTTTTTTTATGCTTTTTATGGTATATAGCCTCTCTTATAATTTGAAAAATAATAATAATGATTGGAAAAATTTCTAATAATATACATTAACAGGAAAATTATCGTGAAACAAATATCATAAAACAGAAACAATTGAAGGGATTTCTTCATATAAATATTTCCAAAAATTGAATAATGTTTGCGCAATATATATTTATTTATTTTCTTACATTAAAAATAATAAATTTAAAAACATTTCAAATTAATAATAAACATTTATTTTATGATAAACATTAATATATAAAATTTAAAAACGAACGTAGCCGAACATATGTGAATGACATCTCGAACACACAAGGTTAGATTTTCACACATAGGTGGCCAATATCGTTCATGACACCAACATGACGCAACGACCACATTTATGTCAATTTTGAGGTTAATTCGAATTATATTTGAGATACAAAAATATCGAAAATTAGATCGAATTATGCGTTTTGCATATCATATTAATTGTTTATTCTTGAGTATTGATTTGTAATTTCATTACTTGGTTGCAGTAGGATGCGTGAATTTTATGAAAACCCGAAAAAACTCGTTCACGTAAAATCATAAAAATGTCGAAAACGAGGCAAAATCGAGGATTTTTCCTTTAAGTATTTAATTTTTATTTTTAAATATAGATTATATTTGTACAGGTTTCATGTCGATTAAGTGCGCGTCTCCCGAGACCTAACTAACTGTACTCTTGCCCATTCGGTCTGAAAGGAACTCCCGCTACATTCCAAATAACCATGATTAATATCTTGTCTGGATTACAAGGAATTCACTGCTTCATTTACATGGACGACATAGTCATCCATGGCTAAAATCTATCTTAACACAACAATAGGCTCATTGCTGTATTCCAACGTTTACGCGACTTGAAACTAAAGTTGCAGGCAGAAAAATGCCATTTTCTTCGGAAAGAGATCATGTACCTGGGGCACTTAATTACGGAAAACGGTGTCAAACCAGATCCAGGGAAGACAACAGCAGTCAAAACAACATATCCAAGACCTAAAAAGGTAAAGGATATCAGAGCCCTTCTCGGATTTATCGGGTATTACCGCCGATTTATCTAAAATTTCTCTAAGTTCGCCAAACGCTTGACCAACCTTTTAGAAAAGGACGTACCCTTTAAATTTGATGCCCTTTGTGACGAAGCCCTTACGAACTTAAAGCAATGGTTAATAACCCCTCCCATCTTGGCATATCCCGACTTTTCGCGGCAATTTTACGTCACTGCCGATGCCAATGACATAGATCTAGGAGCTGTTTTCTCGCAGCAGGACGGAGATTGAGACAACCCCATTGCATACGCGTGTCGTGCTCTAAACGGTGCCGAAACAAGATACTCGACAATAGAGAATGAATTACTTGCTATCGTGTACGCCTTGGTAAAATATCTTCCATACGTATATGGAAGAAAGATCTCCATTATCACTGACCACAAGCCTCTAGTTTGGCTCATGAATCTAAAGGACCACTCGCCAAGATTGATGAGATGGAGAATCCGTTTAGAAGAGTACGACTACACGATAACCCACAAGGCCGGAAAACTTAAAACAAACGCCGATGCCTTATGTAGAGTAACCGCGGAAGTACAAGAGAACACTCCTGAGACTGATAAATCGGAAAAACGAAAGGACTCTAAAAACACAACCTCCCTATACGCGATAACAAAAAGCCACGCCAAGGTCACTGATAACCTGGTCCAGGATGCACAAACGAAGGCCAGAATTAATAATGACAACTACTTATCATCGTCCCTTATCGAAACTTACGACTCTTTATTACTGTCTAAACCTGTCCGTGCCAAATTCTTTATCTCGCCCACAAGTGACACTAATCTCGAACGGCGTTTAGCCGCCATGCTTAGAATTGATTTGAGCGAAATCGATTTCTCCCTCGAACGCAAAATATTCCCTTTCAAAGAATCCGATGTCATTGTCAAAAGAGTAATATTTCCCCATCGCACCGCTCAGAATGAGGACAATCTTAACACTAACATCTCTGAATTCGTATACCTTGCTGTAGGAAAAGGAACCTGAAGACCATACACATAAGTATTCCGAAACTGGAACTACAGACCCTAATGACGCTTAAGGACAAAATCCGTAACGCGATTAAAATCGACACAATACTCCATGTCGAAACAATTAGGTACTTGGATGACCCTGAAGAAAGGGAGCAAAAAATAAATAATTTCCATTTGCTACCCACGGGAGGTCATCAAGTTATATCTCGGACCTTGAAGAGGATCAAGAAACAGTTTTATTGGGAAACAATGACCCAAGCTTTTGTAACATTTATCAGAAACCTTAAACGGTGTCAAATAAATAAAGTATCGCGAAATCCTAAGATCCCTATGAAAATAACTTCAGTGAGTTCCAAACCTTTCGAAAGAGTTTATTTAGATGTTGTGGGGCTACTACCTCTTTCGTACCTAGGAAATAAATACCTCCTAACTTTCCTGGATGATTTAACAAAATTTTCGGAGGCAATCCCTGTTCCCAATGCCGAAACAACCACCCTCGCGGAAGCACTACTCCCCACTTAAGTACCAAATATTCTCCACACGAACTTCTTTACGGTTTTCCTGCCGAAGTTCCAAACCATCTAGAGTCTTCCCTCGAAATTGGGTACAATTACGATAATTATGACTATGAACTCAAGGCGCGACTCTGGCACTGTCCCCAAAACGCTAAACAAACCTCGTTAGAAAATAAAGAGCGATCCAAACAATACTACGAAAAGGGAACACAACAAAAATCCTTTGAAACCGGGTCCTGGTTCTTCTAAAAGCGCGAACAAAGGACAACAAATTCTCACCCTTATGGCAAGGCCCTTACGTTATAACTCAGGTGAATACCCCCGAAAATTCAACAATAAAATTAAAAAATAAGGAAAAACGTGTACATAATAACGACCTTAAATAATTCATACATCCATAATTTCTCAACTTAGTTCTCTCTCAAACTTAAACCTCTTCCTTTCGTTCCCAGGGCAACAGTTTATCTATTTACCGTCCTATGCGTTACCGTCTCAGCTTTCTCTCGCGGGGAGCTGGGAATCCACATTACTCCTCTCACTTCCACGGTCGGCTTATACTTCGAAGAAATAGGAAGGACGAGACTCTTCACAAGCAAACGGAAGATAATAACTTATGACGACCTAGCAACCTTCCAGGAAGTGTACCTCTCAACATGAAGAATCACGGGTAAGCTGCAGCAAATGTGTAGCCAGTTGGCCTCTGAGACGCCCTTAAAATCGATCTGTCTCTCTGCTACCACGCAATTAGATAACTTGTAGGAAGCGATAGAAAACAAAAATAGGATTATATATTCGCCTCTTAGAAAAACTAGGTCCCTTCTTAATTTTGTCGGGAAGGTTACCAAGCCCCTTTTTGGAATCTTCAATGAGGACGATGCGCAAAGATACGACGAGCAAATCAAGAACCTTCAACAAAATAATTTCCACTTACATTCCCTATTAAAAAATCAGACTTCTATTTTGGTCGCGACCATCAACCTAACCAATAAAACTCGGGAAAGCATTCGGAGAGATCGTGCCGTGATCTTCTCGAAATTGACCACTCTTGAATCCAAAATCTCCAAAGTGGAGAGTCAAATGCATGTGACTGAATGGGCTACCGAAATCAACTCTCTTCTCTCATTAGTTCTTATAGTTATAAACCAGTACCAATCCACTTAATCGGACTTAAAAGAACTATTAGCGGATGTAAAACACGGCAAATTCCACATTACATTTATAACCCCTTCCCAGATGGAAAACCTCCTCCCTGCCATTCGACAGGAAATGGACCCTCAAGGACTCTTCCGTTCGATCCTCTCTCCAACGTGATCTGGCAAATTTACAAGCTCTCTACCATGTCTGCTTCAATAATCATCTTTAAATGAACCCTTACCCTTTGGAGATACATACCAAACTTTCAGGATTCTCCCATTACCCGCAACCTACAACGATTCCTTATGCTATATTCAACCCTATTCCAAAGTCCTGTTGATAGATCTTAACTGGGAGCATTTTGATAAAATGAGCATTAGCGATTTTCACGACTGTTTATCTTCAGACGCCTCTCAATACTTCTGTCGAGTGAAATTCCCTATTTTTAATGCGCAGTCAAGCCCGTTTAAATGTGAAATTGCCCTCATAAGGAGTGGCGTAGATACTTTCCAGTGTCAACTTGCTTGTACCGAGCGTACCTCTTACTGGATTTCCCTCTCTCACCCTAACACTTGGATCTACGCCACCAAGACACCCCGTAACGCCGACGTCGTGTGAACCCACTTGCTATCTCAGAACCAGTAACTTCATCATACATGACCAAAACGAGTGTTGAAGGTATAGTTTCCCCCATACCATGTGTCACGTAAATGTCACAGCACTCTTGCCAACCAAGCCTGATCATAAATACACGACTCTAACCCCTCCCGAGGACCCTTATATCAAAGAATCCCCAAAAAAATCAGAGGACGACCTGGACGAATTGGCAGCAAAAATTTCACAGCAGAAGGAAGACGAACAGGTACCCCTTCTGAATCTGAACAACCACCACATTCACCATTACACTATCTCCCTTATTCTCGTAATTGGAGTTATGCAATTATGTAAAAGAGGACGCCAGCGAACCCTACCTCTCCAAGTCGTAGCAGAACATTGAAGCAACATTCCTCCCACCCCAAACCCCAGACTCTCGTTGTTCCACATCAGGATTCACCAAACGATTTAACGTTCTAAGCACGATGTTAAACTGCTCCCTTCAAGTCCTTCCCAAGTCCATCCTCTTTCTCTCCGGTTTATTTTCGAAAAAGTTAAAAAAGGTTTTGTCTCTCTCGAAACCTCCCTTTCTTTTCTTCTTTCCTCTTTTTCAACCGTTGGTTTTCTTTGGGTACATCCCAAATTAACATCTCACTCGTAACGAACGTCTCACATCGCACTACACACAGATTAACGTCTACATCGTCCTAAGCACTTTCTCCCACCCCACTCTTCACTCTCTGTTCCTTGGAATACTCTACGGCAAAAGTAATTCTGTAAGAGCCATACATTATGTTTAAAACTAAAAATTCAAGTAAATGTGTGCATTTTGTATAATTTCTACACTTGAAGTACAATAATTATGTTTCTGAATTTTTTCAATAACTTTTTATGCTCTTACTAATCAATAATGAGTATTTCTTACCGTTAATGCGACTTCTGGTGCTGCATGGCTTTGTTGATGGTTTTGTAGTCTGGTTGATACGTGGTGAGGTTAAGCTTTTAGCAGGCGTTGAGACTTCCATCCGTTAAACGTGATCGTAAGTTGGTCTTAATGTTCTTGAGATGTGAGAAAGACTGCTCGCATGCATACGTAGAGCCAAAAATTGTCAGCACAGCAATACTCACACGCTGCAGTGTGTGGTATGTGACGGGAAGCGGATTCCAAGTTTTGACAATCAGCTGGTCTGCGAGTTGAAGTTTTTTCGTTTCTGCCCATTTGTGTTGGCCTGCCAACTCTGCTCGCTGTCGTGCAAGTCTTTCCACATCTTCATTCAGTGACTTGAACTTATTCACCCACATGTCTGTGGCGTTGACGTCAGCAGCTTGGAGCTGAAAATCTCGGACGGAGACACCGGGGATGCAACTCAGGTCAATGCTGTCCACTTCACACTCGTGTGGATGGGTGAGGCACTTTAAAAGACGGATGTACTTGCGAAATTCTCCAAAGCGCGCCTTAAATGTCTGCAGGAGATTAGAGGTGAAGCCTGCTAGCTGCTGAAGATTAAGGTGTTGAGCAGCGTAACTTGATGTGCACGTTTCTATGAACTCTCTCAGTTTTTCAAAGTGTAGTAAAGGACCGGTTTCAATGTCGGCGATGAAGTGTTCTAGCTTGTTTTCAAATGCGAACAGTGCTTGTTGCAGTGATAAAATTGTGATTCCAACGCCTTGCATTTTCACATTGAGCTGATTTAGATGTTCAGTCATGTCTACGAGATATTAGAACTACAGGAACCACTTTGTGTCAGCTAACTCGGAATGCTCGACATTTTTCATTTCAAGAAAAGTCCGGATTTTGCTCAGACAGGCCGCAAATCGGCTGAGCAACTTTCCCCTTGACAACCAACGCACGTTGCTGTGTAGAAGCAGATTAGGATAATTACTCCCAACCTCATCAAGCAGTGTTTTAAACTGGCGATCATTTAATGCTCGGGCAACAATAAGGTTGGCTACTCGGACCACCAGCGACATCACCTCACCAAGCTGCTCGCCAAACATCTGAGCACAAAGCGCCTCCTGATGTAGAATGCAATGAAAGCTTATGATGCGTCTGTTTTCATACTCACAAAGAAGGACGACAAATTCTCTCTTTTTTCCCACCATGCACGGAGCACCATCAGTGCACACCGAAACAAGTTTATCCATCGGTAAGTTTTTTTCTTTAGCGAACTCAGTAAAGGACTTGAATAAATCCTGCCCTCTTGTTGTGCCTTTCATAGGGAAAATAGCAAGACTTTCCTCACGTAGTGTATCACCGACAACATACCTTGCAACCACGCTGAACTGGGATAAATTACTGACGTCTGTTGACTCATCCAAAGCGAGAGAAAAAAAAATTAAACTCAATTTAATTTTACATCATGATGCTACGATTGTGAACAGTTCTTGCCGACAGAGGTATGTCTGTTATCCGCTTAATTATTTTGTCCTTATCCGAAAAGTCATCAAAATGTTCATTGGCAACATCAAGCATGAACGCTTTGGCATACTCCCCATCTGTGAATGGTTTTCCGTTTCTCACAATAGCTAAAGCGCCAGCAAAGCTTGCCGAATTCCAGTCTCCTTGTTGGGTTCAAACACTGATTTGCTGCTGACCTGCTTGCACTCTCGATAGCAGTTCTTGACATGCTTTCTTTTTGCTGTCTCCCGCAGGATATTTCAATGCAAATGTAGAATGGCGTGTCTGGAAGTGTCGCTTTACATTTGACCGTTTCATAGATGCAATTTTATCACTGCATATTAGACACATTGCAGAATCCGTTCTCTCCACAAAGGCAAATTTCTCTGTCCATTCCTGCTGAAAAGTACGATACTCATCGTCTTTCTTTCTTCTAGCCATCTTGTCACAAAGGTTTCTGAAATTAGTTAGTTGACAACGCGATTAAAACGAAATCCTACTCTCTGATATGTATTTTTTCCACTGTTTTCCACTCGTCCTTCTTTGTCAGTGGTCGGGCATCAACTGGATGTCATGGATGAGTTGATTAGGACACACCGAACACAAATTCACTGCCCTGAAAACCCAGCCATCCTCCATCCCTTTCAACACATCGCAATCTGAATATGATTATTAATCTTATATTAATATTAATAGTGTTCTCCATCAAAGAAGGGTCGATATGATATGACATGATTCATCTCGATATGACTGATCTCCCAGACTTCCATCGTACCATTGTCATGCCCCCAAAGTAAAACCAACCATAAGATTAGTGAGACCATATATTTAGTGAATTACCTGACAGTGCCCAAGTAGGAGTAGGCAACCATTTAGATCAGGAAACCAACAACTTCATGGGAAACTAAAAAGAAACGCGATAAGCAATGACAATTCTTACCTGAGGATAACATGCGGCACAATCTGACAGTAAACAATCTGACAGACAGTGATCACGAAATCTGCAACCCACAGAGAACTGCACGACCGACACATGCAGTACACTAGTGCCCGGTAGATGCACAGCCCAAATGCACAAATGTTTGACATCGATGCATATTGCAATTCAGCGGATTGCATCGGCTAAACACCAACGGAAATGCAACGTACCGCAAATTCGGAAAAAATGAATTGGGAGCAGCCAATGACCCAAAAGAAAAAATGCAATCTTGGAATATTGCAATTGATCAATATTGCAAATATTGGAATATTGCAATTGGAAAAAATTGCTAATATTGAAATATTGCAAAATGACGACCAATAACCTCATGGGACCGGAAACCTCCATCAAGCCAAAAATAAGCTGAACACTAACAAAATTTGGACATAAATAGACGGGGAAAAATACACTAAGCAGCAGAAGAATTCGTGCACTCAGGCAAAGGAGACAAACGACTAGCAGCATCAAACCATCGCTAAGGGAACTGGACTGGAGAAGCATCATCAAACTAGGAAACGTGAAGAAATAGAAGCAGCTGGAGCAGATCAATATCGTGGAGAACTACTGACATCCTTTTGAAGAAACACCACAGGTGAGGAAATAAAAAATTAATCCATGCAAAAGCGGATGAATTAACTATTCACCGTTGAGGTGCGAAAGAACCCAATGGGCATTAAAATAATTATAGAAAGACCATAAAGGAACGGGTGATTGTCAACTTCACGAAGCGCTAAAACGAGACCCGAAGGCGGGACCACGGCCTATCACCATAGAGGAATACCGGGCTAGACAGACGGGCCACCACACGAAAACGGAAGTGAAGCTTTCGGACAGAATAGAGGTACCAACGAAAAAGAAGATACCGGGGATTGAGGCGAAGTTTCGTCGAGAAATAGAAGAGGCTAGGAGGGACCTCATGTTGGCTGTAGGTGGCCAACAAAGAGCAGCGTTAAGCAGGGAGCTGCAGAGACTCCACAACGAGCGGTTACGTTACCGGGCGGAGAAGCGGCGTGCAAAAAGTGGACCGAATTTCTAACTTAGGGAGATCACCTAATGTTTCAGTAATAGTAATTGAAGAAAATTTGAGTACCGATGTATTAGGTTAAGGAAAAAGGATGTAAAAACGAAATGTATAATTAAATTAAGGAAAAAGGATGTCAAACTGAAATGCATAATAAAATTAATTACGGAGACGCCTAACAATTGTCTTTTGACTAAGAAATATACTTGGGAGATGTTGTAAGGTTTTGCCCTACGACAGGTACAAAAAAACAACATAACATGGACTCTAATCACCCCCAGCCAGATCGGCCCGCATTACTGCGGCGTGGTAAAAACACGCCACCCTTATGACCGTCGCGACCTAATGATTTTGAACTTGATTACGTTTGTATTGGCATCTAACCACCTTACAGCCATATTCCCATAGAAATCACTGTGAACCGGCCTTCTAGTTCGTGCATTTTTCGTCACGTGGGGGAGTGTAGAGGTGGCTCATCTTACACCATGAATTGCATTTGGATGTAAGGCAAGTGTTATTTCCCTTTAAATGTAATGAATGCAGGGTTGCTATTCTTCTGTCTTTTAGGTAAGGGGAGTTTATTTTCTTTACCACTTCTGATGCTGAGCTGCAGTAGAATTTGTTTAAGGAAACATTTTTCTTATCATCGAATATTTGTCTGCGAGCCAGATGCAGCCATCAATAGAGCCACATCAGGCTCGCGAGCCATGGGTTTCCGACCCCTGCTCTACGGATTTCGGTTAATGATATTCTTTTCTTGATAATTTACTATTATGCTTCATATCAGACGCAGTCCAATATCCTTCATGTCTCTTTCTTCCTTCATTTGCCCTAGGCACGACGTTAAACTGCATTATCCAAAGGTTCGTCTTATCTTTTGCGTTGCGCGACGGTTAGAAATCATAAGAATCCTACATGGTTCCCTTATTTTATGACATCGATCTCAATATCGACGATATACTGGAACCACTTCTTATGACTGCAGGAAGACATCTACTCACCTTTCAATTTCCAATCTGTGCATTGGCTTTATTATGTATAGTATAAAGTATAATGTATCTGTGCATTGGCTTTATTATAGTCCACTTTTTCCTTCATATCATTTTTAAGGTGCCTATGTCGAGATTTAGAATGTTCCCGTTTCAAACTACATCCATCTTTGCTCTGTTGATCATTTTCTACCTTGGATTTTATTATTCTTTTCTCTTTGAAACTTTCAAAGAGTTACGAATGGTTCTTGGTACTTTAAAATCGTCGAGAGCAGTCTTCTTAATACTTTGAGTACATGCTATGTTTGTGGTCTTGTTAAATTCGTTTAAACTATTTGGAATCGAAATCTTTTCACCTGAATTAGACTTAGCAGCCATATTTATTCATCACGTCGATCATTTTCCTTGAATGGCATTCCCAACTCTTTTGTTCCTTGCTTCCGATCAAACTGTTGTCCCAGGCATGACGTTAAACTGCTTTCCCAATCCTTTTTTTGCTCTTCTTCTTTTACCCCTTCTGTTTCTTTTACTCCAATTTAGCAAGGCACCAACTTCTCCCTGCGAAGTAGAAGCTTATTTTTGAAATCCTTTTGAGGTCTGTAGCACTTCGTAGCATACACCACCTCCGCTATCTTCTTTCAAGCCCCCCCCCCCCTCCATTGAGGACGTTTTCGTTTCGTCGATCCCAACAAGTCCTTAAACTATCTCAACCATGCTCCGCCCTGTCGGTTGGGCCCTTCCATAATGCATGGTGGAAACGTAGAAATCGCGTCTAGATGAGGAATTACTTGATGGTATTTGTCTCATAACGGAAATATTTTTTTAAATACAAATCCACGCTTCAATCGTCCCATGCACTACGATAAACTGCTCTCCCCAAATCTTTGTATTGTGTTCCCCTTTGTCATGCGAGCTAGAAGTTTAAGTGTCCTCTCCTTCTCATTTTTTTTTTTGAAAAACTGCACAGTCGGTATACTGCGTACCCTAACCGTCGTTATTGTTTGAAGTCAAGTAAGTGACTTCGTTCCTTTAGTGCGACATGGACTTCTTTTGTCTCCCATCTGCCCTTACGCTGCCCAATATCTTTCATGTCCTGGGCATGACGTTAAACCGCACTATCTTCAAATTCCCTCTCTCATAATTCCGTCGCATATTCGTAAACACATTTCCTCCTTGTGGAATCAAAACTTTGCTCCATCAACTGTAACATTAACGTCACCTGTCCCCTTTCGTCGTCCTAAGCATGACGTTAAACTGCATTATCAAAATCTCCTTTTGTGCCTTTTTTTCTCTCTCTCCCTTTAATCTTTGAAATCTATCGCTCCATTCATTCCTCCCAGGCATGACGTCAAACTACTCACTCAAAAACCAAAACTACTTTTCTATTCCCCTCTCCCTTTTGATGTTTTACTCTCCTTGCTTTCGATCAAAATGCACGTAGTTTAATTTACCCCTTCGACCACATTTCTGCCAATCGCCAACTCACTTCTATTATCCTATTCCCATTTTAATAACTACACTAACGACGTTTTTTTTTTTTTTTTGAAACTTAATTTTAATTAGCCACCGTTTGTTTGAGATAATAACCATTTGCTCAAGTAAATAAGTCATCTCGTTCCCTTCATGAGTTATTTTGTAATGGTTCCCTTACTGGGTTACTAACTGGCCCTCTCACAACCGTAGGTCCCCTGTCCTATCTTCGAGGCTGGTCCCTCATCTGTTTTTCCGTTCGTCTCCTACTAAGACGTGAAAATGCCCTACCTCCCTATTATGGTTGCCCATGTCATTGACTTTCGCCTTCCTTCAGTCCAAACCTACTACACCCACACAATAGGATTACAATCCCTCTTTCCCTTTTCGAATCAACCTTCCTCCGCGGACCAAGCCTGTGAATTTGCTGACCGAATATAAGAAGTGTTGTGACCCTATTATTACTCATGCAAGGGCCGATGAAAGAAAAGGATGAAAAATATCCCAAAGATCAAGTAAAAGGCAAATAATGCTTTTAAGAGGTATAACATTAAGAAAAAAAAATGTATATGGGTATATAAGCGAAAAAGGAATGTAAGCTTTAATGGCGAAAAAAAAAAATTGAATACCGAAGTAAGCCAGATATATATATATATATATATATATGGAAAATATGTATATGCCTGTATCTACCATAAATTATAGAAAAAAAGACACATGTACTCACCTAACATTAAGAAATAGAAAAAGTATAAATAACAAAACATAATAGAATATACACTTATAGTAAATAATTTCCACAAAAAGAAAAAAAATAATAATAAATATACAATAATGATAAAACGATAAAATGGTCCTGATTACACATACATAGTTTTGAACCTCTTTCGAAATTCATGCTAGCCACAACAACAACAAAAATTTCTCCGAAATTCGCGAAAAATAATTTCCCCGAAAGTTTTTTTTCCCAAGGGGGGTAGAATGTTGGGATTGAGCCTAGGCCCAGTCACACATGTTCCATTTTTTCTCTTCTTTTCCCCTACCCCCTTCCTGTAAAAAGAAAAAAAAAACCTTTCATGGGAACCCGTCCGTTCCCAGCCTAAAGTGCTGACGCCGCATTTTGGGTCCCATGCGCGATAATTCTAAGCCTTATCACCAAGATGAAACTTGATCGCGACATAATAAATAATCATGCTCAATAAATTTCCCGTTGCAATCAGGTTTTATCACTCTGATAAAATTTTATCGCAACCAAGTCGTTGCATCGCGACGAAGTGTCGCGATCGGATTTCATCACCGTCGTGATGAAATCTGATCGCGTAGATCCGTAATAATGAGAGGAACGAACGCTGATTGCGCGCATTTTCCGTCGCCATGCGCGACTTGCCGAAAATGCGCGTCATCAGTTTCTGTCCCGATTTAAGGGCCGCAAAATGAAGCGCATTTCCAGTCGCCCAACCTCTGTTCTCTTGTTTTTGAAAACGCAAAATTAAAACCACGGTCACTGGGCAAACCCCGGCTCGCAGATAAGCATGTTTCTTGGAAAGTGAAACTGAAATTTGGAACTGAAATTTATAAAATAAAAGTTAAGTGAATAAAAAGTAAAATCGAAGATTTTCAAAAAAATAAATAGAAAAAGTAGAAAATATTCAATATCGAAACAGATTGGAAATAACAAATTAATTGAATAAAAGTGGAAATGAAACTGGCAAGTGCGAGTCGGATCCGCACACGAAGGGTTCCGTTTCGTCATTGAAAAATATAAAACGGCGATAAGGAATACTGTCGCATCGTAACAGCATTCCTTATCGCCTTCTTCGTTTTTGGATCGCAATGCGCATTAGATCGTAATGCGTATGTTCCTCTTCGTTTTTGGTAGCGCTTTTCGTATCAGCGCGTGCATGATTTTGTTTCAAAATTTTTTTTATTAATTTTTTTTTTTATTTATTTTAGACTTGTTTTATTTTATTTTTCATTTTTTTTATGATTTGTTGCTATAGAGGCCACAGTAATACACACTTTGTGAAAATTTGAAGTGTCTAGCTATTATAGTTCAGGAGATACAGCTCTGTGACAGAAGGACGGACAAAGAAGTCATATTAATAGGGTTCCGTATCCTACGTACGGAACCCTAAAAAGGAATTCTTATTTTGATGAGACTAAATGAAAATTTTAAAACTATAATTTATAAAACAAGAGTAAAGTGAATAAAAAGTTGACTGAATAAAAAGTAAAATCGAAGATTTTCAATAAAAAAAAAAATAAATAGAAAATGTAGAAAATATTAAATATCGAAACAGATTGGAAATAACAAATTAATTGAACCAAAGTGAAAAAAGAAAAGGAATCCTTATTTTGATGAGACCAAATGAAAATTTTAGAACTATCTTTATATATATAAAGGAATATCTTTTCACAAAAGTTTGTCGCGGCAAAACTCCGGATCTACCGGGACAAGTTTTATGAAATTTGGTAGGATTTAGTCTTATTAGAAGGAGAATGTTTTTGTGAAGTTTCGAAGAAATTCGCTTAAAACTTTTCGAGATATGGTAGTTTTAAAGTTTTGGTCGTTTTGATTTTAAGAGAGCATCTTCCTTCCGTGCGAAAGCTTGAAATAAAGAAATTAAGAGCGATCGTTTCTCTCGAGTACATATTTTTACCGATTTCTCTCACTCTCTTGTGCATGAACTGCATTCGCGAGAACAATTCGGTAGTTTGATTTCATAATATCTCTTAATTTTAAGTAGAGTTCTCTTGATATGATGGATCCATGGATTCATACTAGAGATGGATGCGACTTCATGTCATGTGGTTTTCGATTAGGAAATGGGGATTGATTTATTTTTGGATCTTCTTATGCCCATCTCGAATACGAAAACTTCAACCTTTACTTGCGTATTAGGGAACCGTTACTTTTCGCTTCTGCAAATCGGAACAAAAGCTCTCTCTCAAGAATTCTCTATGATTTGACACTCTGTATTTCCGTAGAGCCGGTTTTAATTGTTTTCTACAAATTTTTCTCGGGTTATTCAATACAATTTTGGTTCATTAAACCCGTAGCAGATAGATTTGTTGAAATTGGTGGAAAATGGTAAATATTTTTTTGAGTTTCAGATTGTAGGACATCATAGTTTCCGGGAATCCCAAGTTGACCGATTTTCTTCCCGTTTGAAGGGTTCTTTTCCGGTAGAAATTTGAATTTTTAACGGTTTTTTGCGCGTTGCGGCTAAACGAAGCGTCCTACGGGGTTCATATGTATGACCGACCCCCACTATTTTGACATTTTCTACCTTCCGTTCAAACATCATTTTTCTCTACATTAAGGTTTTAAAGGTATGCATTCAAAAGATCGGAAAATTGATAAAATTCAGATTTTGAATTTTTAACGATTTTTTGTTCCTAGCGGCTAAACGAAGCGTCCTACGGAGTTCATACATATGACCGACCCCCATTTTTTTTTAATTTCCTAACTTTGAATCCCAAGTTGACCAATTTTCTTCCGGTTTGAAGGGTTCTTTTCCCGTAAAAATTTGAATTTTTAACGGTTTTTTGCCCGTAGCGGCTAAACGAAGCGTCTTACGGGATGCATATGTATGACCAACCCCCACTGTTTTGACATTTCCTACCTTCCCTTGATACATCATTTTTCTCTAAATTGAGGTTTTAAAGGTGTGCATTCAAAAGATCGGAAAATTGATAAAATTCAGATTTTCAATTTTTAACGATTTTATGTTCCCAGCGGTTAAACGAAGCATCCTACGGAGTTCATACGTATGACCGACCCCCATTTTTTTTAAATTTCCTAACTTTGAATCCCAAGTTGACCAATTTTCTTCCGGTTTGAAGGGTTCTTTTCCGGTAGAAATTTGAATTTTTAACGGTTTTTTAATTGAGTTTTTAAAAATGTGTCCAAACAAAAGTTATGATATATGATAAAATTCAGATTAAAATTCGTAAACGCAAAATCTCGCGTTTTTCGGAAAAATTTTGTAATTTTGCTAAGAATCAAAAATCTATAACTAAAGAAAAACAACACATATGTATATAGTATCAACATATACAGTATACAAAAAATAAGCAGTTTTACGTAATGCCCAGCAAAGCGGGCGGGTACAGCTATCATATATATAACATAGAAATATATCATATTATATGATCGTGTGAAAAGTTCATCATATGTATATATGACATATAAATATATCATATTTTTCTTTTCCATTTTCGATGGAAAAGAAATCTTTGATGAAAACATATTTTGAAAAGTGGCGGCAGTTTTAAATTTTGACTGTTTGTTTTGGAAATAGTTTTGGGGTTCAATTTTTCTGTCTGTGACGAAACTAAGTAATATTTATGAAGCGTGTAATTACTTTGCAAATAAAAAGTAGTATGGTGATCAGGAAAATAAATTATAATTTTTATATTTTATTTATAATTTTCAAACAATTTTATATTCATCACTCATTTTATCTGCAATTTGCTCACTTCTATTATTCATGAAATACAATTTGTGTTTGGCAACTTCGAACACCACACAATATGAGAAATACATGTCATATTAAATTGTGTCGTGTGTACAGCAAAAATGTTTTCGTCATATTTTCAAAACCGTGTGTGTACAGTTCATCATATAATATGTCATAGATATGATATGATACAAATATGTCCTATAATATGATGTATTTTTCTATGATCGTCTGTAGGCACCTTAATGGATGAATTATATGACTGGTACGTATCCTCTTATGACAATACGTGGGAATTATTGTTGTAATTTTAATATTTTGGTTTCTCATGAAATTCCTCCTACAGAATTGGTAGTACCATGTCCGTCACACGCCCTTAAAATAATTTCTTTTTATGAATCGGAAAATGTTGTTGAATTTGAATATGAGCATTTTAAAACAAAATTCTTTCCATTGTTTATTTTACTATTAGGTCATTAGAGCCAATTTGTGAATAATTGTCTCATGAGCAAAACATGAATCCCTTCCCTATTTTTTTTATCGTCTCAGGGGTAATATGACATTCGATTGCTAATTATTTGGTAATTTTTATTATTCTATTTCACAGTTTACTTGCAACGTTCAAGTGAAAAGTTACAATCAAACAAAATTGCTTTAAATTCAAGAATTATTGAGTGTGATTAATTTACGTTCAAACAATTTCTCGAAAAAAATCGTATGTCCTCTTTGCTTTTCATAATCAAAAAGTGAGATATAAGTGAGTTCGAATTATTATAGATTGTTGGACAAGGTGACAAATTTGAATTAAACGAAATTGTTTTAAATTAAAGAGTTATTGGGTGTGATTAATTTATGTTCAAGCAATTTTTCGAACAAAAATTCGTATGTCCTCTTTGCATTTCATAATCAAAAAGTGAGATATAAGTGAGTTCAAATTATTATAGATTGTTGGACAAGGTGACAAGTTTGAATTAAACGAAATTGTTTTAAATTAAAGAGTTATTGGGTGTGATTGATATTTATGTGGAAATAACTTTTCGTGAAAGAAATTTCGTATATTTTCCTTGGTATTCATAATCAAAGGGTGAGCTTTTTAGAATTATTATAGATTGTTGAAATCTATCCCATTTATTCCTTTCCTTTCATCTATAAGATTTTTCTATTTCTTTTATTATCTGGGCTTAATATTCAGTTAGCGCTAGGATCTTATCCTTAAGCATTATAACCTTAGGAATTTAATAAACAGTTGTAATGCCTCGCCCACGTTCAAATATTGGCCGCTGTTCGCGGTTCACAAATTCACAACGCCAAAGGAGATCAAATCACACCAATCAGCAACGCTCAGCTAATATTGAACGTGTGAGAGTTACAGCTTCTCAAAGACGTTCAGAACCATTGGCCGATCAGAGGGAAGAAAGAATCGAAGCCTTTAGAGATCAATCACGAAGAACAAAAACAACACAATCGTCGCAACAACGCCAAGAAGTACAAGATCAACGGCGAACACGTGCTCGATTTTCTCTGAATGCTCGAGCTTCATATCACAGAATTGCTTTTCGGTACAACCCACACATAAAATATTATTTAAGTGATTTGGTTCAAATCGGAAAAATGGACAAAGTTTGCCCGCACTGCGAAGCAATGAAATTTAAAGGGGAAACTCCGCGAATGTGCTGTGTTGGTGGCAAAGTTAAACTACCCGAACTTGAGGAACTTAGAGAACCACTGAAATCTTTATTAAATGGCTACACAAATGATTCAAAACATTTTGTCAAAAATATCCGAAGTTACAATTCCACTTTCCAAATGACTTCATTTGGCGCTAATATTATTAATGAGAATTTTATGCCAACATTTAAAATCCAGGGACAAATTTACCATAGAGCTGGCTCCTTGCTTCCACTCCCCAACAATAATCATAAATTTCTTCAAATCTACTTCATCGGAGATGAAAATGATCAATTGAGTGCACGCTGCCAAATTTCTAACGTAGTTAAACGACGTATTGTAGAGCCCTTACAAAAAATGTTTCATGACAATAATCTCTTAGTTCGGATGTTCAAATATGCGATTGAAATGATGCCATCAGACAGTCATAGAATTGTAATTCGTGCTGATAAAACACCAGTCAATGAGCATGTTAGACGTTATAACGCGCCAACCGTTGATGAGATAGCAATTGTCATGGCTGGCGAAGAATTTTATTCTCGCGATATCGTTTTGCAGCGCAGAAATGAGCATTTAACAAGAATTGCCGAGACTCATAGGTGCTACGATCCACTACAATATCCAATACTGTTTCCAAACGGTGAAGATGGATATCACTTCAACATAAAAATGATAAACCCAGTCACAGGTGAACACACAGCGAAAAAAGTTTCTTCAATGAACTACTATTCCTATCGAATAATGGTTCGCAAAAATAAGGATAACCATATTCTAAGAGGCGGTAAACTTTTCCATCAGTACATCGTGGATATGTACGCAAAAATAGAATCAGAACGTCTCCTATTCATTCGGCTCAATCAGAAAAAACTAAGGTCAGAAGAATACATTCATTTGAAAGACGCTATTAATAATGATGGTGATATAAGGAATATAGGTCAGTTGGTTATACTGCCTTCAACTTATACTGGTAGTCCCCGACATATGCAAGAATATGCCCAGGACGCTATTACTTATGTACGGAAATATGGACGTCCTGATCTTTTTATTACTTTCACATGTAATCCAGCATGGCAGGAAATAAAAGATCTACTACTTCCAGGACAGACACCAATTGATCGCCATGACATAGTAGCACGAGTTTTTAAAGAAAAACTAAATTCATTAATTGATTTCATCACCAAAAGTCATGTTTTCGGAGAAACGCGATGCTGGATGTACTCTGTAGAGTGGCAAAAAAGAGGTTTGCCACATGCACATATTTTAATATGGCTTACAACGAAAATAATGCCAACTGAAATTGATCACGTCATATCTGCTGAAATACCTGATGTCACAGTTGATAAGGAGTTATTTGAAGTTGTGATTAAAAACATGATACACGGACCGTGTGGATCATTCAATAATAACTCACCATGCATGATCGACGGAATATGTTCTAAACGTTATCCGCGACAGTTGGTAAGAGATACAATTAATGGCAATGATGGCTATCCACTATATCGCCGAAGAAGTACAGAAGACAATGGGAAAACTATTACTCTGAAAGTTAGAGGCAATGACATTGAAGTCGATAATCGTTGGGTTGTTCCATATTCACCTCTTTTATCAAAAACATTCAAAGCACATATAAATGTCGAATATTGCAATTCTGTAAAGTCGATAAAATATATTTGTAAATACGTGAACAAAGGAAGCGATATGGCCGTGTTTGGAGTTTCATCTACAAGCAACTCGGACGAAATTTCTCAATATCAAATTGGCAGGTATATTAGCAGTAACGAAGCTGTGTGGCGTATTTTGGGATTTCAAATCCACGAAAGGTCTCCAACTGTCGTTCATCTTAGTGTCCACCTGGAAAACGGTCAAAGGGTGTATTTCACTGAACAAAATATACAAGACAGGGCAACAAATCCACCTAACACAACTTTAACAGCGTTTTTTCAATTATGCCAAAGAGATGGATTTGCGAGAAGTTTACTATATGCAGACATACCGACATATTACACTTGGAATACTTCACGAAAAAATTTTGAAAGAAGGAAAAGAGGCAAGGACGTTGCTGGACAACCAGGAATATTTTCATCAAATGCATTAGGAAGAATATACACGGTACATCCCAACAATGCTGAATGTTTTTATTTACGTTTGCTTTTGTTTACTGTTCGTGGCCCAACGTCATTTATTAATTTACGAACAGTTAATGGAATGGTCCATAATACGTATCGGAGTGCGTGCCAGGCACTTAATTTGCTAGAAAATGATGATCATTGGGATAAGTCAATGGAGGATTCATGCGCCACCTCTAACCCATTTCAAATTCGTTCTATATTTGCAATTATACTATCTACGTGTTCACCATCACAACCAGTGCAATTGTGGGAGAAATATAAAGATTACATGTCTGAAGATATTTTGCACAGAATGCGACAAAATCTATGTAATCATGCCTTCGATTTCACTGAAGAAATATACAATGAAGCGCTAATCATGATAGAGGATCTTTGTCTTGGAATTTGCGCGAAATTGCTGACACAGTTAGGGATGACAACCCCCAATAGGTCTATCAATGCATCGTTCGACAGAGAGCTGCTAAGAGAGAGGTCATATAACAGAAATGAACTACAACTATTCGTTCAAGAAAATATTCCTAAACTCCTTCAAGAACAAAAAATAGCTTTTCAAACAATTCTACAGGCTATATCTAACAACTCTGGTGGTTTGTACTTTTTGGACGCTCCAGGAGGAACAGGAAAAACGTTTTTAATTTCCTTAATCCTCGCCAAAGTACGTTCAGCTGGCGATATTGCGTTAGCTCTTGCTTCTTCAGGCATAGCTGCCACGTTGATGGAAGGAGGCAGAACGGCCCATTCAGCTCTTAAACTGTCTCTGAACATGCAATTCATTGAAAACCCTACATGTAACATTTCGAAAACATCGGGCATGGGAAAGGTTCTTCAAACGTGCAAAATTATTATATGGGATGAGTGCACAATTGCCCACAAAAAGTCACTGGAAGCACTAGATCGAACATTGAAAGATTTGAGGAATAATCAGCACCCATTTGGTGGAGCATTGGTATTGCTATCCGGTGACTTTAGACAAACACTTCCAGTTATACCTCGCTCAACACCATTTGAAGAACTGCACGCTTGCTTGAAGTACTCAATTTTTTGGAGCTCAGTAAAAACAATGCACCTGGAAACAAATATGAGAGTTTATCTTCAAAATGATCCTACAGTTAACGTATTTTCGAAGCAGTTATTGGAGATTGGGAACGGAACGTTGCCCATGAATCAAGAAACAGGGAAAATCACCTTGCCATCAGATTTCTGCAGTATCGTGAATTCAAAAGAAGACTTAGTAGACAAGGTTTTCCAGAACATCGAAGTAAATTACCAAGATCATACATGGTTGAGTGGAAGAACAATTTTAGCGGCAAAAAATATCGATGTGCACGAAATGAACAATGTTATTCTCAACAAAATCTTAGGGGAATCTGTGATTTACAAATCCATTGACTCCGTGATGAACCAAAATGACGCCGTCAATTTTCCAACAGAATTTCTTAATTCTCTCGATGTTCCCGGAATGCCTCCCCACATTCTAAATTTAAAAATTGGAGTGCCGATTATACTTCTCCGGAATATTAATCAACCGAAGTTATGCAATGGCACACGATTAGTTGTGAAAAAGTTGATGAATAATCTGATTGAAGCAACAATTCTCATTGGACCTTATAAAGGTGAAGACGTTCTACTTCCACGAATACCACTGATTTCCTCCGACATGGCTTTTGAGTTCAAAAGGCTCCAATTTCCAATACGTCTGGCCTTCGCTATGACGGTAAATAAAGCGCAAGGACAATCTTTGCAAGTGTGCGGTTTGAATTTGGAAAACGACTGCTTTGCTCATGGACAATTATACGTCGCGTGCTCCAGAGTCGGAAAACCGTCCAATCTTTATATTTATGCAGAAAACGGTCAAACCAAAAATATAGTTAATCCACTTGCTCTCCAATAATATATTATTTTGTTCTTTTACCCGGCAAGACATTCACTTAATCGATAAACATAGTCTTTTTACCTCCTTATTATATTTAAATTAAAATAGTTAAAATACACATGCGTCGGCGGAGCGGGTTCAGATCTGGTAATAAGCTATATTTTATATTAAACCCGCACCACATCTGTTTCAACAACATCCTCTATTACAATTTTTTGTAAAAACTCAAACAGTATTTTTCTTTCGAACAATAGGTTCGATAAAGACCAATGAGCCCAATTCTCATGAAGAGGGTATTTCTTCCTTCATGGAAGATTATGTGGAACAATGGTTTGTTCCGTAACCCGGTCTTCACCAAATTTTTTTTTATTTTATTAATCACGCAAAAATTTTTTTAATTGTTGATAAGTAGCTAATTTAATAAGGTCACTACCTATTTCAATTGTAGGAATTGAAAAAAAAGGTCATTAATCACCTAATTCAACGTATAGTCACTTATAGGTACACTGCGCGAACGAAGTCGCGGGTAATCGCTAGTAATTTATAAAACAAAAGTCGATTGAATGAAAAGTTGATTGAATAAAAAATAAATCGAACATTTTCAAAAAAAAAAAAAAATAATAGAAAAAGTAGAAAATATCAAATATCGAAACAAACTGGAAGTAATAATTAATTGAATAAAAGTGAAAAAAAAATGGAGTTTGACCTTGATGAGACCAAGTGAAACGGTATCGATACGGCGGTATCGAAGAAGAAATAAAAAGACGGCGGAAAATTATATACTTGTGATTTACCTATTCTGTGACCGTACTACTCTCCGTAAACATTGTAATTAATAGCTTGATAATTAAAGTACATATAAGTACGAAAATTTTGTTCTAAGTTTTTTGATGTTGAAAATTCTACACGCTCGCTCACTGATAGCTATTCAAACTTTCTTGCGTTACAATATACCGTCATATTTCATTAGCCAATAGCTACGAGGTTAATAATGCAATAACAACTGTTGAGGTCACGATGCATAGATAATTTCTGTAATTGTTTGTCATGCAGCATCGGTTTTGCGCGTGACGTCATCGGACTAGTTCACTTACGCATGATTGTTGTTAATAAGCGTTGCGTAAAATTATAAATCAGTGTAGCGTGAGAACGCAACTATGTAGGACGTTCGATCGGGTGTCATTGTAAGGAGTTTGAGAAGAGCTACCAAGACTTAAATTAAAACAACAAAAATATTCGCTGAAGTGTAAGTAAAAATCAGTAGTCAATTGAAAATTGAAAAAAAAATTAAAAATATCGACTCATATTAGTCGTAAATGTGGGCCGAATTGAATAAAATGCAAACCAAAGAGAGGTTGCTTCAAGTCGATTGGAAGGGAAATTTTTTCCGTAAATTTCTTATGGTCTCCGTAGAAAACTCACCAGTGTTGATGTAAGTTTTCAATATTTCTCAATTTTGTTCAAACGTAACGCGTCCCATTTCGTAAATTTCAAACATAAGACTAACTTTCTGTTAGCTCATGAAAGTCATTTTGCCTATCAAACTCAAAATATTCGGTAGTTCAACTTCCAAATGTTAGATGCCACTTCCATGTACTTTCTATCTTAGTTCTAATCCTATTGTGATCCCTATTCAATTATAGTTTATAAATTATTATTTCCTTTACACTGTTGAATTACTCAGCTTCTCTACTTTATGTTAAATAATTTAGAAAAGATGTAATCTATGCTATTTATTGTTCTGAAAAATGCTCAACTTGAAATTACTTGATTCCTGTTACTCTAATTATCATTTTAAGGGTTCCGTAGTAAAACGGAGTCCTTATAATTTCGTCATGTCGGTTTGTCCGTATGTCACAACCATTTTATTCGGAAACTATTGAAACTATATAAATGAAATTTAGAAGTGAGGTGTCTCCTGTGAACCGCTAGAAAATGCAGTAGTGAAAGTATACATATACACATATAACAATACACAATACACAATACATAACAATATACATATTTTTTACATTAAAACCAAGTCAACACACATGGTATCGACTTCAACCAATTGCTAGCAATTATTACATTACCACAAATGACTATGAAGCAGAGTGTCTTTATATCAACCGCTCAGCTCAATTTTGTGTGCGACTTCGCGAACGCCACCTAGTTGGTCTTATGCGTCGACGAAATATGAAATCTTTGTAACCGAACTCCTCCTAGACCGTTTGATCAATCAGTCTTAAATTTAACATACTAATAGTATTTTCGACGGTGAGTGCTAACATCTATTTTTTGTTACTAAATTCGCGAAAAAAAATCACTAGGGGTAGGCTTCTTGGTTAACAATTGTTCTGATGAACGAGCCAAAATCAATGCCATGGTGTGTGGCATGGAAATCTAAATTCAGATTTTATGTATTAAGAACGATTTCTGTTTTTTTTTTCTAAGAATTCCAAAATATGCAACAAACAAAATACAATTTTGACAAAAAACCGCTGTCTTTTTAACAGCAGACGTTAATTTACTTGTATAAATGAAGCTATGGTATTGATCTTAGGTAATTAGTTTTCAAGTGCTCACACCAGAATTAGTACTTGGATAAAGGTCCTAGCACACACCTGATTTTGAAAGCTGTTTACAAGAGCTTTCGCCAATTCGCCGTTGAGAATTTGAAAACCTGAAAGGAAACTCTATTTTGTTTTTTAATTCGTAGCAAGTGGATTTTCACACGTTCATTGAAAGTAGTTAGTATATTTATGAATTTTAAATCATATTTCATCAAAGATTCCGCGTATCAGAAATCACGTTGGTCACGTTTGATCACGTTTGACACTTTGTTGACATCTGGCGGTGACTGGTTTGACTTCTTACTGGACTAGTTTCTAGTACTTTTAGTACTTTTAAGTACACGTTTATCGTAGTTTGATCGTGACGTGACGTTTGAATGACGTGATATGTGGCTGCCATGCGGATGATGGATGATGGGTGAGTATTTTGTATTATTATCATTAATATCTTCTTTCAAGGGTTTAATTGACTAACATTTTCATCACATCCCACCCCTCTCTGGAGGACCTGCCCCGAAACAGCAGCGTTGGTAGGGTGTTGGCAGTCAACTTCTCCCTTTTGATGGCTGTACTGGCGTCCGTGTGGCTTTATATGGTGACTTGGTATTGCTTTCTAAACTAACCTTAACTGTGCTTATTTCAATTGTGGGTTTACAAAAGTGCTTCTCATATCAATGTACATTCTTGATCTATGCTAAGGAATCTTTTAATTATTTCCCTACACGTTAATAGTAAATATTTTTGTCGTCTATTTAAATTCCAATTTTCATCAACATTTCCTTCTCTTACATTCCTTTTATTTTACATTATTGTTATGTGAGGTGAAACTTAAATTTCTACAGTATTCCTTAAGTTCGATTTAAGGACGGACGTCCCTTCTACAGATTTTTACAACGTTTGATTGAAATAAGTGGTTTGTTTTGTTCCCTATACCTGCTTATAAGCACTAATTCCTAATTTTTTACAATTCTTTATAATTTATGTTTTGTTCCCTGTTGAGCGCAGACTCTTTTGCCTGTGCTTTAATATAGTCAGTTAAGGTGTTACACCTCTAACTAACCCTTTTTGACTCCTTTTCAAAAGGGGGAAGGTTTGATAAAGCAAATCAAGGTGTTACACCAAGACTTGTGTTGAAGTGTGCAAAGGTCTTAGACCGATACACGATCGATGATGAGGAAGGAGTGAAAGGCTTTGCTTCTAATTAACAACTGAACATTTATTTAATTTGACGAGATTTTTATACATAAAAAATGCTTACCTGGGCAAATTGGCTCCTTGGATACTGAGAATATTTTGTGTGTACGCAATTTGCCACAGGTAAGTAGTAACTAGAGTAGGAACTGATTGAAATAGTTGAATTTTAATAATAAGCAAAATTGACTCAGCTATTTCGACGATGAATGAAAGCATGCTCGGTTCATTTTCCTTTCTGGAAGACGCTGACGAGGCTTGCTCGATGGCACCTGCAGTAAAACGATCCCATCGGTCAAGGTGTGATGACGAAGGTAAGTGCGGTACACTGCGGTAAAATATTTTTAAGTAAGTGAGGAACAGTGAGGTAAGCGATTTCTGAGCATCCTCCCCGGCGTTGAATGAAAATCATTCAACAAGTGTTTACGGTGAAGGGCTCGGTGTGTTCTTCAGCGTCCTGGCTGTCTGGAACATCCTCAGAAGTTGCGACTGAGGGCGGTAGTGATGTCCGGTATGCGCGATACATCCTCAATGCCATCAAAGTTACCCCAATGATGATTATGATTACGACGCATAGGGTTCCGTAGAACCAAGCATGATGATGATTGGAGTGACCTTGTATTAAGGCCGGGATTTGGCTGTCCATTTCTGAAAGCTTGCGCTTAACTGTTTCCAATTCCTGAATGTGTGGTGCGAAGTGGTGTTGATAGTGCAATGTTGATGTCATGTTGAGCGGGTCAATGAGGACACCAAACATAAAGTTTGCCGCGTTGCCAACGATGTTGAGCAGTCCTCGTCTTGCTCGACCTGATGGAGGACTTCTTTAAAGTTGATTGGTCCGGTTAAGCTCATCCACTACACGGTTAATTTGCTTGGCTATTTTGTGATGAGATTCCGGATTGGGCATGGTAGATGATAAGTTACATAAAGATGCACTAAACGTTTGTAGAAGTTCGAACTCCCTCCAAAATGATTGCATGTCATAATATGTTATAACATTCCAATCACTGGTAATAATGCTTGCTCTGCCTAAGTTTTCGAAATAGACGCCTGGGTTTGTAGTGAACGGAGTTATAGTTGCCCGAGATGCCGTGACCGGGGACAGGAAGAGACATACTAGTAACACGGTGAAAAGAGCGGAGCGAGCGTGTTTAACTGACGTGTGGCCTTGGTCCACTGATGGTTGAGACATTGTTCTCCTTTTTGGTTGCTCGGTTGGTTCCATGTCGTTCACGTCTTTATTTTCGATGGGGTGTGGTGCCAATCGGTGAATTGGTCGGCGCAAGATGTTATTTGCTGTTTTTACGTCGACAACTCGAACGAGTCCATCCTCTCCATTAACGACGTTGGTTACGCGCCCCAATGGCCACTTCAACGGTGGAAGGTTATCTTCCTTCATGATGACCATTGTGCCGGGTGAGACGTTTTGGGCCGTATGTTCCCATTTGACTCGATGTTGGAGTTGATTCAAATATTCCGTCGACCATCGTTTTCAGAACTCGTTCTTGACGTACGTGACAAGCTTCCACCGAGTTAGTATACTGACCTTGTTTGAGTGAGCCTGAGGGTCGACGAGCGCTGTTAGTGGCTCACCAATCAAGAAGTGTGCTGGCGTGAGGGCTGCGAGATCGTTGGCGTGAGGGCTGCGAGATCGTTGGCCAGAATTCAAAATAGCTTCTACTCCCACGATGACTGTCTCCATTACTTCATACGTCAATGAAGCGGAGGCAAGACTATGCTGCATTAGATTCTTTGCAGATTTGACGGCGGCTTCCCACAGCCCACCGAAATGAGGAGCTCGAGGAGGGATAAAGTGAAAGTCAATACCTCGAGAACTGCATTCCTTGAGTAGTTTCTCCTAGGAAGCATTCTTGCTGAAGACATCATTGAGCTCTTGTAATTGATTTCGGGCACCGACAAAGTTGGTGGCGTTGTCGCAATAAATTTTCCGGCAATGTCCTCGCCGTGATATGAAACGACGCAAGGCACCAAGAAAGCCATCCGTTGATAAATCGCTCACTAATTCCAAATGAACGGCCTTCGTAGCAAAGCAGCAAAAGACGGCAATGTAAGCCTTTTGTGGCTGTTTACCCCGGATCTTGAAATGAACGTATATCGGGCCGCAAAAGTCGACTCCGGAATTGATGAATGGTCGTACAGGGTCAGCTGGCGAATTCCCCATCAGTTGTGTCAATAGTTTGGGCTTGGCATTGGCACAACGAACGCAGTGTTGTACGACGGCGCGGGCTAAGTTCTTGCCGCCGAGTGGCCAGAACTGTTGTCGTGCGACGGCGAGTAGAGCCTGAGGACCCGCATGCATATTTTCTGTGTGTAGCGCATTGAATAGCATCTAGGTAATTGGATGACAATTCGGAAGCAGAGCAGGATGCTTGGCTCGATACTCGAGATTTGATGACTCGAGGCGTCCGCCTTCCCGAATCATTCCATCTTGGTCCAAAAGAGGGGTCAAGGAGCTGATTGAGCTACCCTTTGAAACTTCGCCGTATTTGATTATGTGCTGGAGATCGTCCTTGAATCCTTGTTGCTGGATATGTTTGACTATCAGAGTTTGTGCGTCGTCTAGCTCTATCACTGATGGAAGGGGTGAATTGTTTTCTCTGGAGCACCGTTTCGTGGCCTTGGTGAAGCGTAGAATATAGACGATTATGCGCTGAAGACGTCTGAAGGAATTTTGATGATTAATGTTGAGTAGGAAGTCGTCGTCTTTTGTGAATCCGAGACATGTGGATTGAATCTTAGTCCGTTGCTCCAGAGTGCATTCGTCTTGGTTTGGATTAAGATTAGGCCATGCGTCTTCTCTACCATGAAGGAAGAGTGGACCGAAAAACCATAAAGTGTTGTTGACTAATTTTCCAGGAGGATCGCCTCTTGATAATAGGTCGGCTGGATTATCCAATGATGGTACGTGTCGCCATTGCTCGGGGATGCTGGCCCTCTGTATGGCCGAAATGCGGTTGGCGACGAAGGTGTGGAAGTTCGATGACTCAGCCTTAATCCAACCGAGAACTATGGATGAATCGGTCCAAAGGAAGATTTGATTGGTGTTTAAATGCAGATCCTTTTTAATGCGCTGCTTGAGCTGTGTGGCCAGTTTGGCGGCGCACAACTCGAGGCAAGGTAGTGTTATTTGCTTGATTGGTGCAACCTTAGACTTGGCACATAGTAATCGTACAATGACAACGTTGTCTCGCCCTAAAGACCTGATGTACGCGGCAGTACCATATGCCTTCTCTGAAGCATCAGCGAAAATGTGTAGTTGTATTCGGGAGCTTATTTTGTGAGCCAATACATGTCTGGGGAACGTTTTGTGGTTTAATGCGCTCAAGCCATCTCTGAAGCTGATCCATTTGGTATGTAGTTCTTGTGAGAGTGAAGCGTCCCAGTCGAGATTTAACTCCCACAGTTTCTGCAAAAACAGCTTCGCCGTTATGACCACTGGAGCCAATATGCCCAATGGGTCGAAGATGTGTGCGATGTCAGAAGAAGCGGTTCGCTTCATGACCCTTTGCGTAGGGATTAAAGTGCTTCGAATGGCGAAAGAATCAGATTTGGTTTGCCAGGTTAACCCCATCGTTTTGATGCTGTCGTCGGAATGGTTACTGAAGTCTAGTTCAATTGCTTGATCGTCAGCTGGTATTTCTTTAAGTATGTGAGGATGGTTTGCGTAGGGATTAAGGTACTTCGAATGGCGAAAGAATCAGATTTGGGTTGCCAGGTTAACCCCATCGTTTTGATGCTGTCGTCGGAATGGTTAGTGAAGTCTAGTTCAATTGCTTGATCCTCAGCTGGTATTTCTTTAAGTAGGTGAGGATGGTTTGCGCACCACTTACGAAGCCTTATGCCCGCGGTTTTCAGAGATGATAACAATTTGGTTTGCTTTAGCAGGCAGGTGGGCAAGTGGTCTGAACCAGACAAAACGTCATCCACATAAAAGTAGTTTTTGAGCGATTGAGCGGCAAGAGGGTACTGGTCCTTCACATTGTCGGCCAGCATATGTAAGGTACGCGTGGCGAGATAAGAAGCTGGAGCAGTACCATAAGTTACGGTGTAAAGCTGATAGCACTTCAACGGTTTATTTACATCGTCCCTCCACCATATCAACTGGTATTTTTGGTCATCTGGGTCAACTTGGATTTGCCGGTACATTTTTTCGATGTCCGCGGTGAAGACGTATCGAGGAAGACGGAAGCGTAGTAATATTGTGAAGACGTCGCCCTGAATGGCTGGCTCGACTGCCAAGACATTATTCAGTGACAGATTGCTGGTTGTTTTCGCTGATCCATCGAAGATCACTCGTAATTTAGTCGTTGTGCTTTCAGGTCTGAGGACGCAATGATGTGGAAGGAAATAGTAGGGCTCTTCTACCATAGTGAAGCAGACTTCCTTCATATGACCCAACTCTATGTATTCCCTCATGAACGCGTTGTACTGCTGCCTTAAAGTTTGATCCTTAGCTAGTCTTCTTTCCAAGGAGTGGAAGCGTCGAAGTGCCGTGTCACTGGACACACCCAATCCATGTGGATCGCATCGGAACGGAAGTCGGACGATGAACCGGCCGTGGTTGTCCATTTTCGTAGTCTGGATGAAGAATTCCTCACATTTGTTTTCAGCAGCGGTATAATTATTTGAGCCATGTTCAGTTTCCTCAAGCTGCCAGAATTTTTGGATGTGGGAGTCCAGAGTTTCATCTTCACTGCATATTCCGCAGTGCGCGAGGTTAGTTACTGAGCTGGGCGTGGCGATTCGGCCTGACACGGTCCAACCGAAAACCGTGTTCTGGAGTATAGGAAGTTGCTCTCCCAATTTTATTTGGCCAACAGAGAGAACTGAATAGAACAGCTCGGCTCCGATAAGAATGTCAATGGGACCAGGACGATGAAATTGTGGATCGGCCAACCTTATGTTGCCAGGAATAGGCCAGGACGTCTTCTCGATATATTGGTGCTATTATTCTTGGTAAGACATGAACGTCTATGCTTGCGCTGAAGTCAGTTATGTTGGAATGTATTTCGATGTTGGCTCTTGAGCGTGTATTCTGTGCTATTGAACCGATCCCACCAATGGTAACTGAATGTCGCGTTTCTTGGAGGCCCAATCTTTTTAAAAGTCTTTCTGAAATGAAATTAAGCTGGGAACCGGAGTCTAACAAGGCTCTTGCCTGAATTTGGTTTGCCCAGCTATCCGTGACCTTGATGAGGACTGTACTTAACAGAGTATAAGCGCCGACAGTTGAGGGAGTGCTGGAACTGAGCGACGCAGCTTCCTTAGTGCTTGAATCTGGGTGTGCTTGTATTTGTTGGTTGTTGACTGCGGGAGGTGACTGGTTGCCCGAAGCTTGAGATCTTGGGCTGTTGTCTTCCAAATGAAGCAATGTATTGTGTTGCTTGGAGCACTTGTGGCAATTACCAGAGGGACATTGATTGGAGCGATGTCCCTTCTTGAGGCAATTAACGCAGCGACCAGCGCGTTGTATAAGTTTGTCAGGACTGTGCGCTTGTCAGGACTGTGATTGAGGAAACTGGAGCAGGAAAAAATTGGATGATCTCCTTTACACACGAAGCACGGCGTCCTTGAGGATACGACAGCTAGTGCCCTTGGGGGTCGCCCCTTGCCGAAGTTAATGTCGTTACAGGCGTTTTTTGGGTTTTTGTTAGGAAGGGATTCTAGTGACTGGAATCGCCTTTCCAGGAACGCAAGGAAGTGCTCCATAGATTGCAATTTCCTAGGATGTTCCAGGCCTTGCTCGTAAAGCGTGTGTGAAACTCCGTCTAATTTTTTGATGAGGATGTGGAGCAACAGAGGAGCCCAGTTTTTGATGTCAATTTTGAGATTCGTTAAACTTAGCAGGCACTCTCGAGTCGTGTCATGGAGTGACTTGATGGCTGTGGCTGATTCGGTGTGAATGACAGATTGGTTCAATAATTTGTTAATGAGGGCTGCCACCAACAATCTGTCATTGTCATATCTGTCCTTGAGAAGGTTCCAAGCAGACAGATAGTTCGCGTCGGAGATTGTTAGGTGGCTAATACATCGCTCTGCTTCACCAGTTGAACTCGTCTTGAGGTACCACATTTTCTGCGCATTGCCCAGAATTTGTTCGTGAACCACTTGCAAGACCAGGTCGTGGAACTGCTTCCAGCAAAGATAATTGCCTTCAAATTTTGGCAATGTGATGGTTGGCAGCTTAGCCTTGGGCGAAACATCACTTGTGACTGGATGTGTGAATGGTGTGGAATGTTGTTGTAAGTCTATTATTGTAGACTCTACTTCATCGGACAGCAAAAGATACGCTTCTTGATCAAATCCAGCAGCAATGGGGTCGTCTGTCATTCCCCAGATGGCATCATGCAGGGTCTCCAGATTTGCCCTCAGGCGTTCAATGGAACGGCGCTTTACGTCGTACACGACAGCGTTTTGTTGACGGGGAAGGTTCTGGACTGAGTCCAAGGCGCGCCTTAATGAGACGATTGCAGCGTTCAATCTCCGTAGCGTAACCTGAAGTGGAGAACTTCCGGCGTTAGATGGCTTGGCATCTTCAGGCTTGTGACTGCTTGATGCATCCTCCTTGGTTTGAGTGCTTTGTTTGACTGGTTAAGCGTAGTTTGACGTCCTCGATAAACCACTTGTACAGCTCCTCTATGTTGGCAAAGTATTGTTTCTGGAAATATGGGTGACTGGTTTCGAGGTCATATTTAGCCCGAATACCGTAGTCCACAGATTGTAACGTCTCCAAGAGTTCCTTTATGGCCTTGGATTTGTTGATGAGGAATTCGTCGTCTTTGCGTGTCGGAGAATCCTTCTTGTAGTTCCTTATATGCCTCTCGATTTCTCCCCCTGTCTCGTTCTGTTGTTTTGCAAGTTCTTCCAAAGAGGACATTCTCGTTATTACTGAAGTTTAACGAAGTGGAACGACGAGAGCAAACAGTGGCTTGAGTAAGTTGACTGCCACAAATGAGGTAATGTTGTCTTGGAATGTTGGGAGTGACGTCGATTGGATGGAAACTTCAGCTGCTTCTCCTTCAGGATGCTCGGGATGAAACGATCTTGACGGTATTCGCGGTTTGACGATTTGTCGCGACGGTGAACGGTTTAAAATTCGCGTAAACTTGAATGGTTTGGAGTTCGCGTGACGTAAATCACTTCGGGGTCACCAAATGTTGAGCGCAGACTCTTTTGCCTGTGCTCTAATGCAGTTAGTTAAGGTGTTACACCTCTAACTAACCCTTTTTGACTCCTTTTCAAAAGGGGGAAGGTTTGATAAAGCAAATCAAGGTGTTACACCTAGACTTGTGTTGAAGTGTGCAAAGGTCTTAGACCGATACACGATCGATTATGAGGAAGGAGTGAAAGGCTTTGCTTCTGATTAACAACTGAACATTTATTTAATTTGACGAGATTTTTATACATAAATAATGCTTACCTGGGCAAATTGGCTTGGATACTGAGAATATTTTGTTTGTACGCAATTTGCCACAGGTAAGTAGTAACTAGAGTAGGAACTGATTGAAATAGTTGAATTTTAATAATAAGCAAAATTGACTCAGCTATTTCTACGATGAATGAAAGCATGCTCGGTTTATTTTTCTTTCTGGAAGACGCTGACGAGGCTTGGTCGATGGCACCTGTAGTAAAACGATCCCATCGGTCAAGGTGTGATGACAAAGGTAAGTGCGGTACACTGCGGTTAAATATTTTTAGTCAGTGAGGAACAGTAAGGTAAGAGATTTCTGAACATTCCCTTAACCTGCTAATAAGTACCAATTTCTAATTTTTTACAATTCTTTATAATTTTTTATTTATTTATATATTTTTTTCCGGTTCCGCATGGTGTTGTGACTGAGCCTAAAGGCAGTCACACATACGTACTCGTGGCTCTCCATGCCCCTCTCACTCCTCCCCGTATTACTAATTACACGCGCACGTCACATCTAAAACAAAAAAAAAACGCTAACGCAGCATTTTCAATCATGCAACATGATCAGGTTTCGTCTCCACGCGCAACTAAGAAATTCTTTTCTTAGAAATTTGAGCGCGGACAGAACAAAGACAAAGCGAAAACCGCTGATCGCGCACATTCTTGGTCGCCATGCGCGAGTTACGGGTTCACCAACACCCTCATCAACTATGGTTTCACCA